>OZ026523.1:62015637-62637392 GCA_964019695.1 Loripinus fragilis
GGTTCCGACACCACTTAACCAGCCTGCACCCCTGCAAACCAGTGCCGGCAGGTAACTTCCAAAACCCTTTAAACAGCCTGCACCCCTGCAAAACAGTACCCAGCAGGTTGGTTTGGACACCGCTTAAACAGCCTGCATCCCTGCAACACAGTGTCCACCTGGTAGGATCTGACACTACTTAAACAGCCTGAACCCCTGCAATGCCGTGCCCGGCAGTTAGGTTCCGACACCGCTTAAACAGCCTGCATCACTGTAACACAGTGCCCGGCAGGTAGACTCTGACATTGCTAAAACAGTTTTCACCACTGTAACACAGTGCCTGGCAGGTAGGTTTGGACACCGCTTAAACAGACTGCACCACTGTAACACAGTGCCCAGCAGGTAGGTTTCACCACCGCTTAAACAGCCTGCACCACTGTAACACAGTGCCCGGCAGGAAGGTTCTGACACCGCTTCAACAGTCTGCACCACTGTAACACAGCACCCGGCAGGTAGAATCAGACACCGCTTAAACAGCCTGCATCACTGTAACACAGTGCCCTTCAGGTAGACTCCCACATTGCTAAAACAGCTTTCACCACTGTAACACAGTGCCCGGCAGGTGGACTCGGACATTGCTTAAACAGCCTGCACCACTGTAACTCAGTGCCCGGTAGGTAGGTTCTGACATTGCTTAAACAGCTTTCGACACTGTAACACAGTGCCCAGCAGGTAGGTTCTGACATTGCTTAAACAGCCTGCAAAACTGCAACACAGTGCCCGGCAGGTAGACTCCGACATTGCTAAAACAGCTTTCACCACTGTAACACAGTGCCCGGCAGGTGGACTCGGACATTGCTTAAACAGCCTGCACCACTGTAACTCAGTGCCCGGTAGGTAGGTTCTGACATTGCTTAAACAGCTTTCGACACTGTAACACAGTGCCCAGCAGGTAGGTTCTGACATTGCTTAAACAGCCTGCACCACTGTAACACAGTGCCAAGCCGTCATGTTCTGACATTGCTTAAACAGCCTGCACCACTGCAACACAGTGCTAGGCAGGTAGGTTCTGACATTGCTAAAACAGCTTTCACCACTGTTACTCAGTGCCCGGCAGGTAGGTTCTGATATTGCTTAAACAGCCTGCAACACTGCAAAACAGTGCCAGCAGGTAGACTCCAACACTGCTTAAACAGTCTGCATCACTGTAACATTGTGCCCGGCAGGTAGGTTCCATCACCGCTTAAACAGTCTGCATCACTGTAACACAGTGCCCGGCAGGTAGGTTCCGACACCGTTTAAACAGTCTGCAACACTGTAACACAGTGCCCGGCAGGTAGGTTTTGACACCGCTTTAACAGTCTGCACCACTGTAGCACAGTGCCTGGCAGGTAGACTCAGACATTGCTAAAACAGCTTACACCACTGTAGCACAGTGCCCTGCAGGTAGTTTCTGACACTTCTTTAACAGTCTGCATCCCTGCAACACATTTCCCGGAAGGTAGATTCTGACACTACTTAAACAGCCTGCAACACTATAACACAGTGCCCGGCAGGTAGGTTCTGACATTGCTTAAACAGTCTGCACCACTGTAACACAGTGCCTGGCAGGTAGGTTCTGACACCGCTTAAACAGCCTGCACCACTGTAACACAGTGCCCGGAAGGTAGGTTCCGACACCGCTTTAACAGCCTGCACCACTGTAACAAAGTGCCCGGCAGGTAGGTCGAGACACCGCTTAAACAGCCTGCATCACTGAAACACAGTGCCCAGTAGGTAGGTTCCATCACTACAAAAACAGCCTGCACCCCTGTAACACAGTGCCCGGCAGGTAGGTTCTGACACTGCTTAAACAGCCTGCACCACTGTAACACAGTGCCCGGCAGGTAGGGACTGACACCGCTTAAACAGTCTGCACCACTGTAACACAGTGCTCGGCAAGTAGGTTCGGACAACGCTTAAACAGCCTGCACCACTGAAACACAGTGCCCACCTGGTAGGTTCTGACACTACTTTAACAGTCTGCACCCCTGCAACACAGTGCCCGGCAGGTAGGTTCTGACATTGCTAAAACAGCCTTCACCACTGTAACACAGTGCCCGGCAGTTAGGTTCCGACACCGCTTAAACAGTCTGCACCCCTGCAACACAGTGCCCAGCAGGTAGGTTTTGACACCGCTAAAACAGCCAGCACCACTGAAACACAGTGCCCACCTGGTAGGTTCCGACACAACCTCAATAGTCTGCACCCCTGCAACAAAGTGCCCGGCAGGTAGGTTCTGACATTGCTAAAGCAGCCTTCACCACTGTAACACAGTGCCCGGCAGGTAGGTTCAGACACTGCTCAAACAGTCTTTACCACTGTAACACAGTGCACAGCAGGTAGACTCTGACATTGCTAAAACAGCCTTCACCACTGTATTACAGTGCCTGGCAGGTAGGTTCTGACACCGCTTAAACAGTCTGCACCACTGTAACAAAGTGCCCATAAGGTAGGTTCTGACACCGCTTAAACAGCCTTTACCACTATAACACAGTGCCTAGCAGGTAAGTTCTGACACCGCTTAAACAGTCTGCACCACTGTAACACAGTGCCTTGCAGGTAGGTTCTGACACCGCTATAACAGTCTGCATCACTGTACCACAGTGCCTTGCAGGTAGGTTCCGACACCGTTTATACAGTCTGCACCTCTGAAACACAGTGCCCGGTAGGTAGGTTCTGACACCGCTTAAACAGTCTGCACCACTGTAACACAGTGCCTTGCAGGTAGGTTCTGACACCGCTATAACAGTCTGCATCACTGTAACACAGTGCCTTGCAGGTAGGTTCCGACACCGTTTATACAGTCTGCACCCCTGCAACACAGTGCCCGGTAGGTAGGTTCTGACTATGCTTAATCAGCCTGCACCAATATTACACAGTGCCCGGCAGGTAGGTATCGACACCGCATAAACAGTCTGCACCACTGTATCACAGTGCCTGGTAGGTAGGTTCAGACACCGCTTAAACAGTCTGCACCCCTGTAACACAGTGCCCAGCAGGTAGGTTCTGACACCGCTTAAACAGTCTGCATCACTGTAACACAGTGCGCAGCAGGTAGGTTCTGACATTGCTAAAACAGGCTTCACCACTGTAACACAGTGCCTGGCAGGTAGGTTCTGACACCGCTTTAACAGTCTGCACCACTGTAAGACACAGCCCGGCAGGTAGGTTCTGACACTGCTTAAACAGTCTGCACCACTATAACACAGTGCCCGGCAGGTAGGTTCTGACATTGCTAAAACAGGCTTCACCACTATAACACTGTGCCTGGCAGGTAGGTTCAGACACTGCTTAAACAGTCTGCACCACTGTAACACAGTGCCCAGTAGGTAGGTTCTGACATTACTTAAACAGTCTGCACCACTGTAACACAGTGCCCGGCAGGTAGGTTCTGACACCGCTTAAACAGCCTGCACCACTGTAGCACAGTGCCCGGCAGGTAGGTTCTGACACCGCTTATACAGTCTGCACCCCTGCAACACAGTGCATGGCAGGTAGGTTCTGACTATGCTTAAACAGCCTGCACCACTGTGTCACAGTGCCCGGCAGGTAGGTTCCGACACTACTTAAACAGCCTGCACCACTGCAACACAGTGCCAGGCAGGTAGGTTCAGACATTGCTTAAACAGTCTGCACCCCTGCAACACAGTGCCCGGCAGGTAGGTTCTGATACTACTTAAACAGCCTGCATCACTGTAACACTGTGCCCGGCAGGTAGGTTCCGACACCGCTTATACAGCCTGCACCCCTGTAACACGGTGCCCGGCAGGTAGGTTCTGATATTGCTAAAACAGCTGGCACTCCTGCAACACAGTGACGGGCAGGTAAGTTCCGACACAGTTTAAACAGCCTTCTTTCTCTTTCCCCCCTCTCTCTCTCTCTCTCTCTCTCCAAACACAGTGCCTCCTGTGAGGCTTGGACTGGGAGCCTATCCATCTGAAGACCTAAATTTAATGGAGCCAGTAAGAAGAGATAGATCAATAAAGACTTCAAGCCAGTTATTTGATCAAAATGCAGCAGGTTCAGGTTCTGAAACCTGAATCCTATGCCTGATAACAAAGATCCACGGACCTGTTTGATGGACTGAACACGATGAACTGGTCCAAATAGCGGAATTGTAACAGATGTTAAACAAATGCATTGGGATGTGAAGTCAGCTGACATGAAATGTCTCGCAACGATGGCCAAAAATGAGGGAGTGCCATTGACACAAAAAAGAAAAAGAAACGATAAACAAAGCGGTTTGTGGGATAATGTTTTC
Source organism: Loripinus fragilis (assembly GCA_964019695.1). NCBI lineage: Eukaryota > Metazoa > Mollusca > Bivalvia > Lucinida > Lucinidae > Loripinus > Loripinus fragilis. The sequence goes on from OZ026523.1 coordinate 62,019,920, forward strand.
GCTGTTGTCTTGGTTTCAATAATGAAATAAACATTGATTTACGTAACAAATCTGGCAACGCACTTAAACCTTTTTGATTGGCTGTTCAACCATGCGTTTCAACGCGAATTGTACGTTGAACTGCGTTGCTATACTTGAGTTATTGATTGGTTAACAGGTAACTGCGTTGCACTGCAGTTCAACGCGTATCGATAGTGGGCTTTGATTGGATTTTCGAAATTCGCGTTGGAAAACTAATGCGTTTTACGTGCGTTTTCAATGCGTTTTCAACGCGAATTCGACAAGGACAAATAAATGGGCGGTAGTGTATCTATACATGAGAAGGCTTGGCCTGTTGTTGTGTCTGTGGTCGGACTGTTGGATTTCTTCTACTCCGGTATTCAGTAATATGTACTGTTGAATCCTTATTTTCATCTCCTTTTTATATTTTGATTTGTATGTACTATGCGATAATGCATCGATGAGTTAGGGATCTTCCATGTGAACCAAACATCTATGTGTCTGTTATTAACAGCAATAGAATCTAGGAAGGCGATTCGGCAGCTAAAGTATATGTATCCAATTGTTGAGCGGAAACCCTTAAACGGGTACTTCTTCATACAATGAAGACCAGGAATTCAGGGTCTGCAATGTTTGCTAAAGTAAAATATATCTTTAGAGAAGTTAGAAATTATAACATGTGATCCCTAATATATAGAATGGAACATCTTTACTTAACTGTATCAAACTTAATAGAAACATTGATTGGTATTCAAAAGGTTAAGCCCATTGTAGCTGTAGTTACTATCCTTTCTAAGGCGATGAATCTATTGTTGTTACTGATTTAATATACATGTAGTTTTTTTATTTCTTGTTTTTGATACCAATGTGTATTGGAGTTTCGTGTTCAATCTTGTTTTTTTTTTATTTAATCGGACTTTGTGTCGTTTCTAAAATAGTAAGTGAGTATGGTCAGGTAATACCACAATCAACTACAGACAAACGCACGGCACCTCGAGGAAGAGCCACACAATAATCACGAGACACCAGGAAGACAAACTAAGCAGAGCAACCAGCTCTCTCTTCCCAATCAAGATGATTGCAAACCTAGAATGGACATAAAGTAATGCATAACAAAACATATATGGAAATCCAAATCACACGGATGCAGAAAATGAAATCATCTTTGAATCTGTTCATATTTTTATCAAAAACTCAAACCGCTTTGATTGATTACATTGACGATAATAAACATTTAAATACTAAATCATTTAAAGTTCACTTCATATAAAATTAAGCAAAATAAAACGCTTGGCACCTGAACTTTGAAACACACTGATATTACCCCAACAAAGTCCGTCCAATCTCTCATTCTCATTTCCATTACCATCAATAACATTATATCATTAGCTCATTTTAAAAAAACGATTATCATCACTTTGTTCTTAAAGAAATGAGCCGCCACACGTGATTTCCAACAATGTGGCATTTTGAGAGGTGTGCACTCAGACGAGCCTGTGCGGCCTTCTGTTGAGCTTAGAAACTCCAAATGATATTCGTCGGTGGCTCGGCAGTCATGGAGCAATCAAGCGACTAGCAAGGGCTCTGATCAGACTGCGCGTATGCACAGGCTGGTCTGAGCCTTTGCTGGCCGCACATACCTCATTGTTGGAAATCTCATGTCCCGGCTCAAATATGTTCGCCATTGTCTATGTAATGCTTTGTATGTTTACTGTAGGGGAAGGGCCGTAACTAATGTTGGAAAAACTTGTGGCCCGACCCCTTGCTTTTTATTGGCAATAAATACGTTTAAACTAAACTAAAACTAAACTAACAAAACATAGAACAATTACAGACTCCCACAATGGAAGTAACAATAAACAACAAGTCAACATCAACAGAACCACCGCCTTAGAAAGGACAGCATCTAAAGCCACCAGGGATCTTTAATGTATTTTACTGGTACCAAATCTTCTTCCTAGAATCTGCTGTTGTTGAAGTACAAGAAATGTTTAGCTCAAATGGAAGCCTTCTAACTATTGCAATGTATCATCATGAAGAAACACTCTAATCAAATAAACACACTATAATGAAACAAAGAAAAGGAGCTCACGACTCACATATAGTCAGAGCTAAAGACAGGTGGGCCCAGCGACAGATAGGCATCAGGCCTCAATGCATCTTCAATGAGAGGGCCATGTTCTTATTTGCATATGTATGGTTTTGGCTTACTTATTTGCTTATGTACTAGTATTCCTACCAAGGGCTTGTCTGTTGAGTGTGATCGCGGTCTTTCCTAATCATTTGGCTTGGTTTTAGTACACGTATAATAAAGCATGAAAGAAATATTGAATGTTTTACGTTAGCAAACTGATAAATTACCCTGCAAACGCCTGATTGCAAGATCAGAACATCGCTTACATGTCCATGTTAAGTGTATGAACTAAACAGCCCCACTTCATAGTGTTATATAAGTATACCAACATCATGTAAACTTAAATATATACCATCATGTAAACTTAAAGTTGCATAGTCTGTAACTTTTGATCTTTTAATTTTAGAACTAATGTTTCTATTTTTCAAGAACACAGTAAAAAAACTAAATTTCAGGTATACATTTTAACAATTTCGTAAATCTTAACAAATTATCAGTGTCAAAACAACAGCATTTAAGCTAAAATTACCTGTCTATAATTATTGGAGGGACGCAAATAATTACCAACAAGAGAAAAACACACCTGTTCTATAAGATAATTCACTTTTTCGTGCGGTTTTCAGCTGTAGTGAGGTCGGTAAAGTTAGCACTAATTTTGCTGCAGCAAAAAACGGTAAAGTTGGCAGCAATTTTTCTGCAGCAAAAAACGGTCAAGTTAGCAGCAACAGTAAAAAACGGTAAAGTTGGCAGCAATTTTTCTGCAGCAAAAAACGGTCAAGTTAGCAGCAATTTTGCCGCAGCAAAAAATGGTAAAGTTTGCAGCAATTTTATGGCAGAGAAAAACGGTCAAGTTAGCACAAAATTTCTGCTGGCAGAGAAAAACGGTCAAGTTAGCAGAAAATTTCTGCTAGCACAAAATTTTCTGCCAGCAAAAAATTTTCTGCTAGCGCAAAAATTTCTGCTAGCACAAAATTTTCTGCCAGCAAAAAATTTTCTGCTAGCACAAAAATTTCTGCTAGCACAAAATTTTCTGCCAGCAAAAAATTTTCTGCTAGCGCAAAAATTTCTGCTAGCACAAAATTTTCTGCCAGCAAAAAATTTTCTGCTAGCACAAAATTTTCTGCCAGCAAAAAATTTTCTGCTAGCGCAAAAATTTCTGCTAGCACAAAATTTTCTGCCAGCAAAAAATTTTCTGCTAGCACAAAAATTTCTGCTAGCACAAAATTTTCTGCTAGCACAAAATTTGCTGCCAGCAAAAAAAATTCTGCTAGCACAAAATTTGCTGCCAGCAAAAAAATTCATGCTAGCACAAAAATTTCTGCTAGCACAAAAGTTGCTGCCAGCAAAAAAATTTCTGCTAGCACAAAATTTTCTGCCAGCAAAAAATTTTCTGCTTGCACAAAAATTTCTGCTAGCACAAAATTTTCTGCCAGCAAAAATTTTTTTGCTAGCACAAAAATTTCTGCTAGCACAAAATTTGCTGCCAGCAAAAAAATTTCTGCTAGCACAAAATTTGCTGCCAGCAAAAAAAATTCTGCTAGCACAAAAATTTCTGCTAGCACAAAATTTGCTGCAGGCACAAATGAGCAGTGACATGAGATTTCCAACAATGTCGTATGTGTGACCAGCAAAGGCTCAGACGAGCATGCGCATATGCGCACACTGATCAGAGCCTTTGCTTGTCGCTTAATTATTATATAAGTGTTAAGCTACTGATCCAACTTAATTTGGTGTTTCTAAGCTTAACAGGAGGCTGCACAGGTTCGTCTGAGTCTACACTTGTCAAGATGGCACATTGTTGGAAATCACATGTCACGGTTCAAATATTCCTGAATACCGGGCCGCGTAGGTAGTCGGTAACGTGTCTGGCTACAGATACGTGTCTGACTGCAGATCCTGGTGTCCCGAGTTTGATCGCAGCCCGGTCTCATAATTCCATTGAGATTGGTCATGAAATAATTTCTACCGTCTCATTCCTCCCTTCAGCTGAATCATTCAAAAAAAAGTTATAAGTTATAAGCGAAAGTATGCTCTCGAAGTACTGGTATGATTTGATTCATTTCGTCCCATCAACGATCTTTCAGTTATATAGGGACGGGTCTTCCTGGGTTGAACGGGTACTAAGCTAGGATAAATGCTTCTTGCTCAAGGGCACAATGCAATGCCGCCGGCGAGGCTCGAACCCGCGGCCACTCGGTCCCGGGTCAAGCACTCTCGCTCCCATGACATAGTACTGGTTAGCCGCTTCTTCAAGCTTCCCCAGGAACGATGTGATAAGGTGAGCTGACCGTCTCACCATGGCCAAAGTAGTTGACTTGGGGACGTAAAGCAGCAAAACAAACAAAACACAAATATTCCTGCTAGCACAAAAATTGCTGCCAGCACAAAATTGGCTGCTGGCACAAAAATTCCTGCTAGCACAAAATTTGCTGCCAGCACAATTTTGCTGCTGGCACAAAAATTCTTGCTAGCACAAAATTTGTTGCTGGCACAAAAATTCCTGCTAGCAAAAAACTTGCTTCTGGCACAAAAATTCCTTCTAGCACAAAAGTTGCTGCTGGCACAAAAATTCCTGCTAGCACAGAATTTGCTGCTGGCAGAAAAATGTCTGCTGGTACAAAAATTCCTACTAGCACAAAAATTCCTGCCAGTAGCAAAATTGTTGCTAGCATTAAAATGATATTTTCGCCCGTCTAACGAAGCATGCCGCTGTAACCCGAACTTTTCTATCATACTTTAGGAAGTAACGCCTCGTTTACCGGCGGCCACGTCAATCACGATTTCGATCACCGTGGACGAAACGGGGTCACCGTATAGCAACGTAGAGGAACGGGGTCGACAAACGTAGCTCGCCATGGTTGCCGTGGTCGTCGGGGCAAATTTTTAAACAGTAAAAAAATTGCCATGGCAGCCATGACGGGAGTGACCTATTTATATGTGCCGTAGTAGAGCAGGAAGAACGCAACAGAACGTGACAGAACTTAACAGACCTTAACGAACTTGGAGCATGTCCGTAGCGGGACGTCTTGTTGCGGGACCACAACCCAAGGTCAAGGTCTATCAAGTTCTGTTGGGATCTGCCACGTTCACCTAACCCAACCCATCAGCCCAACCTGAAGCTGGAGTCATGCGTGCGTGCATGTGTGTGTTCATTGCACCATTAGCCCTTTGTATTTTTTTCTTTCGGGTAGTTTCAATGTATGTATTGAGGGGTAACAGGTTATAATTTCCATGATGTATTTTTTTCTCCGAAGATCAGCCAGTGTAAACATTGATAAAATGCTTCGTAATGTTGCATTTCATCAGAATATTCACTGTCTGAAAAAGTACGCATTAAGGAGTCACAAGTGTACAAAGGATTAATGCTGATACAATGGTTGGTGTTTGTCTTTCAAGAATCTCATCGAAGAGCTTTGGAGGTCTGAAATGTGATAACAGCATTGGTGCGGAGCTCTCTTGTAATTAATGTTGGCATATATCCCAGCTGCTGCATTTGTTCCTCCCACAACCTTGCCCGCACCAACACTGACCTTGGTCTTCGCATCCGCCTGCACACTAATCATGCTGGTGGCTTCCTTGCAGCCGCAAAGGCTAAATGTACACGCCTATAAAGCAATGATAAATACGGAATCGGCTATTTCATATACATCAAGGATGTTTTCTGATCAAAGATTGCAGCAGCTTTGTGGGCCTCATTTTATACCGTGGGCACAAACGGGCTCAGCTCGACACATCGTCCATGTTTCACCGTAGAAAACCTTGGAGGAAATTGATAGACGTAGCCGAACTTGGTCGGAACGTAACTAGACGTGAGAGGTTCCAATAGAACGTGGCAGGCTGGGAGTAAACGTACAACCGTCCGTGTCAGACCGTAGCGCGCCGTCGAGCCTCTGTCACGGATACCTTGACAGACCGTGAGGAAACGTAGAAAGACACTTAACAGAACTTGATGACGAAGACAATAATTGACCAAAACCCCAAATGCGAGCTGCGTTTCTGGCTGTCGTGACACTCGTGGCTGCCAGCGTAGTAAAATGGGCCAAAAAAGGCTACCAGCAAAATCATTGCTATCATTAAAAAAATCAGAATTTTACTTTATATTTTACCAATTTAATCGTACGCGCATCTGGAAACGATGCATTCCGCTGCACCCCGAACTTTTCTATTACACTTTTTACCTAAGTAATGGGCCAAAAATAGACACCAGCAGTAAATTTGCTGCTAGCACTAAAATTGCTGCTGGCACTAAAATTGCTGCTAGCACAAAAAATGGTGCCAGAAATAAAAATGCTGCTAGCATTAAAATAGTGTGGATTTAATCGAATTTAGAGAGCGGACATCGTTTCAAATAGTGAATTTTCATAAACAAAGGGCCATAACTACTGAAAGCATTGTGCAATATGGACCATTATCGAACTTGAAGAAGACATCATGGTACTAAACAATGTGACCAAGTTTCATAAAATCTGATCAAAAGTATTCGACTTAGAGAGCGGACGTCGTTGGACAGACGTACGGACAGACGGACAGGGGTAATATTTAATGGCCGGGCCATTGTCATGGCGGGGGCATAAAAATGTTTCCACTCAATAATTTTAAAACACATGGATAAACTTTCATCAAATGTATACAAGTTTACGCCTTGACATTTGCCGGGGCATTAGGTGTTACCTTTGTATGTACGTCTGTCTGTATGCCACACCAAACGACATCCGCTTTTTCGGTTGAATAGTTTTGATCTGAATTTTATGAAACTTGGTCACATTATTTAGTACCATAATTTAGTTCCGATTATGGCCCTTTTCCGATTTGAAGACTTCCGACTTTTTAAAGCATATATCACGCTTCCCAAGGCATAAAATCACCCAAAAATCATAAATTCAAGTCCATGTGCATAAATGAAGTTTAGATAAAAAGAATGCATTAACAGGCGTTGGGATCACAGCAATACGAAATTTATGAAGATCTTTATCCGAGGTTATAAAACTTTTTTGTACTCAACTGACCAATGAGCGTGATTATTACCGCATCTGTGCGCCCTCGGGGTCCGGTGAACGTCTGGAAGCAAGAAAAGTTGATTTTAAGCATTTGATTTTATGATCATTTAAACAATCCTGCTCATTTGAGTTGAGCACGAAAACTTTTTTATAACTTTAAAATTATTCTTCAAGCCTTTAATTCACTCTGTCCACTTTTGATAACATTGGTGAATGTATACATGTGTATGCCAGGTATACGCTTTGAGTCACACAAAAGCTTGGTCTTTGCTAAACAAGCCTAAAATCATTATTCTGATCAAAATAATGAGTAAGGTCAGCAAATACTACAATCACAAACTGCAGACAAACCTGTGGCACCTAGAGGAAGAGCCACACAACAATCATGAGGCACCAGGAAGTCAAAGCAAGGCATTCATTATGATGATTGCAAAAATAAAATGGACACAAAACATCGCATAAAAAACACAGAGCAATTTCAGAATCACACAATGGGAGCAACAATCAATAACGATTCAAAACTAACAGAACCATCGCCTTAAAATGGACAGCAGCCTAAGTTACTGGGGTGTGTGTGTGGGGGGGGGGGGGGGGGGGGTTTACACTTTAACCAATTTAACAAAAACTCATTACGTTAAACGGTATGCGTATATGACAAAGATCAGGAATCAATGCAATCAAGTACTACACCTGACGCATGACACCACATGGGAAAGTGACAAAAACTCAACATCACATACAAGCAAGAGGTTTACCCCTTCCAAGCATGGATGACCACAAGGCTGCAATTAACAGGCAAGAAAGCATGACAAACACGAAACATAAATAACAAAAAGGATTCACAAAAGAAGCACCGCCTTGGCCACACGTCTGACAAGACAACCATGCGAAACTTGATCAGGCGTTCATGAATAACGTTGAAAAACGTCAAACTGCATTTTTAAATCTGGAAGATTATCTTTACGATATTTTGAATATGTAAACACACTTTTCGGGAGTATTTCTGTCTGAACATCGAACATCAAGATGTAACGTCTGCGATGCATACTGTACTAATGTTACGGTACGTCAAAATGAGCGTAAGAAGGCTTTTGGCAGATCACCGCCATACCAAGAGTAATCAACACGGTATAGATGTTTGGTTGCTCAAGATTTAATGGAGAAATATAAAGTAAAAAATCGAAAAAATAACAATTTTTAAATGCTGGCAACAATTTTGCTGCTGGCAGAAGTTTTTTTGCTAGCAGGAATATTTGTGCCAACAGCACTTTTTGAGCTAGCAGGAATTTTTGTGCCAGCAGCAAAATTTGCGCAATCAGCAAAGTTTGTGCTAGCAGGAATATTTGTGCCAGCAGCAAAGTTTTGCTAGCAGGAATTTTTGTGCCAGCAGCAAAATTTTGTGCTAGCAGGAATTTTTGGGTCAGCAGCAAAATTTTGTGCTAGCAGGAATTTTTGTGCTTGCAGAAATATTTGTGTTTTGTTTGTTTTGCTGCTTTACGTCCCAAGTCAACAACTATGGTCATGGCGAGACGGTCAGCTCACCTAACCACACCTTTCCTGGGCAAGCTTGAAGAAGCGGTTAACCAGTACTTCGTCCTCGGAGCGCAGTGGCTCAGTGGTAGAGTGTTTGACTCGATACCGAGTGGCCGCGGCTTCGAGCCTAACCGGCGTCATTGCGTTGTGCCCTTGAGCAAGACGCATTAATCCTAGTTTAGTACCGGTTAACCCAGGAAGACCCGTCCCTACATAACGGAAAACTTGTTGATGAATCAAATCAAACCAGTACTTCGTGCGCATACATTCGCTTAAAACTGACAGCTACTTCTCTTGAATGATATAGCGGAAGAGAGTGATATGACGGTAGAAATTATTTCACGATCAATCTCCATGAAAGTATGAGACCAGGCTGCGATCAAAGTCGGGACACCAGGATCTGCAGTCAGACACGCATCTGTAGCCAGACACGTTACCGACTGCCTACGCGGCCCGATATGAATATTTGTGCCTGCAGCAACTTTTGTGCCAGCACTATTTTTAGTGCCTGCAGCAAATTTTGTGCTAGCAGGAATTTTTGTGCCAGCAGCAAATTTGGTGCTGGCAGCAATTTTTTTGCTAGCAGAAATTTTTGTGCCAGCAGCAAACTTTATGCTAGCAGGAATTTTTGTGCCAGCAGCAAATTTTGTGCTAGCAGAAATTTTTGTGCCAGCAGCAAATTTTGTGCTAGCAGGAATTTTTGTGCCAGCAGCAAGTTTTGTGCTAGCAGGATTTTTTGTGCCAGCAGCAAATTTTGTGCTAGCAGGAAATTTTGTGCCAGCAGCAAATTTTGTGCTGGCAGCAAAATTTGTGCTAGCAGGATTTTTTGTGCCAGCAGCAAATTTTGTGCTGGCAGCAATTTTTGTGCTGGCAGAAATATTTGTGTTTTTTTTGTTTTGTCCCAAGTCAACAACTATGGTCATGGCGAGACTATAAGCTCACCTAACCACACCTTTCTGGGGCAAGCTTGAAGAAGCGATTAATTAGTACTTCGTCATCGGAGCGCAGTTGCTCAGTGGTAGAGTGCTTGACTCGAGACCGAGGGGCCGCGGGTTCGAGCCTCACCGGCGTCATTGCGTTGTGCCCTTGTGCAAGACACATTAATCCTAGCTAACGCCCCGTTCTCACTGTCCCGGTTAAAGGTGCCGGTTCATCCCGGTTTGATGATCCGGGATGAACCGTGTCACAATCGTGGCGGCACCGTGGACAACTTTGGAGATCCGGGATGAACCGTGTTGAACCGGCTAATGTCCCCGGTTGTTGTAAAATGTTTAAAACAACCGGAACTCACCGGGAGTAACCGAGAAGGCTGTCAAATACCGTGGTAAACTGGGACGACGCCGGGAGCAACGGTGTCTCCACCGGGACCGCGTCCACGCGATACCGGCGCATTCCGGAAAAATCCGTGTCTCCACCGTGATAAACCGTGCGCGATGAAGACCCCGGGTATGCCTGATTTTTCAACAATGTGGTATGTGCCAACAAGAAAACCTCAGATCAGCCTGCGCCTAGGCGCAGTCTGATCAGAGCCTTTGCCAGTCGCTTGATAATTATTTGACTGTTAAGCTACTGACCGAACTACATTTAAAATTTCTTAGCTAAAATGGTTACTGCACAGGCTTGTCTGAGTCTACACTTCTCAAAATACCACACTGTTAGAAATCACATGCCGCGGCGCATAGTGTTTATATATTTTTGCTAAAAAGCAAGACAATCTGGGCCAAAATTACAATGCACCCTTAAAGTTAAGGAAGACTTAAGTTAAGTATTGAATTTTCAGGTTGCGAAAAACAACGTTTTCAAGCTGATTAAAATCAAAATAGTTACTTTTTTCTATAGATCACAATGATATTTTTGACAACAAGTACTGCACAGGTCCTGGCAATTTATCAAGCATTTAATGTAACATGTTGAAATATATTTAAATTAAGTCTTCCTTAACTTTAAGGAGGCATTGTACACATGTATGTCTAGGCCCAGATCAACAACATTTGAACCTCGTCGTAAGAAAACAGGCCCCGAGCTTAAAAACATTTTTCATACTCAACTAAGCTGAGCACGAAATTTATCCTGCTCATAAATGCTGAAATGCCATCAATTTTGGCATTTTAACATTTATTAGCATGATAAATACAACACCTGAGAGACTTAAAGCAAGAAACTTCTTTATTTGCCGGTATTTTAGTTTTTATGAGCAGTCGAAATTTCATGCTCAGTCGAGTTGAGCATGAAAAAAGTTTTTTAACCTCTGCTTCTGCGTATACGACAACATACATGCAAATGAGCTGCGAGGTTACTAAGCATTTGTTTTCGCTACATAGATCATGATTCCTCTAGTAACTTAATCTGAATTTTCAAGTCTCCGTCTACCGTATGTGGCTGTGCAGTCCAATTTGTGTCTGTTCGGTGTTATTTCTTTGAAGACATAACTGTTATGCGATAGAGACAGAAGAAAACTTACGTTACTCCACGTTTTTATCCTGAATTTATAGTGTAGAGTAACACCGGAACGCAACCGTGGCCCTACCGGCATGTAACCAAGGCGCACGCCGGGGTATACTGGCATGAACCGTGGCTCCACCGTGCTGCACTGTAAGTGCTCCGTGGTGAACCGGGAATCAACCGGCGTCTTGCCGGACCGGGGCTATACTGGGGTAACGTCGGCAAGGTGAGAACGCAATTTATTTTTTATGAAATGTGTCCCGGTGCATCACGGAATACCGGCTGTCCTGCATCGCGATGTACTGTGGCTCCATCTGCACAGTGAGAACGGGGCTTTAGTACCGGTTCAACCAAGGAAGACCCGTCCCTACATAACTGAAAACTTGTTGATGGGACGTAATGTATCAAATCAAACCAGTACTTCGTGCGCATACCTTCGCTTAAAACTGACAGCTACTTCTCTTGAATGATATAGCGGAATGGATTGATATAACGGTAGACATTATTTCACGATCAATCTCCATGAAAGTATGAGACCAGGCTGCGATCAACTCAGGACACCAGGATCCTCAGTCAGACACGCATCTGTAGCCAGACACGTGACCGACTGCCTATGCGGCCCGATATGAAGATTTGTGCCTGCAGCAACTTTTGTGTCAGCAATATTTTTAGTGCCTGCAGCAAATTTTGTGCTAGCAGGAATTTTTGTGCCAGCAGCATATTTTGTGCTGGCAGCAATTTTTTGTCCTAGCAGAAATTTTTGTGCCAGCAGCAAATTTTGTGCTAGCAGAAATTTTTGTGCTAGCAGAAATTTTTTTGCTGGCAGAAAATTTTGTGCTAGCAGAAATTTTTGTGCTAGCAGAAAATTTTTTGCTGGCAGCAAATTTTGTGCTAGCAGAAATTTTTGTGCTAGCAGAAATTTTTGTGCCAGCAGCAAAACTTTGTGCTAGCAGGAAATTTTGTGCCAGCAGAAAATTTTGTGCTAGCAGGAATTTTTGTGCCAGCAGCAACTTTTGTGCTGGCAGTAATTTTGTGCTAGCAGGAATTTTTGTGCCAGCAGCAAATTTTGTGCTGTTAGCAAATTTTGTGCTAGCAGGATTTTTTGTGCCAGCAGTAAATTTTGTGCTGGCAGCAATTTTTGTGCTAGCAGGAATATTTGTTTTTGTTTGTTTTGCTGCTTTACGTCCCCAAGTCAACAACTATGGCCATGGCGAGAGGGTCGGCTCACCTAATCACATCTTTCCTCGGGAAGCTTGAAGCGGTTAACCAGTACTTTGTCATGGGAGCGAAAGTGCTTGACTCGAGACCGAGTGGCCGCGGGTTCGAGCCTCACCGGCGGCGTTGCATTGTGCCCTTAAGCAAGACGCATTTATCCTAGCTTAGTACTGGTTCAACCCTGGAAGACCCTTTCCTATATAACTGAATGATTGTTGATGGGATGTAATGAATCAAATCAAGCCAGTACTTCGTGCGCATACTTTCGCGTAAAACTGACAGCTACTTTTCGGAATGGAGTGATATGACGGTAGAAATTATTTCACGATCAATCTCAATGAAAGTATGAGACCGGGCTGCGATCAAACTCGGGACACCAGGATCTGCAGTCAGACACATATCTGTAGCCAGACACGTTACCGACTACCTACGCGGCCCGGTATTCAGGAATATTTAAACCGTGACATGTGATTTCCAACAATGTGCCATCTTGACAAGTGTAGACTCAGACGAACCTGTGCAGCCTCCTGTTAAGCTTAGAAACACCAAATTAAGTTGGATCAGTAGCTTAACACTTATATAATAATTAAGCGACAAGCAAAGGCTCTGATCAGTGTGCGCGTATGCGCATGCGCGTCTGAGCCTTTGCTGGTCACACATACGACATTGTTGGAAATCTCATGTCACTGCTCATTTGTGCCTGCAGCAAATTTTGTGCTAGCAGAAATTTTTGTGCTAGCAGAAATTTTTTTTGCTGGCAGCAAATTTTGTGCTAGCAGAAATTTTTTTGCTGGCAGCAAATTTTGTGCTAGCAGAAATTTTTGTGCTAGCAGAAAATTTTTTGCTGGCAGAAAATTTTGTGCTAGCAGAAATTTTTGTGCTAGCAGAAATTTTTTTGCCGGCAGAAAATTTTGTGCTAGCAGAATTTTTTTTGCTGGCAGCAAATTTTGTGCAAGCAGAAATTTTTGTGCTAGCAGAATTTTTTTTGCTGGCAGCAAATTTTGTGCTAGCAGAAATTTTTTTGCTGGCAGCAAATTTTGTGCTAGCAGAAAATTTTGTGCTAGCATAAATTTTTGTGCTAGCAGAAAATTTTTTGCTGGCAGAAAATTTTGTGCTAGCATAAATTTTTGTGCTAGCAGAAAATTTTTTGCTGGCAGAAAATTTTGTGCTAGCAGAAATTTTTGCGATAGCAGAAAATTTTTTGCTGGCAGAAAATTTTGTGCTAGCAGAAAATTTTTTGGTGGCAGAATATTTTGTGCTAGCAGAAATTTTTGTGCTAGCAGAAAATTTTTTGCTGGCAGAAAATTTTGTGCTAGCAGAAATTTTTTTGCTAGCAGAAAATTTTTTGCTGGCAGAAAATTTTGTACTAGCAGAAATTTTTGCGCTAGCAGAAAATTTTTTGCTGGCAGAAAATTTTGTGCTAGCATAAATTTTTGTGCTAGCAGAAAATTTTTTGCTGGCAGAAAATTTTGTGCTAGCAGAAATTTTTGCGCCAGCAGAAAATTTTTTGCTGGCAGAAATTTTTGTGCTAGCAGAAATTTTCTGCTAACTTGACCGTTTTTCTCTGCCAGCAGAAATTTTGTGCTAACTTGACCGTTTTTCTCTGCCATAAAATTGCTGCCAACTTTACCATTTTTTGCTGCGGCAAAATTGCTGCCAACTTTACCGTTTTTTACTGTTGCTGCTAACTTGACCGTTTTTTGCTGCAGAAAAATTGCTGCCAACTTTACCGCTTTTTGCTGCAGCAAAATTTGTGCTAACTTTACCGACCTGCTGTAGTGAACAGATTTATTGTGAAAACCTAACTTTATTCTACTTTTACAAATGATTTAAAAAGAAAATAAAAAAATTCGAAAAATGTTCATAGTTGCAGACTATGCAGCTTTAAATATATCACGGTCATGTAAACTTGAAATAGAAGTCTTCAAAACCTCCAATACATTTCATTCTACAATCAATCAGTCATTAAAAATCAATGTAAAGAGTCACTAACATATGAGAAATTTTGCACGAAGGCGCAGCGGAAATTGTCAACAGAATCTGTTAATATCGTCTGCTACATGTGCGGATCCAGAGGGGGGACAGGGGGTCCGACCCCCCCCCCCCTCTGAAAAATCACAAAAATATAGGGTTTCTTAGCAATACTGGTCCGGATCCGATGTAAAACCACACAGCTACCAAAGCCAACATGCAACGTTCCAGCTTTCGTTCTAATCCTTTTACATTATGTAGCTTGTATATATTTGTATGTGTATCTTACCAAGTTGAAATAAAATATGTTTAAACTAACATGCAACGTTGGGCCACCATCGGTCCGCGTTTCGCTGGCGGGCCGGTGGCCCGTTTATCGAGGTATTTGGATCCTATTTCCCATCATCAACAAAAAAAAAAAAACGTAGTCAAAGTTGGACCCCTTCTGAAAAAACTTTCTGGATCCGCGCATGCGCTACATGTTCTCATCTAGTAAATTTAAACTGTCATACAAACATGTCATGGAATCAGGTCAGATTGCTCAATGGAGACAATCCGAGTCCACTCTGTTTTGCAATTTAGGAGTTAGGGATCTGTAGAATAGAATCCCAACAGCAATCGCCAGACAATTTTAGCCACGAGTTGTAAGAAATGTTAATATATCCACTTACCTACTAACGACAGCAGAGTTGATACCATGAAAAGATGTTCCATTGTTAAAATGAGTATAAAATTTATTTTCGTAATAAATACTTATATAGTAGATACCCAACCAAGACTGACGTGCTCCAATGAGCCAGGACGACGGTATGCATGTTGTATGGCCCCTTTGGTTTCCTTATACGACAGACTTCCGCTTGTTAACAGTCTGATGAACCCAAAACACTTACACAGGTTCAGTATTTGTTAATTTTCTATTCTAACGACAAAACAACATCAAGTTGAATATTTTTTTGAATAATGTCGGCTCATTTTTTTTTTTTTTAAAAATATTGTTACAGTTAATCTCGAGATGTAGTAAACGTACAGCGACTAGAGAACCACTGTACTTGAACAGCGCAGTCATATTGCGGGTTAGCTGCAGTCGACGAGAACACAAAATATATTTTGGTTTACTGTGATCCATTCTTTTAGAAAGTTTTTTTACAACTATTAATGTGCACGATACTCTTTCACTTAGGTATTGTAGTCCAGTCCGTCTAAATTGGAGCCTATAATTAGCATTCTCCCTAAGAATCATGCAGATGGTGATAGGTGACTAGTCACAGAAATCAGTAATTTTACCTCCATTTTATAAGACATAATGAAAAGTTTCACAAAAAACAAAGCATTCCCATTTTCTGTCAGTGGTTGCCATGGAAACCAGAAATTAAGATTTCTTGGAGATTGGCGAAGAGTTGCCTAATTGACACTTTTCAAGCTGGCTTTTGTAATATGAGATTTCTTATGATTACACTTATTTCTAACTCTGTATTAGAGCAACACAATAGTTGTATTCAAAATTTTAGTGAAAAAATAAAATATGCCATTTGTATTGTGTTGCCTAGTAACAAACGTGTCACCATGGAAACCAATTTTCAGAACACTTAAAATTACTAATGAGTGCTCCGCTCCATTGAAGTCATTTTTTATATATCAGCATCATGTAATGAAGAATACAAATAAGTGAAGAAATAGAAGGTTTGCATATTTCTGTTAATTGTTTGCAAAAGTGCACGTCATTTTGTAGCTGTATGCAATATTTTAGTAGTCAAGGACATTGTACCAGTTGTCAAAGGTCTAAATATGATCATTTTGTATGCAGTCGACTACCCGATCACCGGGCCAGAACACCCAATCTACAGTTCTTTGCGTAACGTATGAAGAACTTGAATAACTTTCTAAATGCTTTGCCCTCCGATTTCGAACTTTTGCACATTAAAGTACTTATCTAAAGTAAGCATCAATTCCAGAGCATAAACAAAATATCTTTTAATCTTTTTCAGGAAAAAATCCTATTTTTGGCATAACTCAGGCGCTGTATCGACATCTTGTTAAGCCGATACACAGCTGGATAAATAAGTGAAAACAAGAGAAGAATCTTTTCAAAAGTAAAATATTGACAAAATATTACCTGTTTAACAGCCAGATACATGTACATTTAAATGGTATATTTTATTCCCTCGATACTGTAACCTTGGACCCAATATAACTGGGTCCGAGCTGTAACCAACCTGCGATGACTCCACTGTTCGGGTACAGTGGATCTCTATCGTATGATATATTGGTTGTAGAAATATAACGTATTTGTCTGTAACTCTGTTCTCGGTACATTACTCTGCATCATTTAAAGGCGGACCCCACCCCCATCCCCATTCTTCCTCTTAGATCTAAGTATTTGACAAAATCAATGAAATAGCTTCAATTAAAACCAACCCTAATGCTTTCGCTTTCTTGTTCATTTCGAAGTAACACAACAATAAGAGTCAGTTTATTGTCATCGATACTAAATCTTAGGTGAGCTATGTATTATGATGTTATTTACGATACATAATAATGCAGTTTCATGGGTCGTTTATCTGTCACATAAATACGACAGCTTTCCTAAGTGTGACTGATCCGGATCCAGACGGCATGGACCTTGTCGCGATAAAGTCTACCTTCGAGGTTTGCATAATGAGTAGGATTAGTCTAGCCTACTGTCTTACACAGACTAGCTAGCATATGTAACAAGGTTAGATATCATCAGGGGCGGATCTAGGATTTCTGGAAAGGGGGTTCATATTTTTAAAGGTGTGGGGATTCGCTTTGCTTATTTTATCTATTTTTTCTTAAATATCCCATAAAAATGAAATAATTTGGTCTCAACGAGACCAAATTTTTCATTTTCATAGGATATTAAAAAACAAGTGGCAGAGAGGGGGTTCGAGCGAACCCCCTGAACCCTCTCTCGATCCGCCACTGATCATTCTTTCATGTAAGCGACTTAGATAGGCGCTGATCTGACTGGGTGTTGATGCCTTTGTTGATCACACGCTATAAAAACAGATTTTCTCGCAACAGGGCCCATATACGCTCAGGCACACGCCCAATAAAGCAGGTATATTGGAATGTCATATTGCATAGTATCATGTGCATACCTGACCTCCAAGTGACCCTAAATCAAAGTAAAATATTTTTGAAACAGGGATAGTCATTGATATAACATAAAATCTATATGAAAATAGCTTTTTGACTTTATTGTATATCGTTTAATTGTTGGTATTTGATATACACGTTTGCCTCTTCGATAGTTGCCTGTTTTCTGTCCAAAACTGATAGATTCAAGATAGTGAAACAAAAACAAACACAGAGGTCCATTTGGGCGGCCGTATGTGACCCCCGTCGATTGAACCAGAGGCACCATCTTATTGGGTCACACCAGATACGGTTTCAGACGATGTACCCTATCAAATAGGTAACGGGATCCTACCGACCTTGCAACCTATCATGTAGAAGTTATTCAACAAGCTTTAAAATTTGACAGGGAGGGCTCGCTTTATTTGGCTTGTTATCAGTCAAGCACTTTTTCACTCTGAACCACAGATCAAAATATTATTTGAGGTCATGTCTAAATTTTGTGAAGAACTCCATTATCTTTTGGACAAATATATTTATTACATTTGGCCCTAAACTGTGTTGTCAAAATGAAGGTATTCTAGTGGTTACTAATTATGCTCCTCTAGTTGAAGATTTGTGTTTATTTTGTTATGAGAGAGACTTCATTTTGTCTCTTGCAGATAATAATCAAGCTGATAAAATCAATGCGTTCAACTCCAGTTCAAGACATCAAGATAGCTTACTCAATATGTAGATAAATGGTAAGTCAGATATATCTCGCTAATTTCAGCTAAATGAAATTAATTATTTTCTTATCCCCCACTCCTGCCCTGGACAAATTAATAGTTCTAGTCTTTACTATGATGTTGTTATCATTGTATATTTGATGGGGGTTTTCTGTATCTGTAGTTATTCCTGTTTTTAAAAACATATACACGTACTGACTTGCTTAACTAATATTATATTTCGCTTAAATATTACAAATGTACTATCACACGGAGAATGGCTATATAAGCTTTGCCTTCGTTCTACTTTAATCCTTTGTACGTTTGCAGATGTATGCGTGTATATTATGTTTATTTGTGTGTTCTATAAAATAAAATATGTTTGAAATAAACTATTTTGATACTGAACACCATTTCTGGACTTGGGTATTGGATGGACTTTACGTTATTTCTGTCTTGTTTTGTTATGCTTTCATGCACGTCTGTTTGTTGATGCCTTGTGGCCACCTGCTGGGAAAGGGCTGACCTCTTGGCTCTCGTTTGTGATGTCTTATTGTGACGTTGTCACTTCACAATGGTATCCTGGGTCAGGTGTGGTCCTTGATTGTATCGATTCCTGATCTTTGCCCTCTTTCTTACTTGGACTTGTTTAAGACAAATGACATTGTTTCATATAAAATTTAGGATATACGAGATGAATGATTTTGAAATAGTCAAGTTCCTGTTTCTGGATGAAGGGGTTCATGATGTATAACCTTGCAGGACATTCGTGTCGCGAGAATATGTTCTACACTGTGAAAAATGAGTGTAAGTTAACACCAAAAGAGGTGGCAGCTGAGCTGCCATCTCTTTTAATGTAAACTTTCACTTAATTATATAACATCTAAATTATAAATTATCTAAGTTTACTCCTTTTAACTCGAGGTATTGATAAGTCGAACTAAAACTGATCATGTGGAATTCACGTTAAAGAGGACATAGTCAGATTTTTTGCCCATTATGATGGCCGATAATTGGCTCATGTTGTATGTTTTTCCCAAATTCAAGAGGAAAATTCTCAATCCAAGGAATAAAAAAATATATCACCATTTTGTGATATTTTAACTGCACTGTGCAAAGCAAATTTTATTTTTGCATCCCAAAAGTTGCAATGTGATTATAAGTGTTTGTTTGTTTGATTATGTTATACGATTTGAGTTTTTCCAAATTTTGTATAAAACGACGCAAAAATTCCGAGTCGAGTCATGTTCCCAAAATTGGGATAAAAACTTTGAAAGTACACATGTTTACTTCGCATTTGTTTGTGTCACTACATTTATCTAATTTATGTCGCAGAGATTTCCATTAGAAACTGATTTGACCAACAAGTAGATAGCACATTGTCTGTTTCTTTGCGTATCGATTCTTTACATATAAAAGCTGACGACAGACGTCGTTCTGTCATTCTTTCATGTCATGCAATGCTTCAATAGTGTGAGATTTTAACCTCATAACGTCAGTTAAATTAAACAGGGCTTTTGATTAAAAAATGAGACAATATTTTATGAAGGAAATGAGCCACACCAGACCGGAGGTTATAAAGTTTATTCATGCTCAACTTAACTGAACATGAAATTTATGCTCCTGAATGTTAAAATGACAACGAATTTTGGCATTTTAACGCTTATTAGTATTATAAAAACAAAATCTTTAAATGCAAGAAATATCGCTATTTTTCAGCTTTTTGATTTATATGGGAAGGGAAATTTCCTGTGCAGTTTGGTTGAGCACGAAACATATTATATAACCTTGGGGTCTGGATCTAGCCAGCAGACACCATTGGTTGCAACGTCAAAGCAATGTTAGTCAAATGTCATATTGTTGAGTCGACGTTGATGTGACGTTTAAACCTGTGTGGTGTATCATTTTTCAAAATGATTAATCAAATGAATTGTGGCATTTACAAAAACATTTAACTAAATGACACTTCGCAATTAATGTGAATCACCAATAGATGATTAGCATAAAATGCGAAATATATCGTATATCGTCATTACTGTAATGTTTTAGCTGCGTTTTTAAAGTTTTGAAATACGAGTGAATCCTACAACAAACAAAACGGCCTCAATGTGACGCGGGATATGCTCAGAAAACGTCAAAAAATGAAAACGAGGGTAACCTGAATCATATTTATAAATAGACGGACATATGTTCATATCAATGTGGAATAAAATGCTCATTCTTCTGGTACGTATACTTGATTCGCTATTAACTCCTTGCATGCCTTTTAATCGCCTCCTGATGTTTTCAAAATAACCTTTTTTTCAGAAAAGGTTTTCATAAATACCATCAGCGTGAGTGTCAAACTGTTTTGATTCAGATCAGGCCCGACGGTTTGTCGGGCCTGATCTTACTCCAAACTGTTTGCACATATTCCAGCAAAGTTTTAAAGGAAAAACTTAGATTAAGAAAAATGTTGTTATGATGTTTTTAATGAAATTAAAGGGCATTCCAATGAGGGTGTCATTGTTATTATGGGCACAAAATTACAATTTCTCCTTAGATTTAAGGTAGACTTAAGGTAAATATTGATTTTTAGGATGTTAAAAATTAGGTTTCGTTTAAAATCAAATATAGTTTTTTTTTCTGTAGATCACAATGATATCTTTGACCATAAGTACTGCGTTGTTCCAAGCAATTTATTAAACATTTAATGGAACGTGTTGAAATTTCAATACTTAACTTTAACTCGTCCTTAATTTTAATGAAGCATTGTAATGTTGGGCCCTGGACCCTGTGCTCTGTTAAAAAGTAAGTGGGTATGACCAGTAAATGCCACTATCACAGACCAATCCAAGGCATCGTTAGGAAGAGACACAGCGCACTAACAACCACATAACAACAAGGCAACCAACTCTCTCTTCCTCAGTTAGATGATCGCAAAACAAGAAATGACACTAAGTACTGCATAACAAAACAAGTAACATACCCCAAACCCCCCAAAACAATGGGAGCATCAATAAATAACGAATCAACAACAACAGAACCACCGCCTTAGAACGGCCAGAAACTAAAGCCACCGGGGTGCTTAAAAGTATTTGTCAATGACTGGCCATAACTTCGCTAAAATACAAACATGTTAGCTAGAGTGTCAGACTGTACAGTGTTCTATTGCAAAAAAAATGTTTTATTTAAGATAATGCTGATTATTGCTATCATTGACAATTTATATTTTTCTCATTTAACATAGAAATTTCTTAGAATCAAACATCACCATTTTAAGAACCGTATCCATGGTAGCACATGGAGTTCGTCTAAAAGCAATGCCTAGATTTAATATTTTTTGTAAAATGATATTTGCGTAAGAATTGCAAGAACGATATCAAGTTACTGAAACTTTCTTTACACAGCCGCAATCAGTAAGATAATATTTGTTTTCAGAGTCATATACGTACACCAATGGTGAATAGTTAAGAAATAGATCAGCTCTATCAGCAGTGAATTCCTGACTGAGAAATCATTCACTGTTTGGAGGTCAGTTGTAAAGAAGATCAAATCACGAGCCGCGCATCACTCGCGCTGCGCGCTCGTGATTTGATCTTCGCACAACTGACCGACAAATAGTGAATTTTTACTCAACAATTCACGCCTTAGAGTTTATCTATTCCGATTCTAACACACTATAAACGACGAAACCACATTTAAAGTCTTCAGCTTCTTCCAATTTTCCGCCATTTCACTGAAGAATTCCCGCCAATAGTGTGACTGTGTCGCGTACGTTTACATGTATTTGTGACGTCTTTCAAGCGTAAAAAAATGATGTTATACCGTCTAACGTCATGACTGACGTCATTTTTCAGTGTAAAATGACGTCAGATAGCGCGCGCTTCGAAACTGTGAATAATTGTTGTATATACGAGGGGGGTTCAATATGTAATGAAAACCAATTTATAACTCCATCCACAAACGCATTAGGATTTAATGCCATATGCCAAACGAAAGATCAAAGCGTCGCCGTTATAATGGTGCATGAAATATTATTTTATCTTTCAAATTTAATAAGTTACAGACCTTTTAAAAGGCACACTAGTATACACTGCATATATTTTCCTCCGAATTGTATAGACTCATTTTAACAAAGGTAGAAAGGCATGCTGTATTTTCTAATACAAACATTTAACATACATGAATCACATTTCCATAGTTTTTTGACTCATTTCCCCTTTATCTGCGATGACGATACAAACTTTTGACCGGTACCGATTTCTTTTGCAAACGGTTTTATTACGTTACCCCCTCTTACGTTGACGTCGTTTAAAGCAATGGACGTAACACTAAAATCTGCACAGTTCTTGAAAATCTGAAATGTGGCATTGTACCAGAAAAGGACAATTTTGATTGTATCGAAGTTTCAATACACACAGTGCATAGGCAGCAGACCAGCTAAACTGAAACCAATATTTAGGGGCATCTCATCTGAGTGGTATACCATTTTCGTTTCCTATAATTTTATTGTTTGAAATTAGCAAGCCAGATTATGTACATGCAAATACGTGTAACAATGTCCAAATAATGCATCTGAATGCAAATATCGATAAAACGCGGTATTTTGTCTGATCCATTTCAGTGTAAGCCAATGATGGCATTCTTTTAAGAGATTTTCTTATTTCAAATGACGTACTTGGGGGTACTTTATGAGTGAGATTAAATATGGAAATTTCAAAATGGGCTGTATTACTTGCAAATGAACATCAAAGCGACCAGAAAAATGTTACAAATGATTTTCGTATGAATTTTTGCTATGTTTTTGTTCACGCAAAAACGACTCTGTCAATGCAATGCCAGAAAATGTAGCATCAAGGAGGATTTTAACCAAAATGACAGCCTCAATATTTCATAGAATGTATAAAGCAATATCAAAAAATTTTGCAGGTATAAATCTCCAATATATAGATATTTACCACACGAAGAAACAGACTGAAAACATCTCTCGTTCAAGTAGTTATCTGCTTTTGAAAATATTGTTTTATTTCATATCACAGTGTACTTCAGGACCCTATCTTGAAAGTGGCTTGTGTAAATTAGATTATGAGCTGGACAACTGCAATTTTTCATATATTTAGCCAAGAAACAGACCTTTTAATGAAAGTAATTATGAAGTATGTACATTAAAAACTTTGGGATATATTGGACTGTTTTCATTACATATTGAACGCCCCTCGTATATCACGTTTTATTAGCATTGGCTCTATTGGCGAGAGTTTTATTCCCATATGTCAAAATAAACAAACATTTTGGTCGTAAAATTGTGACTATTTTGGTTTGGGTGCTCAAAAGAACCATCTCATTGAGATATTTGAGCAATCAAAGAGTATATATTGTCTGAAAAATGAGAAAAATAAATTTTAATTGCGTACTCTTATCCTAAGGTTTGGCATTTACACAACGACGAGAAGGGATCATACTATTTGCTTTACTGGCTGAAGCACAGGGACATGTATCCTACTCTTTTTACAGCTTGACGACAGCCGCCGCTAGTTTCTTTGATAGCAAAAATATTTTGTTCTAAGTATAATTATCTTCTAGAAGCTTGTAGAGTAGTATGAGTCTATAATCTTTCCTTTCCTTAAGGGATTCATATTTGAGCCAGTGCAAGAGATTTCCAACAATGTAGTATGTGCGACCAGCAAAGCCTCAGATCAGCCTGCGCATAGGCGCAGTCTGATCAGAGCCTTTGCTAGTCGCTTGAGTATTGTGTGATTGTTAAGCTACTGACTGAACACCATCTGGAGTTTCTAAGCTTAAAAGGAGGCTGCACAGGCTCGTCTGAGTCGTTTGACCCATGTCAAAAAGCCACATTCTTAGAAATCACATGTCACGGCTCAATTGAATTGTCGAAGAGTGCCAGCCATACTCCCAGTTTTATAGTTGAAATAGCCATTTTGGCAGCGCTCTGTTGCATTCATTTTAGTTCCTCCTAGAAATCACCACCTTGCGGGTTCCTAGGTTTTTTTTTCTAGAACTGGGCGATCAGTTACATCTCTGGGACAAGAAACATTATAAGCTTAAGCCTGCTTCAGAAGCCAACGGTACTGTTAGCCTAAGTGCACATATTGATCACAATGACAATGAATTCATTGCACTAACACATTCACAATGGAAGACGATGACAAAAATAATCATGATATGCAATTTAACATGAGGCAATAAAAATCTATGTATTTGAGCAATGGTGATGAACTCAATGATCAGCAATTTCACAAAACTAATTATTATATCATTCAAAACTAAATACATTAAGTAAACTATACAAATATTTTCTATTCTTATAACAGAGAGGAATAGGGAAATTTATGCCTAATTTCTCTAATTTTAGAAGACTTTGTGCAGTATATTCCAACAATAAATGTTGATAAGTTTCAGTTCATCCTATATTGCAAACTGCAGATTCTGTCTAGGGATACTATTGTATGTACCAATTACGAGCACTGACCCTCATTTTGAAGTGATATATCTATTATGTACGTAATGTGGACGTGTTTGAATTTCGTAAATATTTTTTGTAAAAATCCAATTAAGAGCAGAATCTTGTTCTTGTAATGTTATACCATGTTTTTGTTGTTGTATAGTTTTTTAAATGTAAAGGGAGCATATAGACTGGATCAAAGATTATTAAAGAATAGCCTATTACACCAACGATATCCTCCACCTTTTTAACACATGGATTTATTTGTTCAGTCAAATTGTATTGACAAGAGGGTGTTGCGATGTTATCGTTTTTTTTTTGTTTGTTTAAGGGGGATCCTTATACCACTAAAAGTGGGCCATAATATGCCCACCAGCGATGATGGCCCATCATTGGTAGTTTTGTGACTTTTCAGGGGATCTTGTGATTTTTCAGGGGGGGGGGGAGGAGGGTTCTAGACCCCCCTCGTCTGGATCCGTGCATGTAATCTGGCTAGGGGTATTTATGGTCTAATCATGTAAACCAGGGATCTTTTTTTATGAGTTTCATATCGTGCATATATCTAAATGGTTCAGAGTCGTTTAAAGCTATTTCATAATTCAAAATGTCACTTCAATATAGAATGACAGAGACAACTAAAGTGTTAAACATTTTTCTAGTAAACTACAAAGATTTTTAGCCATATATACTTTTTTATCTTGAAAATGCTTTTCTATCCTTTTCTATTAATAATTTACTAGAGTCACTAATATTTCCAGAATACTTAATAGCTACACCTAAGTAACATTATAATTTAGCTGTTCCTAGAACATGGTATTTGAATTTATTCACATGCTTTTATACCCACCCACTTTAAAAAGTGCGGGGTATTATGTTATACCCTCCATTCATAAAATGCGTTCGAGTATCCGTCCATCCTTCTGTCTGTCTGTCTGTCTGTCTGTCCGTCTCTACGTCCGTCCGTCCGTCAGCGCATCGTTTTCACTACCTGCTAGGAGCATTTTTTCTAACCAATTTCCTTCAAACTTGCTATGAGAGTTGATATTGGGAAGGAGTGTCCTGGGATTGCAGATGGGTAAATTTGGCAAATAAGTACAGAGTTACGACCCTTGATTGACTTTAGAAATTGGTTTTCACTCTCTATCTTTCGTATTCCCTTACCGATTTTCTTCCAACTTGGTATGAGAGTCGATATTGTGAAGGAGTGGTCTGAGATTGCAGATGGGTAAATTTTGACAAATAAGTACAGAGTTATAGCCCTTGATTGACGTTAGAAATTTGTTTTCACTCTGTATCTTTGGCATTTTTTACCGATTTTCTTCAAACTGGGTATAAGAGTTGTGCCCCGTGGCGGGGTATGCTGCATGCCTGCAGCGCTTTTATTTCCATTAGAAATACAATGTACTATACTATACTATTATTATTTCCATTAGAAATGAATACAATAACATAATTTTTTCATGATTAACGCCAGTCAATTCAAAATTCATAAAGAACGTCGAAAGACCTTTGTTATCCATTTTCAGAAGTTGAACGTAGCATAAAGAAGGGAATTAACTGATATTTGTTCTGTCACGACCGGATTAGAATTAGAAACTTTTAGGCTTTTAATTAACTCGTCTCTAAAGAAATAAATGAAAAAGGGATTAACAGCACATTTTCGTACTTAAATTACACTACAAGTTCAGGAAAATTTCATTTCCAACTCCATTGATTAATTTGATTCTTCATCTGGTTTGTTTGATTTGATGCTTTAGGTCCTAGTAAACAATTTTACAGTCATGTCAGGACGATTTCCTGTTTTCCTAGGTTAGTAAAGTTAGTAAACTATGTAATCTTCAATCCTTCTGTACATACTGACATTGCTATTGTACTAACTAGTTTATTTATCAAATGCCAAAATGATTTAGGATCAGATTTTATTTTTCTTTAAAGTTTAACACACAAGTCATATTCCTTTTAAACCGCCTTTTTTGTTTTAAATAACCACATGCCTCTTAACTTATTGGACAATAACTCGATAAAGAAGTAAACTTATGAACTTGAAAAACACAGTTAACGTCCAAGCAGTTTGCAAGATACAAAAATGATGAAACGAGGAGATATTTGCATGCAAGTAATACGTTATATTTTTTTCGTAAATGTTTGGGCATTCATCTGTGTCTTTTGACTGCTGACAAGATGGGAAAACACTTGATCTTGCTCACGCTACTCGGTTTGCTTAGTAATTTAGGACTCTGTGGTGAAGCTTATCAGGTCCTAAAGCTCTTGAAGGGCTCAATGTTTTTTTAGAAGTTTGGCTACTATTAGTTAAAAGAACCATTCAAAGGAATGCATTTTGGAGCATACTAACATACAAACATCTTTCGATGTAAGATAAAGAAAACAATCAGAAATACGGTCTCGGGTCAGAATAACAGCTATCCTAAATTTACTTTCGAAATAAGCAGAAACTTCGAGCAATGGAATAATGTAACACATACTGAGGGAAAAAAGTTTAGCAACATACTTTGGGGATTCACAGTTTAGAAGAAATATGACTTTTAATCTCAAAGTGTCAAAGTATATGTTGACAAACATTAACGAGTACGATGACATTACCAGATTGACATTTCACATAATGTAAAGTCTGATTTTAGTCTCCCTTGCTATAAAGCTTATCTGACAATAGTGCGAATAGTTTTCGACTAAAAGTTTCATTTTTCTGTCAAATGTTTAGATCCAAAAGCAAGAAAGTGAAAAACGGTTTAAAACTGAATTTTATGTTCACCTTTTTCGTACAATTTTTAGTTGAAAATCTTATTTTTCCAAATTACCTCCCTTTCAATTGAATAACGTTTGAAATTAAAATGCTCAGCAGATCAAATCCTCACTATGAAGTCGGATTTTGTTTCTTTTGACTACTTTCGGGTAGCCGTTAGGTCATTTTCAAACAACCTACATGTTTGCGAACCTGCCAATTAAAAAGATCTGATGCTTCAAAGATCGCCTATGGGAAACCCCATTATATATGCTAAACTTTTTCCCTCAGTATACATGTATATATCAATTTTAGCCGCGCATGGAAAGTGTATTGAAACAGAGATACGCAATATTATTCCATCCTAATGGACTGATTTTATTGTTCATAAAAAAGTGGATGCCTGATGAAGTCAGAGAAATGAGTATTATTAGGACTATAAAACAATGATTAACGTCTGTTGCATTACTCCTGTATCATTATTGTATAGGTCCAGATGAACACAATTTAGCACTCTAGTATTAATATTTCCTAAACCGTACGTTTAACCATTTATTTTGGGTGTTCAAAAGAATCGTCCATCGAGACGTTTCATATGCGGATCTAGAGGAGGGGGGGGGGCAGGGGGTCCGGACCCCCCTGGAAAATCACAAAAACATAGGGGTTTTGAGAAATACTGGTCTGGATCCCCTGGAAAACCACAAAGCTACCATGCTAGCATTCAATGTCGTACTATGATCGGCCCGTTAGCTAAACGCCATTTCAATGAAGTTCCGCTGGTGGGCCGATGATGGCCTGCTTTTAGTAGTATTTTGATCCTCTCTCACCTTATCACCAACTAAAAAATAAATAAAAAAAATAAAAAAAGTTGTCAGAGTTGATTCCTCCCCCCCCCCCCCCCCCCTAACTGACAAAACTTTCTGGATCCGCGCATGCGTTTCTTTTACTACCCACAAAACACAAAATACGTTTTGTTTGTGAAATAAGAAAACTGATTTTTTATTACCCTTGGAGGCCTGATTCGCTACGAGCCATTTCATGATACAATCAACGAAATGCTCCGTGCGCCCAGCTAAGATGGAGATTATTGCGAACATCGTACATGCTGATCAGAGCCTTCGCTGTGCGCATATAAAACAGCAGTCCTTTGCTACCCACCAAGAGCACAGCGCAGAATACTTCCCCGAGGTTATAATAAAACATTTTCTAATGCTCAACTCAACTGAGCATGAAATTTATCATGCTCACGACCGTTGGCATTTTAGTATTTTTAGCAGGATAAATGTTTCATATGAGTGTGTTAAAGTTAAAGCAAGAATAGTTATATCATTTTTTCGGTATTTTAGTTTTTATAAGCAATACAGTGTTTCATGCTTAGTTGAATTGATCATAAAATGTTTATACTCTCGGTGCGTGATCTGATTTCATTGATATCCAGACTGGTCTGAGTCTCTATACCGGGCACACAGTTCTATTTGTACTGGCTGAATCTGGAGGTGAGATTATCTATATGAACTGGATCAACAGGTGCCCTATGATGATGCCACATCGGTGCAAGTGCCAGAAATAGACCGACGAACACTTAAGGTATCACTAAATACTGAAAGAACGCACTCTGTTTTTTCTCCCCTAACAGTACCTTAATGGGTTCAAGCAAAACCTTTGTGCATTATTCATTTTCAGAATTTTGTTTCAATATCTTGACGATCGAGAAAATGAGCGAAAGGCATGGTATATCTACATGTATACATGTTGTTCATTAAAATAAATTGCTAGCGGTGAGGCAGGCTTTTTTGTGAAACCTTAACTTGTATCAATTAAGGATATAGAGTACACTCGTATGGGACAGAAGAGACGGCTTTTCAGATTTCACTTTGGCATTTTTATCATGTTAGAGTCATAGTCAAGAGTTGTTAACTATTTCCTTGCTAACGGCGACTTTTGTCGTCTACTGATAACTTTTGCAAACAGTTTGTACCCAGATCAGAACCGACAAATCAAAGCGTCGATCTTCATCTGGATCCAAAACGGTTGACACTCTGATAGTGTTCCTGAAAGAATTCTTAGAAAAAGTTAATTACGAAAAAAGTCAGCAGACGACAACAAAAGCATGCAAAATTACCAAGCATGCAACGAGTTAACCGTCAAAGTGCTTGACTGTGACAAAGAGAAGACAAAGAGCTAAGTGTATTAAAGGGCTAATTTGGCCCCATCGATCTGGAGCCCAAAACTGAAAGTTGCTTTTCACCAATTTCTTCTGATTGGTTGTTTACAAGAATGACCCCAGTGTAAAAGTGGTCAAAAGTCTGGCATTTAATCAACTTTTGCCATAGTAAAAAAACGGGCCGCCAAAATATGGTTATAAAAGAGAAATTGTCATTTTGGACCAAATTTAAGGCTTTGGAAGACCATTTTTTAAGAATATGATATCAGTACAGCTATTCTAATTTATTATACCTCACATGAATTCCCCATACAAAACTTCCATAAACGAACGACTAATATTTTATAATATCACCCGCTGCTACAGCGACGGCGAATACTGCCATATGTTTGCCATAGCAGCGGGTGATATTATAAAATATCAGGGCGGTCACATGATGCACAACGCCGATGCGCGTACGGTTCGTTCACGTCAGGAGACGTTCAACAGCAATGGCGGACATGACGCATGATTTGGCGACTTTAAACTCCAAATAACTTCGTTGTTTATGCTCAGAAACATAAAGTGTGGGTACTCGTTTTCTTAGTAAGGACGAAAGGAACACGTTGAGAACAAATTTGAGCAGATTAGGCGAAATTTTCTATTTTGCATCAAACAGTCTCATGTGCCGTGTACAGCATCTCCTTCAAAAATGACGCTGCTTTGTATTAAGTTTGACGTCATCAGCTTTTATGACGTTATTTGTTAAACGGATTGTCAGTGATCAGGTCGAGCAGAACAACCATTTTTGTGAAAGATTTAATTTCATTCAAGCAAATAGATAAGAGGCGGCTCAATAATTTCCCTTTGGATCTCCCCTCAACATGATAGGTCTATTGAGTAAGAGAAGGACTTCCGAAAATAAGGGATCTAATGTTCTGTTCGGTATAATAAAATAAATATTACATTTCCTGCTAGGGTGAAAGTCGAAAATATCATCCCTCGAAATATAATTATCAACCTCGGCTGCGCCTCGGTTGATAATCACATTCCTCGGGATGATATTTTCGACTATCACCCGCGCAGGGAATGTAATATTTATATAATGTTGTGTGCCGTGATAATTATGATAATATGTTAAAATATCTTTTTGGTATTTGCTGTTGCTCTATGTTAATTTCTCTGTCAAACGTCTTCAATTTGTTCCAAAATGGGCAATTTCCTATTTCAGCCTATTTTGATCTATCTTGGTGGCCATTTTTGTTACCATGGCAATGGTAAAAGTCAAGCTAATACCAGACTGTTACACTTAGGCTATTCTTCTAATAAACTAATAAGAAGAATTTGGTGAAAAGAATCTTTTTATTTTTTTACCTCATCTGGAGGGATGGGGGGGGGGGGGGCAAAATAGCCCCTTAATGTGCGTAGCTCTTTGCAGCTAGTATAAAATAATTTATATAGAAATCAACAAACTCCTGGCAAGTATTACATGTACTGAAAAATATATAATATCAATATATCTCTTTTAACATTACAGAAATTAAATTATAAATAGTAACTATTACATAACATTACAACAATTACAGTTGTGAATAGAATAAAATTGCATAACATAACAACAAATAAAATGGAAAATCGAAAAAAAATATTGCATAACAATACAGCAATTACATTTGTAAACAGAAAAAATACGTAACATTACAGCAATTAAAATTGTAATTAGAAAAATATTACATAGTATAACAACAATTAAAATTGCAAATAGAAAAATATTACATAACATTACAGCATGTACATTGTAAATAGAGAATGGCTTACATAACATTACAACAATTACAATTATAAATAGAAACAAAATATATTTCATAGCAATAGAGCAATAACAATTGTAAACAGAAAAATATTATATACATTTCAGCAATTAAAAATTAAATAGGAAAAAATGCATAACATTACAACAATAAAAAATATACAATACAATACAATATATTTCTTCAGCAATTAAACATTTGCAACAATGTTTATAGCCTACAGAACAAATACAAGTGAGAAGTTCTTCGTACATGCAAATTGAACAGTAATACAATTGTAATCTTTGTTCACAGAGGAGCAGATGAGCAGAAGATCAAAGATTTTGTATTTCCAATTATTAATCTGTTATGGATTTAGAACAGATTTTCTCAATTCTTGAGCAGAGAATGTAAATTTTGCTATGCTCAATGTTACCTGTTTTAAATTTGACAGCATAAGTTGGTCAAATTTGTTCAAATTTGGTCAGTGACAAAAATAAGGTTTGAAAAAATTTCTTCTTAGCTCTGTATAAAGGGGGCACACAAGTAGAAAGTGATATTCACTTTCTATTTGTGACATATTACAACATTTACAAATTCGTTCATCACGTCGTACATTTTCATATCTTCCACGTTCAATGTGGAGCTCGTGTGAAGATAACCTAAATCGTGTTAAAACTATTTTGTATTTTTTTCTGTAATAAAATTTAAGTAGCTTTCAAGTGCAAATTCATGTTTGTATCTCACATAGGTGGTTAATCTATTTGAATTGTTTATTTCAGCATACCATGATTGTGAATAGAAGTCGTACATTCTTTGTTTAATAGCATTTAAAGGGATGGTGATATCAGTCAGATGAAGCCAAATATATGAAAAACCTAAATTATTTAACATAGATTTAATATGCGATGCCCAGTTACTACCATTATAAGTATTGCCGCTGTCTGCGTCTTCTTTTAACATTGTATATATTCGTTTTGGTAAAAATATATCACTGCTTTTTAAGAGTTTCGCCCAATACATTATCATGTTGAATTTGCGCTGTATAATGAAGGGGACTCGTCCAAGTTCGCCATACAGGCCACTAAGATTCGTTGATTTTTTAACATTAAGCACCCCGCGGCAAAACTGAGAATGGATGGCCTCTACGTCTTTGGCATTGTGAATTCCCCAGACTTCTGAGCTATAGTTAAGTATAGATCCAACAAGAGTAAACAGTTTACATTGTTCCGTTATTGGTATATCTATTTGTCTAAACAATGAAAAAAGATTATGTAGTGCATACGATGCATGTTGTGCTAGCCTTTTTTTGGGTTCGAAACCAGTTTCCATTTTCAAAGAAATGAACACCCAAATATGTAAATGAGTCGACAACCTCAAGTTTGGTATTATTAAGGAACAGGTCACAGCTAGTGTGACGACCCCTTTTAAACATCATAACTTTGGTCTTCTTGGTATTAACTTTCAAACCCCATATTCCACAATAAAGTTCTATGTCATGTTACAATGATTGCAATGTTTCTTTCGACTTTGCGAACAAAACGGCATCGTCTGCATAAAGAATCATGAAGCGGTCAAGTTCATTAGTTGTAAATACATTTTCAAGATTGCTATTCATGTTGTCAATAAGATCATTAATAAACATCATAAAAAGAAGAGGGGAGCTTGGATCACCTTGCTTGAGGCCTGTATAAGAGTTGAAAAAACTTGAATGAAGTGATTTATACCTTATGCATGCTCTGACCACACCATACATTGATTTTAATGCCTTAACTAGTTTGCTACTAACCTTTTCAAAAATAAGTTTATGCCACAAGAGAGGTCTGTCTATACGGTCGTAAGCCTTTTCATAGTCAATGAAGCAGCAATAAAGTTTTTCACCAGAATTGATAACTTTAGAAACAATAGCATTTAGCAAAAATATGCAATCTTTGGTGGACTTGCCTTTCTGAAAGCTGAACTGGTTTTTAGACAGCTTATCATTTTCTTCCGACCATTTAGACAGCCTGTTTAACAATACCTGTGAGTAAACTTTACCCAATACATTAATCAGTGATATTCCGCGGGAAGTAAAAAATATAAACAGAAACATATTACATTACATTACAGCAATTTTAGCGTAAATTGATTTTTTTTTTATATAACATTATAGTAATTACAATTGTAAATAGAAAAATATTATACAGCATTACAACAATTACAATTGTAAACAGAAGAAAACGATCACATAACAATAGTTCTGGATTTTAGGATCCGATTCCATTATGCCGTTAGCTTGTTGACATTGATCTGCTATATCTTTTCCATTTATCTTTTTAATTAGCGAGAGATGATGGTTTACTAAGTCTCCCAGGAGCAGTTCTGATATTGTAAAGCTGTGCTATTGTATCATATTTATGATGCATTAAAACTGTTCTAAGAATTACGCTTACAAATCCTGTATGTGCCAGCATAATCGGTCCCGATGTGTGCAAGTATTTTTGTGTTTGGTCCTGGGGTTTGGCGAATTTCTTTTGTGACATCATCTCAGTGAGGAAGAGAGACCTGGCCTCGAGGTAATATTTTGTCCTACTCAACAGAACAAGAAACAAAAACTGCATTAAAACTGAAATGCAGATAAGTAAATAGTTCTTGCTTTTAAGCTCTCGAATATTGCATAAATCCTGCTGATAAATTTTAAAATGCCAAGAACTGTTGGCATTTCAAAACTTATTTGCAGGATAAATTTCTTGCTCAGTTAAGTTGAGCATTAAATTTCAATTGCCAATAAAAGTTAAATGGTGAAAAATAAAGATAATATTATGTTTTGTTTTAAAACTCTCAGATGTTGTATACATCCTGCTGATAAATGTTTTAATACCATCAATTGTTGGCATTTTAACATTCATGAGCAGGATACATTTCATGTTCAATTATAATGAGCATAATTGTTTTATAACCTCTAGGCCTGGTTAATTTGCTTATATGATATCATTTCTTTATATTAGTGTCCTTATTTGTCAGTTTTAATATCTCTTCCTCTTCGTACCGTCGGTTGGTCTGTGATCTCAGAATGTGGCATTTACTTGTCATATTCTAAATGAGCCGTGACATGTGATTTTCAACAATTTGGCATTTTGACAAGTGTAGCATCAGACGAGTCTGTGCAGCCTCCTTTTAAGCTTAGAAGCTCCAAATGATGTTCAGTCAGTAGCTAAACACTCATAAAATATTCAAGCGACTAGCAATGGCTCTGATCAGACTGCGCGTAGGCGCAGGCTGATCTGAGGCTTTGCTGTTCGCACATACTACATTGTTGGAAATCTCATGTCACGGCTCAAATATCTTGTTTTTCTTCCATATAAGGCATTTGTATTTCTAGTGGGCGCCCTGTGATTACGTTGAATCAAGTATGCGCATGCGCAATACTATAATGACACTGCAGTTTCTGCGTGACTGCAATAGGATTTTCACCAATCTTGCTGTTTAATGCACGTATCATTTCATCAAACTTATCTCATTCTATCCTCTTTTTAAGAATTAGCATATAGACGAGAGAGAATTTAACAGGATGAACAGAACGCTGATTGCGACATAAATTGATTCATCTGTTAGACAAAGGCAAGGTTATAGCTGTCACATGGGACAAAAATGGCATATCTATCTACTGCTCATCAGCTGATTGAGGAATTGGTGTCTTATCACGGTCTGTACCAGTCAAACCTCGATTATTCGAAGTGCCAGGGACCGCATGAATCCTTTCGAATAATCGGTAGTTCGAATGATCGAAAACAGGAGTTTTCGGATATTTTCGGAAAAGCTCGGACCTTTCATAGAACGTCATTGTTTTGCCAGAGTTCGCACCTTCAACTCGTGTTTTCCGTGAAGTAATTATATAATCCGAACATCTGTCAAAGCATTAAAGAAAATGAGCTTCTTGGAGGTTGTGGTCTCATCGTCTCGTATGCTTTGCAGATCTAAGAACGCCGAAAAGAAAGAAAATCCGATCTTTATTGACATCTACTGCATGTATATACATGTAACAACATCGATAGGAGCAATGAAAATAACGGTTAAATGTAGATTGACGAACCATTTACTGGCGAAATACTGTCTCCTTTTAAATCGCCCTAATGTCATAAGGTCTCCATTCCAGCTAGCACACAGCGTCGGGCCATCAACGGCCCACCACGGATAGGCCATTGAGATGGCATATCGCTGGCAGGCCGTTGGTGGCCCGACGTTGTGTGCTTTTTGGGCTGCGAAATTCTCTTTTATTTCAGTGAAAACATACGATTTGGGTGTTTAAAAGAACCGTCTCGCTAAGCATCCAAACCAAGGTTTTGGTTGTTTTCCCTCAATCATAAAATTCTTTTAGGTATTCAAAAGAAATGTTTCGATGAGACGGTTCTTTTGAGCACCCAAAACGCATGTCCGTGATATTCGTCTATTATCGAAATTGTTATTTTTGTTGTTCAAAGTCGGTGCGCTTGGTGTGTTCGCTTAATATACACTGGTCAAGAATAAATCAAAGGATGCGAGACGATCAAATTAAAATCAATTTTAGCTCATTTATGCCCCTAATTAGACATTTAAAAAACATCAAACAAAACCATCATTGCAGACGACCTTAATAAAAGACACCATTTACTCACTTAACGGTTCATCACGTAATAGTGTGAACGTTAATCCGGTGTCAATTACCTGTTGCAACTTTGTTTGCTAATTCACTCAGGTGTGTAAATCGAACTCGACCAAACAAAGAAATCATGATCACCATGCGTGACTTTTGGACTTCGAATCTTGAAGGGTAATTTAATAGCACTTTCTTCAATCGGGACCGACAAATCACTTCGGAAAATTGAATTTTTCGGATAATCGAAATTCGAATAATTGGTAGTTTTATTGCAATAGATAATAGAGAAAAAATTCGGGACTGTCCATCGTCTTCGAATAACCCAGTAGTTTCGGATAATCGGCGTTCGGATAACCGAGATTTGACTGAACTTCATTCGTATCGGTCGAAGGATCGTCAATAAAAGATGCTTTCAGCTTATGCGTCAAATTACGTTACCATAAAATAAATTAGTGATTCCATTCAAATAAACAACCCTAAAAAGTCGTCAAATCGACAATCAAAACTGTGCCTTATAACCAAACGTTGAATATCAAACGTTGATTATCAGCTAGCATCAAACTACTAAAATACTCTGGTATGAACGAGTGGTTGGCTAGATACCAGCTGAAACCCCTTTTAACAATATATCATCAATGTTTGCCCAAAGTTCCATGATATAATATTTTAATACCATTTTCGGAACCTAAGCATAAATTGACTGATTCACAATCAAAATTAGCTTTCTTTTCTTAAATACGCATTTGCTGTAGATTATTATAAGAAGCCTCGCACCAGCTATATGAGCAAAGTAAAGAGCTAAACAATGAGATCATATCGCTTCTCACAAAAAAGCAAATATAAGTTTAAATAAGGGTTTAGACAAAACAATAATTAATTGCAACACGATGACATGTTCTTCTCTTCTCTTCAAAGCGTTAGTATAAAACTGTAATGATTGAAACTGTGGACTGCATTTCCCGTCAACCTTTCGGGTTTTCTATTATAAAGACATCGTATTCCAAATTGTCCGATCTTTGGTATACTTCATATCGGTAAGTTTGTCCTTCAATAGAGTGTGCTGTGGAAGTCCAGATTCTTTCAAGAATGTTCTGAGTATGGTCGGAACGCCACAATCACACATTGTAAACCAAGTCATGGTACAATGAAGATATATTTGAAGACTTTAAGAATAAACAGGACACTTATGAATAGCAAATTGCTCACCACGCCTTTGTTTGAATTACTGTGAATCCTGCAGTCATTTGCTTATTTTTGTGTTTAACATTCAATGATGAAATTCGAGCTTACCCAGCTTGTGCTTGGATTCTATAATCCTTTAATTTTCAAACATTGCTGATGACTGTCCTGTGTATGAAATCCCATGTATTTCATTTAAATATTTCCAATGTGCATAAAAG
The DNA here is from genome assembly GCA_964019695.1 of Loripinus fragilis. Taxonomy (NCBI): domain Eukaryota; kingdom Metazoa; phylum Mollusca; class Bivalvia; order Lucinida; family Lucinidae; genus Loripinus; species Loripinus fragilis. The sequence continues at coordinate 62,057,148 of OZ026523.1, forward strand.
AACGTGTAGGGTTTGAATAATCTCCACGAGGGTGTGGGGCACGACCAGCGTTTAAAACTTACGACCCCACTTTACCAATCCATAGACATCCATTTTTTGAAAGTATATGGCCATACCAGGGATCTAACTCACGACTACACTATTGCAGTCTATTGAAGCCAGATCGGTAATCGGATTAGTAATCTGACCTCAATGGACTGCACTATGTACAGCCATTTAGTTAACAGAGCGTACCAAAAATAATTTTCTTATTTCTCAACCAAAACATATGTTGTGGGTACTCAAACGAACCGTCTCAACGAGACGGTTCTTTTTAGCACACAAAACGTATGTTAAAACTGATGGGTAAGAAAAATATTCACAAATTACCACTCACCATTTTTGTTTATCTAAACATTATTGTACCATCAACGAGATCCTACCTCTATAAAAATGCAAGTTGAACAGTTATCAGTTAATGACAAAAGTAAGTATACACGGAATTGCTAGTTACCCCTGAAAAGCCTGTCGGGAACAATGCTGTAAGAAGATAGCTGACTGACAAAATAATGAAATCAAACTTTTAACTGCAACAAAACAGCCAGCAGCCAATATATTCCAGCATCATTAAGGACAAGTATATATTTGAGCCGCGACATGTAATTTCCAACAGTGTGGCATTTTGACAAGTGTCGACTCAAACGAGCCCGTACAGCCTCCTTTTAAGCTTAGAAACTCCAAATTATGTTCAATCAGTAGCTTAACACCCTTAGAATATTCAAGCGACTAGCAAAGGCTCTGATCAGACTGCGCGTATGCGCAAGCTGATCTTAGGCTTTGCTGGTCGCACATACCACATTGATGGAAATCTCATGTCACGGCACATATCATAATTCCTAAAACGCAAGTTTTGCCAAAAAATTGTATTTCTGTGAGTCTATATTCGATGGACATCAAATTATTTCATAGATCCCCAGTTTCGACCAAAATAAATGTCACAATGACCTCTCTTACATGTCATTTCCGGTCACAATGACCTCTCTTACATGTCATTTTCAGTCACAATGACCTCTCTTACATGTCATTTTCGGTCACAATGACCTCTCTTACATGTCATTTTCGGTCACAATGACCTCTCTTGCATGTCATTTACGGTCACAATAACCTCTCTTGCATGTCATTTTCGGTCATAATGACCTCTCTTGAATGTCATTTTCGGTCACAATGACCTCTCTTACATGTCATTTTCGGTCACAATGACCTCTCTTACATGTTATATTCCATGCGGTAACACCATATCTACCCTCACTACTTTTTTTCTCATTGACATGACATTCTGATAATATGTTCATTATACAAGCAGACGAGACTGGATTGTCATGTTGATATTCCACCATTAATTTCCCTTTTGTCCAATGTAGATTTTATGCATAACAATTTTGATTGTCGTCTGACTAGACACAATGTTCTCTATCTTGAGTTCATTAGATTCTTACCAAGAGAAAATACACAGAAAATAAATGAGTATGACTATAGAAATAATAACGACATTATCCTAGAAGGTACATTTTCCTGTATATATAAAACAAGTAGAAATTCAAACAAACAAAAAACGACTGAAATAAAAACAATAGCTTCCTCATTTAAAAGACTTACAATTTGTTGTGTGATATTAATTTTTCCTTTTTAAAACGAGGGCTTGTCTAAGTGGTTGCTTTCAAATGTGTAAATGTGTAAACTAAAAAGTTGTTAAAACACTCCTCATTCTTAGCATGCATGTATTCAGGCAGCCAAGACCGCTACAGGAGCTAGTCACAAGCTCTTACTGGCCTTAGAATAGAAAAAGTAGGCCTATCTTTACTTTTACGAGTATATGCTATTTTTACAGACGGCATATCTTGAATGACAGTCAAACACATGATTTGTATTGCTTATGGTTTATACCAATTATACATGTAAGTGTGGCGGCCATCTTGATGATTTAACTTGGGTAATATATGCAAACGTTTGTGTGCTCATGCCCAGGAAGATGAGCTTAATTTGGCTCAGTGGCTTGTGAGAAAATGTTTTATGTACAATACTTATTCAGTATTTCTGATTTAAATACATTCCAAAGCATCAAAAGTCCTGAGGAGTATAGACGGAAAGCAGAATGCATCTTAAGCTTGTGCTAGGGGCGTGAGATTTGTTGCACTTTCCATTAGTTCTCAAGAGCAGCCTCAATAAAACCGAGTCTGCTGTTTTCTGCTATAATACTGTGGGTTGTCTCTATTTCTGAAGGATCCGTTTTTCCAAATTATTTAGAGTATCTTGGGTCGACAGTATATGCATTTTGACAGTGATAGTGATAAGATAGATAAAGAAGTCTGCTCTGGTCTCCAGCAAGTACCCTACTCGTTTTATGTTGCTGGATCCTAGTCTCAGGCCTGTGCCTTACCAATTATAGTCTATAGCATACACGATATGTCACAGTTACATGACATATTTCCCAAGGGAATGCGTCTAGCATGCAAGACATTTGAGGAAAGTTATTGACAACACTGGACATACCTTTTGCACGATTGTTTAAAACCTAGGCCAGAGGTCAGGGTCAAAATGACCCTAAAGCAATATGTGACACTCCACGACCCCAAAATGTATCTACACACCAAATTTTGGATTTCTACCTGAAACAAAATAGCCTGGCCCATCTAGAAGTGAAGCCAGAGATCAAGGTCGCAGTAACCTCGAAACAGTAGATACAAATTGTGGCGCATACCAAATTTCTATGCATATAATACAGGAGATATACTCCGTACACGATTTTTAAAGAACTGGGATCAAGGTCAAGGTCACAATGACCCCAAAATAGTGCGTCGCAATCTCCAACATCAAGATGCATCCACACATGGAATTTTAGATTGCTTCCTCAAATAATGTAGGCGATATGTTGTGGATACATTTTTTCAAGAACTTGGGCCAGAGGCCAAAGTCACAATGACCTTAAACGTTCTGCAACATTCCACGACCCAATATGTATCCTAAAATCAAATTTGGGATTTCTATGTCATATAGTACAGGATATATGCTCCGTATATGATTTGAATAGAACTGAGGTCAAAGTAAAGGTCACAGGGATCCCAAAATAGTACGCTACAATCAACAACACCAAGGTGCGTCCACACACGAAATTCGAGATTTCCACGTGAAATAATATAGGGGACAAGCTCAGGACAAAATTATTCTATAACTGAGGCAAGAGGTCAATGTCAAGTTCACAGTGACCCCAAAGAGGTATGCGACACTTTGCAGTCCCAAGTTGCATCCACACTCCGAATTTGGGATTCCTACCTTTAATTATATAGGCGACATGCCCCAGACACGTTATGAAAAATCAGACACTTAGGATGACTAGTGTGATTAAGTACTATGTATGCCTCTATTTGGGCGCATAAAAACTTCTGTCATGTCCGCCATAAGAAAGTATCTCAATTCATGTTAACTCCTTTATGCAGTTAAGGACCTTGACTAAGTTGATGCTCGTTTGGACGTTTTGTCAATCGAGGGCGTTTTAGCCTGGGAACGTTAATTTTATACTGTCAAAAGTCTACGCCCAACCCTATGCTTGGATCAATATTGACGAATCCTTCCCACAAGTCGCGGTAAATTATAAATATAAATAGACCAAAATGGCTGACTTGGTCCCCGTTTCTGTGTACTAAAGTCTTTGGTCACACCGGAAACCGTGGATGAAGCATGTAACCAGCTAGAGAGTATCACTATTCCATTTCAAATACTTGCTGCCGCAAGTAACAAAATACAATATATTTGGAAATTGTAATCTGACACCCCTAGATATGTAAACTTGACTATCTCATCTCTGTGTATCAAACCGGAAAGAAGAATCCATTAGTGTATACATGGTTAATGGAAATTAAAACAGCCAAGCCAGAAAGAAATTCAATACAAGAAAAAGAGACAGAAAAATAATAGAAATGTCGTTTAAACCATCTATAATATCATTCAAATGATTATTAGTCCATTTGTTCAATATATTTGTCCCTATAAGATTTTGCTACTTCAATAGACTGCACATATAATGTAAGATTTAGGCTCATTCTGTTATCTTATATTTTCTGACCAAACATTTTCCCTAGGAACTGTTGTAGGTTACACAATGAAATCGTTTTGTTGCGACAGAGGCTTCCTAATTTATTCAGTGTTTCATCTCATTAAAACAATCAACTCAAATTAACTCAGTGAAATGAAACAAAGAAAATGGCACATATCCCAAAGACAGTGGGAGAAACCAGGCAATGAGCCAAGTGACAGGGACAAACTTCAATCACCACCTGACTGATGGATGTTTAGGTCAGGGTCGTCAATATGCCTGAGGCCTGACCTACTTCCATGCAACTAAAGACTGGAAATCATAGCTATATTTATTTATTTATTTATTTATTTATCATTACAATTTTATAGAGGGTGACATTATTAGCTAAGATAACTAGTTTACCTTGCGGCCCGCTGCAACATATAACGAAGCAATAAAATATATAAACATAAGGCCAACATAGACCAGCGGATACCGCTGGATTAAAACAATTAGTAGCATCACAGTGAATGAAACTAAAACATACTTAAACGGGACTTACACCATATCATAATGTTAAGACCAAGTAAACATTATGGACCGAGCGCATAAAGCTTTGCAATGATTAACACATATAAATAGCTGTGTTTTAAACATAAATAGGAATCTGGCGTCTAGTAATACTGAGGGTCTCTGGACATCACTGAATACTATGCTATCGCATAACATGACATATAACATATACCATATAACATATAACCTGATCGGGCTTAAAACTAGGAATACAGATTGACATATAATAAGTTATAAAAAAAGATAGATCAGTTTCACGGGATCAGTTTTGGCAAAAATGAGAATCAGTGCTAGTAATCTGACTGTCGAAAAAGGTTCCTAGACATGATAGGATCTGTAAAGTTTGCAATACAGGATCAATAGAAAATAAGCAGCATTTTTTGTTAGAATGTCCAGCATATAAGCTTCTTCGGGAAGATTTTATTTTAAAATTAGAGAAAGTAGCCATAAATGGGCCTACTCATATTTGTTTAAATAATAGACAAGATTTGTATGGTTTACTTAATAGTAAAATGATATTATTGTAAAATTAATGACCAAATTTATAAGATATTTGCTTTCGAGTAATATGCGAGAAACATTGATTTAACTGGAATGATTAGATCATCACCATTGCTTCGATACCTTAAATTTCATAGTCATATGTAAATTGCATATCACTTTTATATGTCTGCCATGACCATTCATTGTGGATGTGTTAGCAAAATAAATTCATTGTTATTGTCATTGTCAATATAATGTGCATGCTATGAACACCTTTTTAAAAACGGTTATCTTTTTAATCGAACAGGAAAAGAAAGCTTTCCCACAATTTTTCTTAATTTATAAAGAAAATCGTTTTAAAACACTGACATTTTTTGATAAATAAAGTTTAGATCATAGCGAAGTCCCCTTCACCCATTTTCTTTAAATGTTGAGTAACTTTAAACGGCAGAGGGCTCCAAAGATTAAAAAAAATCAGAGGAAAAGCATTCAGCCTTATACATAGTTTAGTCCTTTTACATCCTAGTGTCTGTATTCTGTATCTGTGTTCCTCGTTCTCCTTCCTATGGTGTATACATTTCTCAGCTTATTCGTTTTGCTAGAGTGTGCTCTAATGTTGATGACTTCAACAACAGAAACTTATTTTTAACTGCTAAATTATTAAAACAAGGTGATAGATATCATTAAATTCGAAAAGCATTTTCTAAATTCTACTACAGACACTCAGAGTTAATTGTTGAATACAGCATTGGGTTAAAAACTCTTCTGCAACAAGGCATATCAGAACCTATATTTTATGGTGATTTAGTCTATAAATTCAAACGATTTTGTTGGAAAACCTAATTTTAGTGATCAATTCAAAAAGATAGTAAAACCTTATATAAGGGTTGGATATAATTTGGATATCATGCGACAGTCTGCATGCCTAGTTTTAAACCCAATCACGGTTTATATCTATGGTTTCCTCTTTAATTGCACGACGGTGGATCAGGCCTCAGACTCTATGACGGCTCTGACGTAAAGCTTTAATCGGTGGGTTGGTGCCTGATGCTTATCTGTAGCTGGACCCACCGCGGCTCAACTTGAGGTTTTCTTTAGCTCTGACTATCTGTGAGTCATGAGCCCTTTTCTTTGTTTCATAAAGGAGTGTTAATTTGATTAGAGTGTTTTCCATGATGATACATTGCATTAGTAAGATGGCTGCCATGCGAGCTGAACATTTCTTGTACTTCAACAACAGCAGAATCTAGGGCGAAGATTTGGTACCAGTAAAATGCATTTATAGAGCCCCCTGGTGGCTTAGGCTGCTGTCCGTTCTAAGGCGGTGGTTCTGTTGTTGTTGACTTTTTGTTTATTGTTACTCCCATTGTGGGAGTCTGTAATTGTTCTATGTTTTGTTGTACGTTACTTTATGTCAATTCTAGTATTGCAATCATCTTGATGGGGAAGAGGGAGCTGATTGCTTTGCTTAAATTGTCTTCCTGGTGTCTCGTGATGGTTGAGCGGCTCTTCCTCGCGGTGCCACGGGGTTGTCTGCAGTTTGCGATTGTGGTATTTCCTGATCATACTCACTTACTATTTCCAAACAAGCAGTCCCTCGTATAATGATAATTAAATTCTAAGTATTTCACTGGCTTTTTGTCTGCATAGACGAACTTGTTCAATGGTTTCGTGGTGTTTTACTCAGCTTGATTCCATACAAGTAAAACAATACCCTTCAGTAACCAAATGCTTTCTGTATCATATTTTATTCATAAATATGTCCTAAAAGCATTTGGTTTACTAAATCATCAAGCGGAAATAGTATTTATTTTCAATTGATGTAATGCAGTATCTCAGCAATTTAAAGTGGGGGTACATCGGCTTTAAATAAACAGCCATTGACATAGAGGGACTCGTGTGTTGCTCAGGTGTGTAATGCGAGCATTTCAGAAATCCAGCATAAGTATAAATTGCATTAGTTCAAGAGATTTTACAACCTGGCAAAATCGACGATGTTTTATCACATTGAGAGTTACCACATATGTATTAGACATCCGTAACCCTTTATGGGCTAAATGATTCTTCCTTCTGACTTAGGATGGTTCATTGTATGACATATATATCAATGGGTCAAAGGATACCATTTCCAAAATAAAAAGAATGCATTTCTTTCTATGAAAATTGTTAAACCTTGAAATTTCGAACTTATCATATGACATTGCGTCTGGGAGTGAAATAAAGCCATGCAATAAGATCGATAAACCACTAGTGGTTTACAGATTAACGAAAAACGTTATGACGTCCATAACAACGTTGCGTACATAATGGCGCAATGATAACTTTGTCAAGCCAGAAATGATATTTCAAAGTAATCTTTATGTCATAATGACAAATAGAATCTAAAATTCGTGCTCATGTTTAATTGAATTCATTAAAGTCGTTGCAAAAAAGAGATAAAATGCTCGGCAAGCTTCTCATTTTATCCCTTTTCCACAACTAGTTTAATAAAATCAATAAAACATGAGCAATCATGTAAGAACCTCTATGTCTACCTCCCTATAATTTGAACCTTTGATACTTCAAAATACAAAACATATAGTTCATATGACTTCGAATTTACTTTGACTTTACTTTGTCTATGCGAGCAGCAAAGGCTTTGCTGAGAGTGTTTTTCTTTTCGCAGGAGTGCCTAAGCCTTCTCCGCTTGCCGATGCAATAAGTTCCAAATTCGGATGTAGTGGCTCATATGTTTCTTGTATTCTGCCTGATGTTTCAGCATGCTACTCTAAATTGACTGCATGATCTCAATTTACTTAAATAGACTTATGATTGCGCATGAAAGATTGAATCCTTTTAAACGATGAAATGCATTTATTTTGGATCACGTTCGAGAGAAAATTTGCAATTGAGAAGATTGAAAGGAAATTGATTTTTCTGCTAACACTGTAAAACTCGTCACAGGCCCTCAGAAATTTTGCATTTTTGAGAATTATTTTCTTCATTTCTAAACCAAAACATATGTGATTGGTACTCAAAAGAACCGTCTTAATGAGACGGTTCAATTGAGCACTCAAAACATATGATGAAACTGATGGGTAAGAAAATACTGCAAATTTTACGGTCAAAATATTTTCCTTAACTGAACCTATGAGACTCTACATGCTCCGTTTGTTAGAAAGCGATTGTGTTATCCATTACCTTAACCAGGAAATGACAATTCATGCGGAATAGAAACCCTTAATTTTCAATAAGTAGCGGAAAATGTCTGTAAAGCATTATTGAGAAACAGTTGTGCTCTATATTTATGCCATTTCTGGTGCGTTATTTTGATGAGCCAGTCATCAGGACTTTATAAGAGACGTATAATTTCTGATTATAGGCTTTGAGAAAACAGTACACATAAAAACCAGGCTCTCCTGTGAGAAATGCGTTAACATGTCTAGCCGAATGGAGAGCCACTTTGATACGATACACTTTGGCTTCAGGGTTTTATATTAATGTCGTTCTATCTTGTTGTATATATAATCTGGGACTCATTTGAAACATATCATTCAGACACTTCTTGACAGTTCTTTATTCAGTTATGATATCGTACACATGATACCGTATGCTAAGTTTTAGTATTTGTTTTCACACCGTTTCTTTGAAAACTATCTAACTCATCGTGCACACTTGACATCACTGACTATTTTGGCTCTTTTTTTTACAGATTATACAGCTAACTATGATTCGGTTCTTCGTTCACAATGAACACCGATGACTATGATTTCGATTTGTTTGGTTCAAACATGTTATTGTTAGCCAAGTTGTGATTCTCTGTTTTAAAATGGCATCATTGACTATATTTTAAGCCATTGCACACATACGCTGCATAATATACTCAGAACTAAAATTAAGTGAACCCTTGTATTTGGGCCTCGACGTGAGAAAACCTGTCTTCGGTGGTTTGCGAACAACACAGGCGCAGACCAGACTGCGCATCCACGCAGTCTGATCAGCGCCTTTGTTATTCGCTTTTTGGAAAGAATCATATGTTATCTTACTACAGGTGAAATTTCAATTTTCTACCTAGTCTCTGTAGCTGAGGAGACTGGTTTGAAACTCGCCTTGTCGGAAACCCCGAAGACCGGTTTTGTCGCGACGAGGCCCATTTCATGTAGTCCAAGTCAGTCTATTCTTAACTTCTAACAAAGAAAACAAACACAGTTTGCATGTTGGCGCGCTTTAATGTGAGCAAATGAGCAGCGTGACATGGAAGGACGTTGTAGACCTTGATCAGATCTATTTAAGAAGTGCTTGTAAAAGCCCTGCCAGTAACACAGCTTACTTAACCCTTAGATCTTCTCATTGCCGAAGTACCTGCCGTCCAGCCCACATGACACCAAACTTTCTATTTTTTGTTTGGCGAAAACTTGCTGTGATTTTAAACAGTGCAGTATACCACATAGCAATGACGACGTGCAAATCAACACGGCAAGATCTCTTGCTCGAATCTATACAAAATTTTGTGTGTTGCTCACATCTGTGAAGCCGCCTTAGAACTGATTTTTCACGACACTTCGTTTACAAATACCTGATTATTCTCAGTCCGTGCATGAAGACTGAGTAATAATATACTGCACAATCTTTGTTAATGCTAGTACCGACTAGACAAATATTCTGCTCTATTCGTTAAAACGAGCAGAATGTGAAGTCTATTCTTAACTTCTAACAAAGAAAACAAACACAGTTTGCATGTTGGCGCGCTTAGAAATTACAAATGTTAGAGAGCGACAAAATTTTGTATAGATTCTAATTAAGTTTTCATGTTAAGTCACATCACAATGTCTCACATAGACTTGACCTCTGTAATGTTTAACATTTCGACTCCAAACTCTTCAACGTACATACCTGCAACAAATGAAAACAGATAGCCATATACAAATAGCCTTATTGTCAATACATATTATTCTTATTTTCATTGCAATCATGCTGAAATCTAAAATTTATTTTCCAAAAATATCATTGTTTTCATGCCCATTTGCATATAATACTTTGATTAAAATGACTGTATCTGGTACTCATTTTATTTACTTATTTATTTACTTTTGTTTTGCTAAATGTACCACCTATTAAAATTAGATAATCAGGTGCAAACGGCTGGTCTGAAACTCTTAAAGTACAACAAACTGCCATATCTATTATACTCAATATTTCCCCTCTGCTAACTCTGATACTGAGCTAACAATCAGGCAACTTCTATGCTGGGAACCCATCTGGAATTAACTTATTTGTATCTACGTTATAATATACACTGAACTTGTCATTTGTTTGTGATCCCATATATCAGTCAATTTAATTTTCTTCTTTCTCTAACTTAAATAAACGCATAGCTTATTAGAAATATACCATATCCATTTTATTGCCATTTTAATTTTGATATTTCACGTAACTTACCACCATGGCGATATTTTGAAAATCACCTTTTCTACTCCCGATTTTTTTTTTTTATGAGTGAATTCATTTTCTTGTTATTGTAATAAACATTGACCTCATTTTTATCTTCTAAATACTGCTCTATACAACCATATTTACTCCTCCATCTTTGTTCATATGGAGGACATTTTCTCTCCCAAAACCATACTAAAACCGTATACTTCGTTGTTTGAAAGTCTACCCTTATTTTCATCTGAGATTTTTTTTTTGTGTGTTCATTGATTTTGCTCTCAGGGACTTTTGCACCTTTCGAAAATTAAGACCTTCAATCTGCATTTTCAACCTGACTTCTGCTTCCGGGGAAATCTCAGTTATTATCTGTTAACAGGTGAATAACTTTTTCCACTTCCTGGGAAATCTCAACTATTACCATCTACCAGGTAAATACCCTTTTCGACTTCCGAGAAATTTGTTTCCACTCCTGGGAAATCTCAATTGTTACCAGGTAAATACCATTTTCCACTTCCGGGGAACTCGTTTCCACTTCCTGGGAAATCTCAATTATTACCTTCTACCAGCTAAATACCATGTTCCACTTCCGGGGAACTCGTTTCCACTTCCTGGTAAATCTCAATTATTACCTTCTACCAGCTAAATACCATGTTCCACTTCCGGGGAACTCGTTTCCACTTCCTGGTAAATCTCAATTATTACCTTCTACCAAGTAAATACCACGTTCCACTTCCGGGGAACTCGTTTCCAATTCCTGGGAAATCTCAATTATTACCTTCTACCAGGTAAATACCATGTTCCACTTCCGGGTAACTCGTTTCCACTTCCTGGGAAATCTCAATTATTACCTTCTACCAGGTATATACCACGTTCCACTTCAGGGGAACTCGTTTCCACTTCCTGGGAAATCTCAATTGTTACCTTTTACCAGGTAAATACCCTTTTTGCACTTCTGGGGAACTCGCTTCCACTTCCTGGGAAATCTCAATTTGTACCTTATACCAGATAAATACCTTTTTCAACTTCTGGGGAACTTCATATTTCCACTTCTGGGGAATGGACATGTGACCTAGTCACCAACCGATTTTAAAGCTCTCTTATGAGGAAAGTTTGCTTTTCCCACATAAATCTACTGCTACTATGTTATGTTTTCTTACCTTTGGAATTACCCTTCTACCAGTTAAATACCTTTTTCCCACTTCCGGGGAACTCATTTCCACTTCCTGGGAAATCTCAATTTTTACCTTTTACCAGGTAAATACCTTTTTTCCACTTCCTGGGAAATCTCAATTAGTACCTTATACCAGATAAATACCTTTTTCCACTTCTGGGGAACTTCATATTTCCACTTCTGGGGAACGGACATGTGACCTAGTCACCAACCGATTTTAAAACTCTCTTATGAGGAAAGTTTGCTTTTCCCACATAAATCTACTGCTACTATGTTATGTTTTCTTACCTTTGGAATTACCCTTCTACCAGTTAAATACCTTTTTCCCACTTTCGGGGAACTCATTTCCACTTCCTGGGAAATCTCAATTTTTACCTTTTACCAGGTAAATACCTTTTTTCCACTTCCTGGGAAATCTCAATTAGTACCTTATACCAGATAAATACCTTTTTCCACTTCTGGGGAACTTCATATTTCCACTTCTGGGGAACGGGCATGTGACCTAGTCACCAACCGATTTTAAAACTCTCTTATGAGGAAAGTTTGCTTTTCCCAGATAAATCTACTGCTACTATGTTATGTTTTCTTACCTTTGGAATTAACATTCTACCAGGTAAATACCCTTTTCCCTCTTCTGGGAGAACTCGTTTCTACTTCCTGGGCAATCTCAATTATTACCTTATACCAGATGAATACCTTTTTCCACTTCAAAGGAACTTCATGCTTCCTCTTCTTGAAGTATTACATGTGACCTAGTCATCAAACGATTTTTGAGCTCTCTTATGAGGAAAGTTTGCTCTTCCAACATAAATCTACAGCTCCTATGATATATATTCTTACCTTCAACCAGGTAAATACTTTTCCCACTTCTGGGAAAATCGTTTCCACCTCCTGGGCAATCTCAAAATTACCTTATACCAGATAAATATCTTTTTCCACTTCTGGGGAATTTCTTGTTTCCTCTTCTGGGGAAATGACATGTGACCTAGTCACCAACCGATTTTTAGAGCTCTCTTATGAGGAAAAATTGCTCTTCCAACATAAATCTACTGCTCCTATGATATATATTCTTACCTTTGGAAATAACCTTTGAAATTCCAATTCTGTGAAAATCAATTACACTGCAAGTGTATTTGGATTTTTTAATTTTGTCTCACTACTTATAACATTCTCCATATCTGCATAGCCACCATAAGCATCACCGTTTTTCGTTTGCGAATAATACAGAATCGAATGCAGTATTCTCTTTCAATACTCTGACATTAGCTTTTAACGACTACGTCTTTAAAACAACTGACCCCTTTTCAAAGGTGAATGACTCATTTTTATTTTAACAAGCATACCTTTAACTGACATGTCTCTAACATCTATTCTACTGTAGATGCAGCGTTTTCTGCTCGTACGCTCTGATAACTTTATGTTTCTAATTGAAATCTCCTTTCTTTGATTATCTTTTACATTTTCTCCATCTTTCAGCATACATAAACCTACCCGTTTTCAAGCAGGAGAAATGTATGAATCATTTAACATGCACAAACGGTTCAATTGATAATTTTCTTCAAACAGAAGAAATCCAAATTTCATTAAATAAAGAAAAAAAATCGATATCAGGAATAAGGGCTGCCTATGAGCAAAATTTAAATACATACTGCGTTATAGCTTTGATTCTTTACAAATGCAGTTATTCTTTGACCGTTTACCACTGTAATAACATCACTGTTAAAACTTTCCGCAATATTTCACCAATGCTCGCCAATTCCAGTAAAGAACTCTGTATGTAAAATGCTTCCTTACCTGCGTCTGACCATGAGAAAGCTGAAACCGTTCCATTTGACTGAGCTTTATCCATGTAATTAATATAAGACTCACCATTTTCAAATTAGCTCATGAAATATCATTTTGAAGTTGTTGTCATGTTATCTTGTAACTTTTTTTTGTATATTAAACTTAGATTTATGCAAATTATTGCTTATGCTATTACAATCCAGTACTAATCTATGCTTTGTGCCTTGCTATTTTTACAGTATAGTATTGATAGCATGAGGCTACTTTTCAATTTTAAGAATACATTTCTAAGATAGTAATAAGTGGATCTCTCTGTTGTCTTATTACTGTAAGACCTCTTTACATGGCAGAAATTTCCATCTCTTTTTTTTTTTAACTAAACACTCTCTGGCAAAAAAAACAACAGTATTTGTCGCGATCAGTACAGCAAATAGATAGATAAAGGGTAATCCTCTTCTATAACCAACGTAAAGGACTAATACGACCATGCATCTATTTATATTTAATATAAAACCTATTTCATGGGGATTCATCTGTACTTTACTCTCTGCAAATCCACCCACCTTCGTTATCGTCTCTCATGATCTAACTGATCTGTACTACCAACCTTAGTATAGCGCCAAGATTCACATCTTAAAAAAAATCTTTATGTCTGAAATGTCTATCTGATGAAAACAAGAAAACTGCTTTCTGTACTTATCTTTACAATGTGCTTTAGATATGGACTTTCAAATTTCCAATGCCGACTTGGATTGAGCTCTTCAAATGTGTTTCTGATCCTCCTCGTCACTGGCGACCTCCAGATGTAAATAACCGTCAACTACATTCTAGCCAATGTGGGTTCTAATAACCTGTCGTTGTTTCAAATATTGGAAACTGAAATGTAAGAACGTTAGATGTAAAACTGTGATTGATTCCATCGTTGACTTAACAATTTTATTTTATTATTATTATAACTATTATTATTACTATTAATTTATCTTCTTTGCAAAACCAGGAAATGCCGCCCAATTCATGAGGATTTATAGCCTGCTCTTAACGCCTGTATTCGTAACTGTGTTTGAAACTATGATCGTGGTATCCCTGGTATAGTCTTTCATAATGTGTATGTAGTGTGTTGTGTTATTTTTTATTTGCTCTATATTTTACAACATTCTCCGCATTTGAGCGTTTCAGATAAACATGATTGTGTAGCCTGCTCTTGACGTCTTTATACGTGAACATAAATGAAACTATGACTGTGATATCCTTGGTATATTCTTTCTAGTGAGTTGCGTTATCTTTTATTTGCTCTATATTATACACCATACTCCGCTTTTGAGCGTTTCAGATAAACTTTTATAGCCTGCTATTGACATCTGTATACATGAACGTGTTTGAAATATGATCGTGTTATCCCTGGTATATATATGTAGTGTGTTGCGTTATTTTTATTTGCTCTATAGTATACAACATTCTCCGCTTAAAGGCGTTTCAGATAAAAATGTACCTTTTGCTAAATTCTTCATCTTCATATACCGTTTAATAATGGTTTAGATTTCTGTCACAATCATCTATTTTTTGAACATGCCATCTTCTACACATTGAACGCATTTACCTTTTGAGTTATAATCTGCAGATGCGACAGACGCACTTTTGCTACCTAAAATTCACAAAATAAGTTTTTTTAGTGTCACTTATCTTTTTAATTCTGTAGAAACCAACTTGTTCATCTCGTTCTGTCTGCTGTTAATACCCTAGGTCGATGCCATGCTATCTTCTTACTCCAGAAATATAGACAAACGTCCTTCGCTTTTTGTGTGTTGCTCACATCTGTGAAGCCGCCTTAGAACTGATTTTTCACGACACTTCGTTTACAAATACCTGATTATTCTCAGTCCGTGCATGACGACTGAGTAATAATATACTGCACAATCTTTGTTAATGCTAGTACCGACTAGACAAATATTCTGCTCTATTCGATGAAACGAGCAGAATGTTAAATATCAGCAACACATGCATGAAACCTGTCGGGCATACTGGAGATATGATACGTGGGAGTTACACCGATATTGACTTGAATTCCATATCTTTTATGTGTAAAATAAAATAAATACCTAAAAATGAAAGGGTTCCCTTTTTGGTTCAGCGTATATCACTGGCTATATTGTTATCATTTGTTCAGACATGATATCACCGACTGTATTCTGACCATTTGTTCACACATTATACCAGTACCATTTACAATTGTTTTGGCCATTTTTCACACATGATATCATTGATAGACTGGCATCAGTCCACTAAATATATATAATTACATTTATAATTATTATATTTAACTATGAAAAAAATCATCTAAAAATTCTATCCTCTCTGAGAGTCAAATTCTGATGTCCAAGCCGAGAACTTCTACTTCCATGTAAAGTTTATAAATTGCTTTCTTTGAGAGATTTTCAGTTTTACTAAAAAATTGACATTAGAGACTGGGGCCATTCTATATCATTGACTATGATCAAATATGATACATTGCTTTTATTCTGTTAGTTTGTTAAACATGATATCATTTGGGCCTCGACGCGAGAAAACCTGTCTTTGGAGGTTTGCGAACAACACAGGCGCAGACCAGCCTGCGCATCCGCGCAGTCTGATCAGCGCCTTTGTAATTCGCTATTGGAAAGTATCATATGTAACCTTGCTACCAGTGAAATCATTTCAGTTTTCTAGCTAGTCTCTGTAGCTGAAGAGACCGGTTTGAAACTCGCTTTGACGGAAACCCCGAAGACAGGTTTTCTCGCGACGAGGCCCATTTGGTATAATGTGTAACTGAAACTATTCCCTCTGGGCTGGATTAGTTTATTTTCATATACAATTATTGGCTATCGTTTGTTCACACGTAACATAGATTATTACGTCACACTCTCATAGTACCATTGAATATATTCCCTTTTAGCTCACATGACGTCATTTACTAAGGTGTTGTTATTTGTTAACATGATCAATGAATATGTTTGCTTCGTCGTCCATACTTGATATTGTTATTTTTGTTTTAGGTATCTGAATATGTCCTGTTTCTTTGTTCATTTATGACACCATTATCTATGCTCTGGTTCTTTGTTTACATACTCATTGACAACGTTTTGCGTCTACGTGCATACTTATATCATTGAATATGTCTGGGTTCTTTGTCCACTTATGACATCATTGACTACGCTCTGGTTCTTTGTTTACATACTCATTGACGATGTTTTGCTTCTATCATTGAATATTACGGATTTTTATGAAATTGGGGCCAGACGCCTGTTGAATTTGGGAACAAAAAAGCATTTGGACCATCAGAATTGGGAAAACTTGATGCAGTCTAAAAGAACTGAATTGCCATTTTAAATAGATTAAAAACCATATAAGAAATTAGCTGTGCAAAGCTGTAACATTTTTGTATATTTAATTGCTCATCTCATAAACTCATGAGAAATTTACAAAAAAATGTGAATAAGAATATGTTTTCATTCACACTTGTATGCAAATTTTGATGCATCTGTAACTTTGGTATTTTTGTTCGGAATTTCATAAAATTTTCACCAGATTGTAGAACTCAGAAATTGAGAATAATATGCACCATTTGGAAAATATTTGCTCATTTTGTAAGGCAGGGGTCGATATTCGGCCCGACTCAGGCCTAGGAAAATCCCTGAATTTGTTCGAGGTTCTCTGTTTATTTATGATATCATTTAATATGCTGTCGTTCTTAGTTTACAAAATCATACACGATTTGTTGTTTCTTCATTCATACTTATGTTATTGAATATGTTTGGGTGTTTGTTGGATTTTTTTTGTAACTTAAATGACCTCATTCAATTTAAAAGATTCGCTTTAATGAAGATGATACTTTTCAGCAATTTGAGAACAATAGATTCTGTGAATTTGTCGTCATTAATAAACTGTCACACGTTAACTAGAAAGAATTGTCTCAAAAGACATCAGATTCCGAGTATATTGATTTAGTATTTTTCTTTTTTTACCCAATGGGACTCAACGCTAACATTAATTGTACGGGTCACAGAAAGTCATTCAACAGAACTCTGAATTTCGGATTGTGTATAATAATTACCCCGCAAATCCGTTAACCTTGCCATGTTAGTGAATCTAGGGCCATAATGTCTCGATTTGATGAAACTCCATTGACTAGTGTGCCTGCATATCACATGCCTTTAGCGTACTACGACCCATAAAACATCATGTAAATGATTTATCTGCCAGTATTTCCACTTTAATGTGATTTATGTATTTGTACATGAGTTCTTACTTGTTGCTTACATTGCACGAACCTGGGGAAGTCATGACGTTTAGCTTACTAAGTGTACCTTATAATTCAAAGGAAAATATCAGTTAGCGTCAAACTAACATGTAAAGAATTTAACTGCAGTTTGATTTTAATTTCAGAACAATGGTTAAGGGTTTTCAGCTTTTACACTACCTAAGGGAGGTAATAAAATTTGAAATTTTAGTGTGAAATAATTCCAAAGGTAGATGGATATAGCTGTAATCCATGTTATTTCTTGACATATACTGACCATTTAAAACAATTTGTAACTTGTAAAGTAAATGCGGAAGGAAAATACAATTATATTTACCACAGGAGGCAAGTTCTGAACCATAAAGATTTTTTCAAGTTGTGTGGACCAATCAAGAAGCAGCTTTGTTTATGGTCATATAACAATTTAATTTAAGATGATGTAGCTGTACAAGCCAGTTTGAGCATTAAGTCTTTGCCTCCTGGTAATTTTTTGTTGATTATTTTTAAAGATTTTTTTTTAAAAAAAATATTTCAAGAATACCATCTGAGTGTCAAATAGATTGGGCCTGATCTGGGTCCAAACTGTTTGCAAAGGTTATCAGCAGACGACACTAGGAGGCAAAGAGTTAAGTTAAGCGTGGCTCATAGCATTAAGTGTATTAATGTAGGAGTATGTTTAAACTCGCTTTTCAAGGCGTACTGTTTTGGCAAATGTGATTTTGGTATTTATAGCATATGCGTGAAGACATCCTTCGCAGCTATTCAGTCGGCATAGAGGCCTATATTTTGCCCTGAGTTTTTATCTTCACAATTACTCTGTGTGTATCAGAAGGATATTCTCAGACATTGGCGTAGCTCCCATTACGCAGTACTAGTACATACACACGTGCGTAATAGAAATAGTAACACTCAAGGGAGCTCACCTAATGTGGTAAAAATGATTTTCCATACCTTAAATAACTGCTCTTAAAGGAAAGAATACGCACCCTCTGGGAGCAAATTCTTTCATTTAAGAGAAGTTCCCACTTTGAAAAGGGATGTTATTGTAGAGAATCATTGCTTGATACAGTAGTCTCCCTTTTATGTGAGTAACTTTTTCAGCGTTCTGGCTACGCCATTGTCAGACGTAATTGCACAGATGCACAGGCTTGTCTGAGCCTTAGCTGCTCGACCTTGCGATAAATACCAACACATTACAAGCTGGCTTATACATTTGTACACAGCTTTAGATAAACAAAAATTTTCAGCGTAAAAATGTAAATATTTCTTACCCATTAGTTTTAACATATGTTTTGGGTAAGAACCGTCTCATTGAGACGGTTCTTTTGAGTACCCACAACATATTTTTTGGTTGTGAAATAAGAAAATTAAATTTTCGTTGCGCACTCTTAACTAAAGCCCTGTTTGTATATTGCTTTTCAGGTTGCATGGGTAGCCATATTCTGTCAGGTAGACGGGTTGATTGGCTTGAGACCAGCAAGACAAGATCCAAGATACAAACACAAGACACAGACTCACAAGTAAATAACTAATGATTAGACCAGTCCAGGCTCAGGAACCAGTCCAGTCCTTACAGTATGTCACCAATCGGAACTGCCTCGGTCAATTCCGCGAAATTCCGTGGAATCAGACCACGGATGTACATCGAGCTCTTCTTTGATAACGCGGATGATAACGTGACGCTGACGTTATATAACGTGGCGCTGACGTCACAGAAACCATGCTAAAACTAACAAGACTTAGTGTGATTGCAGCAAAACGAACGGCTTAAATGAAGTTTATGTTTTTTCAATTAAATATCGCTATAGCGATATTTTATTGTAAAAACATAAACTTCATTTATTCTGCTGATTAAACATTTCGGATAATCGACTTTAATAGAGCTGAACCGGCATGCTACAGAACTAATTTTAACTGCGCCATTTCCGGCGAACAAAATGGAGCTTTTTGGTACATAGCACTACGCGTAATGCTCCTTACATACACCCGAGCCATGATTCGATTCTCGAATTGTTGCGGACTTTCCCGAATGAGTATGTCACCACCGCTAGGCAATTTCGTGGCATACCTTTATGACTGGGCTGGTCCCTGTGATTGCCAGTCGATACTACGTTGGCATCGCCTTATCAAAACAAAATTCGTAATGCATACTTTGTATTAGAAAACATTCGTTAACCTGTATACTTTTTCTAGCCATTAGTTTGTGACGTTATATCTTCCCAAGACGCAGCGTGAATTGTTGTAGAGAAGATTCTTTTCAGCACAAAACATATGCTGTGGATGCGAGATAAGAAAATCAATTTAAGTACAGAAGTCTTCTTTTACGTTTAACGGAGTTCTGACTGTTTGGACATTTTAATACCTTAAACGTATACTAACATATACTTATTCATCAGTATGTGTAATTGTCCTTTAAGCGTTAAGCTGGTTTTTGATACTTCTTTCAGATCATTGTCATGTACGATATTGAATGTTTATTTGATATATTGTGACAAAAAGCTAAATTTGGGACAGGCATAAATGCTTTAATTTTTGTGAAAGTAGCATCTATTTGTTTCGGACATTATTATTACATGCTGCCACAACTGACAAAAGCCAAATTTTCCTGACTGTTACCCTACTCTTCCCTAAACCTGGATGCTTTTCCCTCCCTAGAAATGCCAGGACTGTCTCCACATACGATAGCAAAATACTTACGGAGGGACGGACGCTAACGTCATAGCATGATATGCCTTTTAACGGGTGTATAAATTATATGCACAACCCATTTATAAGAAAAGTCTTATTCTAATTTCAAAACTTGGTAATGTTAAGTTAAGATTTTTAATATGGACTACAACCCGAAATGTACTATGACCACATCCCTCCCACTAAAATTACAGAATTGCCTGATATCTCCTTGACTTTTTGAAAATTTGAAATTTCCCTGACCCTTTTCAAGACTCCTTAACTAAACAATGAACTTGATTTGTTTTCAACATTCTCAGACAATTCCAGTCAGATGACAATCCCAGTGAAGTCGGTTCTTTACTGTGCTTTGACAACATCTTTTTGTACCACATGCCATGTTAAATCCGGATGTATCCTGAATTAAAAACAGTGCAGATTCAGACCAGCTCGCTTCTAAGGTCAAATGATCAGGATCCACACTGTTCTCCATCCAGCTTGAAAATACATGCAAATAAATGAAATCCCTTGAATAAATCGGATAAAAACAGCTTGATGAGGGTTAAATTTTCAAGCGTTTCCAGGAAGCAGAGTTTTATAGCTTAATTTATTACGTGACAAGTATTTTATTTCAAATAATGCCTTTGTAAAATTTGCTTTATCTGAAATGGTTGGTAATTCGAATTAAAACTGAATTTTATTTGCAGGTCATATGATGGTGTTTCAAACAACCAATCATTATCCAGTAATACATCTAGTCCCCAAACGACGAAGCAGTTGACACTAACAGTCAATTTTACTGGTAAGAACTAGTTTTTGTTTTTGGGCGTTTTGCCGTCTGATTTTTAATCAGCGTTTAAAAAACTCGTTCAGGAATACCATCAGAGTGTCAAGCAGTTTGTACATTTATCAAACCCAATGTTCAATCGGAACGGCCTCGGCCCATTCCGTTGAATCAGACCTCGGATGTACATTGAGGGCCTATTTTGATAACGTGATGCTGACGTTACAGAAACCATGCCGACATAATAACAAATGTGACTGCAGCGAAACAAACGGTTACAACTTTCCACAATACACATTGCGGTGTTTTCAAAAACCTAAACGTCATTTATTCGTTTCGTGTAATCAGAATAATCATTTTTTTAATAGGACTGAACCCACATGCTAAATTACCTATTTTTCCTTACACCAGCTCCAGCTATTAAGATGCAGCTTTTTCATACATAGTACTACGCCTTACATACATCCGAGGCTTGTTTCACGAATTGAGCCGAAATTTTCCGATTGGCCCAACGTTTTGTCTTACCTTTAATCTGAGCAATCATCATCTACTATTGTTTGTGTAGTCAAGCAGCTAAGGCTCTGATTAGATTGTGTGCATATTCGCAGGCTAAGCTGAGTCTTGGCTATTCGCTGAAGCAACAAGTACTAAAAGCGAACATACAGCGTATGTATGTGCTGGCATGTTTCAGTTGTCTGACATTAAATACGCATTGTTATCTATATAGTGTTGATATTTTTTTCATATTCTGATCCTTCAAGAATATTGGGTTCTGACGGAAAGCAGAATGCCGCTTAAGCCGGTGCTAGTGGGCGTGAGAATTGTTGCACTTTCCGTGAGAATTGTTGCACTTTCTATTTGTTCTCATGAACAGACTCAATAAAACCGAGGCTGCTGATTTCTTATATTGTAGGTTCTCTCTATTTCTGAAGGATCTGTTTTTTCTAGATTATTTATGGCGATAACCAAGGCTTTCGTTATGATCAATGTCTTTTACAGATCCACACACCCACATGAGCATACACGGCTATGACATCAATAGCAAAATGTTAATGCAGTCTTTAGTCATACAATTCCCCTCCTTCTATGAAGCTACAGTGCAAATGGCCAGAGCATTATTTGGACAACTAAAGATTGTATAAGGCGTACTTAAAGACATTGGATAAAACTACAGAAAACGCATTAAATGATGAATATTTTATTATCTGTCTTATTATTAGTAAGGAGAAACAATTTCCCCAGACACCCTACCGGGTGACCTTTCGCTTTTTTGCGCTGTGAAATTTGCCACTACACAATAAAGCTGATTTTTTTTGTATAGAAACAACAATGGCTCAGACCAGCCTGCGCTTCCACGCAATCTGATCAGCACATTTGTTATTCGTATTTCTAGTGTGCCGTCCGCTACATCTCAATTACTACAGAAACTATGGTCGCTATTAAGACTACATATGTCAAAAGCCAAATCATTTCTCATGCAAAGTCCAATGAATTTAAATTGCGACTATGGTTCACGTGCCGTCAGCTTCAGCACACTTACTACAACTGGCGGTTGGTCACGTAAATCACAGCCGCTACTAAAACTACAAGCAAAATTTCTAATTGAATCTTTTGTTTGTTTGTTTGATTTGATTCTTTACGTCACAGTCAACATTTTGTCAAGCCATGCCTGGGTTCAACCAATATTAACCAGCGGTTAAGGTGTCTTGCTCAAGACACTTTTTTCACAAAATAATTTCTCTTGCAAGGTCCAATGAACTTCAGTTGCGACTATGGTTCACAGCTCAATTACTACAACTGACGGTTGGTCACGTAAACCACAGCCACTGCTAAAAATACACAATTATGTATAAAGACATGCAACATTTCTAAATGGTACCTTTGTTTAGTTTGTTTGATTTGATTCTTTAGGTCATAGTCAACATTTGTCCAGCAATGATGAGACAGGTATTCCTGGGTTGAACCTTGGTTGAACCAGTGCTAACTTCAGCGGATAAGGTGTCTTGCTCAAGGACACAACACATGGACTCCACCCTATTTTGGCTGGAGCTTAAACCTCGCTAATTTGTACGTTAAGTCGTCCATCAGCTTACATAGAGGACACGAGTGCATCTATTTAATTAAATTTATAGTTGGGGAATGCGAGACTTGTCGAGCATTCTATCGCTTTATCGCAACGAGTTTGATGAATTCAATAATACAGAAGCACGAATGCTAGATTGTAGTCATAATATGACATTAAAACTCCTTTGAAATCGCATTCTCGGTGTGAAAAAGCCAAGATTTTACTGTTATACGGCATGTTGCTTTGGACGGCATTATACACCCAGGTGAACCGCATGTTTAGATCTCGGAGGGTGTTGGCTATCGGAGGTAAACATTGAGATCGTGGATGGATAGGGTCTGTATTTATCCATTTTTATTTCATATGGAAAGTTTCTTGGGGACGAATGCAGCAAACATGTTGCTTCTATATTGAGTGATAAGGACTCTGAATCTGTGAAATGCTTTTGATTCATGTCCGTAGGATTCAGGGCGACTTTTCAAACGGCGATTGTGAATTTTTCAATGAAAAAAGGCTAGTGGTTTGATCATAGCTGGACTTATATCAACCTTTGACACTAATTTCTTGTGCTGCTACCATTCTATATCATTCTTCTGCATGGCTTGTAAGTGGCATGTCCAAAACTGCTATTAAAACTTCAAATTTTGAAAATCGCTTACGTTGCTATCATGTTGATGGTTAGCAAAATGCTCAGAGGACTTACCTCCGAATAGAACGCTATCCATAAACATGACACCATCGTCATAAAATTGCAAATAAATAAGTGTTGTACACGTCTGTTTGAATTATATTGGACTGATACATTTTAAAGAGAGGTTAAACATTGCAGCGGTAGTTATGAATCAAGAAAAAATAAAATAATACATCTAGATATTAACTGATGAATTCGAAATATTCGTTGAAATCACCGCATTTCCGAATTCAAATGCGATTTAAACTAAAACAAATTCAATTTAAAAACTTGCACTGCTTTCAGAATTCTTGTCATTCTATATACGAGGGCTGTTCAAATATGAATGCAAGTAGCTTCATAACTTCCTTCACATATATGCTACGACATAATGGCATACCTTTTTGGAAAGAACTATTTGTCGCCTTTTAAATGGCAGCAAACATAAAGAAAAACTCACTATAATTCTCGAGTTACAGACCCTTATATAAAGTTCATTCCTGTATACTGAAGTTTTTTCTGAAGCAAATTGCAATGCACGTTTTGGTACATGTGCGGATATAGTGTCATACCTTTGTATGTTTTCGACAAAATGGCACCAAATTTTAGATGCAAGTTTAAGTAATAATTCAAAAGTTGCTTGCAGGATAAAGTTTATATAATCCTGTTTCAATCTCGAGTAAACGGTCACTTTTATGACGTCATTAATTTTATGATAAACGTCATTTTGAGTTGTCCACTGGTAATGTTATAATGAACATTGCTGCGTTGTTTTCTTTGCGTTTTGCTGAAAACATGCTAAATATGTCATTAGGGAGTTTTCAAAACGCGTCGTCCTATATTTACAGAGTAATAACATTTTATATCATTTTTCAAGCATTTTTCTGCCTCTTAATGACTTGTTTACATTTATTGAAATATGTTAAATCTATCTAGAACTCAAGACCAGGTGAGTAATTTTATTTTAAATAATGCCTATTGTGGTCAAACTTAATGTTTACGTTCAAATCTAGAATAAAGTCGTATTGTTATGACAAAAAAAAATGTATCAATTCTATAACCCCCTCACTTAAGGCATTTTTGACTTAATAAAAATGCTTTTCAGAGTTTAAAAATTACCCACTATATATCAATAATTTGTAGCAACAACTCATCATGAGTGATCAACATATTGTTTTTGAGTTAAAACTAGTTTAAATGTTGCTTCGTGCATTTTCTTAGAGATAAGTTTAACTGAAAACTGATAGGTGGTGTTTTGTTTATCATTTATTTGCAAACATAAGGAGACTTTAGTGAAAGCTAATCGTTGTAATTTAACAAAAGCATGTCGGATTTTCGCAACTTTCACAGAATCATTATGTAAGAATATGGGAATACTTCCTTAAAAATTTCAAGAAATTTAATCGGTTTATCGAAGAATTATACGCTCGTCTATATCACTGGTGTATGTTCGAAGCATTGAGTTTGTAAGTATACTAACGTGACCCTCATTTAAAGGGCTATAACTCGATAAGTATACTGTTTTTTTCCTTTAGGTCTGGTGCCAGTTTAAAGGTGACATATAATCCTTTATAGAAACGTTTACCATTTTGTTGTAGCATATATGTGAAGAAAGTTATGAAGCTACTTGCATTCATATTTGAACAGCCCTCGTACTATCGGCTTATATGTTGATTTTATTCCTTAATGTGGTTCATTATGGTATAAAACCATCTCAAAGCAGACCATGTGCAGCCCAAAACTCCTTTGTTTACCTCCGATAGCCAACACCCTCCGAGATTTAGACATACGGTTTACCTGGGTGTTATATAACACTGCTGAACGTGTAAACCACTTGTGATGAAACCACTAGAAGTTTATCGATTTTAAAACATGGCGTTATATCACTCCCAGACGCGACGTCATGTGATAAACACACGATTTGTATGATCAATGAAAAGTCTCACCGAGACGCTTCTAATGCGTACCTGCAATATTCACTTTGTTTGAGAACTAGGAAAATACTCTCTACTATATATTCGCTCTTTTATCCGGAGTGCTGGTCCCAAAATTACCATGCCTGCTTAAAGTTAAGTACTGTCGTTAACTTTAATGAAAGATTGTAATTTTGGGACCAGGACTCATTACCTCATTGTACATTGTACTAACATGACTATTACTTTTTCAGATTTTCATATGATATGTCATCCTGTTCCATTGTTAAGTTGTACATACAGATTTCTTAGAACATCACTCAAGAATGAATCTACAATGTGCCAGAGAATAAATGTAAGATTTGTTTTCTCATCTGACATTTTTATCATAATACAGTGAAACATGTGTAAAACGACCACTCAAAAATAGACAAAACAAAGATATTTATGACAAATTGTAGCTTAATGAAGGTGGAAAGTATTGCAGAATGCCCCCTTGGAGCATTCTGCAATACTTTTGACCTGTATTAAGCGATAATTAGTCTTGAAAACCAATTTTGGTCTTTTTGACAGTGGCTGTTTTACACAGGGTTTTACTGTACGATGAAAAAAGGAACGACCAGATGCCATGACAAACCCACCTGAAACTTTAAAACATAATTGAAACAACTTTGCTACAAATATCACCAGAAGACCTTGTGTTTCCTATTTCACCCACAATATATAGGATTAAGTTAAACATACACACAATGGAGTTCGGATTGTTTGTTCCTTCCATTGTTATAAAGAAAACATTAAAAAAAATCTTATCATATTAAACAAAATTCAGAAACTGTCTTTTTCACAAATATGATCCTGCTGTAATTGTTTTTGATTGTTTCTTCCTTAAACTAGTTGTAACGAACTTGATGTATGAAAACAATAATGTAACAGTTAGAGTATGGCTTCATATTTAATATACATGTATAGTAGTTTTACTAATGGACCAGCCAGCACCTAAGTACCAATTGACCAACCTGTAATTTGTTTTATTGTCCAATTTGAAAAATTGCCAAAACATTAATCAAAAATGTCCTTACTTTTCATCATTTTATTTCATAAACTCTTTACCAGCTATAGGTATCTTTAGCTATCTGCAAATGAATCAGTAAGGAATTTGGATCAGGTCTGACAAAACATGAGGCTTACACTGAATAAAAAAGTACAAATGACCAGGAAATGCCACTACCAATACAGGCACACTGAGAAAAAGATACAAAACACAGTCAGCCACACTACAGCAAGATCTCGAATAATCTCTCTCTCTCTCTCTCTCTCTCTCTCTCTCTCTCTCTCTCTCTCTCACCAAGATGGTTGCAAAACTAGAAAGGTTATTAAGAATCGTAACACAAAGCAAGAGCTCAACAAAAACACACGAAATGAGATCAACAACAAACAAAACAGCAAAAGCATCAGACTCACTGCCTTAGATTGGACAGTAGGTGAGGTCACCAGGTCGCGGAGGGGGGGGGGGGGGGCTAAATATATTCTACTGGATAAATCATCACCCTAGATTCTGCTGTTGGTAAAACAAAAAATGCTTAGCTCGCATGGGGGGTTTTTACTTATATAATGTAGCATCACATGGTAAGCGTGATGAAAGTTATGAGTCCTACCAGAAAGAACAAAACACATGTCTGTTCCTGGCCTTTTAGTGTTTGCTACCCAGCAAGTATATTTATTACATGAGGCTCTCAACATGTGATTTAAACAAATCTAAAAGCTTATTTTATTGTAAAATGGGTTTATCCAAAAGGCACAAACTTGATCAGATAGGCTGGTGATTTAGTAATACAGACATTCAATTAAATGCAGATTATGGTCCCAAGTAGAGTCATGCTGTTACAGTCCATGTAGATTCATTTTTCAAACAGTTAAGCTCAGATATTATGTACAGAATGCATTTTTCAGAACTTGTTTTATTTGTGTTTCTAAGTGCAACATCAATATGTCACACATTATAAAAGGAAAATATTTTGGCCAGCACGCGAGATTTTTGTACTTATCGCATATGCGCAAAAGCCTCCTTTAGACGTCCATACTGACGTGTCCAGCGGGCCCAGAGGTCTACTGTTTAGTCTTGGGATGAGTCTTCCTCTACTTTCATACTAAGCAGGCTGGTTCAGACTTTGCCTGGTCTTCAGATTGTGAAGACCCTGGGCGGACTCAAAGAGGGAACAGGGGGTCCGGACTCCTCCCTTAAAAATCGAAAGTGGCTATTGGTTTCTTAGAAATATTGGTACGGACCCCCCTCAAGAAGCAATTGGACCCATTGGGTCCAATTGCCTCTTAAGGGTGGTCCTTACAGCCCTCTGTGAAATACGTTGATGACTAAAAAAAGTTGTCAGAACCCCTCCTCCCTGCCGGAATTTTCTAAATCCAGTTTTTCAGTTGCCATGGCTCTTATGATATATGCCCAGGGGGTACTCTCATTTTTTCATAGGTAGGCTCGTGCCCAGCATCTTCCGTTTACCCAAAAAATTATCAGGAATTTCAAGCACCCCCACAAAATATTTGAAATTTTAGCAGCCCAAAAATATCTCCAATTCTGTACTTTGGCCTTTAGAAAAGACCCTAAACTGCATAGAAATGACCCCTAAATATAGTCCAATTTTGTGATGACCCCAGAAAAATATTCACAAAATCTTCACACCCCAAAAAATATTTATACTTGAGGAATTTGAAAACGCATCGCCCATGTTTCTTGTATAACTTTGGAAAAGCACCACCAATGATAAGATTTGCTGATACATGTATATACTCAACCTAAAATCAATCATCCAAGGCGGTCAAATTGATAAAGGGCTAGGTTCACGAAGGGGTGAAATCGGCCCTGCCATAGAAATGCATACTGACTTAAAATATGTTTATATGGTTTATGTCATTGAGAAAAATCGAAATTTTATCTGCCTAGTCCTTAAATTGTGAAAACTATGGGTTTCTAAAGACAAGGACCCTCTGTAAATTTTGCTAAAAAAGTAACGTCATTTACATTGCAATGTAACGCCAAAGACGTCGCTAAGTTTGGTTAACATTTATGTTTAACAAGTGTGTGTCGCACCTAAATTTGTGCCAAAATGTATTATAAACCTTGATAAAGAGTCTATCATGGCGATACGCCCGCCAATCCTCTGAAATGTGCATGTTTGTTTGAGGCTTTATGTCCATGTATTTTTCATCAATTTTAGTCATATCACGGTAGCGGTCAATGTATCTTATACCGCTGCTTTAAAAACGGTGTATCAGTATCTCGTACTTACTAAATACTCTAATCAGAATCAGTAGAAGAGAGAAAATAAATTCAACAAAACTGTACAAGGGTTCAAACTCATGACTCATACCCCCCCCCCCCCCGCAACCCACAAGAGTAGTCTATAGAAGTCAGACTATAAATAGAACTCTGCCGACCACGCTTCGCGGGTCCGAGAAAAAGCTTATTAAAACTGTATGCACACAATATTCACACCGGGTAGGCTGCAATCGAAAACGCTCTTTGCAGTCGACGAACGTGGATCAAAAATCGCTAGAAACAGCGTTTTCGATTGCCATTTGTCGCCAATCGGGCGACATATGGTAATCGAAAACTCTGTTTCTAACGATTTTTGATCTACGTTCGTCGATGGTATCAACGTTTGCGATTGCCGCCTACCCGGTGTGATATTACTGATGCGATGTATAACAAAATCGTAACGCATTTTATGCAACTGAATGCAGAGTGGTCATTTTACGGTAGTCTCGTCATTTTCATACAGTCCTGAGCTTGTCATTCTGACTGATCTTAAATACCCGTGATTATTTATATAAATATTGTTCGGGTTTCCCGGACGTGGTAACTTATTGTAGAGTGATGCTGTAAAGCGCCAAGAAAAAAATGCATCTGAAAATGTCGTCTGCTTAAGTCATCTGCTGCAGATAACTACCTATCATTACTGACGAATTTAGTATAGAAGTAAACAGTGTGGACCCAAAACAAAGTGCTCCTATAGGAGCAGTCTTATCTGGGTCCACACTGTTTTACATAGAGGCTTCATTTCAGCAGACGAGAAAGCAGAAGACTTTTGTTGCGATTGGCGCATTTAAGGTTAAGTCAGCTCAGAAGATATTTATGTTTTTTATCATTGGCGACTAGCGCAGGTGCAGGCTAGATTGAGCATTCGAACAGACTAGCCAGAACCTTCCCTGATACTGCCCGCTCAAATTAAAGACAGCGTAGAAGTTTCATGTACATGATTTGTGAAATCATTCGTTTTTTTTATAAAGTCTCAGAAAGAACGTTAAAGCTAACCACTATCGGCCAACGGCGAAAGGTAATTGCATATTCCTGGGCCGATGGTAAGCTGCTATTTTTGATTCTCCCCGCCTCGCTAAAGTGGGACAGGCTTGTCAAAATATGATAATGGGACTTACACTAAGCATTTACACAAAACGAACATTTTTGATGGACGGAATTCAATAGTGATAACAGTAAAACCTTGTTTGCCATGAGTCACATCAACAATCTTTCAATTATGTAGGGACGGGTCTTACTGGGTAAAACCATTACTAAGCTAGGATTAATGTGTCTTGCTCAAGGACACAACGCTGTAGCGCCGGTGAGGCTTGAACCCACGGCTCTCGGTCTCGAGTCAAGCACTCTACCACGACAGTAAATCTCAATTTCTCAATCCTGAAAATAAGTTATTATACAAAATGAAAAAAAAAATCCAGCTGCTATTCTTTCGCAATAACGTTTTTATCTTCAATTTTAGCAAAATGTGTTAACGATAAAGCTGTAGAGAAGACTTCCGCCAACTGATTCAAAATGTCTGGTGTTTGTTGCACGTACAGATTTTGTGTACAGTAAAACCTCAAAAATTCGAACTCCGATTTTACGAAATGCTGGCTAATTCGAAATAAATTTGGGACACACTGAATTCAGATATAGGACCTATTCATGATCTATTTTAATAACTTTCTATAATAATATATGTTTTGGGTGCGTAAAAGAAACGTCTCCCTGAGACGTTTCTTTTATGCACCCAAAACATATATTTGATAAGAAAAAATAATAATTATACTTTCTGGGGGCTATATATCTTTTATTTCTACCTAACTATAATTCGAATTTTCAATAATTCGAAATAAAACCTCTAGTCCCTAGGACTTCGAATTAACGAGATTCAACTGTATTTAGATAAACTTTTTGCAATTAATTGAATTCGTTTAACATTTCAAAGTTTGTTTTATTGACGGGTAAAATTCGTATGGGCGTGACAGAAAGAGGTATTATCAAAAAAATCGTGAACGATGAAAATCCTGTTACAGTTAATGGCCCAGTTTCGAATCTTTCCCAGTTCCGAATCACGTCATAGTTTCGTTGCAAACTACACATCAGCGGTAAAATTTAAAATACATATTTTGGTTTGGTTTTGTTGTATAATTATCCCTCTGTATGTGAGTGAAAGCAACTGTCTACAAGTTATCTGCTTGGTGAAAATAATTTCAATTTTCCCCCATGACCCATTTTATGAAGGTATACTTTCACACGTGTCAGTATCTGTTCACTGCATATTTCCGAAAAAATGCTTTCGTTTGAAATGCATTTTTATCAACCTTTCGGTTTCAGCATGTTTTCCAATTATTATTAAAGCACATCCAAGAAAAAAACGGACCTTTATTCTGTTTTTGGTTCTGTGATAGCCGTGTAATCATTGTCACTTATTTGCCAAGTTTCGAATCAGCTGACTCAGAGTTTTATTTCACGTCACATAACAATAACGTACACGCGCTCAGCTGTTTGTAACCATAGAAGTCAAAATTATGTGAAAAAGTTTCACGGGCACCATATGCTCTCCCTCTCTCTCTCTCTCTCTCTCTCTCTCTCTCTCTCTCTCTCTCTCTCTCTTAGCAGACGCGGATCCACAAACTCTGACAACGTTTTTTTTTTTCATATTTTATGTCGTTTTACTTGATGAGGGGAGAGAGGATCCAAATAACACAAAAGCGGGCCGATGACAGCAAAACTCCACTTGATGGCCTTGGTAGCTCTAGTGAGTAGTCTGAAGTTTAGGGGTACAGCTATGGGACTTTACAGGGGTTAGCGGGGGGGGGGGGGGCTCTGTGTCCCAGTCTTCCCTGGATCCGCGTATGCATGAGGATTACGCCTTTGTGTGTGTCTGTTGAATTTCTCTGTTTGTCTGTCTATCAGTCTGTCTGCCTGTCTAAGTTCCTCTATATGCCTGTCTGTCTGCATTTCTCTCTCTCTCTCTCTCTCTCTCTCTCTCTCTCTCTCTCTTAGCAGACGCGGATCCACAAAGTTTAGACTCTGACAACGTTTTTTATTTTTTTTATTTTATGTCGTTTTACTTGATGAGGGGAGAGAGGATCCGAATAACACAAAAGCCGCCAGCAAAACTCCACTTGATGGCCTTGGTAGCTCTAGTGAGCATTAGCGTGAAAATAGTCTGAAGTTTAGGGGTACAGCTATGGGACTTTACAGGGGTTAGCGGGGGGGGGGGGGGGCTCTGTGTCCCAGTCTTCCCTGGATCCGCGTATGCATGAGGATTACGCATTTGTGTGTGTCTGTTGAATTTCTCTGTTTGTCTGTCTATCAGTCTCTGCCTGTCTAAGTTCCTCTATATGCCTGTCTGTCTGTATGTCTCTCTTTCTCCCCCCCTCTCTCTCTCTCTCTCTCTCTCAGCATATGTGGTGTAGACCTAGCAGACCAGGGATCCCGAGCTCGATACCGGGCAATTCAAGTCTTTAGTTGGGACTCTAAATCAGTCCCGTTCCCGATTAACCTTAGCATTATTCTAATTATGTATCATTTATCCGTAACCACTGCATGCGCGGATCCTGAAAGTTTTGTCAGAGAGTGTTCAACCTTGACAAGGTTTTTTTTTTAGTTTGAAGGGGGAGGAATTATCCAAATACCACTATTAGCGGGTCCTCTTCGGTCCGCTAGCGAAACGCCATTTAAATGGCGTTTCGCTGGCGTGCTGATTATGGCCCAAATTTGAAAGCTGGCTTGGTAGCTTTACGATTTTATGAGGATCGGGACCAGTATTGCTAAACAAATCTATATTTTGTGATTTTCGAGGGGAGGTCCGGACCCCCTGTCCCCCCCCCTCTGGGTCCGCACATGCACTTCATCCTCCTGTGAGTAAAAGTATAGGGCTAACGTCTTGTTGATTTTCCAGTGCCCTGGTATATGCCCCGTGGATATACTTGTGTCGGATGATTCTCTTGCTTTTTTTGCCCAACTATGTATAACAGAGTTTTTACTTGGGTAGAGACCAGAGCCAAATCAGAATTAAGAGTGAGCTTGGTACCGTTAAACATGTTGAAGCTCTCCAGTTTTTCTTTTTACTGGTGCAGATTTCGTCGATCGTCTTTCTAAATGTTAAAAACCTGGCCTTTAACCCGTTCTGTGGTGTGTGTGTGTTGTTGTTGTTGTTGTTGTTGTTGGTGGTGGTGGTGGTGGTGGTCAAGACGTTATAACCATTCAAACATCTACCATAACCCCGCTATCGGCTACAGTATCACGTGTGTCGACCGGTGTTGGCGGGTGGGGCAGTGGTTACAAATGCATTTCACTCTCACAACGCGTGTTGGTATATACGTGCGCTAAATAACAATGGAAATGAGCACAGACGTTAAATAAAAATGTCACAAAAATAGAGAAAAAATACTCTGAAAAAGTGAATGTTAGTGTTTCATCAAATGACAGACAGTGCAGATCCTGATTAGAACGCGCCTCTAGCAGCCATCTGATCTAATTCAACTCTACACTGTCTCATAGACTAAGTTTACCTGTAAACCTTTCGATCATTAGCCAGGGTGTATAACTTGCATGTGGTAAAAATGTTCATAGTCTTAGGACATTTATTCATGCGCGGATCCACAGGAGTGAGTACTGGGGGTCCGGACCACCCCCTCCCGCATGGAAAAGCACAAAGCTGTAGATTATCTTAGGATCACTGGTTGGAAAAGTATAAAGCTTCCAATGTTGGGTCATCATCGGACCGCTAGCGAGGCGCCATTTATATGACGTTTCGCTGGCGGGCCGATGGTTGCCCGTTTTGGTTACTTTCTGTGTCCGTGCAAGTTTACTGCAATGAATACGGTAAAATAATGCGTCAAACTCGTCATTGGAAGTAGTGATTAAGCCAACAATGTCAAAACCTTAATGCAACTGTACTACTGAAGGTAATTTCTTAGAATTTTTTAAAGTGATTCGAAACAGGGCAAATGACCCGCAACTAGGCCAATTGGCGGCCTACTTCAAAGCCTTTTTATGACACATAGCAGAGTCCGAATGATACAAATTGAGGTTCATTATTTAGGGGAATGATAGTGCTTAGTAATAGTAAAACCGAACTCTTATTTACTCAGAGCAACTTTTTCGAATACGCCTTGAAGTAAAAGTGATTCGGAACTGGGCCATTAACTGTATTGTGTATAACATGAAAGTGATAAAACTGTCATTTGCATGCTCAGAATTTTCCGTACACGCACAGAATCAACGTCAAACAGGCTCATTTGTACGAACAATAGTTTGGGTTTTTGCACAACGTGCCATTTTCCTTTGCACGTGTTCTAAAATTTACGGTTCCGAGATGATCCCACTAGCTTAACTCACGTGCGAATCCCCACTAGCTTAACGCACGTGCGAATCAGGCGCGATTTCCAATATATTTGAACAAGCCATACATCGCTTTAACAAGTGAATTGTGTTGTACAATGTAACATTTTGATTGACATCTTTTGACTTGTTATATTTGTGCTTTGCTTAAAATGCTCAGAGTGCATCTATGCACTGATGTAACTTCATCATCTTGGATGTTGGAACTGTTTTGAGAAGTTGGCAGGGATGTTTCTGAATACTTTTCATCGGGATAAGGATTTCGAAAAAAAGACGCAGTAAAAATCATCGCAAAAACAGGTCTAAAACATTTCAGGTGGAGTTTAATTGTTAGTATAATTTAAACTTCTGAGTTAAACATGGATCTTTATTTTCAAAACGATGTGCCTGACTCCTAAAATCATGATAAATCCTAAATTATATCACCTTCCTTTATTCTCTCCAGGCAAATACAAGTGTGACAAAGTATATAAAAAAATCCGTTACCTAGATTAGTTCATATTTGTTTACAACGATTCTCATCTATCTTTGAATCAACTGTACGTCTTGCCGAACGTATGTGAAACATGCGTCATTACCGATTATTGACCAAAAAATCCCCATTTCTTAACACTACAGCTTACACATAGGGTACACGGGGACAATGAGGGACATAAATATAGTAGACCTATCACCTTATCCAAACAGCCGTACATCGCGAATGCCCAATGCGATTTTTCTTTCAAAACGGTCTCCAACTGTGTCACATTTCTAAAGATATGCATGCATATTGGCGATCGAATACGTTATTTTTGTAGTAGGAAAATCAGTGCAATACAGACTAAACTCATGATTAAGACATGAAACACGATCATTTTGTGAGGGATCAGTCATGCACGGACCCAAAGAGGAGGTTGGGGGGGGGGGGGTAACAGGTGGCCCAGACTCACCTTGAAAATCACAAGTTCTATGGGGAATAAGCAATTGGGTTCGACCGCCACCCCTGGAAAATGTTGGACCCCCTTTGGAACCAAAAATTACATTTTTAGTGAGCTTATGGAATACAATGAAGGCATGTCAAATATGCTTGGCGTAAGTATATACTGGATCTGAAACAAAACGACCAGTACATGTGGTTAAATGTTTTCAGCTATCAGATAAACCTCAAAGCTTGCAATAATGTATAAACTAGCACTTTGAGAAGGTATTAGAGAGAAACGAGAAAAAAGGAAAGAAAAAAAATTGACGTCGCTGAGGATTGAACCCAGGACCCCTTGCAAAACATCGAAATGCTCATGGACTTAACCGTACGGCCACGAAGATGTTTTACATTGAATGCAGCGCACTTAAAACTATATATTTTTTAATACGAACCAAACAACAATAGGCTTTTAGAAATCATTAATTGTAAAAATATGCCCCCCCCCCTATATTTTTCTAATGGTGATTTATGAATAAATTCACATCCCGTTAACCAAAAACGGTAGTATATACCTGCGAAAGCAGACAAACGACGAGCGTCTCTAACTGAATGTAAATTTCGGACGTAACATTATTCCGGCATCGGCATTGTTTACACTGAAAAATGTGAGAAAGTAGGCGTATTTTCGGCTTCTAAAATAGTCCAGCCCTACTTTCATGAGATAATGTAGTCATATCTCTATATTTTAAGCCGTAGAACATGTATAAATGGCCCGAAAAGACCAAACACAGAGAAAATATCCAAACGTGATCAATTAGGCTACGTAATATTACATTGTGAAGCCATAATTTCGACACCTTGAAATTTTTGGTCATGGGTTCTCAATGTTAATTTGCACAGCTAAGCCAAAAATTGTGGTGTCGAAATAATGGCCTCATGTTTTGTTATGGATATAGTTACACTAAATCCCCACAATACCAGCCATTTTGGGGAAACTGGGGGGTCCTAATATGGATTTTTGCGGTATAAGGGAAGCATCCAAGAAATTGTTTGGTATGTATTTGAAGAGAGGGAAGATCGTCTTCTTCAGAAATAATGTCATTTATATTATATTCATACATTTCTAAAATATGATTTTACAGGGCCGATTTTACCCCTTCGTGAACCTAGCCCTTTAGTTTCGTAACCACGTGATCATGGTGTACGTGCACAACGAGATATCAGCTTGCTTACGTAGCCATAAAGGCAAGTACAGTGGATTTTTTTCTTTAAATCTCTTAAGAAAACGTCAGCAAGTAAGATTTTCTGTAAAATTTGGATAGATGTCTTAATTTGACAATGCCACGACTAAATAACGAAAATTGAAATTGGATTTTAGGATTTCTGGAAGCTGGCGTATCATAGAAAGAGGTCGCGCAGGGTTTGCAGTTGCTAGAACAACGATTGTTCCTCACGTTCAACGTGTCAGGCAAACGGGAACAGTTGCTGATCGTCCTAGACCCGGACAACAGAGAGTGACGTCATGACGCCAGGACAATTACATACGTCAACGTCACCTGAGGGACTGCTTTCAGACGGCTGGGGAAACAGCTTCTGTGATTAATGGCTACAGAGGAAGACACATTGATCGATGCACAGTGTCACGGCGACTTAAAAAAATTGGTATACGTTGCCGACAACCATATCATGGACCAGTCCTCACAAGACGTCACAGACAGCTTCGCATGAATTTTGTTCAGAACCATCAACAACGTGTCAACTGGCATGACGTCGTCTTCAGCGATGAGTCACGGATCTCGCTGTACCATAATGACGGCTGTGTTCGTGTTTATCGACGTAACGGAGAGAGATGTGGTGACAACTGCGTTGTGGAACGCGACAGGTTTGGTGGCGGTAGTGTAATGGTCTGGGGCGCCATCAACTACAATTTCAGTTCCCGTCTGTTGATAATTCACGGTAATTTGACCGTCAGACGCTATGTTGATGAAACATTGCAACCAGAGCTTGTCCCACAGTTGCGACGTCATCGTCGTCTTATGATTTTCCTACATGACAACGCCCGCCTACATACGGCAAGGTTGACACAAGACTACTTACGTCAAGAGGGCATCAACGTTCTTCCTTGGCCGTCGAAATCACCATATCTTAATGTGATTGAACACTTGTGGGATGAGTTAGGACGTCGCGTTCGTAGACGTCAACAGACGCCGCAGACGCTGAGACAGCTCTCTACAGGGCTTCAACAAGAGTAGTACAACATCCCCCGACGTACAGTCAGACGTTTGTGTTCTACTATGCGATCCAGGCTACGTCATTGTTTGCAGCATTATGGTGGACATACACGATTTTAACGTGGCTCAATATTTAAGTGCCCCAGTGTGGTTGGCGCAGTATTTAGAAAAGGCCAAAACGGATAGATGAAAATGGTTTGCGGCAATTGAAAGACATTGGATGAAATATTCGTTTGGTGAAACTAGATTTCAAATAAAATTTACGGTTTGTAAAATATTCATGTTTATATTTAGGTGATGCGTTTTTAAAGTCCTTTAGTATATTTTTCTGAAAAACCCCAAAAATATTGAAATTGGGGATATATGTACCTAGGCCTATATTAAATGCATCTTACTTGTATTTCAGCAATTTATGGGTTGTTCAACAAGTGTCCTAAGGAGCGAAGGTAGGAGAAGTTTTGTCAATGGAATATCATCTTTAGCAACCCTCTCTTCAGATGCTCAAACAAACCTTGGTTGTGACTTTATAACTGCATCCCATCCATTATCAGGTCGTACAAGACATGAACGGACAAAAAGTAAGTACTTATATTCGCTTGCTTAAGAAAAACGATTGAGTAGACACATGAGAGAATTCATATCGTATGTTTAGTCATTCCCTATATTGCCTATATCGTCGCGAAAAAATATGTACTCGTGGTTTGCAATCAGGTAATTAACAACTTAATCAAGCTTGCTCCAACACTAGCTAGAAGATTGAAAATTTGCATGTAGCATGTTTAATGGTGATAATTTCCAGAGAGTAAATACCATAACATAGGTGTTGATCAGACAGCGTGGGTGTTATCGTTTGCACGCAACATTTTTTTCTTGCGACGAAGTCCAAGCAAAGGGATACATATGATTCAAATAAGATGGCATATATTTATATTTCTTTGTTTATTCACAGCAATGACGAGGCTATTCCATGAATAACTTAGTAACATTTTATATCTTTGAAATTGAGTATGCTTTAGTTGGTCTCCAAATTAATAGGTATTTTAGACTATTACTGTTCGATGTGACATTGATTAAAAGTTCTTACAATTATCAGACATCTATGTTATCAAATAAATGACTCGCCTATCCCTGATTTTATTGTAGGATCGTCGTCGTCCAAGTGTTGTACAAACGAACTGTTGAACTGTGCCATACAGACAGCCATCAAACTCATGAGTATTGACAGATCACAGCAGTGTCATATCTTAGACTTTTACAACTCGTGTGTCAGCTCGATAGCAGATATCTGTGACAATGGAACAGTCTTTACATCATTTCATATATATAGAATACA
Source organism: Loripinus fragilis (assembly GCA_964019695.1). Classification (NCBI taxonomy): domain Eukaryota; kingdom Metazoa; phylum Mollusca; class Bivalvia; order Lucinida; family Lucinidae; genus Loripinus; species Loripinus fragilis. Next base: position 62,096,119 of record OZ026523.1, read on the forward strand.
ATTACAAAACATATGTCATAGGTCCCGTTAAGCAGATATTTGGAGCGTAAAATTGTAGCATGTATTTATAATATGTAATATGTATAGATTTAACATGCGTTTTTGGTTCTGAGACGGTTCTTTTGAGTACCCACAGCATATGTTTTTGTTGAGAAATAAGAAAATAATTTTCAGTTTTGCACTCCTATCTGGAGGTCTGAATGCATACTTTATTTGCACCTTCAATTGCAGACTGTGAATCCACATTATGTGGCATTTCATCGGAGTCTACACTGTTTGATAAGGCAAAAACGATCTTAGAGAGAAAATGGAAATTGTAACCTGTGACCCCTCGAATTAAACAAAAGACCTTTCAAAGTGTATTGCATCTATAAGGAAGAATACAATAGTGTATAAGGGTTGTGCTTATAACTTCATCAAAAGTCTTGATTTTCCTGTATATGACGAAACAACAAATCTTGTAAATTGTGCGCTGATGTCACTCGCTGATTGAATTTGCAGCAAACCATACAAATTTTATGCTTATAGCACGCATGTTGTGGAAAATTTCTATGAAGTTTATTTTTAGTAAATACTATTGCATTGGCAAACCCCCAGACCATGCGGCATAGAGTTATATCAGCTCAAGTGGATATGCTTCTGGTCTTATCAGAAGATGATTACTTATAGATTATATAATAAATATGATTTATTCCTGTGTTACCTCGATTGCAGATATTTGTGACAATGAAACAGTCTTTACATCATTTCATATATATATAATACAATTACAAAACATATGTCATAGATCAAGTTAAGCAAAATTTGGAGTGAAAAATTATGAATTGTTTCCTTATCTATAAGTTTAAACATGTGTTTTGGGTTCTGTGCACCCATAACATATGTTTTGGTTTAGAAATTAGAACAATAATTTTCAGTCATGTACTCTTATCTGGAGTCCTGATATGTTAGGCTATATATGATTTATTCCTGTATCAGCTCGATTGCAGATACCTGTGACAATGAAGTAGTGTTTTCACCGTTTCATTTATATTGAATACAATTTCAAACTGTATGTTTTATATAATTCATTCCTGTGTCAGCTCGATTGCAGATATCTGTGACAATGAAACAGACTTTACATCATTTCATATATATAGAACACAGTAACAAAACATATGACATAGATCCAGTTAACCAAAATTTTGGTGTGTAAAAGTGAGATAATTTCCTAACATGTTTTGGGTGCTCAAAAGAACCGCCTCTGAGAAATAAGAAAATTAGTTTTCATTTATGTACTCTTGCCTGCATTTTATATTATACATGATGTATTCCTGTGTCAGCTCGCTTGCAGATATCTGTAACAATGAAATAGTCTTTACATCATTTTTTGTATATATAATACAATTACAAAACAAATGTTATATATAATGCATTGGATTAAAGTATGTAAGGGTGCACAGATCAGGAATCGATACAATCAAGTACCACACCTGACCCAGGATACCAATGGGAAAGTGACAAACTCACAGTTAGACACCACAAACGAGAGCCAAGAGGTCAGCCCTTTCCCAGCAGGTTACCACAAAGCACATATAAACAGATGCGCACAAAGACATAGCAAACACAAGACAGAACAAAAACATAAAAGATCCACAAAAGAAGTCGCCTTGGAACGGTCAGTAAAATATTTTACTGGAGAGTTTAAACCGGTTTAACGGTGCCAACCTCACCTTTAATTCAGATGTGGATCAAGACACATAGATATTTGGTTTGCATGACAGACCCCTAACTTACCAATGCATCATCTCCTAAAACATATAAATCAAGATATAACAAGGAGATAAAGCAAAAATAAAGACTCAACAGTGAATAAAACTGAATACCGGAGCAAAAGAAATCCAACAGGTAAACCCTGGTGGGCCGGACAAACAGCCAAATCTGTTTTTATAAAACTGTGAAATGGAACCAGTATTGTGTGTAATATAATAATAGGACAAGAGGGGTTTAGCAAACAGTGTAGACGCAGATCATATAAGTACTAAAACATAACATACATTTTCGTCCAGCAACCCTTTAAAGTCAATATTAGTCTGTTCCACACCAGCAGCACCAATACAAACGGAAGGTCATGTTATACATAAATTGGTAAACCCCCAAATGTTTGAGCTGTTATCTGTACTATGGAGGTGACATAGATTCAGATAAGCATACATGTGGGTGTAACGAAAACCAAGGAAAATTAACAATAACAGAGCTTCCATCCTGAAGCAGATGCCAGCTTTAGTCCACCAATGGGTGAGGGACTTTGACTAATTCTTCGCTTGAGATTCTTTTGTTGATTAAACACACATGAGCCGCGACATTTGATTTCCAACAATGTGTCATTATGAACAGTTGTAGTCTCAGACGAACCTGTGCAGCCTCCTTTTAAACTTAGAAACTCTTGATGTTCAGTCAGTAGCATAGGAGTCATAGAATATTCAAGTGACCAGCAAAAGCTCTGATCAGACTGCGCGTATGCGCAGGCTGATCTGAGCCTGCGCTGATCGCACAAACCACATTGTTGGAAATCTCATGTCGCGGCTAAATCATGTAAAGGTATGTCGGTGCCTCATTACTTACGATATTGTTTAATCACAGATCAAACAAACAATTATAACAACTTCCTTCTGGATTCTATGTGTATGTACATCTAATACTGATTGTTAATGCTTGTTCATCCATTGCTTTGTCAAACGTATATAAATGAAATAAAAATGCCATTACCCTTTAGCTGACGAATCATACAGCTTAAATGCTGTCAACCAACAAAGTGATATAGCATTTAAAGATCAGTTACATAGTTGAGGTCCATTGTAATGATGCAATATGAATCAATTGTGACTTGGTTAGAACAAGAGCTCACTATGTCGCATCATAATTCAATTGGATACTTTTTTAACCATTCTAAATCATACTACTAGATAGATAGATAGATAGATAGATAGATAGATAGATAGATAGATAGATAGATAGATAGATAGATATTGTTTATATCCACCACAAAAAAGAGTTTGGTTTACAAGTAATGCAAACATGAAAACATGACAGAACAGTTACAGCTATATCTACATGGAAAATACAACACAATTACTTTAAGAACAATCTAATTAACAGCAAAATGTGCATTCCAACCCATCTATGCCCAGATGATAACAAACAGTGCAACCCTAGCATGCGCGGGTCAGAGGGGGTCCAACTTAGACGGTTTTTTTTTTTTTTTTTTTTTTTTTTTGGGGGGGGGGGGGGGGGGTGGGGTGGGTTAGAGTGGAGATATGATACAAACAAATACCACTATAAGCAGCGGGCTATCATCGACCCGCCAGCAAAACGCCATTAAATGGCGTTTCGCTGGCGTGCCGATGATGGCCCAACATTGAATGCTGGCTTGATAGCTTTTTGGTTTTCAGGGGATCCTGACTGTATTGCTTGAAAACCCTTATTTTTATGATTTTTATGATCCGTCTGTATCCTCTGTCCCCCTCCGGATCCGCCCATGCATAGAATCACCAGAATCCCCGCGACATGTTATCATAAAGTGCATACCTTGCATTCAGTAATGAACTGATTGGGTAACCAGCACGAGATGAGAATCACTTTCTCTGAAATGATCAGAAGAGATCAGACAGAATCGGAAACAATTTGGAAACAATAATTGTGATAAAACAAAAATAAATTTGCCAAAAATCTGAACTAAACATTATCTACCATCTCTGCCCTCAACTCAAATTAAAACTCAGGTTACGTAGTATGTAACAACATGAGGTAAGTATGTAATACAATCAATGTCATCAATAGCAACTCCATAAACTGAACACTAACACTTTTCTTTCTGATGGATTATCCCATACATAATGAAACAACAAGTATGGAATTGTCCATTTTGTATTCAAGGGGTTGCTGGTCAAACTTTCTATAGAACGTTTAGTCCAGGCGCTGATTTCTGTAGGGGCCTTAGTTTTTGACTTGGCACAACTTACCTGCCAGAAAAGGTTTGACTGCATTGTCATCGACCGGAAGCATTTTATCAAATACTGACCTGTCTGATTTGAGCACTGTGGGTACATGTGACATATTTGTTTACCAAATGCGTCACAGAGTCATGTGATTCGCCCGATTGGTTGATTCAATATTGTTTATCAAGCGCGTCATCACGTGTCACTGAAACGGTTTCAATGAAAATGCCATGCGGAGAATGTTTTCAAAAATGTTTTAGCGCATACAATATGATCAGTCTATGGCTGAATACCGTAATACCTATCATTGTTACGATTTGGCTACACAAAATGACTAGATATCTCCATTGAAGGATTATCTATAGGCATTTAACGCTTGTTACTTTTTAACGTAGGTGTTTTGAGTAATGCGCACCGCGTACCAGCACAAACCCGACTTTTCAGTCGTGATGTCCCATAGCAGACAGGTCGATTCTTTAGTATCGCACATGCGCAGACAATGGGTTTGACTGCAGAAATGCAATTCTGAGGTCTTCTGCAATACTCCTAGGTACGTCGTACAGTCAAATTGTGGTAGCAGTTTTGCTGTAGGGCGACATCCTTGAGCGTACCCTACGCTAAATGAGGCTTAGGTAAATTGAGAGGAAAACACGCCTCACGTTCAACCATTGCTTCCTAATCAGCGTATTTTGCTTTAAATTGATACATTTTATGTATGCAATGGCATACGACAGTAAAGCATTATACAAATTTTGTATATATGGTCTATGAGACGCGAAAATGTCCAACGGAAGGGGTGATTTACCCCACCCCCTGAATATAACGTATCCAAATTCAAAAAGAAATGAAATTTTCCCCATTTCTTAATTTATCAAGTAAAATAGCATATTTATAATCATATTAAACATTATTCTTATAGTATGTTTGTCATGTTTTACATTTGTTACAAATCAAAGAAAGAACATACCACCTACAATGACAATTCAGGAATGCGTGCATTACACACTTTTCAGTATACATTCTCTGCTGCAATTTTATTGTATCTGTGACCTATTCTAAATTCCTGTATATGGACATGACGATACCTTTAAAATAATTAAATGAAATGCAGCAAACAGTCAGTATGCGTTATAACCATTATTTCACATGATATTACAGTTATATACGTTACTTACTTTCAAATGTATTACTATTTATTGCAATAATATCATTAGACTATGGGCTTCCAAACGACCTCCACAAAATGAGGATTGTAGATCGTAATGTTCTAAAACCAAATTACATTAGCCATATAATGAAGTGCGTAAGCTTTTCAGTGGATAAGGCGTTACCCTGCAATAGCCAAATTCACTACGTTACCCTAAAAAATAGGAATTCCTATAATGTTAATATCCAGTTATTTCTCATTCTTACGTATCAATATTATATATTTTAATTGAAAGAAAATGACTAGCAATATGATTTTAAACTAATTTTGGCACATTTTATTACAGTTATATATGTTACCTTCTGCTAAACACAATATTTAATGCAATGAATGCACTGTATCACCCATTGTATGTAAGCCACCAAAATACATGCAATTATACCTTGTCAGCTATTGACTACAATAACTATATTGATAACTATGATTCGTGGAAAAACTAACACTTAATTCCTAATATTACTTTTTTTATTTACAATATTGGTTAAAATCAAGAAATGAAACATTAAAGCAGACGTTAATCCTTGCCATAGGAAAAACCGTTTCAATCGTAACGGTTTTTGTCCCACATATGACAAACGCCATGCCTATTCACACGGTTTAAACGGCTCTATATTCAATCGTTATCCAGTTTGATGAAGAAACTATACAATTGATGTGAGTAACATAAGCAACAAAAGTATTAACCCATCTTAGCCTAGCTTTTTTTGTGGGACATAGAAAAAAATAGTACAGACCAAGACCAGACTGCAATGTCTGATCATGCTCTCTACTGTTTGCTTACAGGATTTTCTATTAAAATTTGAATAAGAATGAAAAACAACACCCAACAACCCTGAAGACGAAAATGGACTGGTCTATTTGATAAAAGTGGGAAGTTCCATTCGACTCAAAAGTGTTAAGGAGATGATGACAATTACCATACGCTTTGTCTGGTTCTGCAGTGTTTGAGGACATTGAACCAGGACATTTTTTTCAAAGGTTCTTTATGGTCATACATTTTAGAGGCCAACGCTTATCACTAAGAAAAACTCTCTTGCATTGTAAAGATTATATTGTAGCTGTTGCAGAATGAAGTTATTGGAAATGTTGTTTTGCATTATTTCTAGAAATTAGACTTAATCTAAACGTGAAATTTGTTCATATAAAATCATTACGATATTCAGCATGCCAAATGACGACATAATCATTGATGAAAGAATGGCATCCCATAAATTCCTTTGTATTTTTCAAATCAAACTAAATTGATAATATATAGTAACGTAAATAAATAATCGAATTAGTAAGCACATTTGATTTTTGTTCAGCAATGATGGCTCATGCGAGCCTGTAAAACTATGTCATTAGACACATCAGAGCATTTGCAGATGAAGACAAACGCTAGCTCCACTGCATCAGCATGTGGGTTAAACGGTGCATTTGCCCATGTGCGCTAAGTACCAAAATCGCATGGTGGTTCAAATATTCAATTGAGCATGTATAAATTACATAAAAAATTCAGCAATTGTTTTTATCTAATGGTAACGAAATTCATACTCCTTCTACGGTCAAATATCATATCGAAGATAAGATATTCAAAATCTTGTATATTACATCACATAACATATACAGCAATAGAGGCACTGCTGTATCAACCTCTAAGATTTATACTTACCTTTAAGATTAATAGAAGTATGGTTTCTTTTGACAAGAAGCATTGCAAATATGACATGCATATACACTTTCATGCATCCTTTCTAGGTATAGCATTTAAGTCTTTCATTGATGAAAAAGACTTTTTGTTAACTTTTTGTTTATTGTTACTCCCATTGTGGGAGTCTGCAATTGTTCTATGTTTTGTTGTACGTTACTTTATGTCCTTTCTAGTATTGCAATCATCTTGATGGGGAAGAGAAAGCTGGTTGCTTTGCTTAATTTGTCTTCCTGGTGTCTCGTGGTGGTTGAGCGGCTCTTCCACACGGTGCCACGGGATTGTCTGTGGTTTGTGATTGTGATATTTCCTGATCATACTCACTTACTATTTTTACTGCACAAAGTGCTTGTAAGACCAATTGGCTATTTGTATGTCTCTATAACTCACAACGCTCAACATGTTTTGTGTTTTTATATAAATTCCTACTTATGTGTGATGCATTTGGTTTCTATCTGAAGAAGCAAGATGTTTAAAAAAAAAGCTGTGTTGATTTTGATTTTATATCACTTCTTCATTCTTATGTTTATATACATTTAGCACTCTGGTATCAAGAATTCTGTTTACAAGACTCCTTTAATAATTTGGCCTGTACATTCAGTATAGTTAAAATTAGCATCATTTACATAAGCATTGGTTGCAAAAAGTAAGTAAGATCTCATGACTGTATGTTTTAAATGCTTTATTTTTCCATCCACTATCTTAAAGGACATTTTAAAATACATTTTAAATTACCTACTTCAGTGTCACAATAACTTAACTCTTGCCTGATAATGTCGTATGTGTTAAAAATAGTTTCTTATGCAGCAATTTATCCGTGTTCCTTGGATATGATCATATTACATGAGATTGTTGTCATCCAGTATATAACTGATTTTACCCATTTTCAAGGAAATGTTTCTTCTATAAAACCTATCCTTATAAAGAGATATTAGTTTAGCAAATGTTCAAAGGTACTAACTGTGTCATCATCTGCACATGCACATAAATGTCAGTAAAGAATTTGATTTTTAGACATTTTCTTTAAAAATAACTGATTACAGACATGTATAATGCATAGAATCTATTGTTATATATATACATTTTATCCTACCAACTCTTAGCTAATTGATTCTGTCTGGAATGTAAGCGAAGACAAATAGTATAGTACCATCTCTCTAAGCATTTAGTAATTTGTGTTTTTATCTATGGGACATTAACCTAGGTATCATACGATTATGTTACTGACTTTGTTTGTATAATATGTAAAATAGTAAACTGGGTACATAAAATATTTTCAATTGACTGATTAGACTTCATTCAATAAAACTTAGTTGTGTTTTTCTTCTGTGATAAATAGTACAAAATTCTACATCCATAATATTTCAGCTTTTCAGGGCCCAATCGTATACTGTCTTTGATAACATTTTGGCCAAACATAGGAACTTATGATATTAGATATGGTTATATATGTTACTTTGATAAATTTGACAGAAATTGAATGTATTCTTCTACTAATACCACTAAAGAGCTATCTGTTTCTTTGTTTATGTGTTTTAGAATTTTGTACTTTGGACAAAACAAAATATTATTTTGGGAGATGAAAACTTCAAACAATTGCTTTATTGCAAATGTAAATGTTTATAGATATAGTAACTTAATAAAACTGATAATTAATTTAGAACAAACTGCTGTCTTGTTATAAATTTAAAACACAACAGGTTGGAAATTAAATAAAATACCATATTCCATATAATATAAGGAATTTAGCAACATATATAGGAAGTCTTAAAGTTTGTAATGTACGTTACATATTGTCATATAAGCTCAAAATATGAAACTTTACACCAGAAACGCAGTTAAGTATATCTTTTTACTATCGTGTATCGAGCGAATGCTCAAGTATGGTTTATGAAGTCAGCAGATGGTATTACATGGTAACTTGCAAGTGAAATACTTCTAACCATATTTACCTTTTTATTTGGGGTAATCATATTCAACAGCTTATAATTCTTAAAGTTATTATGATAGAAACAATATGAAAGCAGTTTTGAAACAGTCAGGTAATTATCTTTTCAAAACATGGCATGTAAAACCTATATACCCATTTTAGAGCTTATCAAATTAAACTTTGACCAAAATTAATTGATTTTATAAGGTGTAATTAAAGATATAACGTATGCGACATTTATAACCTAAACGTTGTGCTTCTGGATGCAAACAATTTATTTTCATAATTGTTTAGGTCCTTATCGAGGGTTTGGCAATAAAAGACGACTGTATGCATCATCTGTATACCACCTGGATACCATTTCTTATTCAAATATCGCAATTTTGATTTTTATAGTAAAAATGGGGTATGTGTACAAACCGGCTCCTCCTGAAAAACTGCTACCACAATTTGACTGTACGACCTGCCTAGAAATGTTGTGGAAGGGTAGTTATAACTATTTCTGGAGTCAAACCTTTTCTGGCTAGACAATTGTGCCAAGTCAATTTTCAAAATCTTAGCTCCTTGACTAGTTGTATTTCTTTCCCTGAAGATTGTTTTTTTTTATCTTAGCAAACAGTGCAGACCCTGATGAAATGTCGCCTTATGCGGCATTTCATCTGGGTCTTTACTGTTTGCCGGAGTTCCTGTTTGCCGGTTTCAAGAATGAAAAGGGCTAAATCATTCAAACACAAAGAAATAAAAAAGTTTACTGGTAGATCACCAAGTAATTGATATGTATATGGATATGTTGTTTTCAGTACAGTCATCATTTAAGATCAGATCATCTAGCTGTATATCTACTCTTGGGGGAAAAGTTTCGAGAAATCTCGCCGTCAGTTGTAAGCAGATTGGGGCGATTATCCACAAGGGTAAGAACGTGTTGATCAAATTTACACGTCATGTTTCCATAGACTGACTCGTCACAATATATTTTGCTCTTACCATGCTGAGCCCCGCTTTATCCTGTTTGGAAAACAGTGTAGATCAAGATCAGTTGGCTTCTCTGCTTATAAATACAAACAAGAAAATGTAATCCTGAAAGTTTATTGGCTAAAAATTGGAGGTGAGTGCAGCAAGTCAACATTATCTAAACACTGGCATGTGAAACAGCCTTTTTGATGGATGAGGGTTTGCTGAGCACCATTTCAGGGGCAGTGAGTAAAAATGCTCGTAACTCTTTGGATCAATATTTGCATACTTATATGATTGTAACATTTTCCAGCCACTGGTATGCGAAATGGTGGCAAGGCTTTGCCGAGCATTATTTTGGCCAGACTTTTAGTGAAATTGCTTATAACTCTTGAACCGCACCATATATTTCGATCAAAGTTTGCATACTTATACATGTTTTTAAATTGGCAGGGAAAATGACAAAGAAAAGAAAACATGTAAAGAAAAAATATTGGTCGCGCCTGGATTCGAACCACTGTGTGTCTGGCTATTGGATTAAAAGAAAGCTTCTTAGACTACTCGACCACCACGTATTGTATACTACATTAGAGCAAACTACCTATATAATATAGACTTTGCCTGTGCTCATCAGATCTTCAGAACTTCTCGCCACATTGGTTTGGGGCACAATACATTGGTCCATTCAACTTCATGTTAAAGGGCATATTCCCAGCCTCTGCATATTGTAAAAGGACATTGCTTGGGATTTTCTGCCTGTGAGTGACAATATCTGTCATTCGCCTTTCAAAAAGTGAAAAGACAACCTACCTTGAAAATCTGGTTAGTTCTTTGAGGGACAGTAAAAAAAATTCAAGCTGAAATCCCACTGGCGTCATACGTTACCTGGGGAATAGGCTGGGGAGTCTGTGACAAAATAGTCCGCACAAAGAGGCATTTTTCTGCATCATCATAACAAATATAGACCAATATTTAATCATGGGCAGATTTAAAGACAAAAGGAGCACCCACTAAACGCAAGCACTAAATTCCAAAAGTTACAATCAAACTGGAAGACTGTAACTGTGTACTTACTCCACATAAAAATCACAATACAATAACCCAACCGGCCCAGTAATGGTTACTACCAAGGGACCGCCATAAACAGTTTTTTTTATTGTACGAACACTTTGGTTTGCTTGTAGCCGGTTGAAATCATCACTTAAGGCATAAATTTCAAGACCCGAAATGAGTGAGTCCAATAGTTTTGATAAACCTCAGTGAACAGGTCAGACTGATTGAACTATAAATAAACCAGGTATAGTACAGATAATAGTCAAAAGTTATGGACAACATACTTATTTACCAAAATAAACCAAATCATATAAAATGCTACGCATTTGTCTGAAGTTTTATGCTGCCAATTATTTAGATGGATACCTGACAAAACTTTGGCTCTGGTCACAAAAAATACCCTATAGTCCTTCAATTTGCAATATTTTCCAAACATATATTTTTGTTAGGTATATTGAATGTTAGAAAGAGGGCAAAGATCGGGAATCGATACAATCAAGCACCACACCTGACCCAGGATACCAATGGGAAAGTGACAACGCCACAATTAGACATCACAAACGAGAGCCAAGAGGTAAGCCCTTTCTCAGCAGGTGACCACAAGGCATCAACAAACAGACGTGCATGAAAGCATAACAAAACAAGACAGAAATAATATAAATGATCCACAAAAGAAGCACCGCCTTGGAACGGTCAGTAAAAATATTTTACTGGAGGGCTTAAACCGGTTTAACGGTGTGCCAACCTCACCCTTAGTTCAGATGTGGATCAAGACACATAGATGTTTGGTTTGCATGAAAGAGCCCTAACTTATCAATTCATCATCTCACAGAACATATAAATCAAAACATAAAAAGGAGATAAAGCAAAGATAAGGACTCAACAGTAAATAAAACTGAATACCGGAGCGAAAGAAATCCAACAGGTAAGCCCCGATGTGCCTGACAACAGCCAAAGCATCAGGCCCCTACCATCTCATCAATAGATAAGTCTTTAAGTCGGAACCGTCATAGAGTCTGAAGTCCGACCCACCAGCGTACAATCAAAGAGGAAAGCAAAGTTGCGAACCGTGATTGGGTTGACCACCAAGCATGCAGTCTACTGCAATACATTAATGTTATAGCCAATCTTTTTATAATGGGAAATTTTAATGAACTGCGCTGAAAATTGATTAAGGCCAACAATCTTCTTCAATTTATACGCCAAGTCCCCATATAATTCAGGTTCCGAAAGTCCTTGGCGCAAGAGAGATTTAGGTTCAATTTGAAATTTAGATATCATATCATGGTATCGTCTATAAAATTAAGAAAAGGTTTTGCGAGGTTTATGATACCGATAGCCTTGTTTAAATGTCAAGTTTTAATTAAATGCTGAAAAATACATTTGTCAATTATAAGTAATCCTAGCCACATTTAGGCAGATTGAACGGTATACTGTCGGAGGTACCGGTCTTTTTGTGTATTACTGTATTTACTTCTAGCGATAGAAAGATAATATTTTTACAGTAAAATATAAAGAGACCGATAGCTGTTTAAGGTGATACCAAACACGAATGGCTTTGTTAATGGTTACTGACAAAATGACCATATTACGTACTTTCCAAGGACCCTGGTATGGACTGCCAAATGTTTGTATTTACCAGGTTCAAGTGGTAGATGCCAAAACTTCGCGCCTCGTGAAACCCTGTCTGGTTCATTACAATAAGCTACTCAAACCGAGCTGCAGAAAGACTTATGCAGATATCTTACAAATCATCTATTAGAAAGCACTTATATTTGAAAAAATGTACCATTCATGGCTGGCTTCCACTTGCATGCGAACAACAGAGGCATGGACCAGCCTGCCAATCTACATCTGCGCAATCTGATCAGGACCTTTGTCATTCATTCACTTAAAATTATAATAGTCAGCGTTGCTTCAGGCAAAATATATCAACGTTTTAGGTAGTCTATATGTTTTGCAGGCTGATTTGAGCCTTACCTGGCCGCAACGTAGAAACCAGCAACGGTTGTCCTACGACCAGTCCCATATGGTATATAAACAGCGTATCCCATGGCTTAAAAGATTTGTTTAATCAAAACGACCGTAAAGTCAGCACTTTTAATTATTCTGCACCCATAACAATAAACATCAAATAAAACCCACGTTCATCTTAGAACGAAAATGAGCTATTTTTGTTTTCTTACGCATTAATAACGGTAAAGTTTCAGATACATTAAATGAATATTGCCGCCTTGATTAATTTTAATACTAGCAGTACATTAATGTTAACTTGACACCACATTCTAATGTGACATTTCCATTTCTGGCTTTAAATATTGACAGTCTCCTTTTTTTTCTTTTCTTTATTATTTGATCCTCGTTGTGAGAAAATTTATTATTTTCTGTATGCGAACAACAATGGAGAGGACCAGACTGCGCATCCGTGCATACTGATCAGCGCCATTAATATTCGATTTCAAGAAATATAAAAGATAGGCTTGTTGCATCGATTTTGCTAGATTCTAGCAGGTCCTTGTAGCTGAGTATGTAGGCGTAAGTCTTACCTAGCCGAGAATCACGAGGATAGGTTTTGTTTAAACGTGTCTCATTTTAGCTGCTCCAAGAAACCCTGCACTCATTTCAACTTAATAAAGAATATTGCTTTTTAAGTTACAAGCAATGCAAGAATATGATGTTACAGCAATCTCAAGAATAAACGTTTCTAATTGCTTTTATGTTTTATTTTACCCCAAATGAAGAAATGTGTTTCAAGAAATGTATTCTTGCACGACGGATAAGTGTGAGTATGCGATATAATACGAGGGCTGTTCAAATATGAATGCAAGTAGCTTCATAACTTTCTTCACATATATGTTACGACAAAATTGCATACCTTTCTGGAAAGAACTATTTGTCGCCTTTAAAATGGCACCAAATATAAAGAGACACTCACTATATTTCTCGAGTTATAGACCCTTATATAAAGGCCATTCCTGTATACCGACTTTTTTCTGAAGCAAATTGCAATGCACGTTTTGGTACTTGTGCGGATATAGTGTCATATCTTTGTAAGTTTTAGACAAAGTGGCACGAAATATAGAGCTTGCAGGAAAAAGTTTATATAATCCTGTTCCAATCTTGAGTAAACATGCAAGTTTGTGACGTCATTAATTTTAAGATAAACGTCATTTTAAGTTATCTACTGGTGATGTAATAATGAACATCACTGTGGCGTTTTCTTTGCGTTTTGCTGAAAACATGCTAAATATGTCATAAGGGAGTTTTCAAAACGCGCCGTCCTCTATTTACAGAGTAATCACATTTTTTATCATTTTCCAAGCATTTTTCGACTTCTTAATGACGTGTTAACATCAATTAAAATATGTTCAATCTGTCTAGTCTTCAAGACCAGGTGTATAATTTTATTGTAAATAATGCGTATAGTGGTCAAACTTAAAGTTTGCGTTCAAATTTAGAATAAAGCCGCAATCATGGCAATGTTATGACAAAAAATTAAGTATAAATTCTATAACCCCTTCACTTAAGGCATTTTTGACATAATAAAATGCTGTTCAGCGTTTAAGAATTACCCACTATCTATCAATAATTTATAACAACAACTCAGTATGAGCAATCAACATATTGTCTTTGAGTTAAAACTAGTTTAACTGTTGCTTCGTGCATTTTGTTAGAGATAAGTTTAACTGAAAACTGAAAGGTGGTGTTTTGTTTACTATGTATTTGCATATATAAAGAGACTTTAGTGAAAACGATTCGTTTTAATTTAACAAAAGCATGTCGGATTTTCGCAACTTTCACAGAATCATTATATAAGAATATGGGGATACTTCCTTAGAAATTTCAAGAAATTTCACCTGTTTATTGAACACTTATACGCTCGTCTCTTCACTGGTATATGTTCGAAGCATTGAGTTTGAGCATACTAACGTGACCCTCATTCGAAGGGCTATAGCTCGATAAGTATACTGTATTTTTCTTTAAGTCTGGTGCTAGTTAAAAGGTGATATATAGTTCTTTATAGAAACGTTTACCATTTTGTCGTAGCATATATGTGAAGAAAGTTATGAAGCTACTTGCATTCATATTTGAACAGCCCTCGTATATAAGAATCTATAATGAGGGATATTCTGAGGGTAGTGATCATGAGGGACTGATTTTTTACTATTTGCTCCTAACACAAATGATGGATCATTTTTCTTGCCCACCATTGAATGTCGCATTTTTTAACTATAAAAAATCGTTTAAGTTCCTGATTACACTGCGGAATTACATGATGACGTCTCTTTAACATAACAATGAATTCACTTGACGATTATGTGCGTGAGTTCTAATACCATCAATGTACAACCCTCTAATGAAGGGCTGGGTAAGATATAAGGGTTAGATTATAAGAATCTATCATAGTATTGAGGGTAAGATAGAACAATTCCGTCACGAGGATCACCATTTGGCATCACGAGGTTTGCACAGTGATGACCAACTCCATCAGAAGTGTGAGGGTGAGATAGACAGACCAGTCCGGAAGATCACCGTTTGGCATCACGAAGCTTGCTGTTTGGTATCACGATGCTTGACAATAAAAATTTCAAAAAGGCTCACAGAAGCTCCAAAATACGCTGATATGCGAGAATAGAAAAATTTGTTCCTCGGAACCACCGTTTTTTAAGCCTCTTGATGCCAAGCAGCGATCCTTGGGACAGATTTTTTTCTATCCTACCTTCAAACTCATGATAGATTTTTATAATCGTACACAGGCTGGTACGTCTTGTATGTACATTTTATTTGGTGTACTGGAAGCGGTGACGCCAGGGTTCTGTCAAAGTTATATCATCATAGTGTTTCCATCTCTTCTCTGCGAGCTTAGTTTAAAATAAAACTAAGATATTCAATGGGGAGCTAGAGAAAACCTAGTTGTTTGTGTTAGGATGCTTCCATCAGGATCACCAATTGTCACCACTCGGCAAGCCCCTTGATGCCAATGCGTGATACTTGGGACATATATTTTCTATCTCACCCTCACATTCATGATATACTTTTTTATAGTCTGCTGCAGTCGCCATCGACTCTTTGAATGCAGAAATAGACTATAAAAGAAAATTTAGCTACCTTATTGTCATTTTCCAAGCCTAAAGAATAAACATATACGGTAGCTTCTGTAGCTTATATCTCTAATTTGATTGGTTGTTTCTTTGCTGGAAAATGTACCTGTAAAATGATTGACAGCTTTTATCAGCCCAGTGACCATGCTGCTTATCAGCAAAACCATGTCAATAATCTAATCTGTAGATAAGGCTCCACCCACTTACTGCCTCATACAGGGCGATAATCATCTGCCGGACAGGGGGGTGGGGGAATCAGGATTTCTGCATTCAGAGATTAAAGGTAAATCAGTATTGTTAATCGTCGGCCTAGGCAGCACAAGTAAAACAAGTGAACATGACCACACTGTAGCTCAAAATTTTCATTCAAATTAACACCCCAAAACAGTGACTACCACCCCTTTGGTGTAAACTGACATTTACTTTCCTGCTTTAACAACTTGACGCCAACACTTCACCAATTATACAGTTAAATCTTGCTATCTGTATTCGTTGATGTTATTCAGTTCAGTCGACGCCAAATTTGGCTCAACTTGGGGTTTTATTTAGCTCTGCCTATCTGAGAGTCGTGATCCATCATAGTGCTTAATTTGATTATAGTGTTTCTCAATGATGATACATTGCCATATCGAGGAATCCTCCACGAGAGCTTAACATTTTTTTTGTGCTTCAACAACAGTAGAATCTAGGAGGAATATTTGGCGCCAGTAATACGCATTTAAGCGCCCCAGTGGCTATGGCTGCTGTCCGTTCCAAGGCGGTGGTTCTGTTGTTGATTGTTACTCCCATTGTGGGATTCTCTAATTGTGTTATGCTTTGTTTTGTTGTGCGTTACTTTGTGTCCATTCTAGTTTTGCAATCATCTCGATGGGGAAGAGAGAGCAAGTTGCTATGCTTTGTTTGTCTTCCTGGTGTCTCGCTCTTCCTCACGATGCCACGGGTTTGTCTGCAGTTGGTGATTGTGATATTCCTGATCATACTCACTTACTATTTTTGTGTAAAGTAAAACTAATGTTTCACAGTGAAATGTTACAATCACAGGCTAACTAATGTTACAAACACCATGCGACCCGAAAAAAAGACAACCAAGACACACATATGCCAGAAATAAGTGTTACAGTAAAACCTGTCTCTTCAGTGGCCACTCAAAAAGAAGACCAAAATGGTTTTAAGACCGATTATAGCTTAATGCAGGTTAAAAGTATTGGAGCATTCTGCAATACTTTCGATCTTCATTAAGCTACAACATTAAGATCTTTGTTTTGTCTATTTTTGAGTGGACGCTTAAGATAGGTTTACTGTGGTTATTGTATGGCTTGTTACTCTGCACGCGAACATATTCCTCGAGTTTCAGTTAGTCAACCTGGCCCCGATGTTATAAGACTGTTTTCCATTCTAAACTCAGCTGAGCACAAAAATATCCTGCTCATAAATGTTAAAATGCCAACAATTGTTGGCATTTTAACATTTATTAGCATGATAAATACAACATCTGAGAGACTTAAAGCCAGAAACTTCTTCAATTGTTGGTATTTTAGTTTTTATGAGCAGTTGAAATTTCGTGCTCAGCTGAGTTGAGCATAAAAGTTCGTTAACCTCGGGGTCTGGTCCCGAGGTTATAAAACTTTTTTCATGCTCAACTCAACTGAGCACGAAATTTCAACTGCTCATAAAAACTAAAAAGTAAACTAAACTAAGAAGTTTCTTGCGTTATGTCTCTCAAGTGTTGTATTTATCATGCTAATAAATGTTAAAATGCCAACAATGGTGGAATTTTAACATTTATTAGCAGGATAAATTTCGTGCTCAGCTGAGTTGAGCATAAAAAAGTTTTATAACCTCGGTGCCTGGATTAGACACTTAAATAATTTTCTTCTTTATGCTTTGACATAGATCAAATAATAAGTAAATATTTAGATCATTACATTTAAATAACAAAATAATTCAAATATCTCGTAAAACTTAGATCCAATAGATCAAATTTACATAGCTCGGAAATTGTTAGATCAAATAGCTCGTAAAAGGAGGCCTTGGGTATGTTTATTGTACCCATCTACACGATTACTATATCCACATAGAAATAGGTGAAATTGGCAAGACGATAAAGCTAAAAATAAGATACAATGGGGCTAGGAAAAAAGAGTAGATGGGGCTAATTTACCTGTATTTTTATTAGAAGTCAATGAGTCTCGATCTGTATTTTACCTGTATTTTAAGCAGAAACAAGTAAAATTGCTAAGACTTTCTACTCTGTAACAAAGTAAAATAAGCACACAAATTGAACAAGCACATTTCGAGTTTGAATTAAATAAAACATGAAAAGGCTATGATATAACAGTCAGTTCTAGCTATGTATCGCCTCGATAGCTCAGTTGGTAGAGCGTCCGCCTCGATAGCTCAGTTGGTAGAGCGTCCGCTTTCGGACCGGGAGGTCGTGGGTTCGAATCCCGCGGCCGCACCATACCAAAGGTGTAAAAAATGGTACTAGCAGCTCCCTTGCTGACGCTCGCATAAAAGGTGTTGTGCTAGGGAAATAAAGACAGGTAAGTATCTGTTAAAGATATAATTGTTATGTCGCAGAATAGCTCATGAGCTAATGTTGTCTGTTACATTATAAGCGACGTTAAATAAGGCTTCTTTATCTTTTATCTTTATCTTTATGTATGTGCCCGCATGCATGTTCAATTAGCACTACATATATTCATACATCTGTAGTGCCGATTTAACATGTATGTTCTCACATTACTGTATGAAATCAATAAAATTGATAACCTGTTAATCATCTAAAATCGGAATAAACCACTACACTAAGTATGAATGAGCAGACATGCTCAGTCTGTTTAGCATTTACCGGTTTCATTCTTTGTAATACATGTAGGTGTGAACAACTTATGGAATGTACAGGTAAGCGAAGCCCCATTCATACATTGAGGTTACCTTTATAGAACCGCTAACGCTTATAATGTTTTATTTATTAGACAGAACATTTGTTAGATTTTCTGATGGTGGGTTTAGGAAGACTATCAATTTCTCTAACAAAATATGTATCTGTTCCTTGAAATAATTTTGTTGAGAAAATATTCCATTGTTTTCCCATGCATCCGTAAAGTTTCCTGTAGAGAAACATTTTCTCCCTTACAGAATCACATACATTTGGTTAACTCTGCATATTTCAAGAAGAAAAATACACTTAACCTTCAGGAAAAAATCACTAGACGACTGATAATCTTAATATTTGGCTTCATATTTCATTAGAAATGACGACTGTTCTAAATCTTAACGGTATCTTGCTCTTAAGTTTTCATTGTATAGCTATTTTGTTAGTTTATGACATCCTGGTGTTTTGTTTAGAATTTCGCATTTGATTTGGAAAATTACAATGTCTTTTTGTATCTTCTAAGTCTGAGGTACCCTTATCCAATAGATAAACCAAACCACATTAATTTCCTAAAAATCCTTTCAAGGTGGCCATGCAAGACATACCGCCAATAGATCATTTGATTTACCTCTAATGACAACCATACCAACTCATATTTTCTCGTCAATAAGCCCACTATATAAATCATCAATGAGCTGTTATTTGGTCATATTTTCTCAGAATTAAATGTACTTTGATTTCATATCACTTTCAATTACCTTTTTTCAAAGAAAATATAAATTATAATAGTTTTTCCTAAAACGCGTTAACTTCTAAAATAAGCCAAATAAACATGGCCTGCATATGATTGACAGATCTAAATGATAACACAACAATTTGTAAACAAAAATTTGTTGAATCTGAAGTCATAGGCAGTGATAACAGTACGATCAAAATTATTTTGGATCTGTCCAGTTCTTAGAAAATGTATCAAATATGTATGATTTTTCGCTAATGGCAACTTTTCGATAATGGAACCTCACTGTGCTTTTTCATTTAGCCCCATTCTATACTTTCAGAATGTGAAAATAAGCCCCATTGTATTGCAGTCGAGAAAAGATACTATTGCAGCCGAGAAAAGATACTTACTAGCCCTGGCGCTGGAAGAATAACTTACCATATATAAACTATTTCGCATTAGTTCACACTACAGCCAGACTAATAACCACGGTAGGCGTTTTTTACACATTCTTACATAAAACGACTTTACATTAAGACAAATGACAATTTTAAACAAATTCGTTCTCAAATTTAAGATAATTTCAAATATGTGTCTTGATTGTCTTTCTAATTTGAGGCCTTAAGCATTTTGTTCAATTTCTACTGTCTTATTTGTACGAATTTAATTTTAACTAATTGTGTTTATGGACATTACTTTTACACTTGAAAATGAAACAGGACTAGTACGTGAGATTAATAGATGACCTAACATGAGTGCTCCTCTTGTTCCAGATATAGAGGATCTTACAAGAGTGTTCCTCTTGTTACAGATATAAAGGATATTACATGAGTGCTCCTCTTGTTGCAGATATAGAGGATCTTACATGAGTGCTCCTCCTGTCGCAGATATAGAGGATCTTACATGAGTGTGCATCTTTTATTGAATTTATTAAACGAGCTGAGGTTTCGCAACGAGTTTGGTAAATTCAAAAATAAAAGAGCACGAATGTTAGATTCTATCATCATATGACATTAAAATTACTTTGAAATCTCATTTCTTGCGTAAAAAAGTTATAATTTTGTCATGATGTAGGCAACGTTGTTGTGTCCCGAAAATCTGTAAACCACTAGTGGTTTATCGATTTTATTGCATTGCATTATTTCACTCCCAGACGCGATGTCATATGAGAAGTGTACATATCGCATCGCCGACCAGCGAAGGCTAAGACGATTATGCGCATCCGTACAGTCTCCCCAGAACCTCTGCTACTTGCACATACAGAATAGGAATGTAGTCGAAAACACTGACCAGACTGGAGACCTCTAATCCCACTAGATAGCTGTACCTGCCTATTTGAAGAATCTATATACGCATATGCGCACACAAAACCATGACCTGGACAGACTGTCATCTACTGGAACATGCCTACGCCATTTAAGAGAAAAAAATTATGAGAATTTTGAACTATAAAACCATTTAATTCGGATCAAATAAATTAAAAGAGTAACTTGCAGAACCCACGCCTAAGGGTTATAAAATAGCCATCCCCAACTCAACTGAGAATACGTCCAATAACAGGATCTCCTGTAGCTATTATCCCTTATTGGATTGGTTGTTGCTTTGCTTGGGTCTTTACCTGTGAAAGGATTGACATCTGTAATCTGCTCAGTGACATATGCTGTTCATCAGGTAGATCAAGTGTAGTAGTCTAATCTTTATTATAATACACATAGTAGCTAAGTTTCACCCACTGATACAAGCAGCTTATTTTCTGTTGGCGCGCAGATGGGGCGGGTGTCCAGGAATCCTTCCTTTAAGACAGTTAATTAATTGTTAGTTACCCCGCCCATACTGTTCATTGATGAAATAGTAGAAAATAGCGCAAGAAGTTGAGAATTTGCATTTCAAATATAATTGCTGAAGTAATCGAAATATTTTAGAATTACAGGGAGGTATGATATTCGTTTAGTATTTACATTGATGCAATGATGAATGTAAGGCATATTATGTCGATTTTTTCATCTGCAACACAACACCAAGGATTATGCATTGTAACTCTTATCATAGACTATTTTATCTGTTATTTTAATAAATGTGAAGATTAATCAAGCCAAATCTTTCTTTAAGTTTCTACTGCACTCTAATCTTCAAAAAGCAAATTATGGAAGTAATTGTACATACATGTTATGACATAAGCGGGCAATTACATGTATTTATGTCTGAAAACATATCCATGTAGCAGAAGCAATTTCTGATGGGCAGTTGGCCATAGTAAGTTAAAGAATAATTTTCTTCCTATTATAAAGATGAATTCACAAGTTATTGTGTTAGTTTCAGCATGGCAGTTTTTCCAAATAAAAACAAATAAATGATAATCAGGGACAATCATATTGCTAAAATGAAAAAAATATATTAATGCAGTACCCTTTAGTGGTAGTGTCAAGTCAGATAATTTCAGATAGCTAAAGATGAGTATGATAACATATATACCATTTTTATGGCAAAATGCGTTTTGTCTTGCAAGAGTTGTTATATGTGCAAGTGGTGACCATATAGTGATATTTCAAGACAAACACAAAATGCGACGTTTTTTTAGCTAAAGTATATAAAAGTAGTCCTCAGTATATCTATTAAGTACCATGTGGGGTTTAATGTAAGTATGGGTTATAGATCATATATCACAATCATAAAGGAATTAAGTGGGAACGAGAGCAGCGAGTGAACCACTTAATTCCTTTATAATTGTAATATATGATCGATGATCTACTTATAGTTTTCTTCTCCGTTTTCATGACTGCGCCTATTTAAATGGTCACATTGACCAATTCACGGATTTACTTAATGATTTCCTTAATAGATATTACAAATATTGACAAAATATGTGATTAAACCGGCAAACATTTCAATTTCCTGTGCAAACTGATTTGGTGTGAGGCAAAGGAAAGGGCAGAGTAAACTAAAACGTATGGGCTTAAACGCCAAAATATGCCAGAACTTCACGTGTACGAAACTGCAGAATACACTAAACCGTTATCGTCTGTGTGATATGTAGCTTTTACACATTCTTTCTATTGTGTAGCATTTATTAATCAGGCAGTATTAACATTATCCATCGAGCAGTTTCATCAAAAACACAACGATAATCACCATAGAACGAGCGAGTATGACCAGACAAACCCACAGACACAAGCACGGCACCATGAGAAAGCGACATCAGAACACATCAAACTAAGACACACACATAGAACAAAATACCATGTCAAACAGCCTGCTCTCTCTTCCTCAGCCAGATGATTGCAAAAGTAGAAAGGACACAAACAAAAACAAAGAGAATACTAGGTGAGTGTCTTTTGATAGCAAGTTTACCAGGCAAGACTTTTAGAACGCTTGTGTACATCGCGAGGCTTGCCGATCGATTCAACATGCGTTCTCAAAGCTGAGCCTGGTAAACTTGATATCAAAAGACGCGAACCTGGCATTCTATTTATCAGTTTACCGATGTTTCATTTTTCAAACTAGCGATTATGACGTAATTTTCGATTTTTGTGTTGATTTACCGTCATTAGCGACGTCATTCAAAAAATGCAACGTCATCATGACCTGACAAAGGCATATGCCCTGAGATAGACAACGTTTATCAGGCAACGTGCAACAATGTAGTTAGTATGAGAGGTAACTGACAAAAAACCATGACAGACCAATCCTTCCCCTCGCCTTACCACACACACCTATATTGGGAGCACAATCTGAATCTGTACTCAGTAAAACAATAGCAGCATGGCATTATAACGGACAAAATGTTATGTACTAGCTTGTTGAAAGTTATGTCCCTTATAAATGTCTTAATTCTCCTTAAGAGCAAAGGACGCTTTATTTTATGTTTCCGTGCTGCTAATAAATCTTCATCGAACACACTTCTGTCAAGAATTGCCTTTGTAGAACTTGCTAGAAATGTATTTGTAATGCAATTGGACCATTAAGTAGCAATTTAACCATACAACAGTGATTGTGATAAATAGACTTATGCAAATGGACACCAACTGACAAATTGTAGAGGAAATTCTGGCGATGGGAAATTGGTCTTGAATTAAGCTGATGACAAAATATAAATCATTTAGATGCTAAATTAATGTCTCTGTTTGATTGGTAAACACCAATGTTAGGTTAAGGACGATGTTAGCACGATATTATAGTTAGAACAGTTAAAGGGGCTCTTGCATGGCATGGGAAATTAACATGGGAATCTGTCCACGCTTGGGATTTGGTATTATTACGCTGATTTATTACCTTGTACATGGCTTTTATATTTTTGCTGAGTTTGATTTTTTATGCAATTCCATTGCCAATTTTTGACTTCATTTATGATATCACTATCACATATGAGGGTACCCTGTTATAAACACTTCTACAGTTATCGTCATATACTGTAGCTAATGCCAAAATGTTTTATGAATTAACACTTTTATTGATACGTTTGTTATTACTATAAATGGCTTTGTTTGTATAAGATTAGTGGGTGGGTCACAGTACCCCAATATTTCAACTTATAATTTGTACTCCCTCCACTTTGGAATTCAAATCTTAATATGTTTCGATCTTTGTCAAGATGCCATTTCAATATAGAAACTGTCTATATATGTGCAGAATATTTGGACCAAATTTCATGAAGATCAAGGACCCGTAACGTATTTTTTTGACTTGTTGCAAACACAAGGTCCCAATTTATCGGAAAAAAACCCATTCAATGACTATGTTTCAATTTTAGTTTATACCCAATATTGGCTTCGTTTTGAATGACCATACTAGTATGTTTATTGTAAGAAATTAATATGGTTCAGTGTTTTCTCCAAATATGGAGTGGAAAACAAAACAATACTAAATTTTGATAGTAAGTTCCACATTTCTTATTTAATGAAGTACTTGCACAATTATTTTACCTGAAAGGAAATAATACGATGACAACATTAATTTACTTAATACCCCTTAGTTTCTAATGTTAAAACTGCGTCTATCTAACGTTTCGCTTAGTTTGTAATTTTTAAGAAAACTAATTCATTCAGGAGAAGAACCTTACACAAAGTCAGTTCATGCAGGAGAAGAACCTCATATCCATGATATCATGGATGTAATTTCATTAAAACACCAGTTCACATAACGTACCTCCTGTTGAACCCATTGGTTAAAATGAACTATTTTGTTAGCAAAAAATCTTGACCTCCAGGCCATTGCTTATTCAATGTTTAAATCTTCTCTGTTCATTCTGCTCTTTTCTGTAAACTGATACCGATTTCACTAGAGAGCAGTGAGCATCATTTATACTTAAACTAGCTGGGTCTCGGTATGTCCGTATTCTAGACATAAACACTTCGTTTCTTGACCTCGATTGTTCATGTAAAACACTTTGTTCTACGATACGACTGATCAGTCTGTTACACTTTATCCTGGTCATGGTACAAAAATGTGGCCACTCTATAGTTTGATTTGGATGTAAACGAAATTGTTGGGCTTCTCGTTTTCAAACATTTATTGCTACAAAATATCTTGTTTCTTCAACAATGTTACGCAGGACATGACACGGAAATATGCGACGTCTTGGGCCCGTGGTGCCATGCCATTAGGTATTGCCGACTGTCCAATCATTCCAAATCATCTGAACATGTTTTGCTTGAAGAGGGTGTAAGTTGATTCCAAAACAAAGTCATTCTGTGAAGTTCTAGATTCATTTTAGCAATTTTTTTTTTAAAAAAAACCCGACCTACATAAGAAATGGCAATGTTACCAATTTTGAATTTTCATGAAATTTGGATCAGATCAACAGGATATATATGCCATGTTTTGAGGTAATATGATATCTTGACAAAGACTAGAACATATCAATCTTTGAAATTGGATTTGGATATTTTTGTAAATTTCAGAGAGAAAAAATTGAAGTTTTAAAATAACTAATTCAGGAAACGTAAGCCATTATTTATACAAATGGTTTTGTGGTATTGATACGATGTCTGTGGTGTTCTGGAGTCATGCTGGCTGCCAAATCTTAGAAATATAAATAAAACTATAGATTTAGGACATAGAAATTTAGAGACATGTATCGTCTCAAAATGGGAGTAAGTCAGGGGTGTCCCCTGAGCCTATTTTCAGTTATCGAATTCAATAAATATTCATTCATTGAGTTATTCTAAATTATGCAAAGTTCTAAAGAAAATCCATGCATGGGAACAGATGTAAGTACCCCTTTGTACCCAAAGTTTATACAATTTGCTAAAATGCCTCTTCTTAAACCTTGTAGTGTTGGGCCGGATTTATCCCTTTTTTTTTAAAAAAAACACACTGTTTTCCACTCTTATTGAAACTGAATGCTTACAACTGGAGTGTTGCAGGTTAACAGGATGCAAATTTAGAAGGAGTATAGTACATAAAATAGACCTCATGACAAGGGTTAAACATTGATATGTCAGGGAAGAAACGTGGTTTTATAGTGCATTCAAGTTATCTCATATAGGTTTATATTCTTTTATGACTAACAAAAGAAAGGAGTTCAAGCAAAAAGGTGCAGTTGACATGATAACAAACACCAAATTTTCAAATTGCTCTATTTTTTTTAATAACAATTGGTGTGGTTCGTAGGAAGCATCAAATAATTTCCAAAGCGATTCATCATTAACAAAGCCGTAAAAACATGCGCTTTCTATTCCCACCCCTCATTTTACGTCTTAATACTGGATGCCTTGCAAACTGACTTTGAGTAAATGTATTGCTAGTTTTCAAAAAGTAAAAGTGCTTAAATGTGAGGGATAGAAGGGCTCTTCATTTCCAAAACTTTACAGTATTCCTTCTTCACATGCGTACGAAATATGTTTAAAATTGTGACATTTGTCATTGGAAAGATGAAACTGGTGTTTTTCAGTTTGTTTTTAGATGCTTTCGCTCCTAGACCCAAGATGCCCTTTGGACAATGATATGTCGCTATAAACATATGTAACATATGTAAAGGGCGTCTTGGGTCTAGGGGGGGGGGATGTACAAGCCAAAGAAGACATCAACCATCTGACAAAAAAGACCACTTTACAAAATGGTCGTTTTTATTGTACATCGACTGTATAAATATATAAGGACGTTTGTTTACCTTAGATTAACGGTACTTCCCTATCTATCTATCTATCTATCTATCTATCTATCTATCTATCTATCTATCTATCTATCTATCTATCTATCTATCTATCTATCTATCTATCTATCTATCTATCTATCTATCTATCTATCTATCTATCTATCTATCTATCTATCTATCTATCTATCTATCTATCCATCCATCCATCCATCCATCCATCCATCCATCCATCCATCCATCCATCCATCCATCCATCCATCCATCTATCTATCTATCTATCTATCTATCTATCTATCTATCTATCTATCTATCTATCTATCTTCATTTACTCAGGCGATCATATATGATCATTATCTGAAGTGAGTGTTTTAGAATTAAAAAAACAAAACGAACAAAAAACCCCTTCTGGCTGATTAATATATAAAACCTTCTGGCTTAGTCATTTAAATGTGTGCCCTGAACTCATCTGTGGTCTCAGCTGCGACCATATATGGAGCCGGACTATTCAATGGGGAATAGTCCTTGGGGTAAAATACTTCAGGGCATCACTATACGTCTGGGGCCTGCAATACTGTGAGTTGTGTGATGACCTGGTAGATCTGAGACGGGGTCAAGTACTTGTCTTTATCAATAGACATAGTCCCACAATGAATTTTGTGAATGTGAAGTAGAGATGACCGATCCCTCCAGGCCTCCAGAGTTGGTCATTGCTGCTCATCGAGCATCTCACCAACACTACTAGTGTTGCGCCACTTCCTGCAGGTCCAGCGGGCTGTCGTCCTCTGTACCTTCTACACCTGTTGTTTCTGAGATCCAAATAGGTGCTGCATGCTCCAGTTTAGGGCGTACCAAAGTTTTGTTTGCAACCTCCTTAGTACTCCTAGGTGCGAAAGCCAAGTGCCTGCGAAGGAAACCTAGTCTTAGTTGCTTTGGAATATATCAGAGATATGCTCACCCCAATCCATGTTCTCTGTGATTGTTATGCCAAGATAGTTTGCGGACTGAACGTTTTCTAAGGTTTGCTAATGCAGTGTATAGTCATAAAGAATATGTTTGTGTGATTTATGCCCATACATGCTACTGAAATATCAAGCACAGTTGATGACCCAATAAATTATCATTTAAAACGAAGTAGGGTTATAACCTGAATTAAGTAAAACAAACGATTTAAATATACGGACTAGGGTGCAAGGGTACATAGACGGCTGGTCTATATGAGTTAGTTGAATGTGTCTAGTATCTCCAGTCCTTATTTCAACAAAATAAAACGAACTTCTAATTTAGGGAAATAGCACGCCTTATCGCTAGAAATCCTCAACATTTTTATATAAAAGTAATTGAACTTATTTTTAGACATAAAATGTTTCGGACTGAAGCCAGCCTACTAATGTGCGTGCATTGATATATGGTTATAGAGTAATGTCAGATCGTAGCTTAATGCAGGTCGAAAGTATTGCAGGATGCTCACTTGGGGTGGCTGCTTAAGACAGATTTTACTGTACAAACAACGAAATCACGCATTAGAACGGACAGCAGCGTTTCTCATTACAAGCCAAATCAAGTGAGCACTGTCCATCAAAAGTTTGCTCAATTGAAGTTTTCCTTAGGTTGAATTATAGCTAAATGCTGTTATTACTGCTAAAAGAAGATAAAAATTATTTCATTCATTGTTAATTCAGCTGTGTTCCTCCTTTCAAAGGTCCGTTTTACAGCCTCGTTAGCTTACTGTAATTTAAAATTACAATAAAACCTTAATGCAGGTCAACAGTATTGCAAAATGCTCCAAGGGGAGCATTCTGCAATACTTTCTAACTTTATTATGCTCCAAGGGGAGCATTCTGCAATACTTTCGAACTTTATTTAAGTGAAAATTCACACTTTATTCAAATGCATTTATTATAGAGCTAACAGTGTTGTAGGAATAATCATTCATTTAATGTGTGTGAAATCCCTTCAATTAGCCTGTAATTAATTACTTGCAGTCAGTAATGGGGACTTGCCAGTTTCAGGTCAATGAGCTACTACCAAGTGGATCGGAAGTACTATGACCTGCTTACACACTACCTGACCAGAGGCGTAAATCCTTGCTAATGGCAAAAATACACAATGTTTCAGGGTAATATTTTACATTGATGACTGTATTTTGATACATGTACATGGGCGATGTTTGATAATTATTTCTAAATTCAACCCTTAAAACACTTATTATTACAACAGAAATATTTTGTAACAAATTTCATTATTTTGAATACAATAAGACATAGCAAAATCAACTGAAACTTATTGAAAAACAAAATACTTTTCTTTTAAAAGTTGTAACATTCTTTGCATTAATCTGACTGTTGAACGTTATTAAAACAAAATATTAATTATCCAATATTGAAATGAAGCAATGCATGGACAAACTAGCAAGGTGATGTAGCTGATCTGAAATAGAGGTAAATGTCCATCTGTTTAATGCCCATTACTGCAATATGACAGCCCCCAGATATGTAGATAAAGGAAAAGAATACTTCTGTTATTAACTTAGCAGATGAAGTAATGATCTATGAAAATTCAATAAGTACAAAATGAAATATTTAGTTTTAATTTAAGTAAAATGTTCAAAATCATGAACATAAACTTTAAGCTACCATTTGTTATTAAGATCTTTGTTTTGTCCATTTCAGTGTGGCCGCTTTACACAGGTTTTAGTGCAATACATAATCACACTTGACAAGTTTCACGCTTTATTATGATAGGGAATTTTTGAGCTTATAGTATAAAGTGTGTAAAACTGAGACAGCTCTTACGAATACATAAATTATTTAAAGGGGGGTAAAATTCATATGTTCACCTTAAAGAGTGAGAGCTTGTTTATGGTACATTTTACGTAGTTGCTATTTTCTTTCCAAAGACGTAAAGTCTTTGTTTGTTACATAAAACGCGACTGAATGGAGTTGATTGAATATACTAAGACACGACTAAATAGGATCTGACAAGAGTGTGACACATTACGTTAGCGGGCTTTGTACAACCAATGTAATTCCATTACTATTTTACGATTTATTACTGTCTCCGTCACTTAAGACATTCGTATACGTTGCTTTATCAAGATTTACAGATATTGTCGGAGCATGGCTGATGGCTAAACATTTCAGTAGGAGGTAGACGGTACAGACTAAGTAATAGTTATACCATGGCTTCTCCGCCTGTACGTGGAGATAATCCACGAGCTTTAGAGAGTGGATTATCTTACGGACAGGTGGGCAAACATGGTATAACTATTTTACACCACCTAAATGAGTGTAGACCTTGCACATCACGAGATATTTCATACTAAAGTTGGTAAGGGCGGTATAAACGACCTTAAGAAAGCAGTGAATGTTGATTTTCGAAATTTTCCCTATAATCCAACGTTGAATGTCAGTTAGTGACATATCAGTTGGTGAGAAGCAACATACAATGGGTTCTTTGTGTGCTGGGCAATGTTTCAACAAAATTAATAAAGTTTAAAAAAAATACTTTAGCAATATCAACTGAGTGTCAAACAGTTTGGATCCAGATCAGACCCAACACTCTGTCGGGCCTGATCTGGGCCCAAACTGTTTGCAAAGGTTACCAACTGACGGCACTAAGACGTAAAGAGGTCCGGGTTCGATCCTTACTGGACCCCTATTTTCTCTTTCTCCTTCATTTTCTTGACAATCATAGGCTCGGACTCACTGTAATAATCACACTAGAGAACCTATGTACTCGAAAAGCGCAGTCATCGCGTGGTGTTCGCAGTCGACGGGTGCACAAAATATACTATTTTGGTTTACTGTGATCCATTCTACGAGCCAGTTCTTTACAACTTTTAATTTTCACGATGTTTTTTTTTTCATTTGGAATTATTGCTTAGGTATTTTAGTCCATTCTGGCCCAATAAGAGCCTTTAAATTTTAAAACCAGCAGAGTACCAGTCAGTTTCTGGCTAGTCAATGGGATTTTATGTGCCTGAAATGCGTTCAATGACTAATAAATGTGCCATTAAAGTCATCAATTATCATGTTATGTCATCAAATAATAAAGAATACGTATAAGTGGAGGACTAGAAAGTTTGAAATGTTTCTGTTTATTATTTGCGAAGTGGCAAGCCATTTTTCTTCTGTACGCAAATTTTGAGTAGTCAAGTGGACTGTCCCATATGTCGAGTGCCTAAATATTTACTTTGTACGCATTCGTCAAGCTGTATCTGGACGCAGTCGATGGGAGCACGAGCGGTTTTAACAAAGCCAGAGCGATTGAACTGCTGTTTATTTGTCTCCAGCAATGCCAAACCGTCTTGGAAACAATTTCAAAGCAATGCCAATACATAAAACAAGCCATGCCACGGTCTCTTCTAACCATTGCAAGGTTTGCTACTTAATTTATCACTGCTGGACAAGACATGCATTTTAGTGCATAAAATAACCAGGGTCACTGGCGAGTGATACGAAGATCAAGGTTACAATTTTACGGATTTCATAAAAAAAAGACATGCGCTTTACAGAATCATAAATATCAATGAAACATGCGATTTATGGCATAGTGCGTGCTTGAGGAGTATGCCAAGGACAACAATGACACTTCATATATCTCTGCTGCACACTTTTCTGCAAATGTGGTGTTGATCATGGTATGGGGTCACACATTACAGTGTATGTTCGAAGAGTATAAAATGCATGTTTTGACGTACATGCTGTCAGTGCTTCAGAGACACAATTTAGTATGACGTGTTGTCAGATGGATGAACAGACACGCAAACTGATGGATGGTTTGAAAATTGGAACGCTTATGAGACCCTCCTAGGAGGATACCCGTTCCCTTGTTCCCCTGAAATAAATAGGCTTGTTTCCCTGTTCCCCAAGAATCAAAAATTGTTTTCTTATGTTCCATGTTCCCCAATATTGCCTTTGTACCATGTTCCACTCAAAATTTGACCCTTTTTCCCTGTTACCCTGGAATAAATGTCATTTCGCCAGTTTCCCAAAACCCCTGGGAGGGACTCCATTATGTGGATGTCATATCTAGCCATATGCTTACCACGTAGAATAAAAAGAGGCCAATAGATGGCCGATCTGCGAATAAACGGATGGTCGAACGAAAACTTGAAATGTCAACACGATCTGGATCTGAAGAGAGAGCTTGTTGCTTTGCTTAGTTTGTCTTACTGGTGTCTCGTGATGGTTGTGTGGCTCTTCCTCGCGGTGCCATGGGTTTGTCTTCGGTTTGTGATTGTGGTATTTTCTGATAATACTCACTATTTTTGAAAAAAAACTTGGAGCCTGATCTGGATCCAAACTGTTCGAGCCTGTACCCAGTAAGTACCTATTATATTAGAAATCAGGCAACTGGCGTTTCGCTGGCCCGTGATGGGATGTTGGCTCGATATTGCTGTAATCTGGTTATGATGACAAAACAGTATGCGGAAAAAAAGAATCAGCATGCAAAACGTTAAAAATGTATTTCTGGAAGCATTTTAAAATGAAAATGTCTGAGAATGATCATACAAACAGTTTAGACCCAGATCAGGCTCAGCAAAACGTCTGGCACGACCCGAAGGAGAAAGGTCCGTAAGATTTAAACAATTTTAAGGACAAAAAAAAACGTTACTCAGCAATCAAAGAGTTAAGACAAAAACGTTGCTACATTTGGAACACGATGATACGTGTTGGGTATATGACGTAACTTGCGACCACTTTTACAGTCTTCAGCGTAATTCTGTTTACTCTTTGTACTTTCTCCTAAAAGAGGCACTTTGGCAAACAGTGAAGGCCGGGATGAATTGCCGCAAGCATAATACGACTTTTCATCAGGGTCTGCGCATTTTTCAGAGAAAAGCATTACATTTTGGAAATAAACAAAACCCCTAAGGCCGAAAAACGCTAATCACACTAAAACTAGCCTTGAAACATTTTAGAAATATTTTTGCAAACAGTGTAGGCTCAGTCTGATCTGGGTCAATACTGTTTGCCGCTCTACTGACAGCAAAACTATTTAACGGTCGACCTCGGCAGATGATATGCCCAGCCAGTATCCAATCTCGGGCCGCTATCGGCCCGCCAGCGAAACGCCGTTCGGATGGTGTTTTGCTTGCGGGCCGATAGTGGCCCGATTTTACGACGTGCTTACTGGGTATTCGCAGGCTAAAGCCCCAGTTACACTGTCACGATTCAAGCCCCGATTCAGCACGACTCATCCCGATTTGAGACAGATGGTAAAATCGGGTTGCATCGGGATGCGTCGGGATGGAAAAAAAGAAATTCCAGCATCAATACGATGTCTCACGATGCTCCTACGGTGTCTGCACGATTCATCTACGGACCCACTACGACTCATGACGGCAGCGCTACGATTCACCACGGTGGAGCTACGAATGCTCATGATGCCTCCACGATTCGATACGGTGCTAGTACGATTCAAGCCGGTAGCGCTACGGTAGCGTCACGACCTCCCACGAATCTGCACGATTTAGTGGTTGTCATGCGACAGTCCCAGGGGGTGGGGGGTACTCTCATTTTTTCTTCATACGTAGGCTCGGGCCCAGCATCTACCGTACACCCCCCCCCCCAAAAAAAAAACAGGAATTTCAAGAACCCCCCCCCCAAATATTTGAAATTATAGCACCCCCCCCCACAAAAAAAATACCCCCATTCTGTACATTGACCTTAAAAAGACCCAAAAATGCATAGAATTGACCCCTAAATATTGTCTAATTTTGTGATGATCCCCCAAAAATATCCACAAAATCTTCATACCCAAAAAATGTTCATTTTTCTGAAAACCCGAAAAAAACTGAACTTCAAAATTTTGAACCCAAAAAATTACCTCCGCCTACGTATGTATGAAAATATCAGAGTACTACCTTCCCCCACCCCAACCCCCCCCCCCCCACCCCCCCCCCCCCCCCCGGCGACAGTTTGCAAAAATATGACACCAAATATCATTATCTATTCAATCTTTGACGAAGTCAGTGATGCCATTAAAAAGAAAAGCTGCGGTAAAATCACAACAGTTTCCGGACCCACGGGCTAGGCTCAGTCATGTCCCAAGTCATGTCCAGTTGTATCAGATGGCGTCCAGTTCAAGCTGCAAATTAGCAATTTGAAATCTCTGGACATAATCCATGATGCGCTTCACTAAAATTCACTTTTGAAAATGATTTTCAGCAATAATACCTCTGTTTTTATACCAGAATATTGTGTCAGTGATAACCCGATTCGCTACGAACGCCCACGAACGCCTACGAATGACCACGAATGACCACGAATACTACCACGATACCACTAGGAATGATCCCGATCCCGCTACGGTAGAGCTACGACTTAGGCAACGCCCACAATCCAGCACGATTCACCCCGACGAGTTTAAACGGTTTAAACTCGTCGTAGCCTTGTCGTGAAGGTTCCCGAATCACCAGGATTCTTCACGAATCACAACGGTACTACTAGGACTCGCGCCGATGTCTCTACGGTGCTACTACGACTCATGCCGATGCATCACGACTTGATAAATCGGGGTGAGTCGTAGCTCCGTCGTGGCCCAAATCGTGACAGTGTAACTGGGGCTTAATAAAAAGTTCCTCTGACACTAAGACAGCACAGGAGATCTTGGACGAACAAACGAGGCTCATGCGAGCCTGTATATCCGAGCATTCGCTGCTCGCATACTCAAAGCAGGTATATGAAGCTGCAATGTTTATCCCAAATACAGGCCTATTCTCATTAGACAGCTATACATGCATGCATTGAATATAACTTCACACCAAGATCTCGTGTGCTAACCCATTTATACTGAAAAAGGAAAAAAAATGCAATGCGTTTTGAAGTTCATTGTTTAATATTCTTGTTTATTTTATCCTCCGAAAAATTTGGTGAGATATTTGGCGTTGTCCATCCGCTGATACATTGCCATGTAACATTATGGGAATGAAACCGGTTCTGCGTGGGAATATTAGATTATGGTGTGGGTAGTTTGGCCTTACGGGGTTTAAAACTATTGTGGGATTAACCCATAGATTTACTACGATCACGGACCATTAGGTGTTCCAGATTGTAGAATAAGCCGAACTCCCGCAGTATGTTCAGATTTAATAAAGACATGTATGGCCAGAAATAACTCAAGCCGCAATCACTGATCACCTAGCTAGCAACTTCTCATCATAGACTGTGACCCAGGGTGAGTGTGTGTGGTGTGTGTGTGTGTGGGGGGGGGGGGGGGTACTCTCACTTTTTCTTCATACGTTGGATTGGGCCCAGCATCTACCGTGTGCCGCCAAAAAAAAATTGGGAATATCAAGAACCCCAAAAAATATTTGAATTTTTTGCCACGCAAAATTTTTCTCATTCTGTACATTTACCTTAAGAAAAGACCCTAAAATACATAGAAGAGACACCTAAAACTAGTCCAATTTTGTCGTGACCCCCAAAAAATATCCACAAAATCTTCATACCCCCAAAAATATCAATATTTCTGACCCCCCCCCCCCCCCCCAAGAAAAAAAAATAAAATAATGTAATTCAAAGATTTAAACAAAAAAATGCCCCGAGCCTACGCATGTATCAAACAATATCGGAGTACCTCCCACCCCCCTCTTTGTGGACCGTGACCGCTTTGTGGCTGTAATTTAGCAATGAAATGCCAACAAATTTACCAAAATGCGAAAATATTTAGTTCAACGCGTCCTGACGCGTGGAGCTACCTAAGGTTTGTTCCGTTTTCCAGAAGTGAGATACTGGAAACTATACCTACAATTTTAAAGAGCTCATGACTTGTTACCCCCGTGTCGAACCGGCGCGAATTGGTCTATACCATGAAAGTGATTTTGACTGTCAAGGGAGCTAATTGATAAGGGCGTCTGACCACACTCTTTATATACATGTACAAGTGCCGCCTGCTGATAATCTTAGTAAACAGTTTGGACCCAGATCAGGTAATATCAGCAGCTGACAAAGAGCATAGAAAATATCCCAGCATGCAACGAGTTAAATCCACTGGCCATGGATTTGATTGGAAGATTGAACACGTCTGAATTTGTTAATGGGGGCATGTCACCTGCTAAGGTGTCGTTGCGTTGGTCAGTTCAAGACTGTCGACGCATCTAGTTGGACTATAGGGTCCAAATTTTGTTTCGAGTCTTTATCTTCATCCATACTTTGTGTATGTTAGTAACAAAGTCCGATGCGAGTCTGCAAAGGCTTGCCTGGGTTTTCGTTGGTCGAAAATGCAACACGTACCCCAAAATACATGTGCTGGCTCAAATATAGCATCGACAACCCGCGACATATGCGTACAGTTCTCTTTTATCTAATCCAGACGACTGAGTACAGGAGCACCTGATCATTGGGCCAGAGCACCCGATATAGAGAAATGTGCGTACAGTATTAAAATCTTGAATAACTTTCAAAATGCTCTACCCACAGATTTCAACCTTTTGCACATTAAAGCCATGGTACTTAGCGTTTTATCTTAAGTAAGCATTAATTTCAGAATATAAACAAAAAAAATCTTTCATCCTTTTTTTTGGAGAAAAATCACCTTCTTTGTATAAATAAGGCGCTGTATTGACTATCGCTTAACCAAAACACGAATTGTTACGCAGATACAAAGCTGGATATATTACTGACAGTAATCAGCAAAAAATACTCTCAGAAGTAAATTATGAAGAAATTTATTACGTTTTTCAACAGCAAGGTGCACATTAACACGCTATTTTTTCCACCCGTCGACTGTGACCACCACGCGATGACTGCGCTGTTCGAGTACAGAGGTTCTCTAGCGTGATAATGGCAGTAATTCAATTATTTAACTCTTTGACTGCTAAATTTCATTAATGGAATCTTATAGATAATGACCTGGACAATTATCAAATTCAAGTAAATAAGATACCTTAGACATTCAGAAAATTAATTTTGAAATCCAATAATCTTTGCAAAACTCTTTTCGACAACTGTCGATTTTTTGCAATTGAAGAACAAATAGAAAAAAAGGTTAAATCGTTTGTTTTGCAGTATATAATTCGTTGTGTGGCAGCCGAAAACTAGATTCACTTTACAAATACCCTCACGATATAAATTCCAACACTTGAGAACGAATGAAAAACATATAACTTTTTGCGTTTAAATGCTTTTGGCAGTTGAAGTTTCTGAGTCATAACAGTATTTGCTTTCAAAATTGTTTAAATTGTGTTCTTGTATTTGTTTGTTTGTTCGTGCGTGCGTGTGTGCACGTGCGTGTGTGAGCGTGCGTTTGTGTATTTGATATCTATGTTCAAATCTTTCTCCCGCTACCTAGAGTATGTTTCTGTGAATGTAGCATTTTCTGACCATACTTACTTGTTTTATTGCCTTTCTGCCTGAACGGATAGTTTTACATTTGAAGACAACAAATGTGGCTATTGAAGTCTTAAATAAAACATTTACTGTTATGGGAATCAACTAGAATTAGATTAAACGTTTGTTTTGATGAGTCCTACGTGTCCACTGTAAGATAGATTTATATTTTGTGTCCGTCTGTGACATATTAGACAAGCCTGATCTAATATCCCACGCAATTTTATTATACCCGCTGATGAAGCATTTCTCACCGCAATAATGAAATAATGAAGATTGAGTTATGTCCGTCTATACTGGAAATGTCCGACAGACAAATTACAATAAATAATAGTTACATGTATCACGCTTCATCGCACACTCAGTTCCATTCCCTGTCCGAATATGTTTAAAGAAGACCAAAGCAAAATGTATTTGTGGTTCCTATTTCGTCCCAAATAAAACATATGCATAAAACATAAACATAAACATAAGGTAGGTATTACACTTGAAATTGTAAGCGCTAACCGCGACCCCAGCAAAAATTGAGATTTTTATAGCAATTATATACTGAACCACACTTCTAACGCAAATCAAAATGAATTAAAAATACATAGTATTACATGTATTGTTTCATCTATTGTAACGCAATTTTATCAAAAATTAAAACACTTATTTATGAAAATGAAAGTAGATCTTCACCAGTCAATCATTCTCTTTTAATCATAACCTGATTTGGCGAATTTCTGCCATAACCCCTGAACAGTACAATGGTTTCGATTAATTAAAGTTACATTCCTGAAAAAAAATTGCGTTGGAAGTGTGGGTCAGTTTATATATAGTTCAAAAGCACCAATGTTATCTCTAATATGCTAAGGTTTGATCTGACTTCTGTAGGTCATCATCGAACTGCTTCTGTGAATGTGGCACATTCACAGAAACAGTTCGATGATGACCTACAGGAGTCCAGTTGTACAAAGCCATTAGCACGGTGCTTTATGTCAAGTTTTATGCTTGAGCTTTAAGATATGCTCTTCCTTCCCGTCACTATCCATATCTTTTTCGAATTTTATTGTGGATATTGGTAGCAATTATGAACTTAGTGAGCTTTCGACCCGTTTACGTTTAATATTAATCTCAGTCGGTTTCAGGTTTGTCAATTTCAACGGCAACACACTATTTCTGTTCGTTGTTGGCTGATTCGTTGTTTGTTTTGGGTTTATTGTGGATGGTCCTTGTTTTGTAATTCAGTACTTATTAGCGTCCTTTCTAGTTTTGCAAGCATCTCGCTGAGGAAGAAAGAGCCTGATGATTTATTTAATTGTATTACTGCTATAATGTGTCGGTTAGTGTTCTGCGTCACTTCTACACAGTACCTTGGGTTGGTCTCGTGACTGTGATTGTGGCATTTTCTGGTCATACTCACTTGCTCTTTATGTGTTTGCAGTGAAACGCCAGATGCCAATACTTACAGGAATTAGCTCAATACATTTTAAACTATATACTTGAAAGCAAGAAATCTATTTTGTCGTTACAATCGCAGTAAACGTACAGAATATGAAAAAAATAAAGAATATATACGCTTAAAAACAAGAAATCTTTTTTGTCGGTACAATCGCAGTAAATGCACAGAATATGAAAAAAATAAAGCAAGGAATTTATTTTGTTGTACTATCACAGCAAATGCACAGAATATGAAACCTGTGCAAAATTGCACAGGTTTCATATTTTGTTCACTTTCAGTGGATACAGTGCATATCTATAATGAAAAAAGTTTGTTAATTCTCTTACGAATGTAAGGCGGATGAAATTGCTTATATAAGGAATAGATTTTCAATATATAAGCCGTCTGTTACAATATGCTGTCTGTTAGGACTGGTCTTAGAACCAGTGATTATTGTTTTCTCCGAATTACTGTCACTCACGCTCATACGCTATCACAATTATATGACACATATCGCGTGAAAATCTGCCTTCCTGTCATTCGAAATGGCCAAGTAATGGTTAAAATTAACTACTAGTTAGATTTTTGAAACATTTGATGTATCATTTAAATAGTATTATTGTATAGACAAACTCTTTCATGAACTCGGTTGGGAATCACTTCAGATTTGCAGAAATAAGCATAAACTGATAACGTTTTAAAAACTTTGCATGGACTTTACATGTTACCTTTTTGACCTTATTCCATCTCAGTTTAATGAAACTAACGATTACCCACTAAGAAATACTGACCATATTTAAAACTTCAGGTCCAACTCCAATCTTTTCCTTGAACCATTTTTTCCTACCATAAGAGTTTGAACAACATCACAAACGAAATCAAGGAATCCGCCTTTTTCTCTATGTACACATTTCAGTTACCAAGAATCTTTCAAAAACACCTTAATAGTTCAGTGTCAGCATGCGATTACATCAAATCTTTTATGTCAGACTATGCCTGCAATGCAGTGCTTTAACTGCCGACTCATATAGCAAAAATATTGCCAACAGCCCTTTATGCCAATGTGGTGGCTTTGGAAACGCCCAACACATTTTCTTCAGCTGTTCACTATATACTGACAGTAGAAGTAATTTCTCAAAGAGTTTAGAAAACTACTCCATTAAACAGAATAGGATACGCCACCCTGAAAGATAATGAAACTTATTCATAGCGGTACAACAATTCTTAAGTAGTTGTGGCAGGTTCAACTCTCTCTCTCTCTCTCTCTCTCTCTCTCTCTCTCTCTCTTTGACGTATGAGCAGGGCGTCGCGACGACGTCTGCGTGTCAACGTTGTCGAGACACGCCAGTGATTCAGTATGTTGAACACAACATTGAGTCTATATACGTCAAGGTTTAGTTGGTGCCAGCCGTCACATTCATTTACCCCTCCCTCTCTTTGTCTGTCTGTCTTTGTCTCTGTCTTTTTGTCTCTGTCTGTCTGTCTGTCTGTCTGTCTGTCTGTCTGTCTGTCTCTCTCTTACCAGTTTACATATATATTTTGTTCATTCCACATCCCTTCAATGTATCAGAAATCATACCACCTATTTAGGAGATGACTCACATTAGCTCAGGCTTGTCATTCGTATGCATTGTTATAGTATTGTACTTTGAATGTTGTGATCTAGAGAATCAATAACATATGTTTAAACCAAATATTAATGTTTTTCCAAATAGATAATTAAAAGGCGCTCATGGATATAAATAAAAAACTTCCACGATGCGGTCAATATTTCATATCTTGAATGTTATGCAAATGTGATCTACTTATGAAATGACCAAAATAAGCCTTTAGCTTACTGCTTTGATATTGTACTTATGTAATAGTGACTGATCAAATAAAATACTGTTTAAACCAAGTGGAATCTAGAGGAAAATCTGATGACGTATTTTGATCTGCATCCATTTTGTCTGTCTGTTTCTGGTCCTTCATGAGAAATGTAAAACACTTTTAGTTGGGAGGCATTTTACTTTGGCGCTATTGGCTGTTAAAACAAAAATAGCCAAAATATGAGACCATGAAATTCAGTTTTGAATTCAGTTACACATAAGCAATAAATTAAAAACACAACCTTAGTATCGTCAAAAATAGTGAGTATGATCAGGAAATACCACAATCCCAAACTGCAGACAAACCCATGGCACCGCGAGGAAGAGCCACACAACAATCACGAGACACAGGTAGACAAACTAAGCAAAGCAACCAGCTCCCTCTTTCCCATCAAAATGATTGCAAAACTAAAAGGGACATAGAGTAACGTACAACAAAACATAGAACAATTACAGACTCCCACAATGTAAGTCAACAACAACAGAATCCCCGGTTTAGAACGGACAGCAGCCTAAGCCACTGGGGGAGGGG
The DNA here is from genome assembly GCA_964019695.1 of Loripinus fragilis. Lineage (NCBI taxonomy): Eukaryota > Metazoa > Mollusca > Bivalvia > Lucinida > Lucinidae > Loripinus > Loripinus fragilis. Next base: position 62,136,872 of record OZ026523.1, read on the forward strand.
GGGGGGTGGTAAATGCATTTTACTGGTACCAAATTTTCTCCCTAGATTATGCTGTTGTTGAAGTACAAGAAATGTCAGCTCGCATGGAAGCCTTCTAACTTTTGCAATGTATAATCATGGAGAAACACTCTAATCAAATTAACACTATGATGAAACAAAGAAAAGAGCTCATGACTCACAGATAGTCAGATCTAAAGAAAGTTCAAGTTGAGCCAAGGTGGGTCCAGCTACAGATAAGCATCAGGCACCAAACCACCGATTAAAGCTTTACGTCAGAGCTGTCATAGAGTCTGAGGCCTGAACCACCGTCGTGCAATTAAACAGGAAACCATAGCTATAAACCGTGACTGAATTTAAAACCAGGAATGAAGCCTGTGGCATGACATCCAAGTTATATCCAACCTTTATATAACGTTTTGATAATCTTTTTGAATTGATCACTAAAATTTGGTTTTCCAACAATTCGTTTGAATTTATAGACTACATCACCAAAACTATAGGTTCTGATATGCCTTGTTGCAGAAGAGTTTTTTACCCAATGTTGTTTTTAACAATTAACTCTGAGTGTCTCGAATTTTATGATATCTATAACCTTGTTTTAATAACTTAGCAGTTAAAAAAAGTCCTGCTATTGAAGTCACCTGTATTCGAACGGTGGAGTATAATTCAACGTAGAGGAAACGTGGCTACTTTTAAAGGGAAGGATAATTTTATGCTACACATATGGAGCATATTCTTGCCTTTAAGAGTAGCCCCTACGAGAATAGAAAATGACTTTAAAGGACATTTAAATAAGAAACCGCCAAAATTAAACTACGCCAATTATGTTAGTATTTCAAAATCACCTTGTTTTGATGCCGATACATTAGGCTCTGACAGAAAGCAGAATATCCACTTAAGCTGGTGCTAGAGGTCATGAGAATTGTTACAATATTATCATATTTATATATTATTATGAGCAACCGGTCTTTTTATTATTATTGTCAGTATTATTATGTCAGTGACTTTAGTGTAATAATACGTTTAGTTCGAAGTGTGTATGGAAAATCTGTATATACTAGCCATGATAGGAAATACAGTCTATTAATTTTGTGTGACATTCATTTGAAAAGTAATAAATTCAACTTTTCTTTGTGGCAATCATCTCGATGGGGAAGAGAGAGCTGGTTGCTTTGCTTTGTTCGTCTTCCTGGTGTCTCATGATTTTTGTGTGGCTCTTCGTCACGATGCCACGCGTTTGTCTGCAGTTTGCTATTGTGGTATTTCCTGATCATACTCACTATGTTTTTATCTGGATGTTCTGATTCTTGGTTGGTGTAAGGTACCTAAAGCAGGCATAATGGTTGTCAACGAGAAAAGATAGACTGGTACCATCAGCAAATGAACGAATGTTTGAACAAATATTAGTAACACTGTCGTCTATGCAAGGAAAGGAAGACAACATAAATTGAAATGAGCGATTAAAGATACCTATAATGCTGTATGTCGATTTCGACAAAGCACCAGGAAAAACAAAATGATGCCGCTTTCTAATGCTTAAACCAGATAAAGGTCTGATTAGCGACACTAAGTCTTACTCCTTGGAAGTTGTTATGTAGACCCGTATATACGGCCTGCGCGATCAAGACTTTTTGGATGTCAAAGAAAGCAGGAAAAGTCCCCAGTCGTACTCGAATTAATGTCTATACGCTATCATAACCTAATTCATTTTTTTAAATATCAATCTTAATCTGAGCTACCATGTGAGGATACTTTAGGCGTTTTGAAAAGTTAATTAACTATACTTGCAAAACACCATAGGAGGCACTATACGTTTTTCCCGAATCCAACCATAATCGCGGAATGCCTAAGAGGACGCTATTATGCGTTTTTGTATGAGAATCAATTGTCTTGTGGTTTTCTAACAGCTACGCATGCCTCTAGTGACAAGAATCTGATTCAATATCAGTTCATAGCCGTTGGTACACGAGTTAATGAGATTTCTGAACGGCTAACAAGTATCAGAAGCAAGACCATTACTTAGATACTGAATTATCTACAAACGATAGCTGACAGACAATACTGCAAGATTTCCTCGCTTAGATTAGCGCTTCAGTGGGATTAATGCCACTTCAACAGCATAATGTCAACCAAAAAACGACGATGCGATTATGGAGGATTTTGAAAGGAACCGAACGTTGTAACATAACTCAACAAAACTCAATGGCTAAAACTTCTCCAGAAACTGATATCAGCCGTGACATGTGATTTCCAACAATGTGGCGTTTTGTCATGTTACGAGCCTCTGCAGCCTCCGTTTAAGCTTATAAACTCCAAATGGTGTTCAATCAGTAGCTTAACAATCATAGAATACTCAAGTGACTAGAAAAGACTCTATTCAGACTGCGCATATGCGCAGGCTGATCTGAGGCTTTGATGGTCGCACACACCACATTGTTGGAAATCTCATGCACTAGCTCATATGTGATGTTCAGCGTACCATATTAACATTTATTTTAACATATCAATTCATCGTTCAAATTTACTGTAACGTACAGGACCAGTCCAAATCAGTGTATATATACAGCCTTTGTTAGTTAACTTTCATGCGTTTCCGAAGGAATAGCATGAAAGTATTGTCTTGACGTATCACCTTATTGATGGTACAATAATAACAGACCACAGAGCAACAAATTGCGCAAGGAAGAAGATAAATTGCAAGAAAACTTGACTTTAATGACATTGATAATCGGTATGTTGTAGACTAGGAATCCCTAAACGCGGCATTTCATCAGATTCTGCACACTATGCTTAGATAAAATCCTTCAAAGAAAGAAATTCAACATGTTTTTGAAAATTATATCCTGTGACCCCCTCAATATATATAATGTACCATCCTGACTTAACTGTATCAATCTTAATGGGGAAGTCCAATGGACTAAAAGAGTTAAGTACGTTTCATTTTTAAAGTGTGAAACGGAGGTACCACTCTCGAATGATTATGAAACACTTAAAATAAGTCACTATGTCGTCCGAAACATTTCATAATGGCAGGATTTCCCCCACCCTTCGTATATTCTTTTTTCATACCTTTTGATATTCATGTTTTGTTGCTTTATCAATGTGTTCCTGAATAATCATTCTAAACAACAATAATTGGGGTGAGGTCACCTTTGCGTTGCATTAGTGTTACTTTCTCAATATATGAAAACGAGTTTATAAGTTTAGGTGTCTTTGCGATTGTAACATTAGTTCATAATTTCGAACCTTATTTTTGAAAGATTATTTTCGTAGAATATTGAATTATCTGCTATTTGACTAAAATAGCAAGTTGTCATGCAATATTAAAGCTTTCATCAAAACACATTCTCCATGGCTTAAGAATGTAGCAAGATAAGTATAACTGAAATGATGTCAAACTGTCTGTAAAAGAATATTTAGTTTAATATTGATTGATAATGGAATATTCGATTACCCTGTCTGGTATCGCTTTGTTGCAATACAGACATATGTCAAACTAAAGGAATTTTAACCTCAAAAGAAACTTGAAATACAGAAATTAAATATCAAATTGGTCTGGTTCTGCATTCCAGAAAAAGCATGCTGACAGCACGTTTCTTTACTTCATTTTCAGATGATCCTTTATCCTAGATATCAACCCACTTATGGGATGCGAAAATGTGGACCGATTTTACCTTAAGTACTAAAAGTCCTTGTTAGAGGTAAAGCAAAGCAACGCATGTCGTTATAGTTTATGGAGAGCTTGGCATTATGCCATTAAAGGCGTATATTTCTGTCAACTGATGTCATTAGTGGATTAACTGATAAGCGACAGTCTCAGTATCTCACTGGATTAAAAGGGAGCCCAAAGAGTGGAGTGACATGTATAAAAAAAATTCCCTCACTAAGATAAATACCAATATCTTATCAAAAATTTACTTATTCCCTTCATGGGACCACTTTATTACCCCCTGTAAGGAGGTCGTAATCACGTCATAAAGATTAGCCTTGATCTAAGGCAGTGATACCTCTTTATTGTCCAAATATTTAGGTCTAATTACTTGAGCTTTGATTTTTTTTGTATGATATAGACCAAAATGACATTGCATTCAGATTGGATAAACTAGTGCATAATATTCACTGTGAATTAGGACTTACAGATAATACCATGGGCGGATCCAGAAAATTTCGTCAGGGGTTCCGGGTCCTGACAACGTGTTTTAGTTATCAACGTATTTCACAGAGGGCCGTACGAACCTCCCTTGTGAAACAATTGGACCCAGGAAGTCCATACCAATATTTCTAAGGAGACCTATAGCCACCTGTGGTTTCCTAGAGGTGGGGGCCCAGACCCCCTGCCCCCTCTGAATCAGCCCATATTTTGACATCCAACCATTACCACAATCAAAATATATATGTAATTTCATATATCAACCATAAATTACACTTTTTTAAAAAAAATATTTGGGCACGTTTTTTCTGTCCAACCCATTTTTGTTACATCCCTAATCGCTCAGTGGCCCACTTTTGTCCAAAAAAGTGTGTTGCAGCGAATAATTTCTAGTGCAGCGTCAAGCCTAAGTCAACTGCCTATAACATCCCAAAGAAGAAGAAACAACTTTCAGTAATTTTGATGTTGTATTCATATTTAGTGATGTAACACTTGACGACACGCTGAAAACAGGCTTACAAACAAAAGAATTGAATTTCCCTTTTTTCATTTTTCAGAACCATTGGACTACTTTAGAAATGCGTCTCTTGTTGTATTTAAATGCTAGACAATAAATGTTTGTTTACACAAAACTAAGGCGCAAATGTTCTTGAAGCACTTGTGATGTAACAATAAATTATGGAGTTTTCATTACATCTTCGCGCTATATGTTTTATTTTACAAAATATTTCACTTGTTTCCTGTTTGGGTACCTGCTGTATTTAGGAATCATTCCTTTAGTATATTTGAGAGCTAGACAATACATATTTATTACCAGAAAACTAAAGGGTGAACTTAAGCATATGTGATGTTACTGGAAACGAATCATGGAGTCATCGTTACATCTTTGCTGTAATTGTTTATTTGAATGGAACTCCAACAACAAAATAACAAAACTAAACTATGACTAGCTCAGTTTCAGCATTTTTTTTAAAGAAGAGTTTAAAAGATATAATGGAGTTATTGTCATCAATAAATTACATAAAATGCATTAGAGATGTGACTGGACGCATTTTAATTGCATCTTTGTTATTCTCAATATACATTGGCTTTATTTAAAGTAACTGTAAACATACAGACCTGAAAAGACCATCAATGGATTGACGGGCAGCATAAACGCAGATTTCACTATCACATCCTTATGTGTGAAGTAATTCTCTCTTGAATATTCTCCTTTAAAAATGACTGTAACGGAGACGCAAGGAGATATTGTCCCAGTTACATATTTTAATATTAGTCACGTTTTGATAAGCATGCTCTGCTAAATGCCATTTTTATTTGCACGAACAACATGTACAAAGATGCAACAATTCGTAATGTCAGTTCCTTTGCATGTTTAGCTTCACTGAAATGAATAATCAGACAGTATTTCTCCTGTCAAGACGTAGCTTCATATTGAAATTACACTGGGTGCTTTCATCTCCCTCAAACCTCCAACAACACAGCCACTTATGATGTGTACAATATATTTCAGTTGTTTATACCCAAGTGACAAAAAGCGCGCCAATATTTCGATAATAAAGTGCTCAGGTACATTTATTTATCGATTTTCTTTAAAGTTGGTGACATAAAATTTGAAGTCGATATTTTTTTATTTTGTTCAATGTTCTAAGCACACTGATTCGTCACCGTATTGTTTCCGACTCGTTAATATTTGTATTCCAACTGGTGGCATTCTTCTTACTGTCAATATAATTGAGTTTAAAGGCATAGATTACTGTCCAATAGAGATCATTAAAGGATTAACTGATAAGGGGCAGATTCAATATCTCACAAATTATAGGGGCCTCAAGTGGGGAATTACCTGTATACAACACAATTTCTTTCACTAAGATAAAGATCAATATTTTATCATAAATTACCCAATCCCTTCATGGGACCTTTTTATTGCCCCTGTAGGGAAGTCATAATCACCGCATTATGACTGTCCTTTTGTTCTGCCCAGTATGACCCCTGGAGAGAGTCATAATGAGTGGTACCAGTATTATTGCTCAAATTTTTATGTCTTTAAGTACTTTTTGACAAGACGTGACATGGTTGGACACGAAATGTTACATCACCAAACAATTTTTGAAAGTGATTTTATCTACATTATTGAATTATGGATATTTTTACGTTTCACTCTAAAAGAATGGGTTTTTAGAAAAAGTTGTATTTTCTAAGGTTTCATATTAAGTTTGCATGAGCGTAAATTTAACCCCCCTTCTCAAAAAGTCCCTTGAAGCGTCCAAAATCGCCATTTATATTTGTTTTGTTTTTCTTTTCCTATCACATGATAACACAAAACACAAGCTTTGTAGTTTTACAATTAGAGAAGGTACTATTCTTTCTTTTCTAAAAAATTTATATTACATGGCACACCAGAGAAAAGATATTTTGGCATTTAGTGAATTGTTGGTGATGTAACCAAAAGTGACTGGACAAAACCGTGTCCATTTAGAGAAATTAACGCATTTAATTATCAGCTGTGCAATAAAATATAATGATGTAGGAGATGAATTTCATTATCTTTTAAATGTAAAACAGTTCAACAATCCATTTAGATTGTTTTCCCTTTAAGGCTCCCATATACCTAGCACTCAAAAAATGAGCAATTAATGATACCCGAAGATTTAACAGTCACGACTAAATATATTGTATTATATAAATAAGCAATTTCATAAAGATAATACTAATTAAACCATATTCAACTTAAATTATATTAATTATATCTGCTGTCTTGCTCTTAAAATCTAATCTGAGCAGTTTAATAACTATCTTCATAAATTGTAGTAAAGACGCTACACTTGCAATGTAAATGTTTGCTAATGTGTTGGTTCGTGTTCTAGTTTAGTTCTTCCTAGAGTAAACATAAAATAAACTTGCTGTTTCTCATTTATTTTAATATCATCTGCTGGTCAAAATCAATGTTTCCTTTGAGTATTAACGTTTGCATTTTGTTACAAGGAATATTAATGGTTTGACCCATGTCGTGTCCATGGTCTCTCTTTATTTTATTTGTTTTGTTCGTTTGATTTGATTCTTTACGTCCCATCAACAATCTTTCAGTTAAACAGGGACGGGTCTTCCTGGGTTGAACCAGTACTAATAGACGGATTGCTGAGAATGGGTTTGTTCCCCCCCCCCCTAGGGAATTTTGCAGACATATCCTATCCTATAGAGAATTGAAAGCTGAGTCTTTTAAGAGATGTTTGCACTCTGTGCTCCGGGGCGTTAGTCTGTAAGAGCCTTAACATACGTTACTTAATCAAACTAAGAAAAAGTAAATTGAAAGTTAGGGCTACAAATTAAAGACATTAAAATATTTATTTTTAAAAATCATTCATATAGTCTGCATACTGGATATCTTAACTACGTATGACAGCCATTTAAAAAAAATTGCTACTTCCTAAGGTGTCATATGCGTTACATAAATCAGATAACCTATTAAAATTTGCAAGTGTGGCTAACATCATTTACATTCACAATCTCTCTGTGTGTTTTGCAAAATGTTTTTAACCATGTCTGACTAGCTTATGCAATTGGCTAACAGAAAAATTAAAGTTTGTTTCCCTAGCTAAAATATTTTTTCTGGAATAAGCAATTAAACAACCCTACCCCTACCCAGTTTTAAGGTGAAATGTTTGGTATTAAAACTGTAGTAAAAATAATTAAAAAATATTTGCAGTTGATGAATGTGTTTCATTGTTTGGGATTTATTTGCTTATATGAATAGACTCATAAATCTGCAAGTTTGTTGCATTTTTTTTTAATATCAGAGGCCGTACCATATGTTACCTGATGGGCAAATGGGCAAGCTCATTGTCTTTACGTAAGATATGCCTAAAAATGTTTTAATCTCCTCGAGGGAATTTTGCAGACATATTCCTTCTTATAGTACAACTCAAGTTGCATCGAATAAGGGATGTTTGCACTCTCTATGTTGGGGCGTTAGTCTGAAACAGCGTGTTACATGCGTTACTATATCAAATAAAGGAAATGTAGTTTGAAAGTTTGAGCTAAAATTGTGAAAAAACTCGCAGCTTTTGGATATCTTACATTGTTTAAGGATTTTAAACTGGCTCCTATGATAAAGACTTATAGATCTGCTAGTTATCATCAAGTTTTAAAGATCAGAGAGCGTTTCATATGTTAGCGTGATAATTTGTTTGATTTGATTCTTTACGTCCACTCAACAATCTTTCAGTTATGCGGGACGGGTCTTCCTGGGTTGAACCAGTACTAAGCTAGGATAAATGTGTATTGCTCAAGGACACAACGCAGTGACGCCGGTGAGGCTCGAACCCGCGGCCCTTCGGTCTCGAGTCAAGCACTCTACCACTGAGCCACTGCGCTCCCTGTGTTAGCATGATAAGTAAAACCAGCAAACAGTATTTTGACATCAAGCTGAGAAAGGGCCTGCTCCATCCTAATCCCCTTTGGAATTCTGCAGACAAATTACATCTTATGTAACCATTTAAGGTGCATTTAATAAGAAATGTTTGCACTCTGTAAGTCGGGGCGTTAGCCTGTAACAGCTTGTTACATATGTTACTATATCAATTTGAGAATAAGAAATTTGAATGTTTGAGCTACCAAAAGAAGACATTAGAATTTTCTTATAAATTGACATTCTTATAGTCTTTATACTGGATGTCTTTACTACATATGGAAGCTGTTTAACATTAATACAGCTAACTGTGGTTTTATATGCGTTACTTGAACCTAATTATAATTTAAAAGTTATAATTGTGGCTATCGTCATTTAGTTAAACAACTACTATGACTTGGTTTCAAACTGTTTTATTAGCTTTTACAAACATATACTCAATTGATGAATAGGAAAAACCAAGTTTGCTTTTCTATCTTAAATATATTGTCTTATAGGAGCTAATACACAGACCTACTCCCAGTTTTACAGAGAAGCAAATTTTGTTATTAACGTTTAAGTAAAACACATGAAAGCGATTACAGCGTGTGGATATTTTCACTTATTTAGTCTGTCTTGCTCATATATCTGCAAGATGTCATTAAGTTTAAGATCAGGACACTTAATCTGTACTTATAACTCTTTGGTGCCAAAACACTAGAAATTATATTCATTTCTGATTATCAAGGCTGAAGCCCATGGACTGTTGTTACAGATGTTATCAATGACCTTTTGGACACATTTCCTAATACGGTGCATATAATGCTAAATATAGAGCCACAAATAGAAAAGATAGTTTTACATTTTTACAAGAAAATACAATAAATGAAATGGTCCAAACTATTTCTCATCGATTTAACACTCATGTTAGACGTTGTCGTTGTCTGCTTCTGTGGTAATCATTATGATCACACGCCTCCTTGCAACTAGTAGAATCATCACACAATATTTCAATCATTTACTGTTATTCAATTTTACCACCAGTCCACTCAAAATTGATGAGCCATTATCAACTTTCCAATTTTGCCATTTATGGCTTGGAACATAACGAAACTGATATGAATTCCTAATAGCTGGCTCTTTGAGTATGTGTTTCAAGTGATACTCTGCAAGTAGGAGAATGACTAAAGCTTTACAAGGAGGAAAACTATGCCATTAAGAGCAACGAGTACCTAGACTGATGTACCTCGATATTTCTGTGATAAAGAATCATATCTTAGCTGGTTAACTTTTATAAATGAAGCCTTACCATACATGCAACCCACATAATTTCATCTAATAATGTCTCTGCACTTATTATCTTTCCCCAAGCATTCAAAAACTTATTTGAAGTCTTAGTACTTCTGAAGTGCTGAAACTGAGGTAACTCTTTCCCTTCAGATAAATGACCTAGATGTATCACAGCAAGTAAAGCAATGAAATGCAGGATGAACAGAGCGCAAATTAGACCCTTTAAAGGGACAAATATTTGAGCAATAATACTGGTACCACTCATTATGACTCTCTCCAGGGGTCATACTGGGCAGATCAAAAGGACAGCCATAATGAGGTGATTATGACTTCCTTACTGGGGCAATAAAGTGGTCCCATAAAGGGAATAGGTATTTATGATAAAATATTGATCTTTATCTTAGTGAATGAAATTGTGTTGCATACAGGTAAGTCCCCTCTTGAGGCCCCATTAATTTTGTGAGATACTGAAACTGTCCCTTATCAGTTAATCCTTTAATGATCTCTATTGGACAGTAATCTTTGTCTTTAAATTCAATGATTCACTAAGTTTCTAAGATAAGAGCGCTTATTAAAGGATGTAACATATATAACTCGTCATAATAAATGAGCAATGGCATTGTCGTGACATCCTTTTTGATTACACAGTCAGAGGCAAGTGTGTGTTCAATTTCAGTGTTTTCAATGGATCATGAAATGAGGCACCTTATCAACTTGTTTACTCTGTATAATCTTCCATAGAGCATAATATAGAACTACTGGTTATCCCATTCTACCTATAGTCCACTTTCCTTCTTTTGAATGCAACAGCTAATGATATGGCTGCAAAAACTGAGAAATCATAGGTTTTACATTATTTTAAGACATGCTTCAATGTACTGACATCAAAAAACAACCAACTGCAAACATAATTGATGGCAATGTCCAACTTCATATGCTTTCTCTTATACCAGATAACTTTCAAGGTGTAACACAAATTGTTTCAGACGGTCTGTCAAAACCATCAAGAGTCAACATTGTAACTAAAGAAAACTTATAAAGTTCTTTGGGCGCAGCAAAATACTATTGATCTAAGACCTGAGGACTTAAGCACCAAAAGATGCAGAGGCAGCTGCAGTTAGATTGCTCTTGCCACTTCACAGAAAGAGAACAGCTGCAGTTAGATTGCTCTTGCCACTTCACAGGAAGAGATATATACCAGAGTCATACTCCATTGTATGCATATATGTGAAATGGCATTAAACCCATATTTACTCAGGTGCTTGATCCCATGACACTGACATGCTGTTTCTGCTTTTGAAGAATGCTAAGGATTCAAGTCTGGCTGAGTCACATGAAATGCTTATAAGTGATGTTTGTCACATTTACCAATTTTAAAAAGTAATCTTAATTAATGTAACACATATAACACCATAGAAAGCTGTACATTTGTTAAAACATCTTTTCATATATATCAAAGGTATTCAGCATGCAAACTACATGAATAATTCAAATGAATAGATAGTTTTATGTCTTCTTTCTGTTTCTCATACTTTCAATTCATTTATTCTTAAATTGATATGGTAACATACGTATCATAACATTACAGGCTAAACCCCTAGTTAATAGAGTGCAAACATCTCTTATTTGTTGCAGCTTGAATTGTTCTTTAAGGTAGGATATGTCTGCACAATTCCCAAAGGGGTGGAGAGGAACAGGATTGTACTCAGTTTGCAGTCCTATTACAATGCCATGATTCTACTGGCTGTGATGAAATGGGTGATTTTTTTGCCATAGAAGCAGACACAATGATAGACAATATGAGGGTGACTAGAATAAAGATTGTTTTTAATGATTTTATTTAATAGGAATATTTATTTAATTGTGTCATTTAAATGAGAACTATTATTTTCTATCTAAATGTCTATATATTTTGATATTATAGGCGTTAGGAAATATGTGATTAAAAAGGTTATATATAACATAGGTAACACAATTTCATGGGCTTGTTATCAGCAATGACTGAAATTACTAAGACTTAGGCACCAGAGGCTAGAGATTAATAGGAAAACATGTGAAAAACGGTATTTTTCTGAAATATCATCTCTTACTTCCAAGAAAATTTCCTAGCTCATTCATTATGCCATGTAACATACGTTACATACTTGAATAAGTGCTCTGATCCTGATGTCAAACTTGCAAATGTATGATTCTTTATTGCATTAGCAAGACAGTGCCAAAAATGTAAGATATCCACGAGCGTCAAATATTTTCATATATTTTTCTTCAATAAAAGATACAAAAATTGGATACTTAAAATTGGGGGTAGGGTTGTTTAATAGCTCATATAAAACAATGTATTTGAGATAGAAAAGCAAACTTTGTTTTTTCTATTAGTCAAATGAGTATTTTAGTAAACTAGGATTAAAAACACTTGTAAAAATGCACAAATCTTCTGTAAAATGAATGATGTTAGTCACAATTTCAACTTTCAAAGGGAAATTTAATCTATGTAACGCATATAACACCATTGAAGGCTGTAATTTTGTTTGAAATGCAGCTTTTATGTAGCTTAGACATCCAGCTTGCAAACTACATAAGAAATTTGAATAATTAGATGGTTTAATGTCTTCCTTCTGTAGCTCAAACTTTCATTTTGATTTTTTCCTTAGTTTGTTACAGGAACATATGTAACAGGCTGTCAGAGACTAACGCCCCGGAGCACAGAGTGCAAACATCTCTTAAAAGATGCGGCTTGAAATTTACTTTAAGATAGGATATGTCTGCAATATTCCCTAGGGGGGAGCAGGACCTTTTTTGGCTCGAAGTCTATAAGCTAGGATAAATGTGTCTTGCTCAAGGAACACAACGCAGTGACGCCGGCGAGGCTCGAACCCACGGCCTCTCGGTCTTGAGTCAAGCACTCTACCACTGAGCCACTGCGCTCAGGTCTCTCTTTAATTGCTGGATAATTTTGCATACTTTTTTGCCTGCTTCTTATTATATCTAAAATTGTTTTCAAAATCCTTATTCATGACTGCATTCAGAGTGTCAAATAGTTTGGATCCAGACCAGGTCCGACAAAACGTCGGACCTGATCTGGGTCCAAATTGTTTGCAAAGGATATCATCAGATGGTTGTTGTCACTAGCAGAAAAAAAAGTCAAGCTCCAGAGATAACTTTATTAGATTCTTTCTAGCGCGACAGGGACGATTATCAAAGATTACTGTCACTCTTTATTAGAAAATGTCAATACTTTAATAACTTGTAGACAGGCCTGGTTTTCGCTTCTCTGTTCACGGTGGGTAATCGCGATAATCAGAATCAAAAGTACTCTCATAAGCTGAGTAGGTATTCAAGCAAGATTTGGTATAGAATTAGGGCTCCTTAGTGTCTGATATAAAAGATAGTAGTTCATTGTTACACAAATGTTGGGTTTGATCCAATATTTAGGGCATATATTGGCTCACCTTAGGCGAAGTTCTATTGTATAGGCTTTTAGATCTCCCATTGGATCCGTCATCTGCACGATGTGCGTCCGTCCATCTGATAACAATTTCAAACCTTTTCTCTGGAATCACTGGGCAAATTTTCATTTCAAAGTTTATATGGAGACACGCACAAAATAAAGATATTACATAGTTGACTTTCAGGCTGAGGTAAATTCTTCTTCTATAAGTAGTGAGCATGACCAGGATATGCCACAACCACACAATGCCGACAAACCTACGGCACAGTAAGTAAAAGAAGAGACACACCATACTAACAGGCACATGACACCAAGAGCACAATCAAAGTAAAACAACCATGTCCGTCTTCGTAAGCGATTGATTGCAAAACTATAAAGGACACTAAGTACTACATAACAAAATAAGGACCAAACACAAAACCCTCACAAACAATGGGAGCAAAATAAACAATAAACCACCATCACCACCACCAACAACAACAACAGAAGCACGGCCTTAGAACGGACAGCAGCCAAAGCCACTGGGACTTGAATTAATTTTCCTGGCCAAATCTTCTTCATTATCAAAACACATAAATTTGTTAAATTGATCGCGTTGTGTTTACAGTTTTTTTAGAATTCAGAATATCAAACACAAAAATTATAATTCTTTAATTTATTGAATAGCTTCTAGAAACTTATTAAACCTAAAAGTCCAAATATAAAGTCACGTGATAGAAGCTGACCTCAGCGCCATCTAATAAGATCATCATTAGCCAATCATATAAAGCACCCTCTACTGATGAAAGCTTCCATTTATATCAACCAATAGGAAGATGCAAACGTTACTCAAGACATATTCATACCAAATGAGCAATTTCTCAAAGGTCAGATGCTTGGATGTTTGCCAAATCCTGACCATCAATGATATATCCTTTTGGTTTATGAAATATCACTAGAATAGGTAACATCCATCAGAAAAACACGACCTTTCAAAGGTGTTAAAACATCCATTTCATACCGAGTTTTTCCTACAAATTCCGATTAGCTCCCAGCCCTCCTGAATATTAACAATCTGGCCAATCAAAAAGCATCCAAGCAACGTGACCTATATTCAAATAAGCATTGCAGATACCAATGATGACAAGTCTAAAAGTGCGAGTTTAATATGCTCAAAGCCAAATATCAAATACACATACGCAGTTTTCCAATGATGCTAGTAAGTCTAATTTTGGTCTTAAACATCACCTACATCCACACTTTGAACAATTATAAATGAAAGGCTTGCCGAGATTGCGCTGATCATCAGTCTTTACTATTCGCCCGTGTAAATAGTTTGAAATATAAAAATATTTACCCCGAAAATCAAGAAATAATTCACAAAATTTGCGATGGACAACCGCGGGAATCGCTTATGATACTAAACTTGTGCAATTTTGCATAGGTTTTATATTTTGTACATTTCTTGCAAGTGTTAACAGCAAAAAGAAATGAGCCGCACCATGTGATTTACAGCAATGTGGCATTTTGACAAGTGTAGACTCAGACAAGCCTGTGCAGCCTCCTTTTAAGCTAAGTTAGAAACTCCAAATGCTGTTCGGTCAGCAGTTTAACAGCCATAGACTATTCAAGCGACTAGCAAATGCTCTGATTAGACTGTGCATATGCGCAGGCTGGTCTGAGCCTTTGCTGGTCGCACATACCACATTGTTGGAAATCTCGTGTCGCGGCTCAAATAACAAATACGTTTTAAGCATTTTATGTTTTGGTGAGAAAAAACCCTGAAATTGGCAAATGTTTCATAAAAGACCCTAGCTTTCAACACTTATGGTTGCTTTTGCACGGAGATGTTTCGTGATGCTAAATCATCGGGCTTATTGACTGTTTATAATAGTGGCAAGCTGCACGTTTTAAAGAAGGAAAAAAGTCAAGTTCTTCAAAATGATTTAATTTCTATCTCATTAGTTGTGTCATCTTGGATTAACATGCAACTGGTGTATGTTACGTCTTTTAATATGGAATGCATTTTATTCATTTTTTTCTTCAATGTACAAACGCCGGCGAACCGCATATATGCTCAACGCTAACCGGCTTTTTCTCGGTTAACGTGTAATTGTGAGTGTAATTTTTATTTTATTTTATACTTAGCAGTGAAATCAATGCATATCAAAAACAAATAAAAGTGATATAAATCACTAGTGATATGATATCAGCTTATATTTTCACTGTAGCGTGTTTTGGATTACCTCTGACTTTTCCATTTACTTAATGCATTTCACTTCAAAACTTCAAACGCCCATAACTTTCTTCTTTGTGAACGAAAAATCAAATGTGTGTATGGATTTTCTTAGATAGAACGTGAAGAATATTCCGGTACCCATTGGGTTTGCTAAAAATTTCGTTTATGCATTTTCAGCAACTCCTTTTTCAGTGGGTGAGACATTGCATGTAGCCTATAAAAAGTATAAAAAAAGAAAATTAACATTTTTTGGTAAATACCAAATATATATTTCATCTCGTGAGTTGAAAACATCATGATTTTCACGAGTGCTGTGCACTCGTGAAAATTCTGATGTTTCCAACACACTCGATGTAATACATTCGGTATCACCTCAAAAAAGTAAATATCCTCTCCTATCCATAATATTCACGTAACCACTCATATGTGCCGTTGCAAAAGAAAATGCATACTGGCAAGAGCTCATGAATATCAGCTACTTAATTCCGGAAATATGTCACATAGTTTGTACCTTAGCCCTATACTTCTGGTTTGATACAATAAATCAAATGGGATGGTGCATTGTATATATATCGAGGGGTCTCAGTTTAATATTTCCAAATTATAGTCTACCAAACTGTGCAGACCCTGATTCTGTGGCATTGGAGTTTTCACTGTTTGCCGAAGTACCAGTTTACGGATAATCCAATATCCAAAGGGTTGAATATATACTCAGAAGAAAAAGATTAGTCAGTACAGACACTGTGTGCAATGATTTTGTAAGACAGTCTTAATATTTACAAAAACCTTACTCAACATAAAATTCATGTAATGTCTTACAAATGTGAACATTTTCAACAAAGGCAGTGGCTAGAGGTACGGATCCGTACCCCTAGCCTGGGAGGCTAGAGGTACGGATCCGTACCCCTAGTATATTCTACCATGTCAGGCTACAGGTACAGACATATAACCCTGATGAGAAGTTATCATGATTTAAAGTGTTCGAAAATACCTTGTTGTTGTGTTATGAAATACAAATCCAGCAAGTCGCCATTTGCAATGCGGGGTAACTCTGTATAGTAAGTATAAAAACAAAGCACGAATTCGGAAATGGGACAAGTGGTGCGGGATTTATGTTGTGTTGTTGTTGTTATTATTATTATTATTATTATTATTATTATTATTATTTTAAAATGAAGACTAACATCGGAAGAAAATATTTTTTGTGAAATGATACGACCTGTCAGGGTCCGTGGAAACACCCCAAACCACCACAAAACACCCCAAACCACATCCAAACCACCTCTAAAACCACCCCTAACCACTTTCTTAACACCCAGAATATGTTTATGTTATAGTATCAATAATTGAAGAAGAGATAGATAAATTGCATTTTCTAAATTAACGTTGATTTTGGGTGCTCAAAAGAACCGTCTCGTCGAGAAGACTCTTTTTAGCACCAACATTATGTCTGAAATGACTAGAGAATAATTGATCTAAGAATTATATATCCTACTAAACATAAAAAAGCGGGCCAGGGTCGGCCCGCCAACGAAATGCCATTTGAATGGCGTTTTGCTAGCGGACCGATATTGGTCCGACATTGTGTGCTGGCTGGGTTTATTTTTTAGGACCTTTAGACGTATGTACAAACTTAATATTTTTTAGATCCTTAAGGTACTAATGTTACTTCTAAGCACGAAAACAAATAATTAAATTTTACGGGCTGACGAACGGACTGACGGACAGGTGGTGTGTAAATTTGTATTTTCTATCACTTTTAACGTAAGTTTTTGGTGCTCAAAAGAACCGTCTCATCGTGAAGACTCTTTTGAGCACCAAAAATTTTTATCTGAAAATATAATGGTTGATTTACGCACTATATCAAAACTAACATCAAAACTAACATAAAAAAGCGGGCCAGGATCGGCCCGCCAGCGAAATGTCATTTGAATGGCATTTTGTGGGCGGACCGATGTGGGTCCGACATAGTGTGCGGGCTGGGTTTACTTGTCATGACCTGCATAACGAATAGAGAGAGAGAGAGAGAGAGAGAGAGAGAGAGAGAGAGAGAGAGAGAGAGAGAGAGAGAGAGAGAGAGAGAGAGAGAGAGATTACCTCTGTTCTCTCATTCCTGTACTCCTGGATTTAAAGTTCTTGCCACCGCGTATACAATGAAATGGTAACTCATTATACCTCAGACGTTCATTAAGTTTTTTGTCTGGCATCCGTGGCTGTGCCTTTTCAATGGTTCGCGAACTGCGCCTAAAGAATTGAACATTTTCTTCCTTCTGATACTGCTGGATGGCAATTTCTAAAGAAGAAAAGTCTTCAAACTTTGATTGAGTTTTATAATTGAGCAGCGAGAATTAGGCAGTTACATCAAATAGTTATTATTATAGGTATAATTATAGGTCTAGATACTGTATGTACAGATTAAAACATCCAATCATTGTAATTTGTTCTTTTAAGTTTGAAGATGTCTTTGTGGTGCGTTATGCAGACCAATTAATCACAGAATGTTGTTCGCACCCTCGCTAATGACACAAACCGAAAGTGAAAACAGCAAAAACAAATCATGAATAACAATTTTTAATATAATAATAATAACAATAATAATAATAATAATAATAATAATAATAATAATAATAATAACATCAACACAACATTAATCCCGCGCCACTTGTCCTAATTCCTAATTCGTGCTTCGTTTTTATATTTACTAAACAGAGTTATCCCACATTGCAACTGGCGACTTACTTGATTGGTATTTCATTACACAACAACAAGGTAATTTCTAACACTTATCATCATGATAATTTATGATTTCTCATCAGGGTTATATGTCTGTACCTGTAGCCTAACATGGTAGAATAAGCTAGGGGTACGGGTCCGTACCTCTAGCCTCCCAGGCTAGGGGTACGGATCCGTATCCCTAGCCTCCTAGGCTAGGGGTACGGATCCGTACCTCTAGCCACTGCCTTCAACAAAACATTCTGAAAATATACCCATTTTCTTCATCAAAATCACACAAAGGGGTCTATATTAAAATTCAAAATTCATAACTCAAAAATCAGTCTAGCGCCCCTCAGACGATTTCTGGCAGTACAGACGAAAATTTTCATACCTGTTGCATGACTAAGCTGTTTAAGAAGTTTACAAGCGGCCATGAAGCGATTACGCCATGCTGACGTCACTATGACCATATCTTTAAATGGCGGCGTTATCCGTGGTCTCCCCAACGGAGGCTTGTCATTTTTACTGCCAAGCTGTCGAAAACGTGTTTGCAGACGATATATTGTTTGTTCATTGCGTCCAAAACTACGTGTTACGTCAGCAACACGTGTACCTGCTTCAAGACGTCAAAACGCGGTATTTCTGTAATTTGTTGATAGCCTGGGCGGCGAATTAAGCTTGCTGGCATTGAATTTTCTACGTATTATTGCAATAGGAACAACTCTCTTTCAATATCGAACAGTATATGAGAAAATAACCCTGTCAGCTTACCGCAACACCTGCACGTCGTGCATTTAGAAATTTGGTTGATACAGTCTAATAGAGGCATTATTTGTCACACAATACACAGGTACATGTAAAGTTACGATTAAACAACTCATGTATTAAATTTGACAATAATATGCCCAGTATTGTTGATTTTATGAGAAAACATAGATACTGACTAAACTTTTTCTTCTGAGTATAGTAAGAACTGTGGTAAGTGATTATGATACATAACAGTGATCTACAAGGGCAGATAAAAAGTTCTTGGAATCACCTAGTAAAATCTCTCTCTCTGTCTCTGTCTCTGTCTCTGTCTCTCTCTCTGTCTCTCTCCCTCTCTCTGTCTCTCTCTCTCTCTCTCTCTGACAGGTTATAAAAATACTGTATATGATCTATACATAAAAATAAATAGATGAAGATAATGTGAAAATAAAGTTTAAAAAAAATATGTATGTAAGAAAATATTCGCAATTTTACGCTAAACTGTTGTTTAGTTGGGCATGTGAATTGATGGTACATGGTAGCGATAATCTGTATGACCGTAGAAATCCCCGCGAAAGTATAAGACCGGGCCGGGAGCGAACTCGCGACCCCTGGCTCTACAGTCTGACTCGCATCTGTTGCCAGACGC
Source organism: Loripinus fragilis (assembly GCA_964019695.1). NCBI lineage: Eukaryota > Metazoa > Mollusca > Bivalvia > Lucinida > Lucinidae > Loripinus > Loripinus fragilis. The sequence goes on from OZ026523.1 coordinate 62,156,476, forward strand.
GTTACCGACTGCGCTACGCGACCCGGTGTGAGATAACTATGAGTCGCGACATGAGATTTCCATCAATGTGGTATGTACGACCAGCAAAGGCTCAGACCAGACGGCGCATATGCGCAGTCTGATCAAAGCCTTTGCTAGTCGCTTGAATACTCAATGAATATTAAGCTACTGACCGAACACCATTTGGAGTTTCTAAGCTTAAAAGGAGACTGCTCAGGCTCGCCTGAGTCCATTCATGGCAAAATGCATATTGTTGGAAATTACTTGTCGCGGATCACGTGTAACTGCAATCAAATTTCATCATTTAAAAGGGATAAAATAAACATCAATGAAAATCTCGATGACATCTGGGGTTTCTCCTTCCTGTTCCACTGGAAAAAGCCGGTTTGTCGATTTAAAGCACTGATAAAGTTCCAAGGTTGGGTCGCCCGAAATCTGCGACCCCAAATCATTGGATTGAAGCAATTCATTGCATGAGGATGAATGACGTGTAAAAATCAATTTACTATATACAGATACTAGGGCTGTCACGATATGCCATAAGCATATCGCGATATATTGCGATATGTGGCAAGCATATTGCAATAATACCACAATATATTGTGCCATAATGTCAAGATACATTTTGGGTTAAAATGAAAAGAATATTGACATGAGATTGAATTTTTAAATCCAGAGTCTGTACCATGTGCCCTCAACAAGACTCAGAGGCCTAAAATCCCCTACAATATAGCTTGCAATTATTGATCTTGTGATGGTACTGGCCTGGGCTAAATGAAATGCATACAGCCAGCTCTAACACTAACAGCCAGCATTCAAGTGATCTTACCTTGCACCTATTTTGTAGAACTACTTGGAGGCACTTGTGAAAGGGTTCATGGTTGGGCTGACCTGAGCATCCACAGCTTTTGTTTTGATTTCATAAGTTACCATTTGGCTGGCTGGTGAGTGCTGCTGATTGAGATGCAATCTCAAATTTATTGTTCTGCCAATGAACTTTACTGCCTTGTCGCAGTGCCTACAGATATATAGAGTGTCTCTGATGCCAGCCAGCAAATTTTAAACTTAAATATGCACTTCTTTGTACCACAACTAAATTTCTCTCCAATCAACTTTATTTGCAGGAGTTTTGATGACTTTTTTCTGACTTTTCAATGTCAAACTAATAAAAAAAGCAAACCCTTCATTTCTTGTGTTTCTATTTATAGTAACAACAATATATCGCGATACGTCTTTCGTACCAATATAAAGTACCTTTTCAGACTAATATCCCAATATACCAATAAACCGATATATCGTGACAGCCCTAACAGATACCATAGGTTTTGATCATTTCTTGTTCAAATTCAGTAAAACCTCTAAAATTAGAACTCCGATTGTACGAAATACTCGCTAATTCGAGTTATTAGTAAATTCATTTAGACAAAAGGGATTCAGAGGATATGGCCTATATATTAACTTTTTAACAGCTATCTATAAAACATATGTTTGGTTAAATACTTTTATGGTTAACTTCCAATACCTCCAACTACTGATAATTCGAAATAAAACTTCTCGTCCTTAACCCTTAAAGCGCCAATCACGTCTGCAGCAGACGACAAATTTTGCGACATCTTTCCTAATTTATGATAAAAATAAGGTATGATATTTCATGAGAATCGTCTGGCAACAGACGCTTCTCGTGAAATATCATGCCTTATTTGTTATTTTTGAAAATCCAGCAAAATTTGAAACTGTCGTCTGCTGCAAATTATAGGTGGCGCTTTAAGGGATACGTTATTCTACTACATATGGCATTTAACCCTTGGTAAGCTGGTTTGTCGTCTGCAGTTGAATTAACTTCTGAAGAAAATTTAAGTTTTTTTAAAACCATCAGAGTCAAAAAGTTTGGGTCCATATCAGGCGTGACTAGACCCAGAGTTTATCAGGAGACGATAAAAGTCGCCACTAGCTGGAAGATAGTTATACAGTAAAACCTGTGTAAAACGGCCACTCAAAAATAGATAAAAACTGCGATCTTAATAGCAATTGGTAGCTTTATGAAGGTCGAAAGTATTGCAGAATGCTCCCCTTGGAGCATTCTGCAATACTTGTGACCTGCATTAAGCGATAATAGGTCTTGAAAACCAATTTTTGGTCTTGTTGAGAGTGGCCGTTTTACACAGGTTTTACTGTACATGTATGTGGTAAGTACTGTTATTACATGGACCGTCCCAAATTTATTAAATTATTGCCAGACAAAAATGTGTCAATAATCAACTGTCACTGATATTTGAAGAAAAGTTTTCATTTATTTTGATTTCTCCAGACAATACCTCAGAGACATAAATCGCACAAAATTGGAAATCGTCCTATAATGATGTCTATGGCTGAGAATATTTAGTCTGCTCCACGAAATACTTTATCAGAGCTCTTCCAAAACAGATCCTCTGGTACATGTATAAAAGTGAACCTGAAAAAATACCATTTGAGCAAGTGCATTAGGTTTCGGTAATTATCGCATTTTTACAGGTACAGTCAAACCTGTCTTAAGCGGCCACTCAAAAATAGAGAAAACAAAGATCTTGATGACGAATGGCTTCATGAAGGTCGAAGGTATTGCAGCGATAATAACCAATTTTTGAAAACCAATTTTGGTATTTTTGAGAGTGGCAGTTTTACACAGGTTTTACTGTACATGTATGTGATAAGTACTGTTATTACATGGACCGTCCCAAATTTATTAAATTATTGCCAGACAAAAAATGTGTCAATAAGCAACTGTCACTGATATTTGAAGAAAAGTTTTCATTTATTTTGATTTCTCCAGACAATACCTCAGAGACATAAATCGCACAAAATTGGAAATCGTCCTATAATGATGTCTATGGCTGAGAATATTTAGTCTGCTCCACGAAATACTTTATCAGAGCTTTCCAAAAAGTCTTAAAACACACACAAAAACAGATCCTTTGGTACATGTAATAAAGTTTTTTGTTTGTTTGATTTGATTCTTTACGTCCACTCAACAATCTTTCAGTTATGCGGGACGGGTCTTCCTGGGTTGAACCAGTACTAAGCTAGGATACATGTAATAAAGTGAATCTGAATCACCATTTGAGCGAGTCCCATTAGATTTAGGTAATTATCGCGATTTAAGGTATTCGAACTCCCAAATACCGGGTGGATTCGGCTCCACCAGTGCTAACGGATTAATGACATACCAACAATATATGTTTGGAGGGAGCGCAGTGGCTCAGTGGTAGAGTGCTTGACTCGAGACCGAAGGCCGCGGGTTCGAGCCTCACCGGTGTCACTGCGTTGTGGTCCTTGAGCAAGACACATTTATCCTAGCTTAGTACTGGTTCAACCCAGGAAGATTCGTCCCGCATAACTGAAAGATTGTTGAGTGGACGTAAAGAATCAAATCAAACAAAACAAAACACTATATGTTTGGCATTGGCGTAGTTACGCACGTGCGTAATGAAAAGTAACATTCAATGGAGGTAACCTAAATTGGTAAGTGATTTTCCATACCATAAGGAACTGCTCTTAAAAGGTAAGAATCCGCTCCCTCAGGGGCAAATTCTTTCCTTTAATAAGAGTTCCCATTTTGAAAAGGGACGCAGTCGAAGAGAATCACCGCCTGATCCAGTAGTCTCCCTTTGATGTGCGTTCTGGTTACGCCCTTGCTTTGTGCATGGTGACTGGTACCCAGATAAAAATCCTTGATTGGATCCAGGAACCCCAACAGAAGCGTTTAAATTGTGTCTGCAGCGACATGCTCATGGGATCTTATTTGTTCGGACAAGTTTATGCCATCAAATAACGGTGTTCTCTTAATATAACATGAGAATTACTACAGCAGCGTTATAATGGTTACTATTTATGTTCAACACTGATATTAAAGAGACTAGGTCTGTAACTATGAACATTTTTCGAAATTTTTTCTTTCTTTTTAAATCATTTGTAAAAATAGAATTAAGTTATGTTTTCACAATTAACATGTTCAGTACAGCTGAAACTGCACGGAAAAATGAATTATCTTATAAAAACACGTGTTTTTCTCTTGTTTGTAATTATTTATGTCACTCCAATAATTCTAGACAGTTGATTTTTAATATAAATTCTGTTATTTTGATAGTGATCATTTGTTAAGATTTACGAAAATGGTAAAATGTTTACCTGAATTTGAGTCTTTTTACTGTATTCTTAAAAAAAGAAACTTTATTTCTAAAATTAGAAGATCAAAAATTACAGATTATGCAGCTTTAACAGTCATTCTGTTTCTAAGGATGTCTCCACACATGGATACTTACTAGAATACGCTCCACGTGGGTAGTGCATACCGATCCTATCTTGTAGTTTGCCTCTCTGATGACAGACCCCAAAGTTATTAAAACGTTTTCATTCCCATCTCAACTGAGCATGAAATTTCCAACTGCTCATAAAAATTTAAGTGCTAAAAATAAAGATTTTTTCCTGCTTTAAGACTCTAAGGTTTTGTATTTATCCTGCAGATAAATGTTAGGAGCCGCTGTGGTGTAGTGGATAAACCGCTTGCCTTGCAAATCAGGGGTCGCATGTTCGATTCCCGGCTTCACCAGTCTGTCGGATGAGACTTTAAGCCGTGGCCCCGTTTCCATATGACCTTAGCTGTTGGTGGAACGTTAAACACAAACACAACAACAACTGATAAATGTTAAAATGCCAACAATTGTTGGCATTTTAACATTTATCAGCAGGATAAGTACCATGCTCAGCTGAGTTCAGCATGACAAAAAGTTTTATAACATTGGGGCCTGGCTTTCCCGACGCGCGCACAATTTGTGCTATAACCTTATGTTAAGTACTCTTGACATATCTCCGGACCTACTCTGATAATATGAGCCGCAACATGTGATTTCCAACAATTTGGAATGTGCGACCAGCAAAGGCTCAGATCAGCCTGCGCATACGCGCAGTCTGATCAGAGCCTTTGCTCGCCGCTTGAATATTCTATGAGTGTTAAGCTACTGACTGAACCTAATTTGGAGTTTCTAAGCTTAAAGGTAGGCTGCACAAGCTCGTCTGAGTCTACACTTGTCAAAATGCCACATTGTATGAAATCACATGTCACGGCTCAATTATGTTAAGTACTCTTGACATATCCCCGGACCTATTCTGATATTACACTATGCTGTTATAGTGATCGGATCTTGGAATCTGACACAATTCCTTGGATTTGTAACAAAGTAATGTTTATTTTATTGCAACAATGGCAGACAAATTGTTCATTGCATTTCCCTATAGGCATATAACGCTTATGTATTGGTCTTTTTAGATCCTGATTGAAATTGGAAATCAGATTCTTTTGTCAAGACGTAGGTAGAAAGATGCACGATGAGGATTCCACTTATATTAGGATGAATTTACCGAAATGTCAAGAGAATGCATTATATACTTTCAAGTGGGATGTTTCGACAACTGCCAGCTCACATGAGTGTGCTTCTTGTAATTACAAGTAACTGGAGAATTGCAAGCAATACACGCGTCCCCTGTTTAAAACCTTTCAATGTCTCCATTATCATTCCAGTACTTCAATGTTTTGGTTTCCATGGCATTTACATTCTCGCGAGACCTGACCATACCTCATCTAGATCTCTCGCATTTCGCCCTTTGCATTATGGGTAACTAGCAAAATTTGGCTAGTCCCGTTCAATTCTCGCACTCCTTTAGTGACAGAACTTATTGTTGAAAATAGCAAAAAAGTTAAATTTTTGACAGTTTATCATTTCTCTTTTAGTCAATATTTTGAATGTAAAGACCTGAGTCATGCAAGCAGTGATCGCATAATACATTTTAATAAAAATGGCGGTTCAATCCCAGTGTGCATCGAGCGAAAGGCGACAGGTTAGTACGTGCTAGCGTGCTTCCTGTCTGCGACAATGATGGCATTCGTTGGTTTTTTCTGACTAACATCTATAAACTATAAGCATTATGTAATGATCGATCAACGTTCAATACAATTGGAATTATTCTAGAATCGATAATTTTAACTGTTTTCGTTACCATGGCGACCACACTTTTATCAAACATGCAAAATACAGGCATAAATATGACATTAAACTAGATTACACACATTCTGAGTTATTCGCGTTCCCCGAAAACGTCTCGTTGCGACGCATCTATTGAGTACCAACACCATATGCTTACTTTTGGAAGAAAATATTTGAGCCAGTGCATGAGATTTTCAACAATGTGGTATGTGCGGCCAGCAAAAATAGTAAGTGAGTATGATCAGGAAATACCACAATCACAAACCGCAGACAACCCCGTGGCACCGCGAGGAAGAGCAGCTCAACCATCACAAGGAAGACAAATTAAGCAAAGCAACAAGCTCTCTCTTCCCAATCAAGATGATTGCAATACTAGAATGGACATAATATAACGTACAACAAAACATAGAACAATTACAGACTCCCACAATGGGAGTAACAATAAACAAAAAGTCAACAACAACAGAACCACCGCCTTAGAACGGACAGCAGCTTAAGCCACCGGGGGCTTAAATGCATTTTACTGGTACCAAATCTTCGCCCTAGATTCTGCTGTTGTTGAAGTACAAGAAATGTTCAGCTCGCATGAAGGCCATCTAACTAATGCAACGTATCATCATGGAGAAACATTCTAATCAAATTAACACACAATGATGAAACAAAGAAAAGGGCTCATGACTCACAGATAGTCAGGGCTAAAGAAAACCAAGTTGAGCATACGCGCAGTCTTGTCAGAACCTTTGCTAGTCGCTTGAATATTCTATGAGTGTTAAGCTACTGGCCGAACATCATCTGGAGTTTCTAAGCTTAAAGGGAGGCTACACAGGCTCGTTGGAGTCTATTCATGTCAAGATACCACATTGTTGGAAATCACATGTCGAGGCTCATATGCTTTCTTTAAGAAGTAAGAAAATATTTTCATATTCATCGAAAGCTCGGCCATCAAAATCCCCCTTTTCTCTTGCAGTGTGCTATGACAGGTTCTGCAAGTGTCATTCTTATCTGAGGACAGTCAGCTTTAAAGGCTTCGTGCAGCAGAATGATTGATCTAGATTTAAATTTCTTTAAAATATTAGACTTTAGATTTTAGTTTGCGTATACTCATGCATAATTGAAATGTACCAAGCAACTAAAAACTGACACCCCGAGTATCATTCAATGCATGTACATGTATTGGCGAAAACCTGCAGAATATGGTGTAAAGAATTCCGAATTTTAACCCATCTAAGCCAGATGTTTTCCCATCCTTATAAAATATTCTGTATGCACAATGTAAGGACCCTGACCAGACGCCGCAGTAGCACAGCTTACTGCAGTGTCTCATCTGGTTCTGTACTGTTTAACAGTGTTCATACTTATATGGGTTATGCAGATCATATACCTGTAACAAGCAAGCATCGCATTCTGCTTAAAGAAACCATATAAGGCTTGTTATTTCATGAGATATGCCAGCAGAAAAATTCACATCAAATGTCACGCTTTATCCCCTTCCCCACCCCCCCCCCCCCCTCCAAACCACCACGATTAATTTTGAAAATTTAATGATTAGTGTCAGTTATGTTAGCTATGATATTATGATCTGGTAATAATCGAGTTTAGATATTATCTGCGCATATGTGCAGGCTGATATGCGCAGGCGGGTGTGCGCCTTTGACAGTGTTGTTCACAGGCAGCAATATCGCGATCAGGCACATAGGAATATAGGGATCACACATGTTTTTTCATGCATTAACATTTGCCGGGTCCCGAGGAAGCTGTTTGAACACGAGGCCGCTAGGCCGAGTGTTCAAACATCGTCCGAGGGACCCGGCAAGTGTTAATGCAATGAAACAAGCATGTGTGATCGTTATTCTTGCATATTTTACCTGATTTCAGCATAAACCGCGCAGAAAACGTCGCTAAAAACATTAAATATCCCCTTTTGTACACTTGATTTCTCAAAACAAAATGGCGTCAGCGTCAATTTTCGAACGTCATTACGTCGCCACAACGTCATATATACGCGTGCAACGTTTTCGCGAACGAAAGCATCGGCGAAATGATCAGTCACGGCCGCAACGCATTTCAGTGAAACGTCATACAAAAAAGTCATGCAAATCAGGGCCCAGCTTAGGCTTTTTCAAGTAAAAGCCATGTTCAAACAGCACGTGAATCTCATGATTTGAACATGGATTTTGCGGCTTCAAAAGGCTTCGCGTAACGAATTCCCATGCAAGAATAATGTGTCAAGCATCTCGATGGTAGGTGGGTGTCAATAAAACAGAAATATTGGCTTATTCCCTTCCAAAAAAAACTAGAGGACCTGACGGTCCTGAAGCGCTCACCTGATCTCCTTAATCATGTTAAAATAGGTCAAGATCAACTACGGCTTACAATGAAACAATTTTGTTTTATGGGGGTTGCGGCCACTTTGGTAAGGTGACCTAAAACAATCTAATGAATACTCCATCAAACAGCCCAGTGACTTCTGAGGAAAAGATGTTTAGATAGGTATGTGGCAGTCCAAATGAGTGGCCTTGGATAAAAGGTCACAGGTCAGCTTGACATTTGGTACTTATATAAAACCGTTGTCTCATTAGGTTAAACATTTCTTGCAAGTATTATGATTTTGGTTATAGAAAAATGAACATTTCAAGATTTTTCCCATATAAATGCATTTGGAATCAAAATTTGACCTTGCCATATAGTAGGTCAAGGTTAACCCAGATTCATCATTTGTGCAAATCTGGTAGGACCCACATCCCCAATGCTACATACCAAGTCCCAAGGCCATTGGCCTTTTGGATCCAGAGAAGAAGATATTTGAAAGGTTTTTACCATATATGGGCATTGTGGCCATCTTGGTCATGTGACCAGTACAATTGGTATAAATTTTGGCTAACCTATCATAAGGAGTCTTCATATGAAATTTGAGTTCAATTGGCCTAGTGGTTTCTGAGGAAACTATGTTTTAATGTGTTGATGGGACTCCAATATGAGCGACTTTGGCTGTAAAGTTAAAAGTCAACCTTGACCTTTTATCTTATTTATAGCCATTGTCTCATTAGGTTTAACATTTCAAGTGAGAATAAGGACTTTGGCTTCAACAGTATTCACAAAATCAACTTTTCAACAAAAAAAAATCCCATTTAAATGTATTAGGAAGCAAATTTGACCTTGCCGTTAAGTAGTTCAAGGTCAACTTAGGATCATCATTTGGACAAACTTGGTAGGCCCCGCATCCCCAATGCTACATACCAAGTCCCAAGGCCACCGGCCTTCTGGTTCTGGAGAAGAAGACTTTTAAAGGGTTTTTACCATATATGGGCGTGGCAGCCAACTTGGTCATGTGACCAAAATATTTTGTAAAAATGTTCTCTAACATAGCATAAGGAGTCTTCACATGAAATTTCAGTTCAATTGGGCCAATGATTTGTGAGAAAACTATGTTTTGATATATTGATTGAACTCAAATACGAGTGACTTAGCTGAAAGGTCAAAGGTCAAACCTTGACCTTTGGAACTTAATTATAGCCATTGTCTCATTAGGTTAAACATATCAAGTGAGAATAATGACAAAGGCTTCTACAGGTTTCAAAAAATCAACTTTAAAAAAATTTCCCATTTAAATGCATTAGGAAGCAAATTTGACCTTGACGTTAAGTAGGTCAAGGTCAACCTAGGATCATAATTTGAACAAACTTGGTAGGCCCCGCATACTTAATGCTACATATCAAGTCCCAAGGTCATCGGCCTTCTGGTTCTGGAGAAGAAGATTTTTAAAGAGTTTTTACCATATATGGGCATGGCGGCCATCTTGGTCATGTGACCAGGACAAACTTTCGTTCCCGCGTCCTAAGGAGTATCCATATGAAATTTGAGTTTAATTGGCCCAGTAGTTTCAGAGGAGAAGATGTTTGAAAATGTTTACAGACGGACGGACGGACGGACGACGGACGGACGCCGGAGTGACTGGTATACTATTAGCTCACCCATGAGCCTTCGGCTCAGGTGAGCTAAAAATCAAGTCGCTCTTACAAGACAGATCGTTTTGGAACTCCATTTTGGGTGACTTAGAAAAGGGGAAACCCCGGGTGTGAATATGGTTAGTCCCCTTGGAGCATTCTGCAATATTTTGGACCTGCATTAAGCGATTATTGGTCTTGAAAACCAATTTTCGTGTCTTTTTTAGAGTGGCCGTTTAACACAGGTTTTAATGTTTATTCAAAGACTTCCCTGCTGCGAACAGCTAAGGTTATGACGAGACTGCGCAGGCTTCTCTGAACCTTGGCTGCTCGCCGATGCGTCACTGATCGAAATCTCAGTCGAAGCCTGTATAGAACTGTTTGCCACGCCGTCAACACTTGATGTGCTTCTTAAATCTATCAGGTCAACAGTCTTTTTTTCTTCCATTTCCCTACACAATAATTAACCAAAGTCCCAAAGGCATTCCTAAATAATGATTCACTTACTTTCTCGATGAGATCTCTTCGAAGACGTAACGACTTGCTCATCAGCCTAAGATCTTGAACGATACCATAACGAGCACAAGACGTGACAACACAACGCCCCAAAGTGACTATGCCGGGCCACGAGATGACAGAGCCGTAAATTACTGACGCCCTAGCTAGAGTTGTGGGACTTTTTGACTCAACCACGTCGAATACATGTTTTTGTATTATTGCAATAAAATTGGTTTATTTGTGTACAGTCTCAAAAAATGTACAAATTATGAAACCTGTGCATTTACAATCCAAATAGAACTACCGCATGCTTTTCAGATCTATATATCCATCCATTTCATGCGCGGATCCAGAGGGGGGGGATGCGGTCCAGACCCCCCTGGAAAACCACAAAAACGTTTCTTAGCAGCAGTACTGGTCCAGATCCCCTGAAAATCAGAAAGCTACCAAGCCAGTATTCATTGTTGGGCCACCATCGACACGTTGGCGTTTCGCTGGCGGACCGATGATGGTCCGCTTATAGTGGTATTTGGATCCTCTCTCCTGTCAAAAACTAAAAGAAAATCTTTGTCAAAAGTGGACCCCTCTGACAAAACTTTCTGCATCCGCGCATGCATTTAATCCCTCTCTGTCTGCCTCTCTCTAAAATGAAATGGGTTATTGGCAATGCACAAGTACAAAGTGCTAGCATAGAACATCAACAAAACTGACATCAAATATGACAGATGGATAATAAAGAGTGTTGAATAAAATGACTTCACGTGATGTCAGAAATGGCATATGTGTTGACGATGTTCCATGCTAGCATTTGTATTGCAGTTGCATCTGACATCATAGGAAGTCATTCCATTCTGCACTCTTCATTATTAAACCGTCATATTTGATGTCAGTGCAGTTGATGTTCCATGCTAGCCTTTTGTAGTTACGTGGATATTACCAATTCTGACATCACAGGGAGTCATTTCAGAGTACACTCCTCATTATTGAATCAGTCATACTTGTTGTCAGTGTTGTTGCTGTTCCATTCAAGCTCTTTGTTTCGCATGCGCATATAATATGATGTCATTTCATTCCACACCTCTTTTATTCATCATTCATATTTGATGTGAGTGTTGTTAATTTTCTATGTTTGTAGTTATATGGACATTGCCCATTCTGACATCATTGGGGGTCATTTCATTCTACACTCCTTATCATCAGTCATATTTGATGTCAGTGGTGTAACTGTTCGATGCTAGCCCTGGACACATTGCCAATTCTGACATCATAGGGGGTCATATCATTCTACACTCCATATTATCTTCAGTCATATTCGATGCGAGTGTTGTTATTTTCTATGCTAACCCTTTGTAGTTACATGGTCATTGCCATTTCTGACATCATAGGTCATTTGATTCTACACTTCTTATTATCCATCAGTCAGATTTAATGTCAGTGTTATTGATGTTCCATGCTAGCCTTTTGTAGTTGCACGGACATTGCCAATTCTGACATCATAGGTTGACATCATAGGATGTCATTCCATTCTACACTCCTTATTATACTCCTTATTGTCCATCAGTCATATTTGATGTCAGTGTTGTTGATATCACATGCTAGCCCTTGGTAGTTGCATGGACATTGCCTATTCTGACATCATAGGTCATTTCATTCTACTCTACTTATTATCATCAGCCATATTTGATGTGAGTGCTGTTTATGTTCCATGCTAGCTCTTTTGTAGTTGCATCGGCATTTGACATCATAGGACCTCATATACACATTATCATCACCAATACCATCATCATGCAGCGTTTCCCGTGGTTTACCTAGTTATCTGTGCCATTATACACAGAAAATTCATATTTGCTGTTTATGGCATTCTTACAGAGTCTGACTGCTAATCCAGGTGTCACAAGTTCAATCTCAGCCTGGCCCCATACTTTCGTGGAGATTGAGGGTGCAAATACTTTCTATGGTCATTTTCCTCCTCTCCCTGATTCAAGAAGGGCTGTTGTCAGTTAAATGTGAAAGTATGTGCACAGAGTACTGGTTAACCGTTTACTCTAAGCTTGCCCACGAAGTGTAGTTAGGTTAACTGACCATCTGGACATGACAATAGCTGTTGACTGGGACGTTAAACCACAAACCAAAACTTACAGAGTCTGAGGATTGTTGAATAACTAGGAACATATGTATTACAATTTATTGTATTGAATCCATAACTGGGAACATCTGTATTATAATTTATTGTATGGAATCCATACAATAAATTATAATACAGATGTTCCCAGTTGTTCAACGATCCAAGTGACTAGTTAGTCACTTGGATTTTCAGTTCCTATGTGTGGTTATACTGTTAGTTTGTTTGTTTGTTTGTTTTGATTCTTTACTTCTCAGTCAACAATTTTTCAGGTATGTCGGGATGGGTCTTCCTGGGTTGAACCAGTACTAAGCAGAGGATAAAATGTCTTGCTTAAGGACACAATGCAGTGCTTCCTGTGAGACTCAAACCTGTAACCCCTCGTATCGAGTCATGCACTCTACCACTGATCCACCATGCTCCTCATGCAGTTAGTAATTCATATCATGTTAACCATTAAAGCACCAATCACAACTGCAGCAGACGACAAATTTTGGGATATCTTTCCCAATTTTCAAAAAAAATAAGGTATGATATTTCATGAGAATCGTCTGCCAGCAGACGATTCTCATGAAATATCATACCTTATTTGTTATTTTTGAAAAAGTGGCAAAATTTGAAATTGTCGTCTGCTGCAAATTAAGGGTTAATTGTGGAATACTTCTTAGTTTATCATTGACACTCACCATGTAGAAATACCATTTTTACCAGTATGTGAAACAGTATTCATATTGTATAGCTGTAGTCATTCTGTACATTTCCATAATTCTTTCATAATTCATATCACATGCAATTGTATCACATGGCTTTAGCCAATCAAATAGATCCGGGAAGCATGAGATCAACATCGAAATACCAGCAGTTATTGTTACTGTCATGTAGGTATTGCATTTATTCTAAATCTGCTGCAAGCAAACTTAGTTGTGCATTTATAAAGGGCAATACTATATCCATGTACGAGGCTAATTCACTAATTCATGCTACAACTTTTGTGAAAGAGGACAAGTGTTAGACCCCTTGACCAGTACATTTCTTGCACACCAGTTAGAAATATCTGATATTTTATCCTGGGTTAGAAAATGTATCTTGCCCAGGCAAGAGAACGAGAGGACTGTTCATTGCTTGTATTGGTACTCATGCACATGACCGTCAAGTGATGTCATTGTTATGTTAAAGTGACGTCATCATGTCACATCTCAGCGTATTCAGGGACTTCTGGAAGTTTATTTTAAAATAAAAAGTCAACGGCGAGCAAGAAAAAGAATCCATTATTCGTGAGAGAGGGATAGAAAAATCAGACCCTTGAAATCAACGTTTGTCATCACTCGGCATGCGTCCTGATGCCAAGCGGTGATCCTCTGGGACGGATTTTTCTATCCCATTCTCACAATCATGATAGATTCTTATATGCTCAAAATAGAAAGATCACAAGGTAGAAGAACTTCAACAATCTCCTGAATCTCCCAGTGGTTTTTCACGTGCACATGCAAGACATTCCGGTCCACATAGCAAGCTGACTCTTCCTAACCCAACACTAGAGGTGACCAGACATGCTATACACAGGCTCAACTCTAGAGGAAGTTTGGAGCAAATTACAACAAATGTGTCATCTGCCTCAGTCCTGGTTGGCACTTAAAGGATTAACTCTTTGCATGCTGGGTATTTTTTCATGCTCTTCATGTCATCTGTTATCTTTTTCAAAATTAACTTTCAAAAGATTCTTTTAGAAACACCATCAGAGTGTCAAACAGTTTGGATCCAGATCAACCCTGATGTTTTGTGGGGTCTGATTTGGATCTAAACAGTTGCAAAGGCTATCAGCAGATGACAAAATTTGCCCCTAGCAGGCAAAGAGTTATGGGTAAAAGGTCAATTTTCTTGTGTAAAATTTAATAAATAAGATGATAGTTACATGGATGTGTACACTGCTTCAGATTATTTAGAGGTCGCAACAGCTGTCATTGTTTCTGTGTGGAGTTGGTAAATATTCTCCCTGTGCATCGATACAGTGTTGATATTTTTTCATATTCTGGTCCTTTGGGAATATTTGGTTCTGGCAGAAATCAGAATACCACTTATGCTGGTGCTAGGGGGATTGAATTGTTGCACTTCCCATTAGTTCTCATGAACAAGCTCAATAAAACCGAGTCTGCTGTTTTCTAATATTGTAGGTTCTCTCTATTTCTCAAGGATCCGTTATTCCAGACTATTTAAATACAAGTAAACAACTGTTCCATTGAGCAATCATGATTCTCTTTATTCAACATTTTGGCAATTACACATCAAATCACAAGATAATGATTGATTTACTGTATTTCACCTGATAAGCGCATATGCTTTTCTGAGAGCACACTTAGCTCTTTTTGAGCTTTGAATACTGTGTCCACTTCTAATTTCTAGCCAGTCCTGTGGTGAAATTTCATTATAATTATGGATTGATTGTTGTATGTATGAAAAACAGTGTAGATCCTGATCAGCTGGCTTCATCAGTTTTCGAAAGTTGTTATAGAGGGTACATAGAAGTTAGAAACATTATGGGCACAGTGTGCTTATTAGGTCAAATTCAGTAATATCATAATTTTGCTCTCATTACACCCCTCCCCTCCCCCCACACCCTCTTACTCTAACACAATATATAGAATGAGTGATATCCATAAGCATACATTTCATCCTAGTTCCTACTGCACTAAAAATTGCAAAACCTCTATAATTTTAACCCTTAATGCGCCAATCGCAACCAAAGTCTCTGCTTTTCTCGTCTGCTGTAATGTTTAAGAAGCCTCTATGTCAAACAGTGTTGAGCCAGATCAGACTGCTCCTATAGGAGCAGTCTGTTCTGGGTCCACACTGTTTGCTTCTATACTTAATTTGTCAGTTATGTTAGGCAAAATTATAAGCAGCAGACGACTTCAGCAGACGACATTTTCAAATGCATTTTTTTCTTGGCGTTTTAAGGGTTAACCCTTTTGAATGCAATAGGGTTATACAATGGAATATTGATATTAATTGCTTAACAAAAACAAAAGAATTCTTAAACCATTAGTTCTATGGCATAAGTATTCGTTATGCTTTATTGTTACAAACATTTCATTTAATATTGCACACTCCCAAGTTTGAACATTCCAATAAGTCTGTATAATAATGTATTTTAGACTGCTAATACCAGGAGCCTAATTATTCAAAGCAGCATTACCTTAGCCCTTTTACACTCAGAGCATCTTAAAATTGATCCCTGAGAAAGGCCAACACTAGATGTAGTTTTGGCCTTTCTCAGGAATCAAAAATTAAGACATTACCACATACTAAAAATAGCAAGTCATTACATGTCTTTTTATTACTTTCTAAAGGCTCGGACCCAGTATAAATGGACTTGTCACTGACATACAGGTAAATGTTTATATATTGGAAATACCTTGTCGTGGCTGAGAGTTCAAAACTGATAAATGTTGAAGTTTAAATAACCATATCTCCATATCTCCATTATTTCTCAGCATATCTGTGATTTTTCTTCAAAAAGCAATGGCTCAATATATTATATTTAAGAATGTATTGTTCTATTTATTGAAAGTTTATCCGTCTTAATGAACATCAGCAAGAAACCAAGGTAGCCTTTTAGCTATTTGGGCACTTTTAGCCGAAAATGACCAGAAACCAACCTAAAAAGATGATAAAACTCCAATTTTATTTACTGTTACTTGTAATATTTCAACTTCCCATACCGAGAATAACTTTTTTAATCTCAAATATTGATCAGAATCAAGTTTATTGGCTGTAGTGCTTTGAAATAGCGCTAAAATGAAGTCAAGACAACATATCTTTGTATTTCCATCCATGACCAGTCCGTTTATACTGGGTACCAGCTACAGGTGACAATAGACTCAGGCTTTATTTCTGGTGATAGTTCTGTAAACGAACTAGTAGACGTCATGTCAAAATCTGTTCATATAGCAGCTGGGGGAATTGTCAGAACGCCTGTTGACCTTAGAACATGTTCAAGTGTGTTCATATAGCAGCTGGGGGAATCGTCAGAACGCCTGTTGACCTTAGAACATGTTCAAGTGTGTTCATATATCAGCTGGGGGTATAGTCAGAATGCCTGTAGACCTTAGTACATCTATTCCTTTATGAAGAACACATACTCTGGCATAGGCAAGTCGCACAAGTTCATTGGCAAACTGAAACATACAGAAACAAAACAATAAGAAATATTTCAACTCTGCATTCTGCGTAATTTCACTTGCTGATTTTTTCAAAATTAGCTTTTTCAAAAACTTCTTTAAGCAATACCATCAGAAAGTCATACAGTTTGGATCCAAATTAATAAATATCAGAATAAAATCATTCTTGTGAATGATACATAGAAACTATATCCAGAGTTTCATTCATGCTCCATCAACAAAACCTTTCTGTCTACATATCTAGCAACAATACACATACAGTACACAGCCTAATAAGCAAACTGTGTACAAACTTTTTTCAAAAAGCTATAACAGAGTAGTTCCTGATCAGCTGACTTCTTTTACTTTTGACCTGCATTAAGGGTAAATCCCTCTTAAAATTTTTTTGGTCTTCTTTTTGAGTGACCGCTTATGACAACTTTTACAGTATTACTAAAAACGTAATAATACATACATTTGCTGCATTCCTGTTCTTACTTCCTACAATGACCTTCACCTTTGACCTGTTAGAGTTCAAGGTCGTTACAGCGGGACAAGGTATGAGATTTCCTTCAGGACAGAATGCTGTTTGAAATGGTATGTTCACACTACCAGCTATTGTTCCCCGCTTGTATCTAATCAGCAGCTAAGGAATTTGTTTCTAAAAATATCTGAAAAGATTCTGTCATAGGTAAAGATACATGTAGATACTTTATTGCAGCAAAACTGATATAAAATCATATGGCCAGTTAAGCAAAACTTTTCAGCGTGAAATTGCGATAATTTTCTTATCCATCAGTTTAAACATGTGTTTTGGGTGTTCAAAACAACCGTCTCATTGAGACGTTCTTTTGAATACCCACAACATATGTTTTAGTTGAGATTTAAGAAAATAAATTTCAGTTACACACTCTTATCTGGGGCCTGATACAACCAAATCAAAGTGCCAGAATAAAATGGCTGGCTGTTATAAGTGTTTCACAGTATCTGGTTTCTAAAACTGTCACCAATACTTTTTAAAAGCTTTCAGCACAGTTAAAGCTAAGCCCAGTTCTTTGAACATTATCTGATTTTACGGGCATGTTTTATTTTGTTTGATTTGATTCTTTACGTCCCATCAACAAGCTTTCAGTTAAACAGGGACGGATCTTCCTGGGTTGAACCAGCTAGGATAAATGTGTCTTGCTCAAGGACCACAACACAGTGATGCCGGTGAGGCTTGAACCTGCTGCACCTGTCTCTAGTCAAGCACTCTACCACTGAGCCACTGCGCTCCCTTACAGGCATGTAAAAATTTCTTTGGAAAAGTGCATTTTGGTCATATACTTGTCCCTTAGTCTAGTATCAAATTTTGCTAGGAAACTCTAATAGGCAACTCCAACCTATTGCGGCTGGTACTTTCATACCCTCTGGACATGCTTGGGTAAGTCGATATATGAGTTTAGTATGAATCAATCAAAAGTAGGCAGTTTGCAGTATGTCTTCCTACATGGGTGAAAGTTCAAAATTTCCAAAATCCTAAACTTTAGAAATTTTGAAAATATTAAAACTTGCAGTAAGCCTAATATGCTAAAAATCACAGTGCATACATCCTCTCTTGTTTTGTTTGTTTGTGTTGATGCTGTACATCCCAGTCAACAATTTTTTCAGTCATGCTGGGACATTTTCCTGTCTTTGTGGATTGAACCAGTACTAAACAGAGGTAAATGTGTTAAGCTTAAGGAAACAACACAGTGTCTCCAGCCAGTCTGGAGCTAGTGGGCTTAAATCCAAAGTCAAACACTCTACCACTGAGCCAATGTGCTCCTCATATATCCTCTCTGAGGAACACAGTGGTTTAACCCTTAATGCGCCAATTGCAACAAAAGTCGTCTGCTATTCTCGTCTGCTGAAATGTTTAAGAAGCCTCTATGTCAAACAGTGTGGACCCAGATCAGACTGCTCCTATAGGAGCAGTCTGTTCTGGGTCTACGCTGTTTGCTTCTATACATAATTTGTCAGTAATGCTAGGCAATCATTTTCAGCAGACGACTTCAGCAGACAACATTTTCAGATGCATTTTTTTCTTGGCGCTTTAAGGGTTAAGAGGTAGAGAGCTAGACTTGAGATAGAGGGGTTGCTGGTTTGAGCCTCACCAGAGGCACTGTGTTGTGTCCTTGAGCAAAACATTTTATCACCGACTTAGGACTGGTTCAACCCAGGAAACTCCCCAACATGCCTGAAAAATTGTTCACTTGGATGTAAAGAATCAACTCAAACAAACAGAACAAAAGGACACATTCTCTATTTATACTATTATTTAAAAATTCAAAATAGCTATAGGGTTTAAGGATACTCATCAGGACTTCTAACATCAACAATCATCAACATTGGCTTGCTGTTAGCTTTCTTCTTAGTGGGACTTCTAGTGGGATGATTTCCCGACAACTCTCCTAATTCAATGAGATCCTCCGCTGATATTCTAGGACATTTCTCCGATTTAAGTTCTTCCAGGGTGATAGGCTCCATTGACTGAAACAGATTGTATAAAGCAAAGACTATAGAGCAAAGACTGTTAGTTGAAATGGTTTTATATTATTGACAATAATAATTATATTATAAGACTTGACCTGGCCCCGAGGTTATAAAAAATATTTCATGCTTAACTCCACTGAGCACAAAATTTCAGCTGCTCATAAAAACTAAAATACAAACAAATAAAGGAACTTATTTGCTTTAAGTTTCTCAGATGTTGTATTTATCATGCTGATAAATGTTAAAATGACAAAGATTTTTGGCATTTTAACATTTATGAGCAGGTTAAATTTCGTGCTCAGCTGAGTTGAGTATGAAAAAAAGTTTTATAACCTCGGGGCCTGTTCAGTCTTTACAGATTGAACCACTGATCACGAAATTTCCATACGTATCCTATAAGCATAAAGTCAGTCTTTAAACATGCATGCACAGCTATCTAGAGGGACTAGAGGCAAAAATTAGTTTATATGAAGCCAGCAGTTCAGGATACACACCGTTTTATTATCCACACTATGAATACATATAAAATTTATAATAAATGCATAAAATCAGTGCTGCACGCGTTTAAAAATCATGTTTCAACTGACACAAACCTATACAGTTCCAGGCCACTACATTTGAGCCGTGACATGTGATTTCCAACAATGTGGCATTTTGACAAGTGTAGACTCAGACAAGCCTGTGCAACCTCCTTTTAAGCTTAGAAACTCCAAATGATGTTCGGTCAGTACCTTAATATACATAGAATATTCAAGCGACCAGCAAAGGCTCTGATCAGACTGCACGTATGCGCAGGCTGGTCGGAGCATTTGCTGGTCGCACATACCACATTGTTGGAAATGCTGCGGCTCATTTTATGACAGCTGATCCGTTTATCGTTATTGTATATGGCTTGATCCTGGAACAGGAATATTAATGAAAACGTCCGAATTACCTGTCGACTTTGAATTGACGACAAAGTATAGTGCCATGCTTTTCATAAATTTAGGTAAATATATTGTTGAATTTATGCAATGATAACAATCAAACATTGTTTTTCAAGGAATTAACATTTGCCAGGTCAACCCTCAAAGCTGTGGAAAACCTTAGGCTTGGCATTCGGCTTTGAGAATCTCTCTCGGGACCTGGCGAATGTAAATGCATAAAAAAACATATTTGATCCCTTTATTAATTATGAAACTGCTGCACTGGATATACTGAAAATAGCCTTATTGGACTGAAACATGTACAGATACCTCAAGATGGTAAATGTTAGGAATTCCAAACACTTTTCTCCTTCAGTTCTCAAATAAAATGTTGGTTATCAACTTAGGAACCATAAGCACAGGGAAGTGGGGGCCACAATGACTCCTAAAAATTATATTCGAGGGATAACTCTTGATTTAATTTTGATACTTACTAGATCACTTGTAGGTTGTTCATTATAATCTCTAGAGTAATAAGATATATTGGGTCTGTTCTCTTCCTTCTTTTGTGTCCTAGCATGCTGCCTATACGAAGCACTTTTAGGAGTATTGCAGAAAATCTGGATAGATTCCTTTACACACTTCTGTATATTTATTTCTGAAAACAAAGAAATGTACTTGATTTGACCCATAAAAGACATGCTCTTATAAGTGCACAACAATTGGTAATTCAGTTTGTAATTCATGTTTGTAATTGGTAATCCTTTGAAGTGCAAAATTGGAATTTATTAAACAAGTTGGGGAAAAGACGTAAAATGCAAGGCTTTCTGAACATTTTACTTCTTTTTTACAACAAGTTAAATAACTTCAATAATACAGTAGCAGGAATGTTCAATTCTATTTACCATGACATTAAAATGACTTTGAAATCACATTTTTCACATGAAAATGTTAAGACTACCATTATGTATGCAACATTATTATGAATGTCATTAAATAGAGGATCTTACACAAGCATTTAAACATGCCTTTGACCAGTTTGATGAATTTAATATGAAATGATCACTAGTGTAAGATTCTGCTTATCACATGACTTTTTAAATGCCATTTTATCGCCCTTAAAGTTTATTTCAATAAAAATCTGCATCATTGTAACCGATGTCGTCATGACATTACTTGTTCCCACCAAAGTGTTATGTAACGTAAGGCCATAACATAATTCATGACATGACTTTATCCACTGGTTAACAGTGATGTCATATGATAAATAACATTACTTAACATGTAAACCACAAGTAGCTTATATATTTTAATAAATGATGTTATATCATTCCAAGATGTGACGTGAATGTCGTGTGATAAATGAAATTTTAATTTTGAGTCACTTGTGTGTTGTTTATCTCCTGAAAAGCACTATGGCTTTTAAAATGAGCTTTTCTCATCATACACAATATTTGAGCCACAACAATGTGGCATTTTGACAAGTGCAGACTCAGACCAGCCTGTGCAGCCTCCTTTTAAGCTTAGAAACTCCAAATGATGTTCAATTAACAGCCTAAGAGTCATAAAATATTCAAGCGACTTGCAAAGGCTCTGATCAGACTTGGCATATGAGAAGGCTGGTCTGAGCCTTTGCTGGTCACACATACCACATTGTTGGAAATCTCATGTTGCAGCTCAAATAATTGATAAATACAAAATAAAAAATTAGAATTAGATTGTACAGGGCAAAAGTTAGAAGCTGTTTGGTGCTCAAAAGAAAATAGACTCATTTATTTGTATTTTGCAAAAGAGTATTGGCAATTTTCATCTTGAGTGTACTTGAAAAATGTAAATTTCAGGAATGCAACATTCCTTTGTTCACTTCATTCAATGAAATAAAAGTCCTATCCAGAACAAAATATTTGAATATATTCTATACATGGCTATTGACCTCATTGCGAGAAAACCCAGCTTCAGGGTTTCTTATCATGTCATGTTCAAACCCATCAGCATACCTTCAGGGATTAGCTAGACTAGCGACACTTAGCATGTCACAAGTTTAGCTATATCAAACAACAAAAGTGCTGATCAGACTGTGCCAATGCGCAGGCTGGTCTGCACCTTTGTTGTTTCAAAGCAACAAAATCAGGTTTTCTCACCACAAGGTCTATATGGGCCTAGTCGTGAGAAAACCTGTCTTCTGAGGTTTGCGAACAACAAAGGTGCAGACCAGCCTGTGCATCCGCGCAGTCTGATCAGCACATTTGTCATTCGCTGTTTGGAAAACTTCATATCTAAGCTTGCTACAAATGTAAGTTCAATTTTCTAGCTAGTCTCTGTAGCTGAGGAGACTGGTTTGAAACTCACTTGGAAACCTCGAAGATAGGTTTTCTCGCCACGAGGCCCATACGATGATAGACAACAGCACTATACCTGGCATGTCAGTGAAGAGAAGAATGCACTCATTGAACCCATACTGCAACAGCCTGTCCTGGAACTGGTTCAAAATGGCTACTCCTATACAGAGGGGAAATGAGGAGTTGCCTAGCAACAAGGTATCCCACAAGTGGACTATCTTGTGTAATGGAAAAACATCTGTAAAATTAAATATTTTTTCATATTAGTGAATATTTGGTTTTATTGAAAACATAATCATACTTTAAATCATTGGTCTAGAATAGCAACACTTCGTATATAAAATATGAAATGTGATTTTGATCTGTTATTTATAGCATAAAGATGTGATTTCAATCTGTTATCAACACTGTACAGCATCAACAGATGATTTTGAATCACCATCTAGTCTCAAAATACATATTGGACAAACCAGTTTTTTCATGGTTATTTACGGAATGGATGATTCTATTTGTTTAGAAAGTAATATAAAAGTAACACACTTACGTGCGAACATAGTGAGAAACCAGGGAATAGCATACAGCTGAAAAAGAACAAGCAAATTAACTACTAACTCTTTTTATACTGATAGTTTTTTCAACTGGTCTGAAGCAATTCATTTGAAATTGTTTGTCGGCAACATTTATTTATCTGCTATAACCAGCAGTTTTTGTTACAAAAAATGAATATTATTAAATGTCTTCTCATTTCTGTGCTGCTAAATAGATTTCTATTTTTGTAACATCAGTACTCTTTATAAATTTTATATGAAATGATCACGAGTGTAAGATTCTGTTTATCATAAGAAACTTTTAAATGCAATTTTATCGTCTTCAAAGTTTATTTGTTTCAATGAAAATTTGTATTGTTATCATGGATGTCGTCGTAACATTACTTGTTCCTGCTGAAAGTGTTATGTAATGTGTGGTCATAACAATATGTATGATATGAAACATTATTCATGATATGACATAATCCACTGAATAACAGTAACGTCATTTTAAGCAGCTCCTGGTGAATGATTGTCAATTTTCTGCTTCTCATTAGTAAACTATCTTTACCAGATGATTTTTGTTGTGACTGGGGCCTGAAGGCTTATAATAATGCACATGTGCCATGCATACCATTAAAAGCCCCTAGTTTGAATATATTTTCACTGTACCAAGAAGGACAAATCTGTATAATGGCACTAACCCTTAATTAAATGAGGATCTTACATGAGTGTTCATGTTTTATTGAATTTATTAAAGAGTTGGGGAAAAAAAAGATAGAATGCGAGGCTTGCCTCGCAGCATTTTATCACTATTTCGCAATGAGTTTAATAAATTCAATAATATCATGTAGGAGCATGTTTATCACATAAAATTAAAATTACTAAAAAATCACATTTTTTATGAGAAAACGTCAACATTTTTATCATCTTTTACAAAGCGTGAAATGGACATCATTACTTTATGTAACTAAATCTGTAAACTACTGGTGGTTTATCGATTTTATTGCATGGTGTTATTTCACTCCCAGATGTGACATCATTTGATACTTTACTTTAAGCTAATTCAACGATTTATATGTTATTCCATGAGAAGGAATATAGCCACATTGTGTATATATTTCACAGATTTATAACACTCACCTGAGTAACTTAAATTTTAACTCTTTTCATACTGGGTACTTTTTCATTCTTTTGTTGTCGTCTGCTGACTTTTTTCAAAATTAACTTTACCCCGGCATCCAATTTAGGTTACCTTGCACCCCCCAGGACAATTTTTCATGGGTGCCAAATTGTTCATTGGGACCCCCTGGATGGGAAACGAAGGTGTCCTCAAAAAAATTTTGGTTTGGGCTATGTGAAATTGCATGGTTTCTATGCCAACCCATAGCGAATTTGAGAAGGGGGGTCTGCCTATAAAATTACTCATATCTCAGCTGTTACTTATCCTAGACTACTAAACTTAATACCAAATTAAAGCTTAGACATATGCCTAATATCCCCTTGTTGCATATGGAAATTATCTAATTTGCATATTCATAAATATTTATGAAAACATTAAAAATGTGTTTCACGAATGGGGGTATACGTACAAGATCAATGATATCTCAGCTGCTTTTAGTCGTAGAGTACTAAAATTTGTACTAAAATAAATCTAAGACATAAGCCTTTCATTCCATGGTCAAATATGCAACGTATCTTATTTGCATAATTTGCATATTCATGAATATTAATAAAAACGCTAAAAAATAAGGGAAAATCATTACAAATATAAATAGGCTGATTTCATCCCAATATTGTTATTGATGCATGTTTTAATATAATCAATGTTACAATTTGACAGGTCCAATCATCCAGTGGTCCTATATGAATATTATCTCATTTGAATATTCATGAAAATGCCTGAAAACTTAAAAAAAATGAGGGAAAATCACGTAAAAACTATAAGCCTAGGGGAGGGGTTAAGGTACGATCTATCCTTTACTCCTAGGGCCTTTTAAATTCATGCCAAATTGTTCAGTGGGACAATCAGAATGTGAAATGAAGTTCTCCTCACAAGAAATTAGTTATGGGCTATGTAAAAATGCCTGGTTTCCATGGCAACCGCTTATATGATTCTCGAGATTGGGGGGTAGGCCTACAAATTCAATCATATCTAGGGTTCTACTTATCCTAGAGCATTAAAATTGGTGTCAAATTAAAGCTTAGACACATGTCTTTCTTCTTGTGGTCAGATTTGTAAATCATCTAATTTGCATATTTATGAATATTAATGAAAACCTACAAAAATGAAGTAAAATCATAAAAAACAACATAAATGAACATATTTCAGCACAAAAACATCAGCAAACCACCATTATTGCCAGTTTTTATATCCTCAGTGATTCAATTTGATAAGTTCTTTCATCCAGTGGTCCTATATGAAAATTATCTCATGGTCCTATATGAAAATTATCTCATTTGCATATTCATGAATATTAATAAAATCTTATAAAATGATGGAAAAAAGCATGGGTAAACTATAGTATGCAACAGGGGTAATCAGACCTAAATTGAACACATCAGACATTTTATTTGTGGGCATAAATTTGTCCAATAGGACCACTTAAATGTAAAAAAATATTGTCCTCAAAAATAAATGTTATTTGGGTTTTTGAAATTTCATGGTTTCCATGGCAACCCATTATGCCGACTGTAAAGATTGGGGGTATACATACAAAAAATACTCATATCTTAACAGCATCTTATCCTAGATTACTAAACATGGTACCAAACTAATCCCTGGACATAGTAGTTTTATTTGGTAGTTAAATATGCAAATTATCTAATATCCATATTCATGAATATTAATGAAAACTTTAGATATGAGAGATAAAATCTCAGAAAAATTAGGGGGTGTATGTATAAAATTACCAATATCTCAGCAGCTATGCGTCCGAGTGTATCAAACTTGGTGCCAAATCAATGCTTAGACATAGTACTTTTACCTTAAGTTCAGCTTTGAAATATAGTTATCATAAATAATTACGAATTTTAATTAAAACAGAAGAAACAAATGAAAAATCGCGGAAAAATCAAGGGGGTGCACTTACAAATCTAATAATATCTCAATTGCTAAGTGCCCTAGAGTACCAAAATTGGTTTTAAACTAATGCTAAGACAATAGTATGTTTAACAAATTATCAAATTTTAAAACGGTCATATTATAATATTCATGAATATTGATGAAACCATGAGCATTTTGAGAATAATATTTGAAAATCAAGGGGATATACCTACAAAACTACTCATATCTCAGCAGCTTATGGCCCTTACCTAGCAAACAAGGTGCCAACTTATTGCTATGATACAGCCCTTTATCTCAATGGTTATATTTGCCAGTTGTCGCTTTTACATATTCATGAAAATTAATATAAACATTAGAATAAAGGGAAAAATCGCCGAAAATGAATGGGGTAAACCTACAAAATAACCAATATCTTAGCTGCTAATTGGCCTAGAGTAGCAAACAATATACTTATTTTAAGTCTATGCATAGCAGATTTACCTAGTGGGAAGATATAAGAATTAACTAATTTGTTTAATATCAATATTAATAAAAAAAACTTTAATAATACAAGTAAAAAATGTATACAAATTGATAGCAGTGTAGTTACAAAATTACTCATATCTCAGCTGTTATAAATTTTATACTTTTTTCTTTTACTCAATTTTACTTAGGATTTTGCTGTTTGATATGGTACCAAGCTTGTTACTATTGGGCAATTGGAAGCCAATATATGAATCACTTTGTAGCTATACCCCCTTAATTTTCCTTATTTTCTCTTAATCTCTCATGTTTTCATCAATATTCATGAGAATTTAAATTTGATGTGTTATGAATTGGATCATTTTGGTAAACATGTGGTGTCTATGCATTGACTTAAAATCAGGTTTGGCACTATTGGGCACTTAACTACTGAGATATGAGTAATTTTGGAAGTGCACCCCCTTGATTTTTGCCGCAATTTTTCTTTCATTTCTTCTGTTTACATTAAAAATAACGAATATTCATGATAAATATTTTTCATATTATACCTTATGGTAAAAGTACGATGTCTAAGCAATAAATTGGCACTAGGTTTGATACACTGGAACACATGGTAGGTGAAATATTTGTCATTTTATATGTACATCACTTAATTTTTCTAAGATTTTTTCTTTAATTACAAAACTTTTCATTAATATTCATGAATATGCAAATGAGATAATTTTCAAATAGGACCACTGGATGAAAGAACTTATCAAATTGAATCACTGAGGATATAAAAACTGGCAACAATGGTGGTTTAATGATGTTTTTGTGCTGAAATATGTTCATTTATGTAGTTTTTTATGATTTTACTTCATTTTTGTAGGTTTTAAAGAGGTGCGCATGCGTCGTGTGAACTAACGTCTTTTCTTTATCTCGGAAGAAAAATATTCTTTATTTCCAGTTCTAAACAGTTTCTAAACAGTTTTCTGACATCAAATCATGTTTAATACCTTTGGCTAAGTATATTGCAATTCATACGCTTTTTATTTCAGGCGAATGTCCGCAGCTTGGACCCCAAATCGGTGAATCAAAAATTGCGCAATATTTGTTAAAAACATAAGCGGCCATATTGGTTTTCCATTATTATACACGATGTAGGTGGCTTGAAAGAGATTTGACATGTATGAAACAGGTAAAATTCCATTTGTATTTATACTTATCCTGCCTTGCATAGGATATTTCCTAATGTCCGCCAATGACTCTGACCCAGCACCATGCGGTGCATGTGGCTTAGAAGTCACTGACACCGGTATCCTTTGTGATACATGTTCTCAATGGTATCACCCTATTTGCGAAAATATGGGTGATGATTCGTACAATTTCCATATTATGAATCCTGACTTCTCGTGGGTGTGCCAAACATGCGGAGCTCCAAACCACTCTGTCTTATCACTAGGAAACAACCTAGCTTCTTTTGAATCTCACAACAGTTTCAGCTCATTGTCTGATTCGGCCAGTCGGCCGTCGGAACTTTCTGCTGAGCACACAACCGTCAGTCACAAAAACCTTCGCTATGCAACCCTGAAAGTCCTCAACATAAATGCCCGTTCAATTAAAGCCCAAAACAAGCTTGATCAGTTTCATGCTATGCTTGACCAGTGGTTACCCGACATTGTGATATGCACTGAGTCCTGGCTAACTCCTGACATCTATGATGCTGAGATTATCCCAAACAGCCTGGGTTATACCATGTTTAGGCGGGATAGGGGGTCCAGGGGAGGAGGTGTTTTCATCCTTGTACGAAATTTGTACATTGCAAATAGGGTACAGGAATGGGAAACAGACTGTGAAATACTGTGGATTAAGCTACAACTTGCAGGGTCTGTCCCCCTCCACATTGCTGCCTATTATAAACCAAGTGAGTCAGACACAAAGAGTACTGAAGAGTTTAAAAGGTCAATTGCAATGGTGTCAACGGTAAAGGGCCACACATGGGTATTGGGAGATTTTAACTTCCCGAAATTTTGCTGGGCGGATAATATCCCCACCATTTCCCCTGACTGTAAGTACACACACCAGTATGAGGAGTTCATCGACCTCTTAAATGAGTTCAGCCTCACACAGTTAGTGACCCAACCAACAAGGTATGAAAACATATTAGACCTCTTTCTTATAGATAATCCAACCCTAGTGAAATCTGTAGACATCAAACCAGGAATAGCAGACCACGATGCTGTGCTGTCCGAGGTCTATATAAAACCTCAGGTAAGCAAGCAGAAACCAAGATTGATGTTTATGTACAAGAAAGCTGACTGGGAGGGACTTGAGAGCCATATGCATCTTTTCCAGGAGTCCTTTTTAGCCTCTCATGAAGGTAAGTCGATCAACTCACTCTGGGAAGAATTCAAGGGAGCTCTACATTCTGGAATTGAGAAGCACGTCCCACAGCATACAATAAGTGCAAAGCCGTCACTACCATGGATGACCCAAGAAATTAAACGAACAATTCGGAAGAGAGACAGTTTGTATGACAAATACAAGAGGCTAAGGCGCCCTACAGACAGGTGTGCTTTTCTTGAGGCAAAGCACTTGGTAAAACAAAAACTCAAGCAAGCTCATGACAGGTACATTGAGGAAATCCTGGGCCTTACTAATAGCCTAGAACAGCCTAAACCAAATTGCCAGTCAAGCCCTGAACCTCACAAAAGCACACTTGCCTCCAAAAAGCTGTTCTCCCTTCTGAAGAATTCTAAGCAGGACTCCAAAGGCATTGCTCCCCTCAAGAAGGACGGTAAGTTGCACTCAAATACTGTGGACAAGGCAAACGTCCTGAACCAACAGTTTCAGTCAGTATTCACACCAAAGTGTCCGTTGAAACTGAGCCAGTTAGCTTCCATGGCTGTGCAGGACCTCTCTGACAGTGGTACAATTGATCCATCACAAATACCAGGTGAGTGTCTTAATACTACACTCCACATGGAAAGTATCACTGTCTCAACAAATGGCATTGCCAAACTATTGAAGGACCTAAATCCCCATAAAGCAGCAGGACCCGATCAGATAAAGCCGCTTGTCCTCCAAAAACTCCGTGATGTGATAGCCCCTATTCTTCAGGTAATTTTTCAAAGGTCCCTAGACACAGGTAGAGTACCCAAGGACTGGAGCACAGCCTTTGTATGTCCACTTTTCAAAAAAGGAGACACCAGTCTTGCATCAAACTACAGACCTATCTCATTAACCAGTATTCTATGCAAAGTGCTTGAGCATGTTGTTACCACAAACATAGTCTCCCACATGGACAAGTATAATTTGCTGTATGATCTCCAGCACGGCTTTCGCAGCAAACGATCTTGCGAAACACAACTGGTCACACTCATAGAAGACTTGATGCGGAACTCCATAGCAGGTAATCAAACTGACCTTGTCCTACTCGACTTTTCGAAGGCGTTTGATAAGGTAAGCCACCAGAAATTACTGCTCAAACTCCACAGATATGGCATTAGAGGCCCCACCCTTAAATGGATCCAGGCATTTTTATCTGATCGGACCCAGACAGTAGTTATTGATAATGAAAAGTCCGCCACCGTACCAGTCACATCCGGGGTCCCACAAGGCTCTGTCCTCGGTCCCATCCTCTTTCTCATTTATATAAATGATCTCCCTGATAAAACAAGGTCAAAGGTACGGTTGTTTGCAGATGACACGGCCATTTACTTGGCAGTCTCGAACTTAGAAGATGCTCAGATTCTGCAGCAGGACCTTGATCACCTCCATCTATGGGAGCTGGACTGGGATATGGAGTTCAATCCAAGTAAATGTGTTGTAATACATATTACAAGATCTAGAACTCCAGTCCCAAGCCAGTACCTGCTGCATGGCCAAGTACTGGAATCGGTTGCAGGCTCCAAGTACCTGGGCGTGGAAATCAGCAGCAACCTATCCTTCAACGGCCACATTCAGAATATAACTACCTCGGCAAGTCGGTCCCTTGGCTTCCTCAAGAGAAACATAAGGTCCAGAAATCCAGAATTAAGGGAAATGGCATACCAAACTCTTGTTCGTCCATTAGTGGAGTATTCATCATCAGTCTGGAGCCCCTACACCAAAAGTAATATTGCCAGGCTTGAAATGATTCAACGTAGAGCGGCCCGCTGGACTCTTAGTGAATACTCCCCATATGCAAGTGTGACACAGATGCTCCAATCCCTGGGCTGGCGGTCCCTTGAGCAGAGAAGGTCCGACTCCCGACTTTGCCTATTTTACAAGATCATATATGGTCTTGTAGCCATTGACATGCCTCCATATGTTGTACACCCATTGAGAACTCCCAGGAATTCACACACCCTTTGCTTCCGTCAAATTCAATCCACTGTAGATTACTACAAATACTCATTCTATCCCCTCTCAATCGTGCAATGGAACCGGCTGCCAGCACACATAGCACTTCTGCCCACCTTTGATTCATTTAAGAGGGCAGTGTGCATAGTCAGTCACCCAATGCCATAAATGTCAGTGTACTGTTTTTAAACTTTTTAGCCTATCACTGTCAGCCTGTTTCTGACTTTTAACATTTTAACCCTATCATCTTTTATTCCACTCCAACTAACAAATCTTACGGGAACTTTTTATTTTTAAAAGCATTTCTTCCACTAACACCGCACTGACGCGCACCTGCACGTAATCTCCGAGAGGGGGTGATGCAGTAGAGATAGATAGATAGTTTTCATTAATATTCATAAATATGCAAATTAGATGATTTACAAATCTGACCACAAGAAGAAAGACATGTGTCTAAGCTTTAATTTGACACCAATTTTAGTGCTCTAGGATAAGTAGAACCCTAGATATGATTGACATTTGTAGGCCTACCCCCCAATCTCGAGAATCATATAAGCGGTTGCCATGGAAACCATGCATTTTTACGTAGCCCATACCTAATTTCTTGTGAGGAGAACTTCATTTCACATTCTGATTGTCCCACTGAACAATTTGGCATGAATTTAAAAGGCCCTAGGAGTAAAGGATAGATCGTACCTTAACCCCTCCCCTAGGCTTATAGTTTTTACGTGATTTTCCCTCATTTTTTTTAAGTTTTCAGGCATTTTCATGAATATTCAAATGAGATAATATTCATATAGGACCACTGGATGATTGGACCTGTCAAATTGTAACATTGATTATATTAAAACATGCAACAATGACAATATTGGGATGAAATCAGCCTATTTATATTTGTAATGATTTTCCCTTATTTTTTAGCGTTTTTATTAATATTCATGAATATGCAAATTATGCAAATAAGATACGTTGCATATTTGACCATGGAATGAAAGGCCTATGTCTTAGCTTTATTTTAGTACAAATTTTAGTACTCTACGACTAAAAGCAGCTGAGATATCATTGATCTTGTACGTATACCCCCATTCGTGAAACACATTTTTAATGTTTTCATAAATATTTATGAATATGCAAATTAGATAATTTCCATATGCAACAAGGGGATATTAGGCATATGTCTAAGCTTTAATTTGGCATTAAGTTTAGTAGTCTAGGATAAGTAACAGCTGAGATATGAGTAATTTTATAGGCAGACCCCCCTTCTCAAATTCGCTATGGGTTGGCATAGAAACCATGCAATTTCACATAGCCCAAACCAAAATTTTTTTGAGGACACCTTCGTTTCCCATCCAGGGGGTCCCAATGAACAATTTGGCACCCATGAAAAATTGTCCTGGGGGGGTGCAAGGTAACCTAAATTGGATGCCGGGGTACTTCTTTAAGAAATTCTTTCATGAACACTATTAGAGTGTCAAATGTCTTGAATCAAGATCAGGATCAAATCTCTGTTGGTCTTGATTCGGGTCCAAACTGTTTTCAAAGGTTATCAGCAGACAACAGAAGTCAGCGCTAGCGAGGAAAGAGTGAAAGATTCACAGATTTGATACTAAAGGTACTAAGGATCTGAACCTTTTATTAGATATTTAATAGGCTTTTATGATGTGAAAGGGGAGTGGGGAGCATGCCCCTGAAATGTTATTGGATGTGTCTTATCATAAAAAACCCCATATGTTTTAGAGGTTGGGTTTCAGATTCCTAGGGCTGATACTTAGAGATTATCTCATGGCATTTTGGTTATCGCCCAAAGTATCAACCTGAGACCCCATTATCTGCCTGAGAGCTTTAGATAATGGTTAAGGGTTGAACGTGAGGGCAATAACCAAAACCCCATGTTATAATCTGTTTATTACATATTCCATTACAATATTTCAAAGCTTTTGACGTGAAAATGTAAGTAAAACAGAGGAATGGCATAGATTTTGCATTACGTCACGCCACTTGTTATATCTGACGTCATCAAATGATCAACGTTACGTGCCAGGTATGATAGCCTCTCTCCGTTCAAAATACATGACTTCCGGTTATCATCAGGGCAGGCTGATAACAAGTTGGCGGGAAAGAGCTTATTGCATATGCAGACTTTCGGTTATCATGGCAAAAAAAGTCTAAAGTATGTGATCAATGTATGGATGTTTCTGGTTGAATGATATGTGGTATGATATGAAAATTGCCATATTACATTATGATCTATTTATCATTCATTTATCTTTCTAATAAGTTTATCTTTTATCTTCTTAATTCATGTAGCTAGTAATCAGAATATAACTAAAAAAAAAAGAATCTAAATTTCATGTGTTCATTTCTTTTATTTAACTGACAGCAGTGAGAAACATGCTCAAATAATAAGAGAAAAATGAGCTAAGTTCCTACTTGACAGACATGAGTGAAAATCCAAATGCATATGATGACAGTATTCTGCAGGTGAAAAATTTATCACATATTTGGGACACAATTTGCTGTGATAACCCAAAGTCTGCATATGCGATAAGCTCTTTCCCTCCAAATGGTTATCAGCCTGCCGTTATGATAACTGGAGGTCATGCAATTTGAACGGACAGCGGTTATCATGCCTGGCACGAGACATTGATCATTAGATGATGCCAGATGTAAACAAGTGGCATTAGGTAGCGTAAAGTTTAAGTTACATCTCTGTTTTACTTTGGCTTTGTACGTCAAATGCGTTAAAATAGTGAATTGGAATTGTGATAAACAGATTATAACACATAGTTTTGGTTATAGCCCTCAGTATCAACCCTCAACTATTATCAGCCCAAGAGCTTTAGTCTCAGGTTGATACTTCAGGCGATAACCAAAACTCTGTGTTATAATCTCTGAGTATCGCACACATGACACTTTAATAGACTGGACACAAACCCATTATCAAAAAATGTTATTGATTTTAGCTAGTTTTTAGCTTGTAGTAAATTTATGATAATTAAAGAGTCTTGGTTATTGCTCGATGTATCAACCCAAGACCCCATTATAAGCCTGTGAGTTTTAGCTTGGGGGTTCATAATGGTTGTGGGTTGATACTTAGGGTAATAACCAAAACAATGTGCTATAATATGTTTATCACATATTCCAATTCACAGATTTTTTTGTGTAAGATGTACAAAACAAAAGTCTACGTCAAACAGAAGACCAATGTAAATTGTGTGTGTGTGTGACTTTACACCACTTTTTACATCTGACTTCATCTAATGACGGATGTCTCGAGGCAAGCATGATAACCTCTCTCCTCAAAATACATGACAATTGGTGGGAAAGAGCTTATCCCATATGCAAACTTTGGGTTATTGAGGCAAACAGTGTCCCAAATATGTGATAAGTACCATTATCTAATTTATAAGAAATTTACTTACATCCGGTATAAACCCTATACCTTCCATATGGTTACTTAGTTCAGGATTGTGGAATGCAATCAAGTGAGAAAACACCGCTAGATACTCTGTAAGAAAAATACATGTAAAACACAGTTTTTTAAAAAATAAAACTGCTGGAAAATGAACAAACGATGAAACACAGGTTTCATCTATTGTATATTTCCTGTAGTTGTAACAGCAAAAGAGAACTATCACATGTGTTTTAAGCAGATTCTTTTAAAAACTAATGTTGGCAGCTCATTCTGAAAGTAATGGTAAAGTACATACGATTTACCCCTGCACAATTATATAGCAGGGCCAACCTAACTATATGAGGGACAACTCTCATACCAGCAACTAAGCAATTTTGATTATTTTTTATTGTAGCAAAAATCACACTATAATGGGAAAGCATGAAACAGACAAAATATTCCCATTTTGAGGTGACTGCCATTAAACTATGAAACAGCATGATTAATTTGAATATTCATAAGACTACAAAAAGTTACTGCTCAATGAATGTCATGATTTGTGTTCAAAACTGCTGGTGCAAAATTAACATTGAAGGCTGCATTTTGGGCAACACCTGGCGCAGTACCAAAAAGGCAGCCTCCAGTATTTTTTTTGTATAGAAATTACTTGAATTTCATCATTAATTGTTTCAAAAATGGTGAATAAAGAATTTTGAAAAAAGGTGTGCATATTATGGCCAATATGGAATGCATGCATCATTCTTACCTTGTATAACAGATGAATTATCTTACCTTGTATAACAGATGAATTATCTTACCTTGTATAATAGATGAATTATCTTACCTTGTTTGACAGATGAATTATCTTACCTTGTATAACAGATGAATTATCTTACCTTGTATAACAGATAAATTATATTACCTTGTATAACAGATGACTAATCTTACCTTGTAAAACAGATGAATTATCTTACCTGGTATAACGGATGAATTATCTTACCTTGTACAACAGATGAATTATCTTACCTTGTAAAACAGATGAATTATCTTACCTTGTATAACAGATGAATTATCTTACCTTGTATAACAGATGAATTATCTTTCAAGAAAAACTTGTGTAGATACTTTGGTATAAAAGCTTTGATGGAAGCATATGCAAGGGCTGAAAACACAAAAAAGCATTTATTACCCACTTAACTGAGGTTATAAAACTTATTTCATGCTCAAGGAAATTTATCCTGCTCATAAATGTTAAAATGCCAACAATTGTTGGCATTTTAAAATTTATAAGCATGATAAATTTAACATCTGAGAGACTTAAAGCAAGAATTTCTTTGTTTGTTGGTATTTAAATTTTTATGAGCAGTTAAAATTTCGTTCTCAGTTGAGTTGAGCATGAAAAAAGTTTTATAACCTCAGGGCCTGATGAACTTAACACTTGCTATGTTCTTAATGGCTATACCCTTTTCTCATATCAGTGAATCTTAAGAAAAGATGTCTTCTTAAATCTAGCTTTGAGTTTTTAAAACTTTATTCATACTCAACTCAACTAGCATGAATTTATACTGCTCATAAAAGTTAAAATGCAACAATATTTTAAAGTATTTTAGTTTTTATGAGCTGTTGAAAGTTCATGCTGAGTTGAAAAGAAAAGGTTTTACAATCTGGGGGTCTGATGCATTATGTTTACCATGACAAACTTGGCCATTGGCAAAGACAAACTTGCAGTGCTTGTAGCACAATGACAGGGCCATGATCAGACAGATCTGCAGTATCAAGCCAGAGAATGTTGCCACAGTAAGGTCAAGCGAGCTACTGGAGAAGCCTTGACCTTATTTTGAGAGAGAGGAGGCTTTGCTAGTTTGGAAATGTGGAACAACCTAGTGGTGCAGTCAAAACTGCATGTGATATACAGGTTGAAGGCAGGCGGGGGCCAGGGAGGCCCAAGCTGACATGGAAGAAACAGACAGAAAACAACTGCTGTGAGTGGAAGCTCACGACAGTTGCCCCTCAAGAAAGGAGCACCTGAAGATCAGGTGTGAGATCTGCTATGCAATTAGCTAGCCAGTTACCTGGAAGGTGGTCCACTGATGTGAATGATGCCCCAGCACCTGCATGTTAATAAAAAATCCAATTATGATATGATGATGGCACTTGTTAATCTGTTGCAATAACTAAAACCATGCAACCTATTTGGCCTGAAAACAGAAGTGTGTGAGGTATATAACATTACTCAGCAGAACAGGGGATAATACAGATGTATTTTATTGATAGGAGTCTGAAAATAACATTAAAAACCTAAATTGTCCAGCACAGAACATTTGACCAGAAATAAAAGCATCTCTGAGCTGCAAAAAGTGACCATTTGAGTGAAAATAAATAAAAAGTGAGTTGAATACCTGAATTCTTCTCAATATTTTTAACAAAAGTCTTAGCAGTTGCTTTTAAATAACCACTGTATAATGATGTTCAAGGATATTCATCATCATGGATTTTGCCTTAATATCTTACCTTCATCATTAAAGTTCAAGGCCAAGAAAGGTGCACAAAGTGAGTCCAATCCCTGCCAGTATACATAATTCTTGTGACTAACTACCCAGGCCTTCAGCACCCTCTTGAATTTAGCATGAGCTGCTGGGGAGGCCAGAAGTTCATGGTACTGGTGACAGCGAGGAATATCAACAGCCAACTAAAATATATCAAGACATGAACTATTAAAACACATTTGCAAATTAAGTAGAGGGCATTATGACTGGTGGCCATTTTGTTCAGCAGATCGTAACCCTGTGCAAAATTGTTAGAGGGCATGATGCGGAACATTTCTGTGAAATTATTTTGAATTTTGGTCAGTGGTTCTGGAAGAGATCTCGTTAAAAGATAATCTATTTTTAGCTCTGGATGCCATTTTGTTCAGTGGAGCAGTGTTAGATTTAGGCTTGATTTCTATTGCCTCTCTGGTACCCAGGGTATCAACAAAAGTTGAATCCCATGTAAATTTTACTGAGTCCCAGAAAGTTGAGCTTCCAAACTGATATTTTTTGCAATGTTAAACACAAAAAAGTTAGCTAAAACTATCAATAAACTTTAAATCTCAAACATTTTCAGTTTACACTTAGTGATTAACGATCAATTAAAAAAGAAGCAGACTTAGCAGTGATGGAGTCTTTGACTATTTAACTTCTTTGCTTTAAAAAGTCTTTACTTAACCCTCTAGATCAAGATTATATTACATGTGCCTGTTAAAAATCGCTGAACCCGTCTGTGAATGCATTTTTTAACAGACAAAACATCGAATTGTGATAGTAATGGCTTCAGAATTAACTGTATTAAATTATTTAAACATTTCTAGTGTGATTCCTTGAGGCAAACACCATTTTTTTACCCAGCAAATGGATTTTGGGAAAACCGTAAATCATTTATAGCAGAGCCTCGTTCGGATTTCAACCATTGCTATCAACAATGGATCTCGTAAAAACACAACTGAATACTATTTATAGCAGTCTCTTCGCGACTTTGAAGCATTGCAAAGTACAAAAGACCAATATTCAAGAATTTTAACTGTCTTTACTACTGACCTGGCTTAAATTTGTTGAAAGTACACTGCATTTGATCTTGCCTCCCATGTACGCAGGCTACTTGTCTATTTTGCTTACCAACCATTTACGTTGTGTAATAAGATATTATTACGGCATTAACATTAGGGCTGCTGCGAGTATCCAAGTACTCGGATATTTGTGGATCTGAATATAAAATCAAGTATGAATATTCGTCTCTGTCAAAATTGATGGATCGCAATCTTTTTTTTTTTTTTAACAACTGAAACAAGAGTTTAACAACTGAAACAAGAATTTTTTCACAAAATGGTAGATTGAAATATTCCCTATGACTACGGTTCTAATTAATAATGTCTCTCATTTAAATACCTTTGTTTCTCGCAGGTTAGTGACATGTATTTCCACACACCATTATCGGTAATTAAGATCCTTATTTAGTAGAGTAAATTATTCCGGATTCTGCTGATAATTATAGTCCAATCTACTTTATCGGTACATGAACTATAATGAACAAGGCCAAAAGTATCATCAGCTGTCAATTATCAAATAGATTGATTTCAAAGGGCTTCTTTTGATGCTTTGAAGTTTTTTTATTTGCCGGCAACTGAGACAACTGATTACGTGACCTAGGACATGTTGTCTGTCTGTGAAATTCAGACTAAGGAAAAGGGCCTTATACGGAAATCAGCACACTTCTGTCAGAATATCTGGTCACCCAAGTTCAGGAAAGTATAAAATCTTATGAATTCTGTTGCATGCCTTGACAGACATGAGTGGTAATG
Organism: Loripinus fragilis; assembly: GCA_964019695.1. NCBI lineage: Eukaryota > Metazoa > Mollusca > Bivalvia > Lucinida > Lucinidae > Loripinus > Loripinus fragilis. The sequence goes on from OZ026523.1 coordinate 62,195,081, forward strand.
CAGATTATCTTCTTTCATAACTAATTGTATACATGTGGTACTTCTGGTTTAACAGAAAGGGCTACAACCTACGTAACTCTAACAATATCCAAACCATACGAGCTAAAATGAATCCATACAAAAATTCCTTTTTGCCCTCTGTCTTAAGAGATTGGGATTCCTTGCCAGCTGAAACTAAACAATTAAACACAGTAAGTTCATTCAAATACTTTTTAAAGAAAGATAACAAGCCTGTTCCAAAATATTACTATTATGGAAAAAGAAACACTCAAATACTACATACCCGACTACGAACATGCTGCAGTTCTCTGAATCTAGACTTGTTCTTGAAAAATATCACTGACTCACCTCTTTGCAACTGTGGTTCTATCGAAAATGCGCAACATTACTTTTTCCACTGCAGATTCTTTCAGCATCAATGCACCTTACTTCTTTATGATATATGACTATACAAAACACCAACTTTGAATTTGTTACTATATGGTGATCCATTACTATTAAATGACATAAACCAAAGTATCTTCCATCATGTCCACAAGTATATCTTAGCAATGCAGAGTTTCTAGTTCTCTCATCTTTACTGTACATTACAAGTGTTACCATATCATGTGACGACAGAAGAAAACTTAATATTATACATGTCATTAAGTCTGCACCACTCCCCACATCCCTTCAACATTCAGCAAAGCAATACAATCTGAAAATATTTCATGCTTTTTTCATTGTTATTTGTTTGTAATATGTATCATTTTCTAATTGTTTGATTTTTCTCATTATTTATTCTGCGCAATTATCTTCTTTTCATATTTATAACACTACTTTGTATACTCACTTTGCTATATGCAGATAAAATACTGCCATATGCATGTACACTATATAGTAACTCTCAACAGGAAAAGAACTCTATAAGCATTTATGCTTTCGTTGTAATCCTTTGTATGTTTACAATGTACGTATGTTGTATATCATTTGTATTTATTGAATAAAATATGTTTAAACCAACAGAAAGGGCTGATTTACTTAGTAAAAATCTGTCTTTTTCATAACAGGTGTCTTATTGTTTATTAACCAGTGACTCGTAGTTTGATCTGTGAATCGTAACTCATGAATCGTGGATCAGATCGGATCGCCACTTGCCTAACGATCCACAGCCCTAATAAACACTAACACTGCTGTGGAGCATAACCCTTTGTGCAATTATGGAAGGGTAAATTATGAGAAACATTTCTGTGAAATTATTTTGAAGTTCGGTCAGTATTTCTAGAAGAGATGTCCTTTAAAATTAATCCTATTTTAGCTCTGGTGGCCATTTTTTTCAGTGACATGGAACCATTTGTGCAATTTTGCTAGAGGGCATTACGAGAAACATGTCTGCTTAATTATCCTCGAGTGACCAAACTGCGCCCCGCTAAGCTTTATCAGTAATTCTAAATATAAAACAAATGAAGCATGCAAAATTAAATATGCTTGCCTTATTTATGCATCATGTTTGCATAGACTGCAGATAAATTCTTACTCCGAACCAACATCCTACTTTGAAAACCGAAGCTTATGTAAACAAGGTAAAATTGATGTCCGCCATTTTGGTTTAACCAACTTCCGCCCAGTGAGTGACGTCACACTATTCCAGCTCAAAAACTCAAAATTAAGGCCAATCATAATTTTAATATTGGGGTTTAACAACATTCAACTTTCATAAAATACAAAAATTGGGGAAAAAAGCACTGTTTCAATGTGTAAAAGCAAAGTATCTATATGCACTCTACTGGGCAGCCTGTCTCTCAAAGTAGTGTGGGGTATGTTGTACAATTTTGAAGCTTTTCTCACTGGCGTCTTATTTTCTACACACTGAATGTAGGCATTTGTCAGTGCATCATGGGCGCAGACCTTTTGGGGTTCTGAAGTCTGTTCTGGTGCAGAATTTGTTGAGGTTTTGCCTCAAAAAACGGGCAAAGAAACCCACACAAAAACGTCATAAAAATGCGTTCTATTCTAAAACATCAAGTTACAAAAAACAATATTTAAATAGCTTGGCCTAATAATTGTGTTATGCTACAATGTGACTTCTTTCATAAAATGTCAACATTGCAGACGACCTGCTTTAATTTTGCCAAAACTTCGGAATTTATGAAAGGGCATTTCTGGACATAAGTAAAAGTGAGTAAAATAAGCTATCTTAAGTTTAATATGCTGTACTTAACTGTTGTGTCTCATTTTGATAGGATCAACTTTTCTTCCGTAAAAAAAATTCCCACTGTCACTGTAGCGGGCACTCGATATTTCACGATATTACAGAGTAAACAACAAACATGGCGGATGCATGGAGCGGGGGAAGGTAGGGTATTTGACGATATTTAGAAACTGGACCAGCAGCTCAGGAGGAAATGTCGTTTTAAGATATTTCTATTTTTGGCTCTGGTGGCCATTTTGTTCAGCAGAGCAAAACAGTTTGTGCAATTTTGGTAGATGGCATTATGAGGAACATTCCTGTCAAATTATTTATAATTTGGACCAGCGTTCAGGTGGAGATTTTGTTTAAAGAAAAACATTATAGACGGATGGCGCATGACAGACAAAAAACGATCACAATAGCGTATCTTGGAGCCTTTGGCTCAGGTGAGCTATAAAGCAATATCTCGATCAATCCATAAAGCACACAAGAAAACTTCACACCAACACCGACACCAGCAAGATCCCTACACATAATTAATAAAGTAAACCCTGTTAATACAGTAAAACCTGTATAAAACAGCCACTCTCAAAAAGACTGTAAATCGGTTTTCAAGACCAATTATCACTTTATGCAGGTCAAAAGTATTGCAGAATGCTCCAAGGGGAGCATTCTGCAATACTTTCGACCTTCATTAAGCTACCATTTGTCATTAGGATCTTTGCTTTGTCTATTTTTGAGTGGCCGTTTTACACAAATTAAAATTGGTTTTCAAGACCAGTTATCGCTTAATGCTGGTCAAAAGTATTGCAGAATGCTCCAAACAGAGCATTCTGCAATACTTTCGACCTTCATTAAGCTACCATTTGTCATTAAGATCTTTGTTTTGTCTATTTATGAGTGGCCGTTTTACACAGATTTTACTATATGAGCCGCGACATGAGATTTCCAACAATGTGGTATGTGCGACTAGCAAAGCCTCAGATCAGCCTGCGCATATGCGCAGTCTGATCAGAGCCTTTGCTAGTCGCATGAGGATTCTATGAGTCTTAAGCTACTGACCGAACAGTGTTTGGAGATTCTGAGCTTATAGGGAGGCTGCACAGGCTTGTATGAGTCTACACCTGTCAAATACCACATTGTTCGAAATCACATGTCACGGCTCATATACTCACCTGTTTGTCTGTTCCAATGGGTGTCTCTTTGTCAATACTATCATACACAGCCTGGATATCTCCCTGGAAAAGTAAACAGACTTTAGTCACATTTCTTAGAGAGCAGCAAACCACTAGAAATATTCTAGCTAATCTTCCAGAGGACCATTCAGTCTTGTCAATACTCACTTGAATATTGATAATTTGATAGTGAAATAAATGGATAATATGGGCCTTAATGCGACAAAACCCGTCTTCAGGGTTTCAGTTAAATCGAGACTCAAACCAGTCTCCTCAGCTACAGAGACTATCTAAAAAATTAGAATTTCGTTTGTAGCAAGTTTAGATAAAATAGTTTCCAAAAAGTGAATAACAAAGGTGCTGATTAGTCTGTGTGGATGTACAGGCTGGTCTGCGCCTTTGTTGTTAACCAACTCTGAAGACAGGTTTCGTGGCGTCAAGGCCCATATCATGCAGTATTGAAGAGCCATGTGCATTAAGGGGCTAATCCAAAACATAAAAGTTGCTTTTCATCATTTTTTTCTGATTGGTTTATAAGAACAGTAGCTTAAGTGTAAAAGCCTGATATTTATTTGACTTTTAATTACTACATGCATCAAACAAGCTGCTCACAGGGGTATGCAATGTCCAATTCATTAAAAAAAAAATGGTCAGAAATATGAAAATATTTGACCTCTCTGAGGCTTCAATGAGTCAATCAAGATGGAAGTTTCCACCAATCAACATTCTATGGAAGTTTCCACCAATCAACATTCTATGGAAGTTTTCACCTATCAACATTCTATGGAAGTTTTCACCTATCAACATTCTATGGAAGTTTCCACCAATCAACATTCTATGGCAAAATAAAGTAAAGACCTGAAGTCATAGTTGTATGACAGGGTAACTTTAAAGAGATGTCATCTTAAAAATATGAAATTAGTAAACATATAATCCCAATGTGTTACATTTATCTTATTCAACAAAATAACTTATTTGCACATTACATAAACTTACTTGCACATAACATTTTCCAGACCTATCAAACTATTTTCAAAATTATACACCCATTTGAAAACAGTGTAGATCCAGATCAGCTGGCTTCTAATGAAGCCAGCTGATCAGGATCCACACTGTTTCATCTATACAATTGATCCATGTTAATAATGAAACTACACCTGGTCCACTAGATTTACTGAGAATCTGTTCATAAACAACACATTAAGTGCTCTGTGTGCTTGTAAGAACAATGGGCACTAATGGTCACTAATAAGGTCCAATATGGTATATTAATCCTTTTACTCCATGATAGCGTCTTTGACGCCTTTGAAATATCATGTTTTTGAAAATTTTATGGAAAATGGAGCATTTGCTCATTTGGAGCAAATGCTCCATTTTCCATAATATTTTCAAAAGTATTCAAAGCTTTATTTCAATTTTTCTTGAATTTTTTTTCAATGTTTTCTAAAAATAGCAAATGTCGCCATGATCTAAAAATAGCATATGGAGTAAAGGGTTAAGGTCACTTATGGTAAATGCTTACCTCCACTTCAAGGAGAGCTGCCCATACAAGGTTTCTATAGAGGGGAGGGATGTCAACCCTAGCCTCTTTCCAAATGTGGGGTCTTTTGTAGGGATAACCCAAGATGAGGCGGTCATACAAAATCACTCGATGAAACTGCAAGAAAAGGAATGTGCATGTACAGACATCTTCAGATATAGTACTCCGAGGATGTGATGTAGCTGTTCTCTTTACTAATTTTACTCTGAACAAGCAGAACAGAAATAAAGTGCACTGGAACATCTGTGCTGGAGTACTCCAGCATACTCTGTCTTCCGAGGTGGTGTATACAAAACAGTCATGTGACCTGTTCCTAAACAAGATGGCGGAGCACTACCTACATTCACTTGTTTAAGATGGATGTTCTGGTACACTCCAAGTACTCTAAAACTGCCCATATACAACTATACTTGTCATTAGAAAGTTTTCAATACTTTTCTCCCTTTGGAATAAAAAAAATAATTTCAGCAAAAGGTACTATTTATCCTATGATGGTAAACATATACAATAACTTCTTATGAAATAAATAAAATATGGTAAATGTTCTAAAATTTCGAACACTAGATGACTGCCAAAAAAGCTAGTCAAACAGGGCAGACCAGGGCCTTCCCCATTTGCTATGTTGACAACCAGTTTGTGAATTCCATCCCAGGAAACCAACAATTTATTTGAGAACAGAACTAAAAAAGTGTTCGAAATTTAGAACATTTCAATTACCATAAATCTAACATTTACCTGATATTCCACATCTTTTTCCTTGATGACAAGAGGCAGACTGGCAGTCTCTGATAGATCTGCACTGCTCGCTGATGTAGGAATACCTTCAGATTTCCTATAATACAATAGGGTAAGAGCAGTGATATGGGTGATTATTGCCTTGAGTAGGGATATCAAAAAGCACCAGTCTGACAACTGATGCTGATCAATCTTTTTTAACTTCATGCAGGACTTGAACCCACAACATTGACAGCTCTGTTTAGCACAACACTATCCGCATCTAACTGTGCCAACCAGACAACACTCCAAAAAGTAAGACTGATATAATAGGTTGTGGATAATCCCAGTGGATAATCCCAGTGGATAATGCAAGGTTGTAGATTATGCAGTACATGTCATAAAGTTTAGTTCTTTTGAACGCGTCTTATCTTTTCCATACATAAATGAAAGACTGCAGATTCTCTAGGGTACAAGTGAAATAAGATGAATGAGCCACAGCATGAGATTTCCAACAATGTGGTATGTGTGACCAGCAAAGCCTCAGATCAGCATGCACATATGCACAGTCTGATCAGAGCCTTTGCTAGTCACTTGAATATTCTTTGAATATTAAGCTGATGACTGAACATCATTTGGAGTTTCTAAGCTTTATAGGATACTGCACAGGCTCGTCTAAGTCTGCACTTGTCAAAATGCCACATTGTTGAAAATCACATGTCACGGTTCAAATATCAGAAGTTAGAGAAGAATAATTTCACTATCAGCAGTACTTTGGAGCTACATATATAGGATTAAAAAAGGTTATAGATTTATACTGTAAAACACTTACTTTTGGCAGATATTTTTATTTGACACTTTTGGTGATAAAAACAAAAAATTGCAAAATATGAGACCGTGAAATGCAATTTCGAATTCAGTTACACAATAAGAAATAAATAGACATACACCCTTTGTATGTTAGTATCCGTATTGTCAAAATGATTTTTTGAACAATAGAGTATGTTTCATTGTAGAGGAAACCATGTCTTAAAAGGAGCTACTATTAAAGGAAAGAATACGCTCCCCATAGGGAGCATATTCTTTCCTTTAAAAGTAACCCCTATTAGAAAAGATAATAATTTTAAAGGACATTAAATTGAAAAACCGCCAAAATTAAACGCCAATATGTCATATTTTTTTTAAAATCACCAACTTTTGATGCCACAAATATTATGTGGTATTAAGTAGGATTGATTTATAGATGTACGATAAAATCAACATATATGCTGTTTTAAGACAAAGGAAGGTACAGATGAGCTGGCACATCTGTGCAGTCTTGCTAGAGCCTTCTATGTTCACACATACACAGAAATAAAGGACACATATGATGGTTATAGCTCTCGCCTTGCTTCATAGCTGGTAACATGGGTGAAAGTTGAAAATTTCCAAAAACCGGAACTTTCGTAACTCCAATCTTAAAACTTGCAGTATGCCCACTAAATATTCACAATTTCAAGTTTAAATGGTTAATTGTCCTTCGACAGACTGAAATTAATCAGAGAAGCTATTATGAACTCCCTAATTCAGCATTTTCAGGATGACTTTCTGTGGAAAGTCAGCCTCAAAATCCTGAATTCAGGAAAAATCCTGAAAACTTTCACCCATGTGGTAATATGCGTTAAAAGATTGACTTTATGTACTTTTTAGTACCATAATCTCATGGGCTGTCCCAAATCATATTCTTTTTGTTTTGTGAAACAGGCAGACAAAGCCCAATCACAATAGATCACCTTGAGCATGCTGTACTAAGATGAGCTAATAAAGTCCACTTACTCATCTTCAAGCAAAGGATAGTAGGCTGTTTCATCAATTTCTGACAACCTCTGAAACAAAAATGCTTTATTACCAGTTCATCCTAACTTTTTTTATTTATCATATGACGTCGCGTCTGGGAGTGAAATAACGCCATGCAATAAAATATGTAAACCACTAGTGGTTTATTGATTTTCGGGAAACGTTATGACGTCCAAGACAACGTTGCGTACATAATGACAAAATTATAACGTTTTTACGGCAGAAATAAGATTTTATCATATGATAAATAGAATCTAACATTCGTGCTCTTGTATTATTGAATTTATTAAACTCGTTGCGAAAGAGATAAAATGCTCGGCAAGCCTCGCATTTTATCTCTTTTTCCCAACTCTTTTAATAAATTCAATAAAACATGAGCACTCATGTAAGATCCTCTATATAATCATTCATCCAATTTCATATGATAAGGTTTGGGCATTCCATTATACATTTAAAGGGGTTACAGGTTGTAACTTTGAAATCATACTGTATTTCTGTCCTTAATGTGATCTGTCTTATCAAACAGTGCAAATATCGATGAGAGGAGGAGGTATTTAAAGTTTCTTATACAGGTATTAAAGGAAAACAAGCTACACTCCTAGGTTATCCTAGGTTGTCATGTTTTCTATTTTAGCTACTTTTGTAAAATGTCACATAGTGACAATTTCTGCCAAACTGTTATGTTTTCAATTCTGACCAGTGGTTCCAGAGGAGCTGTTTCTTAGAAGGGAAACTGGTATTGCCCACTGGCAGCCATGATTTTTCAACGAATCACATTTATAATTCTTTTAGTTATTTTTGTAGAAGGTCACCAAGTGATGATTTTTGCTAAATCATTTTAAATTCTGATCAGCAGTTTCAGAGAAGATTTTTGAAATATCTTTAGCAGCAATAAGCCACCCAAACTGGAAGCCATGTCTTTTGACAGATCAAATTAGTTTTAGCTAGTTTGGCAAAGGGTCACCTATGGAACACTCTGGTGAAGTTTGGTTAAAACTGGGCAGTGGCATAAGAGATGTCATTTAAAGCTAATTGTTGATGACGCATGACAGACAATGGACAAAAGCTAACTTTAATAACAACATTATTTAAGAAATTTGCTCTCCTCAGTTAAGCAGGTACAAGTAGTATATGAGGAGTTCATTTATCAAGAGTTCACTGCATTTTCTACCTGTCTTAGCTGATCCAAGGACAATAATATGGTAGTGTTATCTAACAGTTCAGCCTGATCTCTACCTTGGCCAAAAGCTTCTCCATCTCCCATTGTAAAACTGCAAATAAAAAAAAACAGTCCTCCAGATAAGAAAGCATAATAAAAATTTATTTCATTATTTCTCAACCAAAATGGATATTGTGGGTACTCAAAAGAACCGTCTCAATAAGGCAATTTTTTGAGCACCTCCAAAAATGTTTTGTAACATGTTTGGTGCTTATCTGTTTAAAATGTTGTTTAATAAGTTTCTGTTGACCCAGATATTGGAGATATTGATGGTAACCCAGTTGTTGTAAACAAGGTGTCTATTTGAGTATAAGATTTTTCTAGAAGGATGACTAATCATCTAGAAATTAAAAATGTATTGATAGGTTTCCAGAAAAGTCCGTAATTCCCTAGAGTTTTCTTATCCATGCCAATAGAAGTAAGTTCTGGAAGTAAGTAGACTCATTGAGAGACCTCTGGAAATTTCCAGAATAAATAAATATAACATATGATATCATAGTTGTTACCTGATTGTTCTGGAAATTTCTTAAACAGTATAAATAAGAGTAAATTTTCATAAGGGCATCTTTGAAATAATTTCACCATTTAAAAGTCTAAACCTTTTGTGCTGGAATTATAACCTGGAAAACTTTGTGTTTAATTTATTCATTCTGGATTACTTTGGATTATCCAGTTTTGGATTCCGGCTTGGTGTTCATTTGGATTTAACTTAAAAATCTGGGGATCAGAAACTGTTGCAGAACTTGTGTTGATAGATATTCTGAGGGACAGTTTCGACATATAAGGTACTGTAAATTAGACTTTCTTTGACTGTATTGTAAATGATAATTTTGCTTTTAAAAAATTTTGTTAAAGTTTAAAAGTGTATTTTGCTGACTTTCCAAATAGCAAATTTTTGTTTCCTGAATTTGTTTCTAGTTACGCCTGGCAAGTAACAGTTTAAACTGATGGGTAAGAAACTAAAAACAATTTTAGTCTCAAAATATTTGCATATCTGAGTTCTGAACCAGAGCAGTTAATGAACTTCAGAGTTTTGGCCATCTGTTGAAAACCTTTGCAAACAGTTTGAACCCAGATCAGGCCCTGCAAAATTTCAGTCCTGATCTGGAGACAATTCACATGAAATTTCAAGCCTTATTTCCCTAAAAATCAGATATATATCACCAAATCTGTCATCTGCTGCGCATATATATGCAGTCATGAGACTCATGACTGATGTATTACAGGCTAAGTGTTAGAACAAAGCCTTACAATATACCATACCAACCTGGGTAGAATAGTGACAGGAGGTCTAACTTTGATGAGGCCAGCTTTTTTAAGGACACCTTCAAGGTCGCCACCAGCCAATTGCCATAGATAGTACACTTCTTCCATAGACCTTTCTGATAAATGATCTGGATTGTAATCTAAAATAAGAAAACACATAGCTATATTGTGAGTCTCTGATATAACACTAGTTGCCTACCAAAAAGGCCTAGACCAACAGCGCAGACCCAGATCAGACTGCTTCTTCAGAAGCAGTCTGATTAACATGCCTACCAAACGCTTGAATGCTCAACATCTGGTTTAATATTAAAAATAACTGCTCCATTAAAGAAAATCATAAATCGGGGAATGTCATGCAACAGCCTATGGATTACTGCGTTTGTGGTATAAATACGAGCTCAGAAAGTATTCTCAATAGGTCATATTTACTTTTCGCGCCATAAACACGTTTCTGGTACGCCTATTTTACGTGAAATGTAAATCTGACAAAAGGAGAGAACTTTCTGACCTCAAATTTATACCACAAACATAGGAATGCATAGTCTGTTGCTTGACATTCCCCGATTTTTTATTCCCTTCCTGGAGGAATTGTTTTAAATATTCAACCAGATGTTGAGCATTCGAGCGTTTGGTAGGCATGATTAAGGTCTTCCCTGTTTGCTATTCTGATAAGCATTTTGTGAATTACCAACAATTTATTTGAAACAGAAGAGAAAAGTATTTAGAACATTTACCGTACATTCCGTAAAAATATCATACAGGACCTACTAAATGCACTGTTACATATTTTCAAAATTCTAATCTTCTTATGAAAATAGTGTAGATACAGTTCAGCTGACGAATCCAGCTGATCAGGATTAAAACTGTCTTCTACAGGATGAGTCAATATCATTAACCCTTATCCCTTCACTACTTTTTGTCCTGAAAATGTCTGCTTTTACATCTGCTGCATAGAGGATCTTACATGAGTGCTCATGTTATATTGAATTTATTAAACAAGTTGAGGAAAAGAGATAAAATGCGAGGCTTGAGGAGCATTTTATCCCTTTTTCGCAACAAGTTTAATAAAATCAATAATACAGGAGCACAAATGTTAGATCTTATTTATCACATGACATAAATTTACTTAAAAATCACATTTTTGGCCAGAAAACGTCATGATTTTTGCCATCTCTTATGCAATGTTATAATGGACGTCATTATGTTATCACTTATATGTAAACCACCAGTAGTTTATCGATTTTATTGCATGGCGTTAAATCACTCCCAGAGGTGATGTCATGTGATAAATATATTCAAGTGCTTTTCAGGCTAGATTTGTTTTTAAAGCAAACACAATAAGCTTTGATCAAATATTGTTTGCAATATTCAAACTGTTTGACACTCTTATGGTATTCCTGAAAGTTTTTTTAAAAAGTTAATTTTGAAAAAAATCAGCAGACTACAAAAAAGCATACAAAATTACCCAGCAAACAAAGAGTTAAGGCCAATGCAGGACTTACTTTTTAAATCAAAGTCTGTAAAGCTTGGTAACTCCAGGTCCTTACATCGTAGCTCAGAGGTGAACAGTTTATAACCATTCTTACAGGGCACCTAAATGTAAATAAATCCTTAAAGCATCTATCATACATGAGTAGACATGACTAGTCCAGTCAGTATGCCACCAAATAGTAATAACTCTAACTCGTTTATTTTATAGTCTTTTTCAATAGGTCCAGATAAGGGAATTTTATTTACGTAAAAGTTTAATTATTTTCTTACCCATTAATTTAAGCATGTGTTTTGGGTGCTCAAAAGAACTGTCTCATTGAGACGGTTCTTTTGAGTACCCAAAACATATGTTTTGGATGAGAAATAAAGAAAATAATTTTCCATTACGCACTCTTATCTGGAGGCCTGTATTTCAGAATATTAGCTGATATGTCACATTGTAAAGCTGGACTGGTTTGTTTGTTTGCTTGATTTGATTCTTTACATCCCAGTAAATAGTTTTTCAGTCCTGTCAGGATGGGTCTTCCTGGGTTTAACCAGTACTAAGCAGAGGATAAAGTGTCTTGCTCAAGAACACAATGCAGTGGCTCTGGTGAGAAAGCTGCACTGGATCTTGAGATCATGCATAGAGCTAATAGCATTTGAGCCAGGACATGTGATTTCCAACAATGTGGCATTTTGACAAGTGTAGACTCAGACAAGCTTGTGCAGCCTCCTTTTAAGCTTAGAAACTCCAAATGATGTTTGGTGAGTAGCTTAACACTCATAGAATATTCAAGCGACTAGCAAAGGCTCAAATCAGACTGCACATATGCGCAGGCTGATCTGAAGCTTTGCTGGTCGCACATGCCACATTGTTGGAAATCTCATGTCGCGGCTCAATTTTGGTCCAGAACATGAGATGTTGGAACTTATTGTATTGTCAAGCAGCTAAGGCTCAGGTGTGCAAACTCACCAGGCCCCAAGGTTATAAAACTTTTCTCATGCTCAACTCAGCTGAGCACGAAATTTATCCTGCTCATAAATGTTAAAATGCCAACAATTGTTGGCATTTTAACATTTATTAGCAAGATAATACAACATCTGAGAGACTGCTGGCAGATGACTCAAATGAAATAGCAAGTCCTTTTTGGCATAAAACAGAAACATTATTTGGACCTCGCCGCGGGAAAACCTGTCTTCGCTGGTTTGTGAACAACAAAGGCACAGACCAGCCTGTGCATCCACACAGTCTGACCAGCGTCTTTGTTGTTCGCTTTATGGAAAGAATCATATGTAAACTTGCTACAGGTGAAATTTCAATTTACTAGCTAGTCTCTGTAGCTCATGAGCAAGCTGTGTCGGAAACACGGAAGACAGGTTTTCTCGTGACGAGGCCCATATTGTCTCTGATTTGAATGAATCAATTTACTTCAACTTGCAGTATGCTGGTACTTTCAAGTTATTAGGATTTAAGATCAAGATTCCACCTTAATTTATATTCCTCTTGTTTTAATTTCTCTTTGTTTGTGTTGATGTTATATGTCCCAGTCAACAATTTTTCATTAGTGTTAGGGATGTTTTCTGGATTGAACCAGAATTAAGCAGAGAATAATGTGTCATTCTCAAGAACACAATACAGTGCCCCCAGATAGACTTGAACCAGTGACCCCTCAATCTCAAGTCAAGCACTCTACCACTAAGCCAGTCATGGTTTATTTCTCATGTCAACAAAATGGCCCCAGTTAGCTATCACTGTTATACTAACCTAGGCAAACATTTGATCTGCCATATGAAATGTACATATTTGTGTAAAAAGTGCACATTTCAGTGAAAGAAGCTGGCTTCAGTTGTGATTAAATTGAGGTAAAATGATTTCCTAGCTTCTAAAAACATTTGCTCTATTCTGAGGCAAGTTGATTCTAGTACAGCAATACTCATATTGACTTTATTTGTTTTACACAAAATCAGAAGTAGCCTTTCAATATAACTAATTGGTAAAATTGTATACTTATACGTTTCCGTACTGAGGAAATGATGCGATAGGCTTAACCCTTAAAGCACCAAGAAAAAAAAGGCATCTGAAAATGTCGTCTGGTGAAGCTGTATGCTGCAAATAATTGCATAACATTACTGATAAATTAAGTATAGAAGAAAACAGCGTGGACCCAGAACAGACTGATCCTATAGGAGCAGACTGATCTGGGTCAACACTGTTTGCCATACAGGCTTCTTAAACATTTCAGCAAACGAGAAAAGAAGAGGAATTTTGTTGTGATTGGCGCATTAAGGGTTAAGGCTTGGATGATTAGTCATAGATCCAGAAAAGCAAATTTTTATAGCATAAATGGAACTATTTTCTTATCCACTCGTTTAAACATGTGTTTCCAGCACTCAAAAGAACCATCTCATTGAAACCGTTCTTTTGAGTACCCACAACATCAGTTTTGGCTTAGAAATATGGAAAATATTTTCATTATGCACTCTTATTTTGAGGCCTGGATTCATTACATATTTCACCAATTTCCAATAAACATTGTATATCTATTTCTAAAAATTGGTTTATCCCAGCAGATGGTACAGGCCCAGATGAGATGTTGAAATATGCAGCATCTCTTGATCTACACTCAGTCTGTTTGACATTCTATATATTTATGGTTTCCACAATATGTACAGGTTTTAAAAATGCTTACATCTTTCAAAATGAGCTTTTTGAATATTTCCAGATGCAATAATTCTGATGGACTTGGTCTGAAAAATAGGGATAAATCAAAGATTACTATGATTACTATGATGCTTGACCCAATCTAACCAATATGTTTTTTAACTCTTTTCATGCTCTGACAATATTTTGTATGTTTTTTGTTGTCTACTGATTGTTTCAAAATTACTTTTTTTCTAAAACATTATTTCAGGAATACCATCAGAGTGTCATAAGTTAGGTTCACATATTTTGAATTCAGGCTGGATGTTTTGTAGGACCAGATCTGGGTCCAAATAATTGTTCAAAAAGGATATCAGCAGGGGACAAAAGCCACCACCAGCCAGTTAAGTTATACACTTGACCTGCTCATTTGTCATTCACATGCAATTTTGTTCACATCACTAGTATTTTTCACTTTGGTCAAAATCAGTGAATTGCCACTTGATTTATCTTTTTTCTTCAATCTCTTTAATTGCTTAACTCTAGCTAGATCTGTCAATATCAAAGTTTACACAACATTTGATGAAAATAAAAGTCCATAAAATGATATACTATTTATTTCTGTATTTGGTTAAAGAGATATGTTGTAAAACAATAATGTTTGAAACACTCAACCACATAAAACATTAGTATACTCGATATAACAGGATTAAACAATAGTTTCACAGACTTACCTATCAGAAAGGTTTGTACTTAAACATTTCTTCAAGAAGTCTGTTGTGGATGGAAGCAAATTCTGTAAAGAAAAACAATAATTTACACTTTACCTAACGACTAAAGAAACCCGAAAGGGTTTGTGTGTGGTTTCCTTACACTAGTAAAGTACATACCCTAGAGCCTAATACTTATTCTACTTGCATGTTTTAAAAGATCTATTTATCCTATGTTATACATGATTTGAGTATTTTAAAAGACCTCAAAATGATGCTATAAGTACAGTAAAGCCTGTCATAAGCAGTCACTCAAAAATAGACAAAACATAGACAAAACAAAGATCTTAATGACAAATGGTAGCTTAATGAAGGTCTAAAGTATTGCAGAATGCTCCTCTTCTGCAATACTTTTGACCTGCATTAAGTGATAATTGGTATTGAAAACCATTTTTGGTCTTCTTCTTGAGTGGCAGCTTAAGACAGGTTTTACTGTAATATATTAAGATATGTGGTACATCACTAAAAATGACAAATTTAGTACTCTTGAAACACACTCAACCAAGCATACAAAGTTTTTGGGGACATATATATGATTAAATATGGCAAGTAGATAGCTTGGATCTACAGCATCCCCCTCACAGCTTTGTCCATCTGGAATCTTGAAGGTTGTCATTTAACTCTAATCAGTCAATCTTTTTTTTAATTTCAGTCATGGCTGGCATCATTCACTTTATTTTCAGATATACAGTAAAACCTGGCTTAAGTGGCCACTAAAAAGAAGACCAAAATTGGTTTAAAAGACTGATTATAGCTTAATGCAGGTCAAAAGTATTGCAGAATGCTCCAAGAGAGCATTCTGCAATACTTTCGACCTTCATTAACCGACCATTTGTCTTTAAAACCTTTTTTTTTGCCTATTTTTGAGTGGCCACTTAAGACAGGTTTTACTGTAAACTCTCATCACCATCACTCAGTGCAAAAGCTACAAACTGCTATTTATAAAAGAAATAGTGATTTGAATTTTTTTTATTATTTTTTTAGATTCAAAATTAATTCTTGTAAATGGTGAGTCAGCCCTTGTCATACATCTTTTATCACTGCTTTGATGTGTGAATCATAGTAGGACCATTGGTTTATGCTTTGGAACCCTTAATGGCAGGAAATGAGTCTTAGAGACTCTAAAAATTCTTTAGTGAAGGCATATCCTGTTAAGATATAATTTTCATCTCCACTTACGAGTTTATCCATCCACAATGATGCACTTCTTCAGTGTAATAAGCCATAACTCTGATATACTCATTATTACAGGAAAGACTTTACTTATACAGCTCAGAAAAATGTAAAAATGTAAAATTTACCTTAACTTTTTCTTCACACTGTAGGTCTTTTACAATGATGTCAAATGGATGGATATCTGTTTAATACAAAAAATCAAAACTGTTACCATATTTGACCCTAGTTAGGGCACTGTGTGCATAAATATTTTTTAATTCTATACCCTCTTTTTGAAAACAGTTGAGTTCCAGATCTGACATTCACTGTTTTTCATCCAAATGATGAAGTGAAGCATGGCAGCTCATAGACTTATAAAGTCTGATGAGATATGATTTTATTCATATAGATGTTTTTTATATTATTAATATTGATGTTTTTTTAACTCAATCTATCCTCCCTCTCAAATACTTTTCTTCCTCTGCTATCTCATCAGACTTATGGACTCCACCAATGCTTATGTAAGAAATCTGTTTATGCCCCATTTGGTTAACAGTATAATAAATTGCTACTAATAGCAGGAATCCAACTAGTGACCACAAGACAAGATTAATGACCCCAGTAAAAGTTTCCTCCGACTTCAGAAAGGTGAATGATAAATTATTGACTTGAGGTTCTTAACATTTATTATGCTGAACCAGGATATACATGACAGTGTCCAGATTTGAAAACAGTGTAGATTTAGATCATTCTGTTTTCCATTGTACTTGTAATTCTGCTGATAAAATTTATAATGTGAGTTACTTGGAAAGTACTTGGCATGGGTTTTGGTTACTCCATTTTACTATGGATAATTTTACAAGTTTTCTTTTTGTCGTCTGCTGATATTTTTCAGAAATTAGCATTAAAATTTCAAACATTTTCGATCCAGATCAGATGGGACATTTTGTATAACCTGATGTTTGCAAATGTTATCAACATGTGCCAAAATTTGCAAATACTAGAAAAGCGAGTTTAATGCTTCAATTTTCCATTTTGAGGTTGTGCCTGCTCGTGCCGAATTTCATTGCCTGCTGTAATACTGCTGACAACCTTTTCAAAGAGTTTGAACTGATGTCAGGTCCGACAAAATTTTGGGCTTGATCTGAATCTGAATCGTTTGAAACTCAAATTGATGCTGATTTGTTGTTGTTGTCGTTGATGATGATGATGATGATGATGATGATGATGATGATGATGATGATGAAAGTCATTTATTGAAATTACAGCAGAAGTGATAAAACATCTGCAACGTGTTCAACATGGATAGCTCTACGGTCCAGTTTGAAGGATCTGTAGAACCTTATTTAATCTGCTAACATTAAACTTTATTTAGACTTTTTATATTGAATGTTGGTACATGTAACACTTCTCAGATTGGTGAATTATTTCATACATATGGGATTTTCCATTCCACACTTAGGAGTTTGGCCTAAATTATGTGTTTCGTCCCTGAAGAAGGCCCTGTCACACTATAACGTATGAGCCAACGAATGCTGACGTATGAAAAATATGTCCAGTACGCTGACATACGCTGAAATCGAATGAAAAAAGTCCAAGAAAATCTTTCTCTGAACTTATACAAAGTGTATGCTAATCGAACATAGAACGTGTGTCTAACTTATGAGTAACATGTTCATAACTTATTCCTGACATAACATAACATAAACTTGTGCTAGCATATAACAGCATATGCCCAGCGTATCACTTGCGTTCTTCACTTACGAGAAACTTATGCACAACGATCGTCTAACTTGAATTGTACATGTAGCGTACGTTAATGTATGCTTATCATACATGTAGCGTACATCTAACTTATGTCTATAATATAAACATGTACACAATTTTGGGACCCATTCGCAGAATGACATTATGTATACCAACGTACTGTAGTGTGTTCGTAACATATCTAAAACCTATCTCTTAACATATTCAGCGTACTCCAACGTACTTGCTGAATCTCTCATCTGTCGGCGTGTTGCTTACCTCTAACTTATGCCTAACGTATAAGCAATACGTCTGCATACGCTGAAGATTTTATATGCAAGCACAAAATTTTGGGTGATAACGTATACCAACGTACTGTAGCTGTTTAAAATTTATCTCTAACATATTCAGTGTACACCGACGTACTAATTGAATTTCTCATACATCTGCATACGTTGGTGCTAACATGCCTTAACGTATGCATAGCGTACCTGTTGGGTATATCTAACTTATGTCATATAGATGCAATACGTCCGCATACGCTGAAAATTTCTATGGATGCACAACGTTTTGAACCTCTTCGCCGTATGGCAATGTACTATAGAATGTAAAACTTACCTCTAACTTATTCAGCGTACACTAACATACTAGCTGACTTTCGCATACGTGCCCATACGTTGGTGCTATACGCCGTAGTGTGACAGGGCCTTAAAGTAGCAAATAGTGCAGACCCTTGTGAAATGCGTTTGGCATATAATTACAATTTTTTGCTTGTATTAATGACAACACTTTTATTAGCAGATCAGTAGCTGGCCTAATGCCCAAACTGAGCCGAGTCTTTGATTGGCATGAAAATATTTTGCGGTATTATTTAATTTTGATGGAATTCAACCTCAGAACTACTTTTAACCAATTTTCACAGAAAACACATGCATACATAACTACTGGTTTGGCTGTGATATGGCTGGCTTATCTGTGTACCCACTGGGTAATTTTGCATGTATTTGTCGTCTGCTGATATTTTCTAACACAGTTAAAAAAAAAGTCAGAAATACCACCAGAGTGTCAAACAGTTTGGACCCAGATCAGGCCCGAAAAATGTCGTGACCAGAGTTATTATTTTGGTGTGGATTGCCAAATAGAACTTAATCAACGAGTATTTCTCAAAGTTACTTCTGTTTTGCCAAAAGTGTGATTGAAATAAATGCAGCCCTTATACAATTTTATGACCCTATCTTGTATCTGGTCAGAGGCCAGCAATAAATCACCTGGTGCTAGTGAGATAAGTTAATTGATCTACTAAGCGCCATGATGAAGTTATGTAAATTAGGGAGCTGGAACATACTTGTGAAATGCTTTGAAGTCTGTAGTAACCTGAATTCCTCCAACCAGCTTGGTAGAGTTCATAAGTCGTAGATGTTTGAGCTAGCATAAATTAAAAGTCTGGATTGGAATAGGTCAAAAGATAAGATGTGGAATGGTATTGGTTGGTATGGATTCATAGGTCCTACAACATCTACGACTGATATAAGTCTAGGCAGCTCAGTACAGTGCCAGACTAATGATCAAGATATATCAGGCTCAAATCCCACCATGGTGCAGTGTTGTGTTCTTCAGTAAGACACTTTATCTTCATTGCTTAGTACAGGTTCAACCCAGGAAAATGTCCCCGACATGACTGAAAAATTGTTGACTGGGACATACAGTATAATTTCATTGGCAAAAAATTCAAACAAAATAATGAATCCATATGAATAATGAAACTACAACACTGAAGTAACTGTAATAAAGAGTCAATTAGCAGGCCTCCAGATAAGAGTGTGTATTGGAAACCTGTTTTCTTTATTTCTCATCCAAAACTTATGCTATGGGTACTCAAAAGAACCGTCTCAATGAGACGATTCTTCTGAGCACCCAAAACACATGTTTAAATTGATAAGTAAGAAAATAATAGCAATTTTACGCTTAAAAATTTGCTTAACTGGTCCTATGTGAGAGTGCAATGTATATCAACAGTGTAGTCCCTTTATGATTAAGCTTGGGGTCCATAGGAACAGACTGTGTGATAAGTGAATCATGTCATAGAGTTACAATTTTACTATTTCGGTTATGATGTCGGTGTGCCGCGGTCCCACATCATAACCGAAAACAGTAAAATTGTCACTCTATGACATGATTCACTTACAATTTTATATAGGAATTACAGGAAAATGACCATATCAAAGCGCCTCTAGCAAGAAAGGAGTTAATTGAACTCTTATAAATCCTCAATCAATGCATGCTTTAAATGCTCAGATGATATAGATTTTTTATACAAAATTGATAATTGTGAAATTAATGAATAAAATATAAAAATCCTGATGAAGGGTTTGCAGCCTGATAAATCTAGGTCCATGACAAATGCAGCCCATTAATATTTTGTTCACCTTAAGCAGTTCCATGTGTCTGTTTCTGCTTTACAATATTAGATGGAATGACTTGGAGATGTTCACAAAATTGCAAATCTATATTAAATGCAATACCTGATTTTAAAAATCTGACAACTTTATGTAACACTTGTCTGGTAGACAGCTCCTTCCACAAGCGGTTTCCCTGTAAAATCAAAACACATAATATTATGAGCCTCAACATGAGTTTTCCAACAATGTGGTATGTACGACCAGCAAAGGCTCAGACCAGCCTGAGCATACATGCAGTCTGACCAGAGCCTTTGCTAGTCGCTTGAATATTCTATGACTGTTAAGCTACAGACTGAACATCATTTGGAGTTTCTAAGCTTAAAAGGAGGCTGCAGAGGCTTGTCTGGAGTTTACAATTGTCAAAATGCCACATTGTTGGAAATCACATGTCGCCGCTCATATGTTTAAACCCTTGTCCTACTTCTGTTTGCAGCAGAAGACAGTCCAGCTTTACACCATAACAGTAGACAATATCTCTTTATCTCCTAGTTTCGTCTGCTGATAACTTTTGCAAACAGTTTGGACCCAGATCAGGCCCGATAGGATGTCAGACCTGATCTGGATCCAAATCGTTTGACACTCTGATCATATTCCTGAAAGAATCTTTCGAAAAAGTTGATTTTGAAAAAAATCAGCAGACGACAAAAAGCGGGAATATTTTCCCAGGGGTCACAGAGTTAAAATAAACTAATTGAGCTAGTTTATATATGTGGTTCCTGTTTCCCTACCTACCCTATTTTTTTTTAACCCTACCCTAAACATTTAGTTAGTCATTTTCAGTTTTTGTCGCTACGGTAAACGTTCTAAAAGTTCGAACACTAAAAAATAATTATTTTTTCCGCTGTTCGTAATTTTAGAAATTACGTTTCAGAAAAAGTGCTAGTGTTCGTAATTTTAGAATGTGGTCTTTATCACGAGCAAAAACGGTATAGATGCATGTAAAAATGTGGTAGAAACGTGTAGAAAACACGGCGATATGATTCTGCGCTATCTACTTATTAAAACCGCCGCTAAATTCTTGCAGACTGAGTCAGTAAAATGTCCAGCGCGTGCGGTAATTGCCAAGTCAAGAGTCAGGCACGTGCATGTTATGTTACTCAATGTACTTAAAAGTCGTAAAAGTCCACTTATTTAAAGGGAATATTCCGGCCCTATTAATATTTATCTTGATCAAAAATAAATTCCTCATTAATTACTAATTTATTTTTTCCACTCTGCTTCTTCATCAGCTATTGCCCATAAAACCAATAACTGGCTGCTGACATGTTTTCCCTCAGGGTTGCCAAATAGCTTGTATTCAAGCATCTAGTCACCTCCGCTGTGAGTTAATGGCACCACATCTCAGTGGAGAGAGCTTATAATTAGGCTGTGCTTCCAATCAATTATTTCATTGAGTAATAATGGCTTCAAGTGATAAGAATGAGAATTACTTTAGACAGGGGCTACCTTACATGTTCGCACTACAGAAATAAGCAGTCTGGTTCAGGGCCCCTAAGTAAGTAATAGTTAATAGCATTAATTGAAATTGTAACATTTAGCTCTGTGCATGATATCTTCTGCATTGCAAACATTTTGAACCCAGATCAGGCCCACCAAAATAAGGGACCTCATCAGGATCCAAACTGTTTGGTGCTCTGATCGCATTCCTGAAAAAAGTTTCTTTTGAAAAGTGATTTCTTAAAGAAAAAGGCAGACAATTAAAACATTTAAAATAATCCTGTATTCGCAAAGAGTACATGTATTTGCATTGTTTAATGTCATAATTTTTATCATTACTATTATCATTTCCATAAATCTGAGCAAATTCTTGAAAATTCAAACCAAGTCCAGTAAATTAGGTCCAATCCAACAAAATGGCTTGCAAGCCTAACTGACTCAGATCAGCCTGCGCATTGATCCATGCAGACAGCAAAGACTCTGACCATACAGTGTCTATATCCAGGCTGATCTGAGTCTCGCCTATTTATTCATGAATCTGCCAATTCTAGCCAGAGTCCTTGAAGTTTGGATACTTTAGCTACCCATTATGTTGCTGTGAAGACACTGATCAGACTATAATCAAACGCAGATGCGGTGCTTGATGCTCATACCATTTTACTTTATACCTGTTTCTGTCGTCTGCTGATAAGCTTTACAAAAAATTGATAAGAGGTATGACATGTTGTCGGGCCTGATCCGGATCCAAGCTGTTTGACACTCTTTGATAATCTTTCCAAACAGTTTAGAAATAGATCAGACCGAACATTATACACTGACTGTAATTAACCTGCTTGATCTGATAACTGCACCTTGTGTTGTGCTGCCTGAGGAATTCTTCTTGGAGTATTCAAGTGATTAATGGCGATCCCCTGTGGCATGTGAGTGCAATTAAATTATTGGCTAATTAGAGCAGTTTCAACAAAATAAATGGTCATATAGTTCCTAGTATACTGTTAACTCGTGAATAAATGCATATTAAAAAAAGTCCGAAATATCACTTTAACTATTCGATAAGCCAGGTCACCTATGTTCACTCGTCTCGGACTACCGATGAATCGCTACACTTTCGTTTACTTCAGAAAACCAAAATGCTTTCGCGCACAAATGCCGACTTCGACTTCCAGACAGTCACTCAAGGACATCTCGTACGATCAGAATTTTTTTTCAAAGATCTGCAGACGAAACTTTGAAATCTCAGAGTTAAAAAAATGACGAAATTCAGAAAGAACACACACATACACACACACACTCACGCACGCACGCACGCACGCACGCACACACACATACACACCACGATCCGCCGATGCACTTTGATTTTGCCTTTCAAAACGATGTGCATGCACCAGTCTCCCCTCTCTCTCTCTCTCTCTCTCTCTCTCTCTGTCTCTCTCTCTCTCTCTCTCTCTCTTTACATTTGCAAAAACGGTTTGGATCCAGATCAGACCCGAATGGAATTCAGAAAAGAATGTTTCGTCAATTTAAAAATTTGCGCATGCGATAGAAAGTAAGCAGTGTCGTACAAATGCCGATGCGCACGATAGGATGGGGTTTCAGTATATCTCAATAAGTGTATACATTGGCCGGTCCCATGCGCGGATCCAGAGGGAGGTTAGGTGCCCCCCCCACCCCAAAAAAAAAAAAAAAAAAGATCATAAAAATATAGAATTTCTTAGCAAGACTGGACCGGATTCCCTGAAATTCTCCAAATTCTCAAAGCTACGAAGCCAGCGTTCAACGTTGGGCCATCATTGGCACGCCAGCGAAAATGGCGATGATGGCCCGCTTTTAGTGATATTTGGATCCTCTCCCCTAAAAAGACAAAAAAAAACGTTGCAGAGTTGGACCCCCTCTGACAAAACTTTCTGGATCCGCGCATGGGTCCTCATCGGAAGCGTTGTGACAAGATTGATTGGTTGACCAAAAATAGTGTTTCAGATTCTAAGAGACCGAGCCAAAACAAAAGATTCGTGTGCAAGCACCATGCAGTCTCTCTCTCTCTCTTTTTACGACCTGCTATCAAAGTTTGTGAACCTGCTCGATTGAAAAACTGTCGACGGACATTTCATAACAACATGCGAAAAGAGTCAGATGAGTCTGTGCAAATGTGCATTCACTACTCAAAGTTGGGGAGTAGATAAAGTATGTCAAGCATCACCGCTTTTATGTTGAATGGTCACAACTCAAACTACAACATGGGAAAAGGCCTTTTTGTATAATAAGCAAACTTAGCAAATTTACTCGATTGTTTAACGCTGTGGTTTATATGGCTTTTTTAAAAAGTTATAACATCTACTGTTTGCAAATGTTTAATTATGACGGACAAGAAGATGACCAGGCAGTGTATGACCTAAGTCCTTCATGGTGAACTTAAGCTTAGATGGGCGTTTTCTCGCCGTAATTGTAACTCCTAACCCCCCCTCTCTCTCTCTCTCTCTCTCTCTCTCTCTCTCTCTCTCTCAACTTCTATTTACATTTACAAACAGTTCGGATCCAGATCAGATCCGAATGAAATTTAGGAAATAATGTTTCGTCAATTCAATTTAAACATTTGGGCATGCGATAGAAAGCATGCAAAGCATCATTACTGTCGACTTGCAAAAGCTGATGCGCACGAGAAGCATCTCGAAGTATCATTTTCAGTACCGATACGTAGTATTTCTCGAGATAACAAGAGATTATTATGCAACCAGCGCTAGTCTCTCTCTCTCTCTCTCACCTGCTTTTCAAAGTTTGCAGATAGTTTGGATCCAGAAGACCTCCGACATCTTGCCAAACCAAATCAGGGGCAAACAGGCATACCAAGAATTAATCTAGTAAGCGAACGTCGGACTTTGCGTCCAATGCCTTTGCCTCGAAAGAATATATAAGAACATCTAGCGATAAGGCGTACATTTTCCCTAGTTGACATGATTACAAACACCAAATTTTCAAATTGCCCTAATGTTTTTGAAATTGGTGTAGTTTGGCAGTAAAATATGCATAGTAGGCAACAAAATATGTTTCAAAGCGATTCACCATTTACAATATCGTGTAAACGTGCACTTTCTACCCCACCCCTCATTTAACGCCTTTATACTGGGTGCCGTTTAGACCAGATTTTGAGTAAATGCATTGCGAATTTAAAAAAAAATAAAAGTGCTAAAATGTTAAGGATATAAGTGCTCTTCATTTCCAAAACCTTACCGTATTCCTTCTGCGCATGCGTACGAAATACACCTAAAAGTGTGACGTTTGTCATTGGAAAGATGAAACTGGTGTCTTTCAGTTTATTTTTAGATGCTTTGCCCCCCTAGACCCAAGATGCCCTTTACATATGTTGTAAATGTTTATAGCAACATGTCGTTGTCCAAAGGGCATCTTGGGTCTAGGGGGGCTCGTCTGAGCCTTCGCTGCTCGCATATGCGATAGGTACCATAATCCCATGAACTGGCTTATTTCATGAAAATAAAAATGTAAATATTGAATTCATCAAGATGCTGAATCATGCTACAGTCAATTTATATCTTGGTGCATGTATGTGCGTCTGTGCGTACATTATCCCGGTAATGCGCTCGTAGGACCTTCCATGTGCAGTTTCATGAGGACAGCAAGACACGCTGCGATCGGCTCAACAGTTTGTTAAAATGTTCCATTTTGAGGAATTTGATGTTTTTGATTGATAGGAATAGCCAAAGTGTGTGCTTACTTATTCACTTTTGTCCTCCGGCTGAAGTGGTTTGGATTGCATATTTTTTACATAAATAAATAAATTTTGAATTAAATGTTTTTAAACACTGCATACAGTTAGACAGACGTTTTGGACATAATTTAAGACAATTTATTTTATTTTTTCTTGCTAACTAGTAGAGGTAGCTGAAAAGTAAAAATATAAAACCACAATAATTTGATAGTTAGTAATTAAGTTCATGCCAGCTGCTGTGTAGTTAAATACTATGGAATACTTAAGAGCAGTTTACACATAAATGAAATTTATCAAGGTTTAGAGGATGTTTATCTTCCATATTCACAACAGCTTTGAAACAACAGAGGGTTATCGTAGGGACCAAGGGGATTTCTATCTACTGTAATCAATAATTTCATTTAACAGTGGTAAAAAAAAAATAAAAAATTTGTATAACTATTATCATATCTCCATAAAAAAACATGTCTGACCCATCTGAGATGCAGAAATATAACCGCATTGTATTTGTGAAGAAAAAAATGCCCCTAAGAAGATTATTTTGGTGCACAAATGACTGCCCATACTTTTAAATGCATTAGATAGTGTATTGTTGTATTATCAAACAGTCAAACGGCTTCTCATACCCATTCTTCAGATAAGGGTGCGCAATGGAAAATTAGTTTTGTTATTTCTCAACCAAAACATATGTTACGAGATCTTAAATGGACCTATTAAATGAGACGGATCTTTTGAAGACCAAAAGCACACTCTTTAACTTATTGATAAGGGAAACATCAAGGCTATGAATGATTGCTTAACATGACCTATGTGGCATACAAAAATGCATTTTTCCACGAAATGCAATTCTGGTCGCATTGCTATACAGTGGTTTTATATCACGCACTATTTAGACTATCAGTATACAAAACTTTCGGGTGCAAAAATGTGTGTTTTTGCACGATAAGCGACTTTGGTTCCCCAACTAATTATTACATGTACCTAGAAAACCACCGACAAGTATTTTAAACACAACGTACGTAGATGTCTAGATTTTTTTGTCCACTTTAAACTTCGTTAGTGAGCGATACCATGACGAGATTGTGCAAATGCACATGCTCTCCTGAGCCTTCGCTGATCACATCTGTCGTAAGTACCAGCAGGGTCTGGGGCTCCGCGCAAGTTGATTTCATGCTCGGGTCCGAGCTGTGTTCAAGAAAAGAGCACACGCATAGGATGATAGAAGTGCCCGCGGCTTGGGCAAATTCGGAAACTATATTGCCGAACTGGGAAATCCTTTAAAATGGGTAAAAGGGAGGGGAGGGTAGGGGTTGTCAGTCGGATAACCTGAGAATCACACATATTTAAGCCTTAAGTTAACGTAAGGTAATGTGAATAAAAATGAGATGATGACTACGTGCGAGTTCTTGCAGTCATGTTTGTCTCATTTTCCGCAACTTCGGGACTGGTATTTTAGGGGGAAAACGAGTACTTGTCACAGCACACTATTGACAATTGCTCTGCGTGTGCGAACGTGCATAATCCACGTGAAGGTCAAGGTTTGGTCAGTGGTCAGTAATAAATAATGGGTGGATACATGGACTCAAGCAGTTCGGAATCGTTGCAGGAACTTGTCCGTGCATCAAGTTTGTCAATGCTGGTGACCTTGAATAATGTATAACGTATAACGTCGCGCGCTGGCATGCGAAATAGAACGTCACGTGACACATTACCCATCTAAGTAGAATGGAACCTTCCAAATGTCGCTACCGCTCACATGCTGTACGGAAGAAGTATACCGAACACAGATGGGACAAACAGATAAACGGACATCGATTTTCCGCCGAAAATAACTTGTGTTCGTAATTTTAGAAATTCACTTTTCCAAAAAATGGCAGTGTTCGATTTTTTAGGATGTTTTAAAAATTATTTTCGGCGAGAATTTTAGGTGTTCGTAATTTTAGAGTGTTCGAAATTTTAGAACATTTACCGTATTTTCTGTGATAAATGTTAAAAAACTTCCCTACTTACCTACCCTAAATTTTGTAGGTATAAAACAGGAACCACACATATATTTCATCTTGGCTTTATGAGTTTTAGTGCATATCACATTTTAGAGCAGAAAAAGCTCAGAGGAGCCGGCACAAATGCTCGGGGTTCAACAAAAACTTCTAAGCTTGCTCACACATAGCAGGGACATAGATGAAAGAAAAAGTAAGTGAGTATGAAGCCCCAGGCCAAAAATTATCAAAAACTATTTTCTTATTTCTCAACCAAAACATATGTTGTGGATACTCAAAAGAATCGTCTCAATGAGACAATTCTTTTGAGCACCCAAAACAGATGTTTAAACTAATGGATAAGAAACAATTTCACACCCCAATTTTTGTTAATATGGAGGCCTGTTGGAATTGTCTTATAAGGACATATACAATGAGCACAATAACAAAATTAATGTTTTCATATCCACTTTTAGGAATGTGATGTTTGCCATTGAGAGGAATCTGCAACAGATTCTTAATTCCTTGGACATCTAGAAGTTTGCTTGTCCTGCTTAAGATCTTTATTAGCTTTCAAACGACATTTGAAATGGTTGGTATGGTCTGCCATTTAATATGCTTTTTGCTCGAAATTTGAATAATTTTCTCAATAAAACAGCTTTTCACAAATTGATCATGTGGCAAAAAGACAATACAATAGTTAACTGCATAGTACCAACCAAACCATTCAAAATCTCTTAAACATTGATACCCAATCAATTTTCATGAAAACATTTTGTGTATGTATGCTAAAATAATCACTTTGTGCATATATGCTATAAGTACCAGAATATTATGAGCTGGAGCATATATTTCTCTGGTAAATGAGTGATGTTTGAAGTGCTTTAAAGCCTAATCATACATTAAAAATGCTAACTTACCGAAAAGACTTCAAGTAAAAGACAAGCAACTGACCAAACATCAGTTTTAGGACTTGATGTGGGTAGGGTAGATAATTCAGTGTTTTCATCAACTTGGACTGGTCCATAGCATAGGACTTCTGGTGCCATATACTGGGGTAGACTGGTTCAAAAATGAAAATTAATTATATAATATCAAGTGCAGAAAAAATATGAGCTAGCACATGAGATTTTAGTACTTATCTCATTGTCAAGCAGCAAAGGCTCAGGTGAGTCTGTGCATTTGCACAAACTCACCTGAGCCTTTGTTGCTCTCATACACCAAGTATGGATGTAGATTAATACTCAGATGAAGATTTGGATTTCTAGCCCTGCTGGATACATTGGCATGGGCATTTAAAGTAGGCTTCTGCACATATGTGATAAGTCAGGACTTTAGTTAAGAGGGTGTAACAGAAAAATAATTTTCTTATTTCTCAACCAAAACATATGATGTGGGTACTCAAAGAACCATCTCAATGAGACGGTTCTATTGAGCACCTGAAACATATACTAAAAGTAATAGGTAAGAAAATATTTACAATTTTAAGCTGAAAATTTTTGTTTATATCTAAACCTGTGTAAGTACCAGAATCTCATGAGCTTGCCCATATATTGGCATATAAAAGTTACAATGTACAATAAATTATTTAAGGGCCACTGAACTAAGATGTTACTTTATAGTCCACAGATTTAGATATGCAAAAAATTTCAGCGTAAAATTGTAAATATTTTCTTATCCATCCATTTTAGCAGATATTTTGGGTGCTCATTGAGGTCCTTTCATTTATCCTAGGTTCAAAGATTAAGTGACACCATACATAATCATATTCAATATCAAAACTCTAGGTTTGGCATTATAAAAATGATGGCCAATGTTAAAGTTTTGCGCATACTCACTAATAGACATATGCACACAGACCCAAAATAATGTGCCCCAGGTGTTCATTACCAGAGGCATATAAAACTTATTACATGTATTACCCAACCGTCTATATACGGAGTAATTGTCTATTTCTTTGCTATGTCATGAGTCACTGAACTATTCCACCTGTCAAAAAACTTGAGTATTGACTGGCACTATACCATGGCCTGGTTACCTGCTTCCCTGTTAAAAACACATACGCTTATCGACATGCACAACAATGATGTGTGTACGGTTGGTTTATAAAAGGAGACGTTATGCAACAATGGTGAAAATAAGGCATGGTTTGGCAACTTTAAACTCCAATAACTCTGTTGTTTATGGTCAGAAACATAAAGTGTGGGTACTCATTTTCTTAGTTAGAACGAGCGGAACATTTTGAGACCAAATTTGAACAGATTTGGTGAAATTTTCCGTTTTGACTATACTACAAACAAGCATGAAATAACTGTATAATATACACCAGACATACCCAATTGGAAATCCAACATCAGCACCATAATCTGTCATATAATACAAGCCATACATAGACAGTTTCGCATGACCCTGAAAAGACAGGTACATTAAATACCATAGTTGACTTTATAAGCACACAATGCTTCATTAGCACATACTGAGTACCCTTTGCATACTAATGGATTTTTCCTTCTGGTTTGATACAATAAACCTGGGATAGTCCATTGTACATATCTAGGGGTGTCAGTTATAGTTTCCAAAAAATTTCATTTCTTTTGTATGAAGATCTTTTTTACCTTTACAAACAGTGTAGACCCTGATGAAATGCCGCATTATGTGGCATTTCATCTGGGTCTTGCTGTTTGTAAAAGTACCCATTTAGGGGTTTCCCATATACAAAGGGTTAATGAGTTGTTTTCACTATTATGAACTTCTGATTTCCATTCAATCAAATTTCATTGTTAACACATATATTCATTGTGTGGATATAAAGCAGTGTGGATCCTGGTCAGCTGGCTTCATTTTGAAAAGCATTTTGCTTTTCAAAGTGCATAAAATTATATTTATTTCCAGAAAACCTGAAAAAAAGTCTAGGCTTCCCCAGTAAATTTAGGTAGGGTCTGGTTACCCTAAATAAAGGTAGTTTTTAATTTGGCATTACCTCAGTGTCCAAGAGAACATTTTCTGGTTTGATGTTCCTGTGTGTAACATTATGTCTGTTAAGATAGGCAAGACCCTGCAGAACTTCATAAGCCACTTGAAGTAGGTCTTCTTCGCTGAAAAAAACAAAACAAAATAAAAACTACCAAATACAGTTGTATCTCATTATTTTGAAGTCCTCGAGACCAGAGTTTTTGTTTCAAATTCTTTAGTTCAAATTGAAGGAGAGTTAGACATGAGAAAATACATACAATAAAACCTGTGTAAAATGGCCACTCTCAAAAAGACCGAAAATTTATTTTTAAGACCAATTATCGCTTAATGCAGGTCAAAAGTATTGCAGATTGCAGCATTCTGCAATACTTTCAACCTTAATTAAGCTACCATGTGTCATTAAGATCTTTGTTTTGTCTATTTTTGAGTGGCTGTTTTACACAGGTTTTACTGTAGCTGATACCAGGGAACATAAAATTACATGTTATTAAGGTTCTAGCCCTTTGGGGATATTGTGAACAGACATTCAAAAGCAGAAAATTACTTGAGCCCGTGCTTAGGGGGAGGGCTGGGTGGCGGAGGCATGAGAGATATCCCACTGTCCATTATCGCTCATGAACAGAATCAATTTTAAAAAATAATTTTCTAATTTCGCAGAATGACTGAATCATCTTTTTTCAAAACATCTGACTTTTCCGGATTATTTAGAGGTCTCAACCACTAAAATGGTGCTAATATTGTGCCTCTTTGAGTTGTTAAACATTCTCTAAGCACATCAGTGTGCTGTTTTCCTATTCCGTAAGGTCTCTAATGATTGAACTTTACCAGAATATTTAAGTTTAAACCTACCTTCCAAACTTCCCAGTTTTCCTGGCAATCTCTAGGTTGTTCGTGTAGTGTTCAGAGACAATAATCAGTCTTTCTGCAATCAAATGGTTAGAATATTAACTTTTAAAGAAGTATATACACAGGTTTAGATAAATAAAAATTTTCAGCATAAAATTGTAAATATTTTCTTCTTTAAACGTTTTTGAGACGGTTCTTTTGAGCACCCAAAACACATGTTTAAATTGATGGTTAAGGAAATAAATGCATTTTAGGTGCACAAACTATCCTAATCTGGACCTATGGGAAACCCTATACTTGCAATCAGTGGAAGAGTCCTGTTACCATATTCAACCTAAGAAGCACACTCCAACAAAATTATATACCCTCTAGTGTACATGAAGATCCTAATCAGATCACCAGCTGATCGGGATCCACACTTTTTTCAGCTGCATGATGAATCCATTTTAAACCTTATCCTACCAATTTTTTTGTCCTGAAAATGCTGTCTGATTACAAAATGTATATTTACCTCTGCTACATATATTCCAAGATACTCATGAACACTTTTACTGCAGAAGCAAACACTAAATAGCAGCAGTCTAATAAAACTGTGCAACCACCAGTTAAGCAAAATGCTTGTATGATGATAGAGCTGTCATGTTAATATACACAATTTGCAATATAAACACAGGTATTTTTACATCGATTGATCGGCAGCTTGATGTGCTGTAAAGAGGCAGAGACAATAGGCATGATACTTGATATGAGCGTAAATTTCATAATGGTTGCTCTTATTTTTTCAGTATCATATGTTGTTGGTACATGTTGAAATTGCCTCTATGAGGCAATTCCCACATGTACCGACACCATATGCTCGATGGATTAGAGATTTTGCACCATAAACTTTTTTCACAAACTTCTCAATTATTTTCATTGTTTTAGTGAAATTAGCATGGTGAAATGAACACATTTTCAAGTAGCTTGGTACACACCTGGGTGACAATAATAGACTGTAAATTTTATGTTATTGACAGCTTATTTTAGGAGGTTTCAGCATCATGCAATGCTAAATTGGTATTTGTGTGGTTGTAAGTGTTTTATTGTTTGCATTGTAGGTTTCCAAAGTTTAAGAACAAATTAGTGAGCAGACAATATTTTTCATGAATTGTGGGGGAAAAGGGTTTATAGTCAATCTATATGTATGGCATTGTATTGACTGGAAATAAGAAAATGATATTTTATTCATGGCTAAAAAAGTGTTTTGATAAGACAAGAGAATTTGTGCTTTATAGTTTGAAAAGGGAGTGTATAGCGGGGAGTTGAGGTGACTTAACCACAGAACTTGCAATCGGTGGAAGTCCCATTTCTTACCATGTTTTCCTTTTACACAGTCCAGATATTTACAGATTCTACTGTGACTCAGAGTTTTCAAATGCTGGAACCTTCCAATCACCTTGATGGAGTTGGGGGTGAGGGGCAGTCCATTTGCACCACATTTATCATTTGCATGACTAGATGCAAAGAAAGTTGAGACACCAAACTGGGCTTTTCCAAGCAGCGTCATTCTTTCATCTACAAACAAAATAATTTTATATATACAAATAGGCGTGATGGCAAAACAATGGCAGGTGCTTTTCTTAGTTTATCATCTTACAAAAAAAAGATAATATTTTAGATCACTGTGCCATATTGTCTGGCATATGCTGAAATCAAATTAAAAAATCAGAGAAAGCCTCTCTCTGAAGTCTGAACATATACAAAGCATATGCTAAACGAACATTAAACGTGTGTCTAACGTATGGGTAACTTATTCATAACTTATTCCTGGCGCAGCATAACTTATACATGTACTAGCTTAACAGTGTATGCCCAGCATATCACTAGCTTTCTTGTCTTATGAGAAACTTATGAACAATGATTGCCTAACTTATGCTGCATTGTACATGTAGCGTACATTAATGTAATCATAACATACATGTAACCTCGGACCCATTATACACAGACTGGTCACTTACGTACAGGTTAATATATTGGAAATACGATGTCGTGGCTCAACAGTGGCTGAGCATATGTTGAAGATTAAATAATCATATCTCCGTTATTTCTCTGCATATCTTTGAATTTTCTTCAAAAAGCAATGGTTCAATATACTATCTTTAAGACTGTATTATCATATTTATTGAAAGTTTATCCGTCTTTATGAACATCAGTAAGAAACCTAGGTACCCTTTTTAAGCTATCTTTGGCACTTTTAGCCGAAAATAGTCAGAAATCAACATAAAAAGATGATAAAACTTTCATTCTTTTTACTGCAACTCGTAATATTTCAGCTTTGCATACCGGGAGTAACCTCTTATAGCCTTATGTATGTTCAGAATCAATTTTATTGACTATAGTACTTTGAAATAGCGCTAAAATAAAGCCTTGACAACATAACTTTGTATTTCCATCAGTGACCAGTCCTTTTATACTGGGTCAGAGATGTAGCTTACATCTTACTTATGTCTAATAATTAAGTATGTACAAAATTTTGGGGCCCCTTCTCCGTATGACAGCGTATACCACCATACTGTAGCATGTTCATAGTGTATTTAAAACTTATTCGTCTTACACCATGCAACGTACTTGCTTAATTTCGGTATACGCTGAAGACTGTTTATGCAAGCACAAAATTTTGGGATCTTTTCGCTATATGACAATGTATACCAACGTATTGTAGCTTGTTTGTAACATGTTTAAAACTTATCTCTAATTCATTCAGCATACACCAAAATACTTGCTGAATTTCTCTTACGTCCATATTCACCATATCTACATTAATTGCTGGTTCCCTGTCTACAGGTGGTCAGTAACGTAAATACAGGTAACCAGAACCCCCCCATTTCCAGGTATTGGGGGGGGGGGGGGTACTGGTTACCTGTTTTTCCATTACTGACCACCTGTAAAGCGGGAACCAGCAATTAATGTAGATATGGTGAATACGTTGACCCAGTGCTATACCTACCTTAACATATGCATAGCTTACATGTTGCGGACATCTAACTTATGTCTAGCAATACGTCATACGCTGAAACTTTTTAAGCATGCACAAAATTTTGTACCTCTTCGATGTATGACAACGTATACCCATGTACTAGACCTATAGCGTTTTCGTAAAATGTTTAAAACTGATCTATAACTTATTCAGCGTACACCAACGTTCTTGCTGATCGGCATACGTTGTAGTGTGACTAGGGCATTGACACATAAATTGTCTCTTACAACTACATGTATCTAAAATTTAAAAATCGTTTACCGCTTCTACACAAAGTTTAAAAGCGTTTAAATTGTCCACCCACTCACACTCTCATTTTATTTTCATTCAACCTACTTCCGCTTTCGGTTTCAAATTAGCCGTATTTTCGTATATTTTGAATGAAGGTGTTTGAAAAATTCAAAGCGTATCAAATCAATTTAGTACATAAAATAACATACATACTGAATATAGCATATTCTACTGTATAAATAAATGCTTTCTTTTTCTATGTTTACGCTTTTATTCGAGCTAAATGTATACGAATATTTTTCTAAATGCATATTTCTATAAAAATGGCAGCTGATTTGCAAAAAGAATTCGACGTGATCGTTTTGGGCTCTGGTTAGTAGATAAAATCACTCTAAGATACCTAATTTAGCGTCAAATAACAGTTAAACTAAATATTTTTTTCCTTGAAAAGCTGAACATTACACATTCGATGGGTTCATTAAAAAAAGAAGAATTTGTTTTTTTCTATTTTAGATTAAAAACGAGTGGGTGGGGTAAACAGACACTACATGTAATGTCTATATTTAGATGTCTGTCCTTATATGTATGTGTCCAGTCTATTTTAATAATGGTCGTCATACGCACATTGCCATTTTTCCAGATTAGTGATGACAAACAACTGCATCTCTCGTTTTTTTGAAAGGTGAAATGCCAGATGTGACTCACATTAATCCAATGCTCTAGTAAGGCTGCTCTTCCTTTTTTGGCTCATATTTATGGTGTATTTAAATGATTGATTGTTTATCTATCAGCGCTCCATTTTAAACAACACTGCGTATAGTTGGTAATCCTAAAAGCATGTTGCCTAGCAGGTGTGAAAAACAGTTAGGTAACCATCGCCATTCAATGTTTTTGGCCATCTGGTATGTGTATATCTTGTGTGTAACGGTAACCGCAATCATCTCTGTCAACTTTGCTATATAGAAGAAATTGTATTGATATGATACGTCTTCAAAATTGTGCAAAATATAGGTGACATTTCTATGAACAAACTGTTCTCAGATACCCAAACCTGTGGTTATTCAAAGAACCTGAAAAAACCTAGAGCCTTGAAGACATTCAGAATGAACTTGTTTTGTGTGAGGAGACAATCAACAAATGGAAGCAGTTTTCCTGGTGATATAGTGCATTCTAAAACACTAGGGCTGCGGCAAGTATCTGAGTACTCGGATATTCACGGAATCTTACAAGAAAATCAAGTACGAATATTTGTCACTGCCGAAATCATTGGATCGTGATCTTTTTTCATTATTTTTCAAAAAAACAACTGAAAGAAGAAGTTTTTCACAAAATGGTTGTTTGAAATATTCCCCATGATAATAATTAATGTCCCTCATTTAAATACCTTTGTTTCTCACAGGCTAGTGACATGTTCTGTGAATCGTAACTCATGAATCGTTGATTGGATCGATCCACAGCCCTATAAAACAGTTTTGTGTTTCAAAGCCATGTATGACATATATATGGGAATCAACAAATACATCACCCTTAAAATGTATTAATTAATTCAATAAACAAAAAAAAACAACTTAATATCAGGTGTGCCACTCCAAGCCATAAATTTGTAATACTGCTGTTTTTATCTTCACTTTATCTTTTTCTGTATAATACACTAACACTTTGCACTTTTAATCCATTCCTCCTGTCAGCTGTTTTCTTACTTCTTTACTTTAACGCATGTCGTTAGAACCTGGCATGTAATGCTCATTTCGGGGTGTATACCGTATGAAGAGATAGGTAGATAAACAACTGTCAGATCATTATAAACATATATTAGACTGATAATACAAGATACCTGTGAAGTGATTGTGTTGTTGGCAGATGCTTTTGTTTGTTTAAGTGATCATTGCTTTTCAAGTTCTTTTCTCATAATTGAATTTCCAGCCATAATTCTGCAAAAAAAAAAAGGCGCAAATGCCTTTGATGCTGTTCCGAACGGTTCTTTTTATATAATCGTGATAATTGATATCAAATTTGGAGAAGATCAAGCTGTAGTTTGAGTAGAATCAAGAGAGCAAATTTTCCAAACAGTGGTCACATTCTACAGAAATTCAGATAAGTGTTGATAATTCATACATGTGATACCTCCCGGATCGTGCGGGAGGCTCCCGGATTTGAACCCAATATCCCGCACTCCCGTGCGGGCAACCAAATCTCCCGCATTTTGAATTTTGCTATAATGATATTTTCGCAAGCAACCATTTTTATGGCGATCGGCAGGCACTTTAAATAGCTGTCTGCAATTGAACTCTACCGGTATTAAACTGGTCAGATAATCATAATATACATTGTGTCATACTGTGCATGAAATAAACAGTTATCTGTCAAGTAGACCACACGTATGCCGCGCTCATCAGCATGACATCT
This sequence comes from Loripinus fragilis, assembly GCA_964019695.1. Lineage (NCBI taxonomy): Eukaryota > Metazoa > Mollusca > Bivalvia > Lucinida > Lucinidae > Loripinus > Loripinus fragilis. Next base: position 62,231,854 of record OZ026523.1, read on the forward strand.
TTGCTTATTAACTTTCTGAACATGTTGAAAAGACCGCTACATGTACATCCCTGTGCGGGAAGAAGAAAAAAATACAAGTCTCACTCCAAACTGTCTTTCAATCAAGCGTAGATCTAGTGGAAAAGGGACAGATTTGCTTGTGTTCACTGTGCCTTTCGTCATTCAGCATCACTATACTCAACAGATATGAAAGGATCTCGGAAAGGATTCGCGCATGTCCCAAATGCCAACAGACCGCAAAACAAAGATGAAGATTGCTTCTCTATTCAAGGCGAAATTACCAGTTGCGGTGACATATGTTGAAGTGCCTTTCTTTGTATTCTCAGATATCTAAATCCATCATTTCTAAATAAAAACCTTTTATTTATGAGGAATATTATGTTGTGGCTCACCCAAGTTTGTTCTGTCAAAAAAAATATCGATAAAAAATTATGCAATTGTGTGCTCCCCTGACGTTTTTGAATTAGCTCCCTTGTTGCAATATTTAGCTAGTTCTGTAATTTTGCTTATTTTAATATATATTTTCCAAATTTCATTATTTTTAATTTAGATATTTATAATTTTATATTCCACCAAAGATGACATTACTACAAGCTTTTAATCACTAAAAACAAAATTAAAAAAAAAAACATATTATTTTAAAATTGGCATCATATATATCCTATCCATTGACAGTAGAGATAATCAATGCTAAAAATACCCTTCTCACATTCAGGTGTTATATACTGAATGTAGGTTTTCCACATGGGAAAGATTGGCTACCTTCCAGATATGTTCCAATAAAAACAAACAGAATCCTGATCTTTATGAGCCCTGTTGAACATTTACAACATCATCATCCATGTGCAAAAATACAGTGATAAACACACACATGCCATATATCTACTTTGGAGTTACTTAACCTTTTCATTCTGGGTACTTTGGCAAACAGTGAAGACCCAAACAGTGGCATTTCATCAGTGTCTGCACTGTTTATTAAGATATTTAACAATCTTCAGGTAAAAAGTTTCACCATTTTAAAGAAATTTTGACTGTCAACTACTTTAAGTACAAAATGAACTATTCCATACTTAGTGTATCAATGTGTATAGAACAATCAACTAGAATGAAGGGGGTTAAAGGCTTCAATAAGTCGTTAAAGTACACCTTTCTGTAACTTCAAAGAATCTCCCTCATTGAGACCCTGATCTCCCTCATCTGAACAACAAATCTCCCTCATTGCCATCATCAGGTTATCACATGTATGATAATTAATTCCCATTGTTTTGTTCTCAAGGTATGCCAGAGAGTATTGTGGCAGCAGCATGTTCCAGGATCGGACAATCAGTTCTTCATCTAGATAGGTAAGGCCAAAACAAATAATACATATTTATGTATGCTTCCAGTTTACCGACTTACCCTAGATTTTCTCCCAACCCTAAAGATAGTAAAACCTGCGGACTCGTTGTTTACCGAGTCACCACCATTCCTTCGTGACATAATTTTCATATCACAGAAACACAGTTTTACTATTCTGTATATTATATACCTTCCACTGATGTTTCAATAAAAAAACGAAGAAAGAAAAAGTCTTTTAACGACCCCCCTCCCCCGACTGCCCAACGATAAAATGGTGCGTAGTAATAATTACTTAGCCACGCCTACATCGGCATGTCAAGGCTCGCCACGCTCTACGACGAACAACAACAACCTGTAGGCCTATATACTCGCAAGTCCCGGGAGTCTGACTTATTTTTTATTATTATTAGAAGCTAAAGAAATGTGACTGCGTTGCGATAATTTAACATATTATATTTGGGTTGTTTCCCTTACAACGTAATGTTGCAACGGAGCCAAGGGAAAGCACTCTAAAAGCCTGCAGAAATGAAATGTCGCGGGGAACTGAAACTGAAAAACATTTTGCTCGTTTTTTTTAGCCATTCGCTGGTCCGTTTCTTTCTCTAGTGGATCAGCAATAGCTTGAGAAATTGATTGAAATGTGTTTGTCAAGCATAATGGGGATGGACTTGTGACGAGAAAAGGATTATTTGAGTGGAGATAGAGAACTGGAACAGGTCTAGGAATGCAGGAGAACAACACGGCTCAGATGTAAATATTTGGTTGGTGTCTGATCTAGGTCTAATAATAACATCGGGTCAGCATTGTCAATTTTTATGTAGAATGCCGTATAATCTTCAAAATCCCCAAATTCCTCTAAGCTAGACCGGGAGGCAGGAAGGCAGGGTGGTGAGTCTGATTTTTACTCCTAAATGTGTTGTGCATATGTGTATTGAAAATAAGTAGTTCCGACAAAAATATCGACATGGAGCAGTGATGATATGACTTTTTCATATCATCACTAGTGAAATATTTCACTCCTCAAAGATACTAAAATTATCTCACTGCAAAACAATAGTAAATTAATGCTAGGTATATAATATAAAGATTTATTGCATAGGCCAAATTAAAAAATAAGTGTATTTTGGGTAATGGGTCTGACAATTTTAGCTAGGGTAGGCACATAAAAAAAATTTAATTCTTTTTTTTTCTGGAAAAAAAATTATAATTTTATGCATTTTGAAAATGCCTTTCAAATGCATAAAATTATACATATTTTCCAGAAAACTGGATAAAAATTCTATGTTTCACCAGTAAATTTAGGTAGGGTTGGGTTACCCTAAACACACAATTTTTTTGTCTTATCATGAAAAAATGGCCCTGGTGTAGTTACCATGCTGACAAAAAGGGACCTAGCAAAGATTTTAAAAAGCTTCAACCTTCCTCAACACCTAATTTCTTGGCAGCTGATTAGACAACAGCTTCCTTCTTGTCAGTTCTAAAATTCGAGAAGCCAGTCCTTGTAGGCAGGTATTGAGTCAGATTGGTAATCTTATTTAACTTTGCCCCCTGTGAAATTTTTCAAGCCTAATTGTCGTCTGCTGATTTTTCCCAAAATCAACTTTCTCCAAAATTTCTTTAGGAATACCATTAGAGTGTCAAATAGTTTGGATCCAGATCAGGTCCGACATTTTATCGGGCCTGATCTGGGTCCAAACTGTTTGTAAAAGTTATCAGCAGACGACACTAGGAGATAAAGAATAATATGGTCGGAAAAAGTGAGATCTTGCTGACCACATATCTTCATAGAGATTTATCTCTACCTACATCAATCTGATTAAAACCCGATCTAGCCACAGCGACGACAGAGAAGATGACCTCTCACGGGTCAGTGTCAGATCTACCGGCGGACATAGTAAGCGTAGATCGGGTTTTAATCAGATTGTACCTATATATACCTCAGATTCAAGAACATCAAGTCAGTAACTGAAAAAAAATTAATGGCTCAGTGGTAGGTATACTTCTTGGGATCAAAAGGTTGCTAGTTTAAGACTCGCCATGTTATGTCCTTGAGCAAGACACTTTATCCTCTGCTTAGTACTGGTTCAACCAAGGAACACAGGAAAACTTCAACTTTTGACTTGGATGTAAAGCATCAACACAAACAAATAAACATTAAGTAATGGTTATAACAGGGGTGTAGAAATAGCAAAAGTTTATACATGTACTTGCCCAGGGACAAGTAAATTGCCATAAGGAACATGTCCATACAAAGTTTATCTAGTCCCATATTAAAGAACAGATAATACACAAAAATCTTAGCAAAGCCATCACAGTGCTTAAATAATATATATGTATAAGCTCCTTTAAAAACAGTATGAAACCACACATAAACTATTAAAAACAGTGTAGATCCAGGTTAGCTGGCTTCTGAAGAGGCCAACTGATCAGGATCAACAGTGTTTTCTACACAACATGTAAGTTAAGAAAAATTACCAAATATGAAATACAGAATTGTAAATTTATGTTATGTTATTTCACAGGACAAGTAAATCGAAACTTCAAACTTGTCCTGAATTAAATGGGACCAGGTCGGAAAAGTCGGGCATGGTATTTCTACACCCTTGGTTATAACCAGGAGGAGCCTACCCAGAAACTGTGTGAGAAGATAACTGGCTATTGCGATACAACTGAAATGTTATTGAAATGGACACTAATCCCCATCACAACACCAGCAAAAGTCTCAAATAAAACTTAACTTACCAGGCCCCCGAGGTTATAAAACTATTTTCATGCTGAGCACGAAATTTCAACTGCTCATAAAATCTAAAATACCAACAAATGAAGAAGTTTATTGCTTTTTAAAAGTCTCTCAGATGTTGTATTTATCATGCTAATAAATGCCAACAAATTTCGTGTTCAGCTGAGTTGAGCATGGAAAAAGTTTTATAACTAACCTTAAATCTCAACCAAGACATATGTTATGGGTACTCAAAGAACCGTCTCAATGAGACGGTTCTTTGAGCACCAAAACACATGTTTAAACTGGTGGCTAAGAAAAAAAATTGCAATTTTACATCAAATTTTTTGTTTATCTTGACCTAAGGATTAGTACCAACATCTCATGTATTGGCACTATTTTTATTCATGCATACATTTATTTTCCAGGAATGATTACTACAGTGCAGATTGGGCCTCCTTTAACCTTCAAGGAATAGAGCGATGGGCCAAACATCAAACGGTATGCAATATTGTTTCCTTCTTGTGTAAGTTGATAGTGATTCTAAGAGTTTTCTTTTGTTGCCTAACCCGTCTCACCATGACTGAAAAATTGTTGACTGGGAAGTAAAGAATCAACACAAACAAGCAAGACATGAGTTCAAATTAGACCTCTAGATAAGAGTGCATAATTAAGTAAAATATATTTCTCAACAAACATAATGTTGTGGGTAATGAGAGACCCAAAACAAATATTAAAATGTATTCACAATCAGGACTTTAGCTAAGTGTATGTAACAGAAAATAATTTTTTTATTTCTCAACCAAAACTTATGTTGTGGGTACTCAAAAGAACAGTCTCAATGAGACGGTTCTTTTGAGCACCCAAAACATATGCTAAAAATTATGGGTAAGGAAAAATTTACAATTTTGCGCTGAAAATTTTTGTTTATCTAAACCTGTGACAATTTTACAATTTTAAAACATTTGTTTATCTTGACCCTATGAGTTTTTGCAAGTATGCAATTGAGGAAAGCCAGGTTGCGTAAATACCCAATTGACCCAAAAACTTATCTAGGACGCTGTATATGTTTTATTGTCTTACAATTTTCAAGGAAACGGAGACTCCTGAAGATGATACAGAGTTTCTTAGAAGACCAGCTATAGATGAGGAAACACTGCTAGAAGAAGATGAACACTTGGTCGTGTTGCCACTCAACAATGAGAACTTTACCAATGTGGACATTCAGTATTATATACAGTATGTATAGTAGCAACTTTCAAAATGGCTGACATCGCCAAATACTATATTTGACATTGTTATATACCTAATAAGTGTTTACTGTAGAAACTAGAAGAGTTCTATAGTGTGGACACTAACGGTTGCAGTAGCAACGCGGTTTCAATCGCTGACAGTTGTAAATTTCATCTAAATTTTTAATAACGTGTCGCAATGCGGCTGATTGTTGATCAGTCACTGACAGCTGGCTTCATTCCCTAATACATGGCAGAAGAGGGCTTCATTGCTGTTTAAGCCCTGTGTGCTGGAAATGAATGCGGCTAATCGTTGAATGGCTTCATTCCCATTAATACACGGTAGTAGAGAGCTTCATTGCCATTTAAGCCCTGTGGCGGTGTGCTGTAAAGGAAGGTATATAACAATGACGATGTAGCATTCTTTTCCCTATAAACATTTGCCAAGCCCGAGTGTGATAATGTGTTGCAGCCCTCACTTTCCAATTCGGGCTGCAACACATTATCACACTCGGGCTTGGCAAATGTTTATACATGGAAAAGAAAGTTTTATCCTGTTATTGCATGTTTGAGCACTCACTGAGCTGTTTTTTAGCTTTTACTACTGTATTAGCCCGTATAGCGCCAAGAAAAAATGCATCTTAAAATGTCGTCTGCTGAAGTCGTCTGCTGCAAATAATTGCCTAACATCACTGATGAATTATGTATAGAAGCAAACAGCATGGACCCACAACAGACTGCTCCTATAGGAGCAGTCTGATCTGGGTCCACACTGTTTGCCATAGAGGCTTCTTAAACATTTCAGCAGACGAGAAAAGCAGACAACTTTTGTTGTGATTGTTGCTTTTAAGAGTTAAATTAACTGCTGAATTCCAGCCAGTTCAACAGTCCTATTTCATTATCAACCCTTAGCCCACCATTCACGACTTTTGTTGTCTGCTCTTCTCTTCTGTTCATGTTTTTAGGTAGCCTATATTGCAAACGATATGGACCCAAATCAGACTGCTCCCATGGGAGCAGTCTGATCAGGGTTCATATTGTTTGCTTTCATAAAAAAAAATCTAGTCTGAAGTGCACTTGAAATATTATATCTGACATTATTCATTTCCATAAATCGCGAATTAGAAATGTTTCTTATGAATTGATGGCTCACAGACATGGGGCGAATTACTTTGGATAGTAATGCATTGAATTAGCATTACTTGCCAAAAATGTGCATTGAATTAGCATTACCATTACTTGATTTTGAAAAAGTAATGCATTGAATTAGCATTATTTAAGAAGTAATGCATTGAATTAAGCATTACTTTCATTCACATTGGCTCAAAACTTGATGGCTGATTAGAACTCATATTGTTATCCCTGTTACTGTAGGCTAGTGGATGGCTGTATCTCAAATAAATATTTTTTGAGGGGTGGGGGGGAGCGCAGTGGCTCAGTGGTATAGTGCTTGACTTGATCCCAAGAGGCGGTGGGATCGGGCCTCACCGGCGTCACTGCGTTGTGGTCCTTGAGCAAGACACATTTATCCTAGCTTAGTACTGGTTCATCCCAGCAAGACCCGTCCCTGTTTAACTTAAAGATTTTTGATGAGACGTAAAGAATCAAATCAAACAAACAAAATCAAATAAATATTTTTTCTTTGTCTAATGAGTCTGCTTCCAAAGAATTTTTGTGGAGAAAGAACTTTTCTAAAATAGAAGAAACATACTGAAATGAAAATACCTAAAGGTTGTTGAAAGAAAGATAGATAGAAAAATAATCTTAATTTTGATTCTACAAATGTATATACATAATAATTTTCATTTTTTTTCTGATACACAAGAATGTTTATCAGTTACCTCTCATATTAATTGCATTGTTGCACTTTGATAAAGGGTGTCTATCTCACTGCACTGTTACCTGTAGCAGGTCAACTTGATGTTGCACTTTATGACGGTGAATCAATGCTTAAACTACCCTTTTAATAAACTAATGCCCTATAAATTCCTGTTTAAGATTATCAAATATTTAGTTTAAACTAGATTTAACATCCATTTTTATTATCTTTTTTTCTCATTAAAATTCAGTAAATATCACCAACTTATGGGCATAATTAACAAGCTGACTGCTGAAAATATCTCAAATAAATGAGCATAGAAATAGTTGTGGCGCAAGTGACAAACCTACAATTTGGTTGTAAATGCCAATTTAAAGAATGAACCAAGGGGTAAACTGATGAATAGAATCCCAGTTTCATGTCTTTTGATATCAAGTGTACCAGAGTTAGCTTTGAGAAAGCATGTTGAATCCCTCTGCAGAGCCTCACAATTCAACATGTTTTCTCCAAGCCTGGCCGGATAAACTGATACCAAAAGACATGAACCTTGTAAACTCCAGGTCTTTAGTTAAGAGTGCGTACCTAAAATTTAATTTTCTTATTTCTCAACCAAAACATATGTTGTGGGTACTCAAAAGAACCGTCTCAACGAGACGGTTCTTTTGAGCACCCAAAACATATGCTAAAACTGATGAGTAAGAAAATATTTACAATTTTACGCTCATTTTTTTTTTATCTAAACCTATGATTCTCTATATATCTTTCAGAGACCCAGTTGAAGATTCATCAACAGAATCAGATGTGCTCCAAGAAGATAATGATGACATTGACTCGAAATCAAATGATCAACAATCAAATCAAGACTTTAACGATTCTGAGAAAGTGACTATATGTACTGATACAAATAAGTCTTCAGAAAGCACTCAAGTCCCTCATATAGGATCAAGTGATAATGTAGAGGTAGAAACAACACAGAAGAGTGATTGTGATAAGCAAGGTGTTGGTGATGATAAAGTTAATACAGAATTAGTGCCAAATTTTAATGATTTAACAGTGACTCCTGGCTCAAAGACAGATACCTCTTTAGATAAAGATGATGACAAATTCAATGAGAGCTCTTCAAATGTGGATGTCACACCAGAAGTTGATGACAAATCAAAAAGTGGGGACCAGAATGTTGTAACAAATGCAAAAGATAATGTCGTTGCTGAAAATGATGCATCTTCTAGTTGTGATACTCAGGGGACAGATGACACTGAAAAATCAAAAGAAGAGACTGAGAAAGATACTGATCTTAATAAGAAAAAGACAACTGTTTGGTCTAAAAGCAGGCTGAATGAAGAATGGAGGAGGTTTAACCTAGATCTTTCACCAAAGGTATTTCCTTGGTATATTATTCCTTTTATGTGGGCCACGACACGGGAAAAGCTGTCTTCCAGGTTTAAGATCAGGTCATACCAAAACCAACTACAGAGACTAGCTAGAATGGTGAATCTTCGCTGATGGCATGTTTTGATATGATACTTTCCAATAAGCAAAGAATAAAGGCGCTGATCAGACTGCGCAGGCTGGTCTGCGCCTTTGTTGTTTGCAAATTGAAGACCGGTTTTATCGCATCAAGGCCCATATAACAGGGATAATACCTAGAATTGCAATCATAAAAACATACAGATCTTAACTCTTTTAATGGTTGAATTTCTAAAATGGCTTCTTCCATTAGATGATATGGAACAAGCGGAGTGATCAATAAATAACTTGCCTTTCTGAGTACTTTTGTTCCAGCACTCAAAGAGGTAATAGCCGCAGAGCTCTCGGAAACACAGAATTACGCTTATTGGGACGCAAACTTTTTGCCTGGGATGCATGGTTTTCACCAGGCGGGAGTTCCGCATAAGCATGTTTTTTAGTTGGCACGTACCAAAAATCCAGAAGCTGAGAGATAAATACAAACCGGGAGATCAAAAGCCCTTCAATATTATCGATCGCAACACACTTTTCGAGCCCCGGGAGACGTCTGTCTCTGTTGACCAATCCTATGACTCGGACTGCGGTGAAGCAATCCTGACAGGTGATTGATAGGATTACCGATGCGAGGACAGTGTGATTATTATCGGATAATTGTTTTAAACAGATGCACTACCGATGGGAGAAAAACTAACAACATCAGACTTGCTTGTCAAGTTACCAACTTCTGAATTCGCCTGATTAATTAAGGGATGAATTTAATTGCACTTGTTTGTGAGCCGGCTAAAATGTAATCTGAGCCTCCTCTGATGTTTAAGTGGTTTTTCCATATTTTGATATTTGCCACTAACGGTAGTGGCAAATATCAAAAAAAGAAAAGCCACTAAAATGTCAGAGAAAACTCGGACTAGCTAAAATGGAAAAGATATACGGTATGCACAAATTGGTGGGACTCCAACTCTTTTGGAGTGGGACTCCCACTTTTTCCAGTGGGACACCTACTGTTTGCCAGATGGGAGTCCTGAACTCCTGTTTTCAAAATCCTAGTGAGAGCTCGGAGTCTTTAGAAGAGTACTTGGTTGCTTTGGCAATCAGTGTTTTGTAAATGATCCTGTAAACACTTCACTAAAATTTCAATTAGAATAGTTTGAAGCACTTTACATTTATGGTCCGTGAAATTAATGATTTTAGCAGTCCCAACTGTTGCGCTGATTTTTAATCTCTGGGGTCTCAGACATGGTTTTAAGAGTCAGGTTCATGTACTTGGTACATGTACTTGGTACCTTTAATGGTCTTAGTCTCATGAAAAGTCTGGATGGATGATTTATTATTATAAATCTGATTCTTTCAGGCCTTTAGTTAAGAGTGTGTAACAGGAAAATAATTTTCTTATTTCTCAACCAAAACATATGTTGTCGGTACTCAAAAGAACCGTCTCATTGAGACAGTTCTTTTGAGCACCCAAAACATATGCTTAAAATTGTGGGTTAGAAAATATTTACAATTTTATGCTGAGAATTTTTGTATATCTAAACCTGTGTTCTTATTAGTACTAGTGGCTTATCATACTTGTGTGTGGTAAGTACCATTAGCACTGCTGTGGCTCATTATATATATATATATCTTCTAGGTATTGTACTGTGGTGGAGAGATGGTTGAATTGTTGATATCTTCAGACATTGCCAAATACTGTGAGTTTAAGACTGTCACCAGGGTACTCACTGTGTTAGATGGCAAGGTGGAGAAAGTAAGGAGAAGTTTTTTTTATTCTTTGCATGCTGGGTAATTTTACATGCTTTTTTATGGTCTGCTGAATTATTTTTTTCAAAATTAATATATTCAAAAAAGTATTTGAGGCACACTATTGGAGTGTCAAATGGTTTGGATCCAGATCAGGACCAACTTTGTAGGTCCTGATCTGAGTCCAAACTGTTTGCAAAGGTTATCAGCAGATGACAAAAGTCAATTAAGTCATCGCTTTTTTCTCTTCCCTAGCAAGGAAAGGGCTATAAATGCACATTGATAGGTAAAGTTTAAGTGATTCACTGAAAAAGAATCATATAACAATACTTTTTCTGACAATAGGCATATCGTATTGTGAGGTCATTTCATGATGCAATTTGGAAATAGCACTTCAGTAGAATAATTTAAGAAATAAACAGTTAAAGTATATGTTTTTGCAAGTAAGATTAAGAAATTCTCTATACTGTATAATTCTGGTTTCGAATGGTTGTGAAACTCTAAAGATTTGCTTTGAAAATGTGAATACAGTTATCACAGTATGTAAACAGAAATAAACATCCTGTACCTTTTCCTCCTAGCTCAGGCCGTATAAACATGAATTTCAGCGCTCGTGCGTAACCAGTAGTCGGAAAATTTGTGTATTTATAGCGCTGTACACGTATCGATTTCCATTGTTACGGTTACAGATAGGACACAATCGAACAAGGTAAGTAATGCTTGTTTTACTAAATTCTTACGTTTGATTCCATAATTTTAGCGGTTTACTCCTACGCATTTCGCTTTTTATATATCGAACCTGCTTGGAAATAGTGCCGTTTTGTCCTGAAAATGAACTTAAATGTCAGTTTGCATTGTTTTGATGTAATAGGGAGTCACATGTTTACATGATTGTATGGTTCTAATTGTTAAAGTTTTTTAGATCTGTGAAAAAAATCAACCTAAATAGATGGCCCCTCACAATTGCAGCTATACCACCAACTCAAACATCTGAGCCAATCGCTATACCACTAACTTGTGCGTAACTATACCACTAACTCGATTGACAGACTATTTTAAAACGACTAAAAGTCACGAACAAAATGTTTAGTCCTTCGTAAATGGTTTGTATATGTTCCAAAATATTTTTGACAGAAAGCATGCCTCTTTTTTTAAGCAATATTAATTGAGTTGACTGCACTATCATGGTTTATGGACTACCAGAGGGAGAAATTCTGGACAGCCAGTTTGACATAGCCTTCGCCTGTGGCTCTGGCCATCCAGACTCTGATTTTCAACGTAATGACCTAGGTGTTATTCCAAACATTGTTACATACGTATACGTGATAATATACACTAATATAGGGATGAAACATTTCTTTGCATGAATTAACGTTAGTCATGGCCTGAGAGACGTTACATACCGAGGACAAAGCCTGACGTTTGGGACGTCTCACGGGGGACCCGAGGGACGCAAAGTCCACTGAAACATCGCTATTATCGTTATAATTGCGTTGATTTAATAATATATTCAACCAGATATACCAAACTATAATTTTGCACTATTAATTGTCACAGTTTGTGGTTGGACGTTTTTATTAATATTCATGTTTCATGACCAAAAGGTAAGTTTGTATGACAAAAATGCCACAATCACATACTCTGCAGACCCACGGCTTCGTTCATAGGTGTCGGCTAGGAAACAGTGGATTAACAGCACGTGAATGGCCTCGTTAAAAATTAGATTGTGCTGGTTGAACCATGACTGTTAAATATATATGCAGCACGGATTTTATAACGCAGAGTAAAATGTATTATGCCATTTCATGAGTCACTGAACTACTGCTAAATTTCGATCTTAGACTATTCAAATGTTAGAAGAGTCCAGATGTAGTACGAGACATGTAAATCTAGAGGAAATAACGGTTAAACCTTACCTGTTTTCAATTCAGCATCGATAGCATGGACAGTAGATATTTGGTTTAGAAATAACTGTTACAGTCTGAATGACCTTGACGTGCTACTGCTTAAACTAGTCCAATCTTTGATCCGTCTGTGGTCGAAATTGAACAAATATCTTTTCCTGGTGGAAGCGTTTTGGATATAGACCTGGACTAATCAATTTTTTTGTTTTATAGTTTCCATTTTTGCTGCTAATTACACTTCCACAAAACGCTTTGAGGCGTGACTGTAACAGTAAATGCATTGAATGAATCGAGGGTCATTACATACACGAAGGCGGTTATTATCATGAGCCTGTAACAACGGCGGCTTTGAGACTTTATTAAACTTCAAACAACTTCGTTGTAAAGTCATACAAATAAATGTCTTAAAACATTGCTATGCATTTTTAATACATTTACTAGCAAATATTTTCATTTTGCGCTGTAATGCTAACAATGCTTTCAAGCACGTATCACTTTTGGGGAGTGCATAATTTGTATCAAGCTAAATCGGCCAAACTCAATATTGGAGAGCAAAGTAAAGGTAAAGTTTTTTGTTTTTCTTTTTTCTTTTTTCGCTTTTTGTTTTTCATTTATCTTTTTTCGTTATTCATTTTTCGCTTTTCGTTATTCGTTTTTCACTTTTGGTCTTTCACCTTTTGTATCTGCTTTTCGTTTTTCTCTTTTTGTTTTTCATTTTTTTGACATTCAAAATCGGGCCCAGTATCGTATTTTGACATTCAAACTGAGGTCGAATATACTATTTTTATATTCAAAATTTTATTTTGACATTCAGACTGGGGCCGAATATTGAATTTTATTTGAAATTTAAAATCGGGCCGAAAATCGTATTTTGACATTCAAAATCCTATTTTGACATTCGAGCTGAGACTGAATATAGCGTTTGACATTCGAAATCCTATTTTTGCATTCAAAACCTGGCCGAATACATATTTTGACATTCAAAATCCCATTTCGACATTCAAACTGGGGCCGAATATCGAATTTTGACATTAAAAATCCTATTTTGACATTCGAAATACGGCTGAATATCGAATTTTGACATTCAAAATCCTATTTTGACATTTGAACTGGGGCCGAATATCGCTGTTGGCATTCAAAATCCTATTTTGACATTCGAATTGAGGTTGAATATCGTATTTCAACATTCAAAATCCTATTTTGACATTGGAAAAGGGGCCGTATATCGCATTTTGACATTCCTTTCAAAATCCTATTTTCACATTCAAATTGAGGCTGAATATCGTATTGTAACATTCATAATCCTTTTTTGACATTCGAACTTGGGCCGAATATCGTAATTTGACATTCAAAATCCTATTTCCACATTCGAAATCGGACGGAATATGGTATTTTGACATTCTTAATCCTATTTTGACCTTGGAACTGGGCCGAATGTTGTATTTCGACATTCAAAACCCTATTTTGACATTCAAAATCTGGGCGAATATCGAAGTTTGACATTCGAAATCCTATTTTGACATTGGAACTGGGGCCGAATATCGTATTTTGACCTTCAAACTGGGGCCGAATATCGTATTTTCACATGCAAAATCCTATTTTGACATTCAAAATGGGGCCGAATATCGTATTATGACATAAAAATCAAATTTTGACATTCAAAATGGGACCGAATACCGTATTTTGACACTCAAAATCCTATTCTGACATTCGAAATCGGGCTGAATATCGTATTTTGACATTAAAAATCCTATTTTTCATGTGAAATTGGGCCGAATATATCATATTTTGACATTCAAAATTCTACTTTGTCATTCGAACTGCTGCCGAATATCGTATTTTGACATTCAAAATCCTATTTTGGCATTCGAAATTGGGCCGAAGTCGCATTACGACATTTAAAATCCTATTTTGAAATTCGAAAATAAGCCGAATATCGTATTTTGACATTCAAAATCATATTTGGCATTCGAACTGAGGCCGAATATCGTACTTTGACATTCAAAATCCTATTTTGACATTCAAAATCAGGCCGAATATCGTATTTTGACATTTTGAAAAATGTCATATTTTTAAAAGTTTGTAACTGAGCAGCGGAAGGGGTGAGAATGACCTTAGAAATTACTTCATGATCAATCTGCAGGAAAATATGGGACCCTCACGACCCCAGGATATGTAGTAAGACAGTCTGACTCGCTACCGAAAGCACTTTGGGGCCCACTAAAATGCCTGTGAGACTAGCAATGCTCATGCGCAAGGGCATTGATATATATTTTTTCATGTTCGGCTTTAATATACATGAAGTCAGTTATCATAAACTGTATGACGAATATAGCATTCATTCCACAGTTTAAGATTAATTTTATCTCCCTATCTAAAATCGCTTTTAACTGTCTGTTTATAAATGAGCTCAGATCAGGCATTAGTATGCCAATGGTGCAGCGTCGTCGTCCGTCCACACTGTCAAAGTAGTATAATGTATATGGGGCCAATTTTATCAAAATTTCATGTAAAGCATCTTCAGGCAAATAAAATGAAAAAGACTGCGTCTTTCTCATTTGCCCGAAGATGCTTTACATTGGCTGATTGAATAATGAACTGTGGTTGCCATGGCATTATTTAGCTCCGTACACTTATATTCTATGAAACTATACGGCCCAAAGCTTTTATATTACTAATGTAGCAATGTCTGGTGGCCCTCTTAATAAATGAAGCCACTCAAGTCCGAGGGGTGCAAACTGGCCCCGCCTTGGGGATCAAGCTTTTCCATAGACTTGTAATGAAAAAAACTTTAAAATTTCTTCTGAAACCAGGAGACCTTCAGCTTATATGTTTAGTATGTAACAATGTCTAGTAGTTCCCTACATAGATCCTGCACAGTTTTCAGTTACTTGCTTAAACAGCATGGTGTGTATGTACACATTATTTGTGGTCCCTTCACGATTCGTGTCACCTGGGTAAAACGTGTGTATGTCTGCCCATTTGTCCATATGTGTTATGCTCCTAAACCGCGGAACTGAATTCAGTCAAATTGCATGTGTAATCAACTGCCTGTAATGTGCACGGCCCATGGTGAAAGTAAAATAATCACTGTCAGGTACCAGACAGAATATGTGGAACACAAATTGGACGAGCAAACGGACTCACACAGTGGTTATAGTGCCCATCTGCGAGTTGTGCGAAAGTCTTTGAATGAATAATTGTTATTGATTAAAATGTATTGCGATTTACATTTGTTTTCAATCTAACATATACTTTGTGTTTACCGGCAGTTTTCTAAGTTTTTGATTCCAAATGGTTCAAGAGTTATGAGCATTTTAACTAACAGGCCACGACCGGTCAGTCTGATTATATTATTATATTATACCTCTTGACATAAATTTTGACATTTAAACCCCAGTGTTGGCAGGGGGAGTCTGCTGGCAAAATATTTCCTACCATGTTGCTGCATTTGTGATTCTTCTTTTATTTGATATGCAACAGGACCATGTTCTGAACAAGTTGAATTTTGACCTATTGACCCAAGGGTTGGGTGGGGGGGAGGGGGTCTGCCGGCAAATTTTTTGCTACCATTTTGCTGCATTGGTGATATACTTAAATTTAATATGCAATATGTTTATGTTTTGAAAAAGTTGTATTTTGACACTTAGACCCCCAGTGTTGGCGGGGGGGGGGGGGGGGGGGGGGGCCTGCTGGCAAAATATTCCCTATGCTGCATGTGTGATTCCTTTTAATTTGATATGCAACATGACCATATTCTGAAGAAGTTGAATTTTGAGCTTTAGACCCCACCACCTAAGTCCACCCAGGGGATCCGACCGATGCCTTTGATCTATAATCACATTTGATATGTTTCATAATTATTTTACCTCTGTCTGCATGTAACAATTCAGTAAAAATGTTGACAACTGACTGAGTTATTGTAAAATTTAAATATTTTACATTTGACCCCACCTAAGGGGTCTAGGGGTGGGGTAAATTTTTAATCACTGTCATGTATATCTACAGGCACTGGGTAACCATGGCCTATAGTGAGAAGTTGTCAGATATAATAGTTTTGGAGAAATGTGGATTTTATTCCACAAAAAAAACAATATAGCTTTGGCATTTGCCTAAACCTAAGTCAAAACAGGGCCATAACTCAGTAAACAAATTGTGATTGATCTCCAAATTCGAACTTGACCTGTATTCTATGATGCTTTAGCCTTCAGTAAAAATTGAATGAAATAGTTGCATCCCTTCAAAATTCTTTTTATCGAAACCCACAATTTAGCCGCAATCTAAGTATAAAAGGGGTCATAACTTAGTCAAAATTTTGCGGATTATCAACCTTTCAAACTTGATCTGTATTTAATGATGGTTGACAATTCTGTAAAGTTTGAATGGAATTGATGGATCCCTTCAAAAGTTATCGATCAGAAACCAAAAGTGTTACAACGTGGACAACTCAGAAGACGACGATGGCGACCTAGACATGATCCATATGTGACCACCATAATTTGCAGGCGACACAAAAAATGTACATTTTGTAATGAAACTAGGAATTTTATTGGATTTAAAAAAATTATAGGAAGTTAATTAAAATTTTATAAATAGCAGCCCCCATTGACTTATGATTGTGACCTTGACCTTTACGGGGGTGCCCTTTCAGTATTTATTCCTTATTTATGGATATCCAAATTCATTTAAGGATATCCATAAATAAATTTTGGATATCCATAAATCATTTATGGATATCCATAAATCATTTTTGGATATCCATAAATCATTTTGGGATATATATAAATCATTTTTTGATATCCATAAATCAGTTGAATATTGGATAGCCATAAATCGATTTATGGATATCCAAAAATGAATTATGGATATCCATAAATACAAACTGATTTTAGGATATCCATAATTCATTCATGGATATCCTAAAATGAATTTTTGGATATCCTTAAATGAATTAAGGATATCCATAAATGATTTATATCCAATATTCAACTGATTAATGGATATCCAAAAATGATTTATGGATATCAAAAATGATTTATGGATATCCACAAATGATTTATGGATATCCATTATTATTTATGGATATCCATAAATGAATTATGGATATCCATTAATGATTTTTGGATATCCATAATAGAATTATGGATATCCATTTAAGGATATCCATAATTCATTTAAGGATATCCATAAATGAACTTTGGATATCCTTAAATCATTTTGGATATCCATAAATCATTTTTGGATATCCATAAATCATTTTTGGATATCCATTAATCAGTTGAATATTGGATATCCATAAATCGATGTATGGATATCCAAAAATGAATTATGGATATCCATAAATACAAACTAATTTTAGGATTTCCATAATTCATTTTTGGATATCCGTAAATGATTTTTGGATATCCTAAAATGAATTTAGGATATCCATAAATGATTTTTGGATATCCTTAGATGAATTATGGATATCCATAGATGATTTATGGATATCCATAATTATTTATGGATATCCATTAATGAATTATGGATATCCATAAATGATTTTGGGATATCCATTAATGAATTATTGATACCCATAAATGAATTATGGATATCCATGAATAAAGAATAAATACTAAAACGGCGCCCCATAGACCTTGAGCCTGCATAGTTATGCTATTGGTTTTGCATACCATTTTAGTAGGATCAACATTTCACCAAGTTTGATAAAGATCTTTCAAATAGTTCAGGAGAGCTGGCAAGGACAAGGATGTGTTATGGACAAGTGGGTGGATGAATTAATAGATAGATGGGCATATGATGTCCATTTTCATAATCCACTCTCCAAATTGCGGTTGGGATTAGAAAGACACTCTACAGCTGTCCGAACGGTATTTAATATTCTGTATCAGCAAACAATTTCATCATACAATTCTTAATTTGTTTCATGAAAAAAATCACCAATGGGTATCATCAAAGAGCAGGCCAGCTCATGAGATTTTGACACTATCACATATATGTAAATGCATTATTTGAGTGTAAATCTGTAGCTATCTTCAGGGGGTTGGCAGCCTTTGTCTAATATACACCCTTCCTTTGTGATTATGTGTCCTTCAGCGAAGGCTTTATCCACTAATAAGTACTGGTTCAACAGGGGAAGACAGGAAATCGTTCAGACATGACTGATTTGTTAATTGATACCTCAAGCACCAAAACAATCTTTACTTGTGAGTGTATTGGCGAGACTGTGGGAATGGAAGGCTTGTCTCAATTATCGCTACTTAGATGCATGAAAATAATAAACTCTTTTGAAATTTTTGAAATTATAATTAGATGAAAGCTTTTAATTCGTTTGTGAGAGCTAAATGATGTACATGGGCCTGTTATTTTATTTTCTAAATCAATGAAAACACTGGAATGCGTCTTGAGATTATAAAGATGGAATTTATAACTGTATGAGCATGAAATCAGTTTAGCTTCATCCAGTTAACGGTACAGTAACTTCATCATGCATCCAAGTTAGTGGTGCAGTGTGAGCGCAGTTGTTGGTATAGTATTTGTATCGTCAGTTGACACCATTTTAAACATTTTTACGCATAATTTGTAAAGATCTCATAATAATCCTTTGGGTGGAGGGCAAAACTATTCATCTACAGACTCTTGATGAAAAGGATTGACAGCAACCTGCGTTTTCTTTGACGATAACGCCTGATTTAATAAGCTGGGTTGAATGCAAACTCAAAACACAGCACGGAGGATTTCGTTATACAAGGTTAAATGGGGATAAAAACAAGAGAATACACAATTAACTTACCACACGTATGCTACAGTCGCTAAATCATGATAGCTGGTCCAAAAAAATCGGCATAAAACCTCAAATCGGCACGATTACCGACTACTGGTTACGCACGAGCGCTGAAATTCATGTTTATACGGCCTGAGCTAGGAGGAAAGGTACAGGATGTTTATTTCAGTTTACATACTGTGGTTATATAATATTTAGTTTGTTTTAACTTTGTTAACAACCATTAGATTCTTAGTGAGCACTTATAAGGGTGGATGTGTTTATAAGATGGTGATTTATTTCAGGTTCCGTGTTCAAGGTCAGATGTGTTCAGCAGTAAGAAGGTTTCTATGCTGGAGAAGAGAATGTTGATGAAGTTTCTACAGTTTTGTCTTGACTACCATAACAAAACAGAAGAAATAGAAGGTATTATATGCATATATGTGTTTGTTTGTAACATGCCATACTAGCTAAGGTCACATGGAGATGAAAATTGTAGATACAGTCAAATCTCGGTTATCCGAACGTCGATTATCCGAAACTACTGGGTTATTCGAAGACCACAGACAGTCCCGACTTTTTTCTCTATTATCTATTGCAATAAAACTACCTATTATTCGAATTTCGATTATCCGAAAAATTCAATTTTTCGGAGGGATTCGTCGGTCCCGATTAAAGAAATTGCTTTTAAATTACCCTTCAAGATTCGAAGTCCAAATGTCACGCATGGTGATCATGATTTCTTTGTTTTGTTGAGTTTGATTTACACACCTGAGTGATTTAGCAAACAAAGTTGCAACAGGTAATTGACACCGGATTATCGTTCACACTATTACGCGATGAACCGTTAAGTGAGTAAATGGTGTCTTTTATTAAGGTCGTCTGCAATGATGGTTTTGTTTGATGTTTTTTAAATGTCTAATTATGGAGCATAAATGAGCTAAACTTGATTTTTATTTGATCGTCTCATCCTTTGATTTATTCTTGACCACTGTTTACATTAAGCGAACACAACAAGCGCGCCAATAGGTTACAACAAAAATAACAATTTCGATAATAGACGAATTTCATGGACATGTGTTTTGAGTGCTCAAAAGAACTGTCTCATCGAAACACTTCTTTTGAATGCCTAAAACACAATTTTACGATTGAGGGAAAACAACCAAAACCTAGATGTGGATGCTTAAAAGGACCCTCTCATCCAGACGGTTCTTTTAAACACCCAAATCGTATGTTTTTGCTGAAATAAAAGAAAAGTTAACAGCCCAAAAAGCACACAACGTCCGGCCACCAACGGCCTGTCAGCTATATGCCATCTCAATGGCCTATCGCTGGTTGGCCGTTGATGGCCCGACGTTGTGTGCTAGCTGGGATAGAGACCTCGTGACATTAGGGCGATAAAAAGGAGACAATATTTCGTCAGTAAATATGGTTCGTCGATTTACTGTTAACCTTTATTTTCATTGTTGTTATCGATGTTGTTACATGTATATAGCGGATTGCAATAAAGATCTGATTTTCTTTTCTGCGTTTTTAGTCCTGCAAAGCATAAGAGACAGTGAGGCCACAACCAAAAGGAGCTCATTTTCTTTAATGCTTTGACAGATGCTCTGATTACTTCACAGAAAACACGAGTTGAAGTTGCAAACTCTGGCAAAACAATGAGTATCCTAGCTTTTCCGAAAATATCCAAAAACTCCCGTTTTCGATCATTCGAACTACCGATTATTCGAAAGGATTCCTGCGGTCCCTGGCACTTCGAATAATCATGGTTTGACTGTATTACTTATAATCCTGAAGTCATGAAAGTCACCCTCAAAATACAGTATGAAGCAGGTTCTCTGATTTATTTTAAGAAACCATTTAAACTCGATATTTTTTTTAATTATTTTTGTGGGCATGCTGTCAGATGATGTTCAGCAGTTTGGAAATTTTCAATTTTCACCCATGTAGTAGATGACAAAACTTGGGAGGAATGATTTATAAGATAGCATTTGCCTTCAAATAGGAACAGTCAAGCAGGAAACTGATAGAATATTTTCATGCACACTGTTTTATTCTTGCAGACTTCTTCGAGAAACCTTTTAAAGAATTTCTATCTTCAAGAAAATTAACAGCCAATATCAAACATTTTGTTCAACATTCCATTGCCATGGCAACAGACAGTATGACAACAAAACAGGTAATTTACATGAAAGTAAGTAAGGGTGCAAAGATCAGGAATTGATTCAATCAAGTACCACACCTGACCAAGGATACCAATGGGAAAGTGACAAACTCACAGTTAGACATCACAAACGAGAGCCAAGGGGTCAGCCCTTTCCCAGCTGCAGGTAACCACAAGGCACATATACACATGAAGTTCATTTTCGTTTTAGAGCTCTTGATTCATGGTTTCCACAGGGTTGAAAGGTAATTAAAGAGAAACTCTTGCCAAACGTATGTTTTGGTTGAGAAATAAGAAAAATATTTTTAAACCCCAGTCCACCAATATTTCTTTTTTGTGCTGAAAAATACTGTCTGCTTTTTACATCTGCTGCAAATACTCAAGCTCACTTCATACTAGATTTAATCATGGACGTACTTCAGACTAGATTTGACTATGGAAGTACTTCAGACTAGATTTGATCATGGAAGTACTTCAGACTAGATGTGATCATGGAAGTACTTCAGACTAGATTTGATCATTGAAGTACTTCAGACTAGATTTGATCATGGAAGTACTTCAGACTAGATGTGATCATGGAAGTACTTCAGACTAGATTTGATCATGGAAGTACTTCAGACTAGATGTGATCATGGAAGTACTTCAGACTAGATTTGATCATGGAAGTACATGGAAGTAAACACTGAGCCCTGATCAGACTGCTCAATCTGATCTGGGTCCAGGACCCAAGGTTCTAAAACTTGAGTACAGTCTCAAACTCAAAAAAAAAGTGCAATGATTTGCCAATCATTGCCCTTTATTTTGAGTTTGAGAATAAACTCAAGTTTAATGGCCTCGAGGATAGGTTCTTTGCAATATAGGCTACCTAATAAAATAAGCAGATGATAGGCAGATGACAAAAGTCCTGACTGGCTGGAAAAGGGTGAAATTACGCGCCCTCATCTAGAGCAGTACTTTAGTTAAGAGTGCGTAACAGAAAAATAATTTTCTTATTTCTCAAACAAAACATATGTTGCGGGTACTCAAAACAACCGTCTCAATGAGACGGTTCTTTTGAGCACCCAAAACATATGCTAAAAATTATTGGTAAGAAAATTTACAATTTTACTCTGAAATTTTTTGTTCTAAACCTGTGTAGAGGCATATGTTTTTGATATTTCAGGGCCTTGAGAGAACCCAAAAGTTTCTACAGTCTATTGGTCGCTATGGCAACACAGCATTCCTCTGGTCCCTATATGGTAGTGGAGAACTACCCCAAAGTTTCTGCAGGTAACACTTATTATATGGGCCACGATGCAACAAAACAGGTCTTCAGGGGTTCCGATAGGATCTTACCCAAACAAGCCTGCGCAGCTACAAAGACTACCTAGAACATTGAAATTTTGCTGGTAGCACGTTTAGATGCGATACTTTCCAATAAGCGAATAACAAAGGAGCTGATCAGAATGCGCGGATGCGCAGGCTGGTCTGCGCCTTTGTTGTTCGCAAACCCCAAAAGACAGGTTTTCTCGCGCAGAGGCCCATACAGCCGAACTTCGATTGCTCGAACTCGTCGGGACCGACAGAGTTCGACCCATCCATGTGTTCGAGCTATACCTAGCCTGACAATTTTCAAGTTGGTTCATGTGTACTTTATGTCATCACGGACACCACGTTTTTTATCGACCAAAGTTGCAAAGCGCACATGACACCTGTCATTGATCAATAACCCTTTGCACGCTAGAGTTAAATGGTAAGCCGCATGTGTTAGCATATGAACCTTTTTGAAAGTAAATACATTTATCAGCATGCGCATATGCGCACTCTGATTAATGCATTTGCTATCGAGTAAGCTGTACTGTTTTCTTCTAGTGGGCGAATGTTCCTCTTTATGTGTCGCTACAGATTATGTTCGGTTGTTTATCGTTTCCTTTAGAACAATAGAAGAAGAAAAAAAACAAGATTGTTTCTTATTATTTATTCACAATGTGCAAGTTTCAATTAACAACAACAAAAAAAAACATGAAAAAAATGACAAACTCCCCAGGAAGTTTACAACAAATACGTGGATCAGGCTGTACCGCGGCACAATCTGATGCCTGTCTTTATCCAGCCAGGCATGTTTTACTCATTCTTGATTACAAAACATCTAATCATTTTCGGCCGCCCTACTAAGTGGTGACAAGTGAGAACTTACTCAGTTCCTTGATCTGATAAATTGCCGCTAATTGTTTCACACGTTCCACTCGTTAGTTAGGTAACCCAAGGGTGAAATCATCATTGTCACGGAGCACATATGAAAATAATAATGAAGTTCAATCAAGCGCGTGACTGATTCATGTAAAGAAATATTTGGTTTGAGCCATCATAGCGTTTATATATGAAAAAATGGCCCTGCAGACCATGCTTTGAGTTCGAGAGTTCGAGCCATCGCCGTTCGAGCCTGGGGTGTATTTTAACATTAAATGTATAGGGAAATTGCCGGGGCCGACGAACGAGTTCGATGGATCCGTGGTGTTCGAGACAGGCGAGTTTGAGCGACCAAAGTTCGACTGTATATAACAAGTATTGACACCATTTATGATCTAATCTGTTACAGTGTTCTTTAATAACATTTTGCTTGTCAGGTATTTGTCACAGTCTGATCTGTATCAACACTGTTTACAGGCAGTTTTGTTGTGAAAATATTTTGAATTCAGCAGGAATATAATAATATCTTTTATCAGTTACCTCTTATATTAACTGCATTGCTGCATGTTACCTGATAAACATTGTTTATCTCACGGCATGTGCCTTTATCAGGTCATGATGACATTGCACTTTTTGAATGACGTCGCTAATGATGCTGAATCAACAAAAAACTTCAAAATTATGTCATAATGGCTAGTTTGAAGAGTGAAACAATGGGTAAACTGATAAATAGAATACCAGGTTTGCGTCTTTTGATATCAAGTTTACCAGGCTCAGCTTCAAGAACAAAATACGGTAAATGTTCTAAAATTACGAACACTAAAAAATAATTATTTTTTCCGCTGTTCGTAATTTTAGAAATTACGTTTGTGAAAAAATGCTAATGCTCGAAATTTTAGAATGTGGGCTTTATCATGAGAAAAACGGTATATATGCATGTCAAAATGTGGTAGAAATGTGTTGAAAACACGGCGATATGATTCTGTGCTATCTCCTCTTTTTTCTTTTCTTAAATCTTATTAAAACCGCCGCTAAATTCATGCGGACTGAGTCAGTAAAATGTCCAGCGTGTGCGGTATTCGCTAAGTCGAGAGCCAGGCAAGTGCATATTATGTCACTCAATTTACTTACAAGTCATAAAAGTCCACTGATTTAAACTATTCGATAAGAAGGGTCTCCTATGTTCACTCGTCTGGACTACCGATGAATGACTACTTCAGAAATCAAAACGCTTTCGCTCGCTCTGCCGACTTCGAATTCTCATACGATCAGATTTTTTTTTTGTGCAAAGATCGACACATAACTTTGAAATATGTAGACGAGTTCCCAGAGTAAAAAAAATCAAACAGAACACACATCTCTCTCTCTACGTCTCTCCTCTCTCTCTCTCTCTCTCTCTCTCTCTCTCTCTCTCTCTCTCTCTCTCTCTCTACGTCTCTCTCTCTCTACGTCTCTCTCTCTCTCCCTCCCTCTCTACGTCTCTCTCTCTCTCTCTCTCTCTCTCTCTCTCTCTATGTCTCTCTCTCTCTCTCTCTCTCTCTCTCTCTCTCTCTCTATGTCTCTCTCTCTCTCTCTCTCTCCCTCTCTCTCTCTCCCTCCCTCCCTATGTCTCTCTCTCTCTCTCTCTCCCCTCTCTCTCTCCCCTCTCTCTCTCTCTCTCTCCCTCTCTTTCTCTCCCTCTCTCTCTCTCCCTCTCTCCCCCTCTCTCCCTCTCTCTCTCTCTCTCTCTCTCTCTCTCTCTCTCTCTCTCTCTCTCTCTCTCTCTCTCTTTTAAGACTTTCTATCAAAGTTTGCAGATCCTCCGACGTGCCTGATCAGGGGCAAACAAGCATACCAAGAGTTATAATCTAGTCCGACTTTGCGTCCGATGATCACGGAACATTTTAGACAAGTACCCTCTTTCAGATGCATGCCATGGGCGGATCCAGAGGGGGGGGGGCAGGGGGTCCGGACCTCCCCTGAAAAATCACAAAAATATAGGGTTTCCTAGCAATATTGATCCGGAACCCCTAAAAATCACAAAGCTACTAATGGTGGGCCATTGACACGCCAGCAAAACGCCATTTCAAAGGCGTTTCGCTGATGGGTCGATGGTGGTCCATTTTTTTGTGGCATTTCGGTCCTCTCTCACTACTCTGAGAAAATGTTCTGGATCTGCGCATGCAGTGCGTATGAACCGGCTCGATTGAAATTAAACTGTCGACAGACATAATTTATGATATTTTGGTACTTACAAGGTGCGACAAAACTCGGACGAGTCTACGCAAGTCTGCATTCTCAATCCAGCATTGATGGCTCTGGTATGTCAAGCATCACCGCTTTTGTGTTGAATGGATTAATTTTGTGTCTCACGACTCAAACCACAACTTGGAAAAAGGCCCTTTTGTATATAAGTTTGTATAAGCAAACTAACTTAGGAAATTTACTCAGTTGTTTAACGCTGTGGTTTGCATGGCTTTTTTTTTTAAGTAGTAACATCTACTGTTACTTGCAAATGTTCAATTTTGACGACCAGGCAGCGTATGACCTTAGTCCTTCATGGTGAACATAAGCTTAGTTGGGCGTTTTCTCGCGGTATATGTAACTCCTAATCCTTGCCCAAGGCATGTCTGTTTAATGTCTATGACCATGCTAATGACCATTGCTGAAGAATTCCGATGGATCGAATGCTTCTTATAGGAACCAGTGCATGAGATTTCCAAAATGTGGTATGTGCGACCAGCAAAGCCTCAGATCAGCCTGCGCATACGCGGAGTCTGATCAGAACCTTTGCTAGTAGCTTGAGTATTTTATGATTGTTAAGCTACTGACTGATCACCATTTGGAGATTTTAAGCTTAAAAGAAGGCTGCAGAGTCTCGTCCGAGTCTACACTTGTCAAAAAGTCAAACTGTTGGAAATCTCATGCTGCGGCTTATTTACATTTCCCCAATGAAGGGTTTTAAAAATATTTGAGCCTGCACTGTTTTCCGTCGATGACAGCCTAAACCAATAACCATGAACTTTGTCACGTTCGTGTAGAAAAGTCTGTGCTTTTAATGCGCTCTTGCCTTTGATCTTATCTGAAGGCATGTATCGCACAATTAGCAGACAAAAAGTATAGTCTTGCGCTCGGCATGCGAAAAAGAACGTCACATGCCAGATAACCCGTTTAAGTAGAATGGAACCTTCCAAATGTCACTGTATGGTACGAGGGTCATCCAATAAATAGAGAGAATTTCCTTACAATGCAAGAGTTTGTACCATTAAAACATGGCAAATGTAATCATTTGGTGGCATAACTTGTCCGCCATGCAGCAGCGTATCCAAAATTGTGTTGGAAATTGAGTTCGCTTGTTGCTTAGCAACAAAAAGTGATACTAAAGCTATCCTCGCCAGATTTTCCACATACAAAAAGCTAATGCTAAAGAAACATAGCCTTACATTAAATTATTATTATTTATCTGAACTTAGTTTGTCCTTTCATCTGTTAGAGTTTAAATTGTCCTCAATGTTATATATAAAAGATGGTCATTAACATATACAAGTTAGTCATTGTTGCCTAGCAACCAGGCACTTGTGGAAAATTGAATTATTTGATAAGTCTTTATTTTTCTGTTGCTAGGCAACAGTGGACACATGGTATGCATGGTTTTTAAAAATACTGTTTTAAAATATCAAAAATATTTAATTATTTTAGGGTGATTTAAAACTTTTATACCAACCAACAATAATTCAAGGGCAAATTCATGACCCATACCCACTTTTCTGATTCCACAATTTTGCATTTTTGTCGCTTTTTTACGCTATAGGTCCCTGTCGATTTGAAATTTTTCAAAAGAAGTCAATGAATTTTACAGAATAATTACCTTATATTGTAGTTTATAGAATGGATTCTTTTTGGAACTGATCTGCACATGCCAATAGCCATGGCAACCAGTTTAATGTATCCGGCCAGGTAAGCTTTAAGTACGTGCTTGGGTTACGTAGCAACAAGAGACATTACATTCTGTCAAACTTTTGGATATGTTGTTGCATGCCCAACAAGTTATGCCACCTTATGGTCATATTTGTGATGTTAAAATGGTAAAACCCATTATATTATAAGGAAAATCCCGCTATTTATTGGATGACCCTCGTATAAGTAAACCGAGCATAAACGGACATCAATTTTCCAACGAAATTAAGTTGTGTTCGTAATTTTAGAAATTCACTTTTCCAAAAAAGGTCAGTGTTCGATTTTTTAGGATGTTTTGAAAATTATTTTTGGCGATAATTTTAGGTGTTCGTAATTTTAGGGTGTTCGAAATTTTAGAACATTTACCGTAATCATATGTAAATGCAATTAAATAGTTAATCTTGAAATTGTTAATGTTTTGTTGGCATACAAGATTTGGTTTTCTAAAGTTCAGGTTTTTTAAACTTTTGAACTGTAGCCCATGAATATGTCTTTCCTGGTAGTATACACATTCATAGAATTACCCTCCATTTTATTGTTAGGATGTGTGCAGTATTTGGTGGAACCTACTGTTTACGAATGTCAGCTTCCTCTGTGATATTGGACAAAGATAACAAGTGAGTATATGAAAATAATTTAATGTATGCTTCCAACTCAGCCTCATCACTAGGAAACCTACTTTTTTGCATGCAAACAACAAAGGTGCAGACCAGTCTATGCATCTACACATTCTGATCAGCACATTTGCTTGCCAATGCAATAAGTACAGAGTTCGTGTTTGCTGCCCCAAATAGCTATATAATCTATGCATCCGGCTGCTTGTGGCCATTTACAATTGATAGAAAATCAATATTCAAATAATGGATGTTTGACTTGTAATCCACAATGGACACTGAATTCATGTTATATGGAAAGTCTGCTTTTGTTATTGAAAACTATTATGCTCAGAAGTGACAATGTGATGATTGATGCATTTTTTTTGTTTTGAGAAATCTGATGTAAAAAACCGCACAGCTATTTTAAAGGTTTTTTCCAGTGTTTTAGATGCAATTTGTGTTGTATTTTCACAGTGGTTAGATGCCAGAATAAAGATCACACTATGATATGCTTGTTTCATAGCATTAACATGTACCTCGGAAGATGTTTGAATACATGTCCTAGCGACCTTGTGTTTAAACAGTTTCCTTGAAACCCAGCATACATTATTGTATAAAAACATCTAGTATTCCAAAAGTACTACTGTCGTGCCAACCAAGAGTGTCCAGGGCTCTCAAACCCCTTTTTGGGATTGGGGCCGGGGCCCATGGAATTGAGGAAATTAGCGGTGTTTTGACTAGAATTGCGAAATTTTACATCGTCCTTATATATGACGTTCCATTGGTAGATTGATTCCAATAATTTAACTGCTATAATGAATGTTAATTAGTGTACTATGAGATAAAGGAGTTAAGAAGCAAATGTGATTGTATTCTATTAATCTGTGAAATTGTAAATATGTAACAATATGTTCTGTATTTGTATTATATGAAATAAAGATGGAGAACCAATTAAAAAAAAATGTTTTTTTTTGGGGGGGGGGGAGGGTCAAATTGGGATTTTTTTTTGTTGAATTGGGAAAAAACATACTTTTTGTCATTGGGAATGGGGCCGAATATCAGCCCCAAAATCGGGTGATCTAGAGCCCTGGTTTCAGTGGCGTAATACTTTGTTTACAATTGCTAAGTAAAATACAAACGTGTACACTTCGAATTCACTTGAGCTAACTCAAATCAATAGATTACTTGTGTATTAATACTCAGGATTAATACACAAGTGATCTATCGATTATAAGTCCCGGATAATTTGTAAACACTGTCACTCTTGGCTGGAAGGACAGTACAATATGCCTTAATGGTTTATTGTTATTTCAATTTTCAGATGTAAGGGTATTGTGACAACAGAAGGCCAGAGAATAGGATGCAAGTATGTATATTACTTAAACCCTTTTTACACCAATGGATTCTTCCATCTGGTTTTATACAATAAAGTTTGAATGGTTCATTGTACATAACAAGGGGTCACAGGTTTAGTTTCCAAATTGTGATGTATTAAGCAGTTAATGAAGATTGTTTTAATCTCATGAAACAGTGCACTGCCTGTGGCATTGAAATGCCACATGTAGCATTTCATCTGGGTCTCACGGTTTAATATTGTAACTATTTACGGGTTTCCAGTATAGAAAGGGTTAACTTGTTAATACTATGTATTCTGATGGATTTTCCTATACAGATACATAAAATTAGGGGGGTATTGTTCATTATATATTTTAAGGGTTCCTGAAAATTATTTTTACCCTAACAAACAGTGTAGACCCAGATGAAATGGAGCTTTATGCTTCATTTCATCTGGGTCTTCACTATTTGCCTAAATACTCCTTTAGGGGTTTCCAGTATACAAAACATATTTAAATGGAAGCAGAAGAAGATGGGAGCTCAAATCAGAAATGAGGCCACTATACGTAGCTGTGCATGTGCTTACATGTGTTAGAGGAGTGTGGTGGCTTAGTGGTAGAGTGCTTGACATGAGATGGAGGGGTTGCAGGCTGGAGCCTCACTGGAGGCACTGCATTGTGTCCTTGGGCAAGACACTTTATCCTCTGCTTAGAATTGGTTCAACCCGGGAAGATCCGTCCTGACATAACTGAAAAATTGTTGTCTGGGAGATAAATAATGAAAACAAATAAAGCATACATGTGTTAAGACTGACTTTATTTACTCATATGTTATACCAAAATCACATGAACTGGCATATTGTATAAATGTCTCATTACCTGGACATTGTTGCCCCTTTGTATACTAATGGATTCTTCTATCTGGTGTGATACAATAAACTTGTGATAGTCCATTGTGCATATCTAGGGGTGTTGGGTTATATAATTTTTTTTTTTTTTTTTTGTCTGAAGATCTTTCTTACAATAACAAACAGTGTAGACCCTGATGAAATGCCGCATTATGCGGCATTTCATCTGGTTTTTCACTGTTTGTAAATGTACTTGTTTAGGGGTTTCCCATATACAAAGGGTTAACAGTTAACATTACACACTCTAACAGTCTTCATCGGAAAGTTACCCATAGGGAAATGTGTCTGTAAAAGTAAGAAGGTCTTGTTCAGCATTCTCTTGGTCAGACCTGCTGGTCAGATTTTAACCACCTGGTCGGTTACTGTCTATCAAGCAAACACCCTGCTGGAACCTTTAATTTGATTGAAATCCTCTAAAACCTCGGTTGAAACGACGTCTGCTGTCTAAGATGAATAGTTTTGATTATAATTCTATGAAACTTGGTCACATTATTAAGTACCATAATGTGTTCAAGCTTCAGAATGGTCCATATCGCATCATGCCTTCAGGAGTTATTGCCCTTTGTTAATGACAATTCCCTATTTATACCAATTTGGCAATAGTGGGGGCATCCGTGTCCCATGGACACATTTCTAGTTTTCTTTATAGGATCCTTAATACTTTCTTCTTGAAAATGATAATTTTTCTGTTGTCTTCTCATATTTTCAGGTATCTTATAATGGAAAGTACCTATTCCCCAGAATCTTTTATATTAGCAGGAAGTAGTAGGTAAGTGTTCAATAATACCGTCGAGGAAATCAGAGGTTTATGCTTTTGTAGAAATTCTCCTTAACCTCAATACAAAGAATGTGCAGTTGAAATTATATTTTGGAGGGTGGTGGCTCTGGTAGAGTGCATGACTCGAGATCAAGGGGTTTCAGCTTCAAGCCTCACTGGAGGCATTGCATTGTGTCCTTGAGCAAGACACTTTATCCTCTGCTTAGTACTGGTTCATTCCAGGAAGACTCATCCCAACATATCAGAAATTTTTTTGACTGGGACCTAAAGAATCAAATCAAACAGTCTGCAATGATAAAGGTGGTGTTCACCCAGGCCAGTAAGATGAGGTGGCTTGGTCACCAAGACCGCAGCACAAGCTGGATCACACAAACACATGTTAGAGGTAGACAGGATATAAGAACATAAGTAGACGAGAGAAGCAGATGATAGAAGTAGTGAGTGGTGGACTATAAAGTTTAAATCAGTCTAGGATCATGTCTGTTTTAACACTGCCCTAAGGACTTTGCAGATTTTTGTTTGTTTGTTTGATTTGATTCTATATATCCCAGTCAAAAGTTTTTTCAGTCATGTCAGTATGGGTCTTCCTGGGTTGAACCAGTATTAAGCAGAGGATAAAGTGTCTTGCTCAAGGACACAACACAGTGCCTCTGGTGAGACTTGAACCAGCAACCCCTCTATCTAGAAGGACTTTGCAGATGTTAAGTATGAAAATGAACACATACCATTATTGCCTTAATAAGCTCATTGTGCACACAACTCTTTGAAAAATTTTATACTATTTTTGAAAACAGTGTTGACCCAGATCAGCTTGCTTCAGATTTTTACTTTTTTTATCCACATGTTGAATCCATGTTCATAATGAAATTGCACCAAAGAAAAATAGCATTCACACAACTCAGACATTATTGTGCACCTATAAGAGCTTATTAGATTGATTATGGAATATATGGGCCTCGCTATGAGAAAACCTGACTTTGCTGCATGTGAACAACAAAGGCATAGATCAGCCTGCACATCTGCCCAGTCTGATCAGCGCCCTTGTTATTCACTCTCTGGAAAGGACAATAGATAAACTTGTCACTTGCAAGTTTTCATGTTTCTAGCTACCAATAGTCTCTGTTACAGTAGCTGAGTAGGCTAGTTTGAATATGACCATCTCGAGGTTATAAAACATTTTTCATGCTCAACTCAGCTGAGCACAAAATTTATCCTGCTCATCAATGTTAAAATGCCAACAATTGTTGGCATTTTAACATTTATTAGCATGATAAATACAACATCTGAAAGCCTTAAAGCAAGAAACTTCTTTATTTGTGGGTATTTTAGTTTTTATAAGCAGTAAAAATTTTGTGCTCAGTTGAGTTGAGCATGCAAAAAGTTTTATAACCTCAGGGCCAGGTCATAAATCTTGATAGCAGGGTTTCTCAAGGAGAGGACCATATTTATTATGATTTCTATACTGGCAGGTACATATCAAGAGGAACTATTGTGACAGATAAACAGTTGTTACCATCAGATTCTCAAGAAGTGAGTACATGGGTGAAAGTTTACATGATTATTCCTAAGATTTTCATGATTATTCCTGAAGTTTTTATGATTATTCCTGAAGTTTTTGTGGTTATTCCTGAAGTTTTCATGGTTATCCCTGAAGTATCCATGATTATTTCTGAAGTTTTTATAGTTACTCCTGAAGTTTTCATGATTACTCCTGAAGTTTTCATAATTACTCCTGAAGTTTTCATGATAACTCCTGAAGTTTTCTTGATTACTCCTGAAGTTTTCATGATTATTCCTGAAGTTTTAATGATTACCCCTGAAGTTTTCATGATTATTCCTGAATTCAGCATTTTGAGGCTTGAAAGTCAGCCTCAAAATGCTAAATTGGGCAGCTTACGAGGGTCATCCAATAAATAGAGGGAATTACCTTATTATGCAAAAATTTGTACCATTAAAACATTGCAAATGTGATCATTAGGTGGCACAACTTGTAGTGCATGCAGCTGCATATCCAAAATTTTGTTGAAAAGTGAGGTTGCTTTTCGCTTAGCAAGGAAAATGTGATACTGAGGCAAACCTGGCCAGATTTTCCATGTACAAAAACCTAATGCTTAAGAAACAAAGTCTGACATTTAATTATTATTATTTGTCTGAACATAGATTGTCCTTTAATCAGTTATAGATTTATCGTTCTCAATGTTACATATAAAATATGGTCATTAACGTGTACAAGTTAGTCATGGTTGCCTAGCAACCAGGCAGTTGTGGGAAATTGCACTATTTGTAATTTGTAAAGTCTAAACTTATCTGTTGCTGGGAAACTATGGACACATGTGATACATGATTTTTTAAAGATACTGTTTTGAAATATAGAATGTATTAAATAATTTAAGGGTGATTTAAAACTTATATACCAGCCAACAATAATTTAAGGGCAAATTCATAACCCATACCCCCATTTCTGATCCAACAATTTTGCACTTTTCTTGCTTTTTACGCTAAATGTACCTGTCAATTTGACATTTTTAAAAGAAGTCAATGAACTTACAGAATAATTACCTCATGTTGTAGTTTATAGAATAGATTCTTTTTGGAACTGATCTGCACATGCCAGTAACCATGGGAACCATTTTAAGGCATCTGGCCAGGTAACCTTTATGTATGTGTTTGTGTTGCTAAGCAACAAGCGACATCACATTCCTTCAAATTTTTGAAAATGTTGATTTATGCATAACAAGTTATGCCACCTTATGGTCATATTTGTGATGTTTAAATGGTACAAGCTCTTACATTATAAGGAAATTCCCCCTATTCATTGGATGACCCTAGTATATTATATTAGCTTCTGATTGATATTTGGTGAAAATTTTCAGGATTATTCCTGAATTCAGGTCTTTTATGCTAAATTGGCCATGTGCAGATAATAATACCAGTAGCTTCTCCGACAGATTTAATTCTTTCAAAAGACAGTTTACCATTTTAACTTGACGTTTTGTAGGCATACTACAAGTTCTAAGAATTGAATTTCAAAAGGTCAGAATTTTATAGCTTCTGAAAAATGCGAGTACAATTAGAAACAAAATGAGTCAGCTAATGAGATTTTGGTACTAATCACATAGACAATCACGCACAACCATGCAACTACCAGCTTAGCAAAATCATAGTTCATGAAATCAAATTTGGTGATATAGCTGTCATGTAAATATAAACAATTTGCTATATAGTGACCGGTATTTTAATACTGAGTGGCAGTTCAAGATGTCTTAAAGATGCAAAGGCAGCCGACATGATACTTGTTTGATAGGCTTCCTTAATTTCAGTAACATATGTTGTTGGTACACATTGGAATTGCACAAACTTCTCAACTACTTTCTAATGTCTCAGTGTAATGAACATGTAGAAATGAACAAGTTTTTGAGTAGTTTGGCGTGCACCTGGATGACAATAAAAGAAAGTCAATTTTATATTATGGACAGCTTATCTGAGTTATTTCATTGGAATGAAATACTAAATTGGTGGTTGCCTGGTTGTAACAGGCTCAGACAAGTTGCAAGTTTAACTATTTGACTAATACATGAGTTCTGATATAAGATCCTTCAGGGTTTTCCTACCTTTCTGAAGTCGACGCCAGGGGCCTGTTTAATTTGAGGGGAAAAACATTTGGACCATCAAATTGGGAAAACTAGAAATTGACCGCCATTTATATGGATTAGAAACATAAGATATTAGCAGAGTAAAGCTGCTTTAATTGCCCATCATAAAAATACATGAAAAATTGTATAAAAAGTGAATGAAAACATGCTTTCATTCACATTTTTATGCAATTTTTAAAAACATCTGTAACTCCACTATTTTTCATCAGCTTTTCATGAAATCTTCACCAAAATGTAGAACTAAGAAATTGGGAATGATATACACCATTTTGGGAAGTTTTTGCTCATTTTTGAATTGTTAAGGGACCGTTATTCGGCCCCAAATCAGGCCTAGGAAAATCCCTGTCCTCTATCCATTGTTTCTCTTTTGAGTCAGAAAATGGATCTTCCCAGTTTTATTATATCAAACTGACTGGAAAAACCTTTCAGTAGTATAAATTTCAAATGATATACAGGCCAACCTCGCTATCTCAAAGTCCAAGGGAACGGCGAAAATACTTCGAGTTATCCGAAGTTTGACATTTGCAAACTGTGACGTCACCCCAATGTAATGTACGGTTCAATTTCTACGAGACATACTTTTGCAGTACATGTGTAGTCAAACTGTTCCTACTGAAAACCAGATTGAAATAAAGACAAAATAATTCTATTTTAGTTTGTTTTATTTCCACTTTAATTACACTGTGGACAGCCATAACGCGCTGCCTTAGCGAGGGATAAACAATATTGCGGAAACGGCGATTTTTTTAAATTACTGGTAATGAATAGTGAAATGGTGAAAACAGGCTTTAATTATTGAAATTTCCGATATTTTTTTCAGGAGAATAAACAAACTTAAAAACCAAACCAAGGTTGTATAAGTAAAGACTCACGAAAATATCTCATCAAAGGACACCAATAAACAACATTTAGATTTGAATGGCACCGCTAATTTTCTGATTGTCAAATCAAGCACGCCTGGGTTGTTATGCATTGTCAAGGTCAATCGATACAATTATTTATACTCAAACAGCTGATCAATGAACAATGACTGCCTCTATAACTAATTGGCGATTATCTGCAACAATGGATTATACTGGACTGAATTAAAGGCTATTGTTCGATGTCTGAAGGTTAATTACTCTGTTTGGCATTCAGATTGTTTAATTTTTTGACCAGCACACAATTTACTTCGACATAAGTATTGGTAAAGAAGCAGAAAACAAATTTTCGGGAATGAAAAACCACTTCGATATAGCCGAGATTTTGTGATAACCAAGTTCGACATAAACAGGTTTGAAATTCAAAGCAATATAGGGGAAATGCTCGGGAATGGATTTTCACTTCGACATATGCCGTGTATTCGAGATAAGCAAGTTTGACATAGCGAGGTTGACCTGTATAAAATGTCTTTTTTACAGTTATCTATGCTATGTATTCCATGCCCTGATGGTGGTGACAGACCTATTCAAGTCTTAGAGCTTCCACCAACAGCTATGGCTTGTCCTCCAGATCTCTGTAAGTACTGCTGTGTTCTACTTTTAAAGCTGCATAGTCTGTAACTTTTGATCTTTTAATTTTTGATATATTGTTTCTATTTATTAAGAACACAGTAAAAAAAAACACTAAAATTCAGGTATACATTTTACCAATTTCATAAATCTTTACAAATTATCAGTATCAAAACAACAGCATTTGTGTTAAAACTTGACTGTCTATAATTATTAGAGGGACACAAATAATTACCAACAAGAGAAAAAACACCTGTTTTTATAAGATAATTCACTTTTCCATGCAGTTTTCAGCTATAGTGAACAGATTTATTGTGAAAACTTAACTTAATTCTTCTTTTACAAATGTTTTAAAAAGAAAATATTTTTTTCGAAAAATGTTCATAGTTGCAGAGTTAGTCTCTTTAAATTCTTACTGGTATAGGTTTAGATAAACAAATTTTTCAGCGTAAAATTATAAATATTTGCTTACCCATCGGTTTTAACATAAGTTTTGGGTGCACAAAAGAACTGTCTCTTTTGAGTACCCACAACATATATTTTGGTTTAGAAATAAGAAAAATATTTTTTGTTGCTCACTCTTAACTAAAGGCCTGCCTACTTTTTGCATGTAATTTTGCATGTTTTTTTTTTGTCGTCTGCTAATCTTGTTCAAAATCATATTTTCTTGAAAAATCCTTTTAGGAATATCATCAAAGTGTCAAACAGTTTAGATCCAGATCAAGCCCAACGTTTTGTTATGTCTGAACTGGGTCTAAACTGTTTACAAAGTTTATCAGCAGACAACATTGGTGTGAAAAAAGTGAAGATCCAGATCCACCTATATGTTTTTGAACGCTCAAAAACATGTTACACCATCTAATGTCAATATTCCAAGTTTTTATGGGATAGTTGATGTCGTAAAAAATCAAACTGGCGGCCAGATGACGCTAAATGATGTCACTAGTCTGTGCAGTGATTTATTACTCAATATGTCACTAGATGTTACTATTGGCTATATAGGCAGGGAGGGAGGGCAGTGGCCTAGTGGTAGAGTGCTTGACTCGAGACCGAGGGGCCGCGGTTTCGAGCCTCACCAGCCTCACTGCGTTGTGGTCTTTGAGCAAGACACATTTATCCTAACTTAGTACTGGTTCAACCAGTCCCTGTTTAACTGAAAGATTGTTGATGGGACGTAAAGAATCAAACAAACAAACAAATATAGGCAGGGTGTGTTAGAATAGGTAATATAAATGGAAGTATTTGATGTTTTGGTTATATCTTTAATTGTTAGCCCCCTGGGAAATTTTTCCAGCTTTTTTGTTGTCTGCTGATTTTTCAAAATCAACTTTTTCGAAAAATTCTTTCAGGAATACATTCAGAGTGTCAAACAGTTTGGATCCAGATTAGGCCCGACGTTCTGTCGGGCCTGATCAGGGTCCAAACTGTTTGCATAAGTTATCAGCAGACAACACTAATTAACAAATCAACTTGTTTTAACCATGGGCCTGATGAATAAATTATAATAGCACAGTCACCACGGTTTCCCAGCCAGCTCAGTTGTGTGGTTTCAATTAATACAACGAGGCTGTGTGGTAAACAGTGCATATCCTGTTCAGATGATTTCATCAGAAGCTATCTGATCTGGATCTACACTGTTTTATTAAGAAAATATATCAGGGTTCAGCAGGACAAGAGATTATTTGATTTACTGATAACTTGAAGTGAAAAATTCTGGTTTTGAAGACTGCATTAACATTAACATAATTCTGATTTTGAAGACTTTGCATTAGCCTTAACATGAGTTGACTGTATTTGATTTCTTTTTTAAGATATTTTCCATTTGACGAGACAGAGCAAAGATGGGACCTCACCAAAGGATGATCTGTCATGTGCACTTGAAATTCTTTTCAAAACAGGTACTCAATACAAGGGGGAAAGTTTTCAGGATTATTCCTGAATTCAGGATTTTGAGGCTGACGTAGCATATAAAGTCAGCCTCAAAATACTTAATAAGGCACATTATAATACCTGTTCTGATTCATTTGACAATTGACTATTCAAACTTGAAATAATTGATGTTTTATTGGGATACTGCAAGATTTAAATATAGAATTTTCTAAAGTTCAGGAGTTTTATTAATTTTGAACTTTCAGGTATGACTGGGTATGAATAGTGTGAATACTGTATTCAATCTAATACAACCACGCAACTACCAATTTAGCAATCTATTCCAAAGAAATGTCTCAAGATGAGCTGTCAAAAGCATAAAATAGGCAGTCTGTTGTGGTTATTCCGATGCATGAGAAACTACATGGAACTTTATTCATTTCTACATGCTCATTTCACTGAAACAATGAAAATAGTGGAGAAATTGTTTTTTAAAAAAGCTGATGGTGAAAAACACATTTATTTAGAAGACATGTTGTAGGTACACATTGGAATTGCCTTTATGAGGGAATTCCAATGTATACCAGCAACATATGTTACTGAAAATAAGGAATACTATTTTGAGATTTACACTTTCAAAGTATGATGTCCATTGTCTGTCACTATAACCGCCAATTGTTTATATTTGCATGAAGCATCATTTCAAAATTATATTTCATGCACTATCTATTTGCTAACCTGGTAGTTGTGTGGTTGTATATGCACATGCTCTAATAAGTGCACTGATTACTTATTGGGTTGTTTATACAATACAAACTTCTGATTTCCAGTCAGTCATGTAGTGTTATTTCATTATTCATATACCATATTGCTCCTATAGCCAGTGGTTGCCAGTTGTGTTCAACCACATGCCAGCCAACCAAAGGCAACATTGTATAGAAATTGTGGGTTGTCGACAGAACCCAATAGTCCTGAAGGATCAGAATGTGAAAACTTCATCATGTTGATGAAAATGTGTGGATCCTGATCAGCTGGCTTTATTAGAAGTCAGTTGATCTAGATCTAAGCTAGGTGTGTGTTTTCAAAAAGGGTATCAATTGTATTATTTTGATAAAGGTGTGCGCACAGCTCAAGTAAATTATGTAGAATACAGAAATTTCTAAAGTTCAGGATTTTGGAATTTTTTGAACTTTCACCCATCCTGGCCCATGTGCTATATAATCCAATGTCATATAACCTTCAAAACTATGTTAGCCCTTTGTATAATAAAGGATTCTCCCTTCTAATTTTGATACAATAAACTTGGGCTAATAATGCATCGGTCATATTTAGGGGTGTCAGGTTATAGTTTTCAAAATATATTGTATTTTTTTTTTTGTCTGAGGATCTTTTTACATTAACAAACAGTGTAGACCCTGATGAAATGCCACAAAATGTGGCATTTCTTCAGAGACTACACTGTTTGTGATAGTATCTGTTTAGGGTTTGCCTGTGTTTACAGGGCTAAAAACCATGTTTTTACAGAAAACAGCGAGGAGGAAACTATAGAAGACAAGCCAAGAATACTGTGGTCACTATATTTCACTCAGAAAGATAACTCTTTCATAAACTCCTGTGATAAACTACCAGATAATGTATTCCTACTCTCAGGGCCGGGGACAGAAGTTGACATTGATAGACCAGTCCAGGAGGTAACTAAATGACCCTATATATCTGTATGGTCACTATATTACATTCAGAAAGATAACTCTTTCATAAACTCCTGTGATAAAATACCAGATTATGTATTCCTACTCTCTGGGCCAGGGACAGAAGTTGACATTGATAGACCAGTCCAGGAGGTAACTAAATGACCCTATATATCTGTATGGTCACTATATTACATTCAGAAAGATAACTCTTTCGTAAACTCCTGTGATAAAATACCAGATAATGTATTCCTACTCTCAGGGCCGGGGACAGAAGTTGACATTGATAGACCTGTCCAGGAGGTAACTAATTGACCTATATATCTGTATGGTCACTATATTTCACTCAGAAAGATAACTCTTTCTCATAAACTCCTGTGATAAACTACCAGATAATGTATTCCTACTCTCAGGGCCGGGGACAGAAGTTGACATTGATAGACCAGTCCAGGAGGTAACTAAATGACCCTATATATCTGTATGGTCACTATATTACATTCAGAAAGATAACTCTTTCATAAACTCCTGTGATAAAATACCAGATAATGTATTCCTACTCTCAGGGCCGGGGACAGAAGTTGACATTGATAGACCTGTCCAGGAGGTAACTAATTGACCTATATATCTGTATGGTCACTATATTTCACTCAGAAAGATAACTCTTTCATAAACTCCTGTGATAAACTACCAGATAATGTATTCCTACTCTCAGGGCCGGGGACAGAAGTTGACATTGATAGACCAGTCCAGGAGGTAACTAAATGACCCTATATATCTGTATGGTCACTATATTTCACTCAGAAAGATAACTCTTTCTCATAAACTCCTGTGATAAAATACCAGATTATGTATTCCTACTCTCTGGGCCAGGGACAGAAGTTGACATTGATAGACCAGTCCAGGAGGTAACTACTGGAGTATAGCCCTTCAAATGGAACACTGTTTTTCGGCAATAACATTAAATCTAAAATGGGAACTTTAAATGTAATTAGAAAAATAAATTTAAACCAAAAAACATTAATCAAAAATATTTTTTTGAAGTTCGTATACGTTTTCATATATGCTGTGATAGGATGGAATTTTAATATCCTAAATGTTTTATGCCAAATAACATTCCCTTCTAGTACCAGCTGAACATAAAGCCATGTATATACTGATATAAGACCATTTACAACAATGCATCAGTGGATATTGGCTTGTGTTACTGTTTATCAGCCTAGTCAACAATATTTCAGTTATTTCTAACCATGTCACATAGACGGTGACCCAAAAGAAAGGCTACATCTATAGATGCCTACTCCCCTAAAAGACCTCTTAGTTGGAAGCCCTTGGCCTAGCTATTCTATGAATTGGTCAGCTTATTGATCTCACCACTCCCATATGCCTGATGTATGACAACAGGCATATTTTTCTATCAAATCAAACGATGGTAAAAGTTTAAATATAAAATAAAATGCAGTACATTAGTGCCCGTACATCTGTCATTTTATTTGTATTTCCAGGACTGTGTATTTCTAACATAGAGACGCATGAACAAAACATACAGATAGGTAGCAGACAAAATGATAGTACTTGGTAGGCATGTAACGCAAAAACAACCCATTATCCGTTGACCTATATAAGCAGCCTGGACTGAATTGTAAACAGCACCATTTGATGCCTTCCACAAGATAATCGTCTGCTGTCATCTTTAATGGACATTTTATAGTTGAGCAAATACTGCGATATCTATACAAAGTGTATTTCACTGACAGGACAAAAATGGGTACTGATAGGGTATTTTCATACAAATAAAAACTAAGTTATTTATTTTTACAAGATATCAGGAGTAAGATTGTTATCATTCTCCGCCAAAATATAAATCTAGTTAGGGTTTTGCTATTTCTATCCGCATGCAAATTTTCATTGTGTAGTAACTTTTATGTAAAATTTTAAAAATGAAAATTTGTGTTCCATTTGAGGTGCAATACTACAGTAATTGACCCTTTATATCTGTACACAACATACGTCCAGGTAAGCAAACTTTTTGTGCATAAAATGTGATTATTATCTAATCGATTAGTTTAAACATGTGTTTTGGGTGCTCAGAAGAACCGTCTCATTGAGATGGTTCTTTTGAGTACCCACAACATGTTTTGATTGAAAAATTAGAAAATTACTTTTTAATTTAACCCGCTTATATGGAGGTCAGAGTCAAATAAACCCATTTATCCCAAATAGTTTGTTTCATTCCCATCCATTTAGCCCTTCTCATTCTGATGGATTTTACCATGAATGTTGATCGAAGTAGTATGGAATTGCCCATTTTGTATTTAAATGGGTTGTCAGTCAAAATTTCTATGAGATAATGTATATCCCTGAAAATTGTTTTTTATCTTATCAATCAATTCAGACCCTTATTAGCTCACCTGAGCCGAAGGCTCATGGGTGAGCTAATACTATACCAGTCACTCCGGCGTCCATCCGTCCGTTCGTCTGTCAACATTTTCAAACATCTTCTCCTCTGAAACCCCTGGGCCAATTAAACTCAAATTTCATATGGAGACTCCTTAGGACGCGGGAACGAAAGTTTGTTCAAATTATCCTTGTCACACGACCAAGATGGCCGCCATGCCCATATATGGTAAAAACCCTTTAAAAATCTTCTTCTCCAGAACCAGAAGGTTGATGACCTTCGGACTTGGTATGTAGCATTGGGGGTTTTGGGTCTACCAAGTTTGTTCAAATAATGATCCTAGGTTGACCTTGACCTACTTAACGTCAAGGTCAAGTTTGCTTCCTAATGCATTTAAATGGGAATTTTTTTGAAAATTTGATTTTTTTAATACTGTTGAAGCCAAAGTCATTATTCTTACTTGATATGTAAAAACTAATGAGACAATGGCTATAAATAAGTTTCAAAGGTCAAGGTTGACCTTTGCCCTTTCAGCCAAGGTCGCTCATATTGTGGTTTCATCAATATATTAAAACATAGTTTTCCCACAAACCATTGGCCGAAATGAACTCAAATTTCATGTGAAGACTCCTTATGATAAGTAAGCTAAAATTTATACAAAATATTTTGGTCACATGACAAAGATGGGTGCCATGCTCATATATGGTAAAAACCTTTTAAGAATCTTCTCAAGACCCAGAAGGCCAATGACCTTGAGACTTGGTATGTAGCATTTGGGATGTGGGGCCTACCAAGTTTGTTCAAATGATGATCCCAAGATGACCTTGACCTACTTAACGCCAAGGTTAAATTTGCTTCCTAATGCATTTGAATGGGAATTTTTTTGAAAAGTTGATTTTTTTAATTTTGTTGAAGCCACAGAAATTATTCTCACTTGATATGTTCAATCTAGTGCCTATAAATAAGTTTCAAAGGTCAAGGTTGATATTTGACCTTTCAGCCAAGGTGGCTCATATTGGAGTCCCATCAACATATTAAAACACAATTGTCTCACAAACCACTTGGCCAATTGAAATCAAATTTCATATGACAACTCCTTATGATTGATTAGCCAAAATTTATACAAATTGTTATGGTCACATGACTAAGATGGCCACCACGCCCATATATGGTAAAAACTTTTTAAGTATCTTCTTCTCTGGAACCAAAAGGACATTGGCTTTGGGACTTGGTATATAGCATTGGAGATGTGGGCCCTACCAGGTTTGCACAAATGATGAATCTAGGTTGACCTTGACCTACTTAATGGCAAGGTCAAATTTGATTCCTAATGCATTTATATGGGGAAAATCTTAAAATGGTTTTATGTTAAGTACCAAATGTCAAGCTGACCTGTGACCTTTTATCCAAGGCCACTCATTTGGACTGCCACATACCTATCTAAACATCTTTTTCTCAGAAATCACTGGGCAGTTTGATGGATTATTTATTAGATTGTTTAGGTTGCTTGACCAAACTGGCTGCAACCCCCATATATGGTAAAACAAAATTTGTTCCATTATAAGCTGTAGTTGACCTTCAACTATTTTAACATTATTAAGGAGATCAGGTGAGCGCCTCAGGACCTTCAGGTCCTCTAGGTAAATGCTATCTTATACTGTTTGTTTGATTTGATTCTTTACCTCCCATCATCAATCTTTCAGTTATGTAAGGATGGGTCTTCCTGGGTTGAACCAGAACTAAGCTAGGATTAATGTGCCTTGCTCAAGGACACAACGCAGTGACGTCGGTGAGGCTTGAACCCGTGGCCCCTCGGTCTCAAGCCAAGCACTCTACCAGTGAGCCACTGTGCTCCCCATCTTATATGGTATTTCACCTGGGTCATCACTGT
This sequence comes from Loripinus fragilis, assembly GCA_964019695.1. Lineage (NCBI taxonomy): Eukaryota > Metazoa > Mollusca > Bivalvia > Lucinida > Lucinidae > Loripinus > Loripinus fragilis. The sequence goes on from OZ026523.1 coordinate 62,275,707, forward strand.
TTGCCAAAGTACCTGTTTACTGGTTTCCAGAATGAAAAGAGTTAAAGGGGAAGCTGGTTGAATTGTCGGCAAACCGAAGATTCTGATGGCATCAGCATTGATATCAGCATGACTGTACACAATATCTCAAGAACCAGTTAGCATATCTTAATCAAATTTGTATTTGTATGGGTACAACATTGGGACATATTGATTAGGATTTGGCACCTTTCACCCGATTTGCAAGGTCATCAGAAGCCAGCTGATCTGGATCTGCACTGTTTTCAAAAGAGGGTATAGAATTTTGAAACATAATGAGTTTTTACATGTTGTATGCACAGTGGGCTAATTAGGTAAAATACCGTATTTTTTCTGTCCTTTAGGCCAGAGAACTATTCAAGAAGATTCTACCAGATGAGGAGTTTCTTCCAAAAGCACCAAATCCAGAAGACATTATTTATATAGATGACACTGAAGCCAAAGTTTCTGAAGACAGCAGCCAATCAGAATTCGGAGAACAAGATTCTAACCAATCACAACACACCAAAGACAGCACCAAGACTGGGTCCATAGACCAGGAGTCTTATATATCACAGATTAATCAGGAAAATAGTAACCAGTCAGATGTTCAAGCCAAAGACAGCACACAGACTGGATCCACAGATCAGGTGTCTAATATATCGCAGCTTAATCAGGAAAATTGTAACCAGTCAGATGCTAGTGAAGTATCTGACCAATCACAAACTAGAACTCAACAGCAATTAAGTAACCAATCAGATTTGAAGAAAGAGAGTTGTGAGCAGGATGCTGAGCCTTTGCAGAACAAAGAATCTTCCCAGTGAAGAATTCAAAGTGAAGTTAGTTGAAGACAAACCAATTACAATATGAGCCATTAAACTGAAAAGAAAATCAGTTTGTTTTATAAGCGAACAACAAAGATATAGACATTCCGCATAATATTAGCCAAGTATTATATTTACACACACTTTAGCAAAATTTTCAAAGTTCTAGCTATCCCCTGAAACTGAGCAAGTACCAAGCTGGTGGCGAATCTGTAAAAAAAGATGACATTCCTAGAGGGAATAAAAAAATCGTTTGCTTTTCCGGTAATTGTTCTCTTTTTACAAAAGGCCATTACAAATTTGCTTTCCAAGTCATAAAAGTATACTATCTGAAAGGTCATTCTGTTAATATTGACCATCAAAATACTTCTGTTAATTTACTGCAGTTTGAATATTGGAAAAAAATCTTTAAACAAATTTATTACCAAACAGTGACTATTTGCACATGCTTTACCTGATATTTTTCATTTCATTAAACTTGTCGCAAAGCAAGTCTTGATGGAAAATACATTTGTATGATTCTTTTGTAACTGGCATTTTAATTGTAAAAACATTTTAATCAATGGCCTTCCCCTGTTAAATGGAACAAGTTGGAAGTTTTGCATGTTTGTTGTGTTTACTTTAAAAATAGATCAGCTCTAGCAGTGAATTGTTGAGTAATAATTCACTGTTCGGGGGTCAGTTGTAAAGATCAAATCACGAGCCAGTAGCGCGAGTTTTTTATCTTCGTACAACTGACCGAAAAACAGTGAATTATTACTCAAGAATTCACGCACTGGAGCTGATCTATTTCGATTCTAACACACAATAAACGACAAACACATTTGAAGTCTTCAGCATCTTCCAACTTTTCGCCATTGCACTGATTAACTCTCGCCAATACTTAGACTATGTCGCATTCGTATTCGTGTATTTGTTACGTCTTTCAAGCGTAAAAACGACGTTACATCATCTAACCCCATGAATGACGTCAGCTAGCTCACAATTTCCTCGCGCTTTCAAAATTGTGAATTATTGTTTGATATATCACCTTTTTTTAGCATTGATGCAAGGAGTGTTAGAATGTATGTTAAGTATAATTTTACAAAAGAATATGGGCTAGTATATGTGAATAGCAATCCCTGCAAGCATACACAAAGTATGTGAGTGAATGAAGGCTCAGAATGAAAATAAGTACTCCTGCCCCACTAGATAGCTGTATGCTCAAAATATTGAGGCATACAAGAGGTGTTTCATGTTTATTTGAACAAATTTGAAAATGCCGTTATTCATTTATTTCTCGTTATATTTGGTAATAATTGATTTCCATGGGTTAGTCTGATCTCCAGGAATACGCAGTCATCAAAACACCAGTTCTTTACTTTTATTTGCTGGTTTGTAACAGTCTCTGAAGATAAGTAGTCAAATTTTAAGCGTTTAAAAAATGCTGTCTGAAACGAAATGTACTAAATTTTTCTCGAACAATTTCTCGAAAAGATATGAAGTTTTTCTCTTGAGTGTTTTTATATATTGTACATAAATAATTAAAGTGTGTTCTGTTAGAAAATAAAGCAGTCCGTTGGATATTTACTTTTGTGAAGCGACTTGAACATCAAATTTTAGGGTTTACAGTTTCCATAGCAACACTAAATTGTATGCAATATACTCAAATGCAATATTTAGTGATCAGTTTTATCGGCGATAGATACTTAAAATTTTGAGTCGGTTGTGAGTTTTCAGAATTTGTTTTTCAAAATTCTTCCAAGACACATTTTATACATGAGATACCCATTAGGGAATTTGTATGAAAGAACTTATTAAGCCCAGTTTCCAAGGAAAAACAGGCACAGATAGGCGGTTTCTCGAATGAAAATTGGACTGATTGTTCCTCTAAACTTAAAAAAAATCTCACACTTAAATACATATTTTCTAAGAAGATACACCCGTTTTAGCTCTTAAAATCAGTAAAAGGGGATGGGGATGTATTTAATGCCGCCGTGTTATGGCTATCAGAGCTCTCGGAAACGCAGAATTACGCGTATTGGTACGCACGTTTTTTCCCTGGGACGCAGGATTTACGCTAGGCAGGAGTTCTGTGTATGCATGTTTTTTTAGTCGGCACGCGCTGAAAATCCAGAAGCTAATAGATAAATACACACCGGGAGATCAAAAGCCCTTTGAATTATCGATCGCGACACGCTTTTGGACCCGCGGGAGACGTGATTATTGTCCTGTCTCTGTTGACCAATCGTATGACTCGGACTGCTGTGTAGCAATTCTGACAGGTGATTGACAGGATTACCGATGCGGGACAGTGTGATTATTACGAGGTGATTATTAAAGTAATTAAGTAAGGACTATCAGATAATTTTTTGAAACAGATGCGCTACCGATTTACCGCTAATTAAAGAGAGAAAAACTAATAGGGTATTGTAAACAACATCGGACTACCGACTTCCGAATTTGACTGATTAGGGATGAAAAAGAAAACATATTTTATTGCACTCGTTTGCGATTTGAGCAACATAAACATGGAGAGAAAAAAAGTTAACGGATTTGCATTTCTTTATTCGTTCATTGCTACGGCACACAAAAGAGTCTTGAGAATTGTTGAAGCCCTATACAGGTAACGTCCGACTGACAAAAGTTCCAAATGAAGCTACGATAAACTATATCATAGGTTCAAGCCGAGTGTCTAGATGAATAAACACAAACAAATCACTTTCAGCTAGTAAAATCGTTCATTCTAAATCATGGAAGCCATGTTAAATGGCTAAGTAATGTCAATCTATTAATTGCAATCGCCGTATACACTAGCGAGATGCGTTTTTTAGAAGAAAAAAGACTTCCATCTGCATAAGATTATACAAAACAGAGGACTGCTGTCTGTCTGTCTTGTTAATGAATAAAACAAGTACCTACAGTTTAATCTTTTATTTTGATAAGGCCAAACAAAAAAATGTGTGTTCAGGTTACATGAAAAAAGAAACTAAAATTTTTTGTTTTGTTAAGAAGGAACAATCCATTTATGCAAGTTAAAGGGTTAAAGTCAGTTGATCTAAAAATTATTCAAATGAATCACTTCCGGCTAAAATGGAAAAGATATACGGTATGCACAAATTGGTGGGACTCCAACTTTTTTGGAGTGGGACTCCCACTTTTTCCAGTGGGACTCCTACTTTTGTCAGAGGGGAGTCCTGAACTCCTGTTTTCAAAATCCTAGTGAGAGCTCTGGCTATGCTTTAAATTGCTATCTTGTTTACTTGGCAGTGCCAAAGACACGTCCATTATGCATGAAAAGCAAAATTTGTTTGTTTTATTTATACGCGACCGCAAAAAGTGAATTCAAATTTGTTCAAATAAACATGAAACAGGTCTTGTATAAGTATAATTGTCAAATGTTATAGCTAATCTTGACCATGCAGTACAGTGAAAACACTATTGGCTCAGTTTGAAAACTATCAAATCTTCTCCTGCTACAAAAAAATGCATCTGAAATGTTGTCTGCTGAAGTCATCTAATGCATGTAAATGCTTACATCAAGGACTAATTTGGGCATACAGACAAACAGTGTGGACCCAGATTAGACTGCAGTCTGATCTGGATCCACAGAGTTTGCTACGGAGATGTTTTAAGTGGACTAACAGATGATACAGCAGGCGATATTTAGTCATGATTGGCAGCCGAAGAGTTTAAACTTGAAGTAGTGTCATCTAAGATTTACAGTGATCATTTTTCTATTTTAGGACCAAGTAACCTAGACATTACCTGTGAATCCTCTGCTCTGCCAGCAGATTACCGGTATTCACATGAAATATCAGGACTTTTTTGCTCTAATTATAAAGAGTGATGGTACATCTTAGTGTGGGAGCATAGTGGCTCAGTGGTAGAGTGCTTGACTCAAGACCGAAGGGCCGCGGGTTGGAGCATCACCGGCGTCACTGCGTTGTGGTCCTTGAGCAAGACACATTTATCCTAGCTTAGTACTGGTTCAACCCAGGAAGACCCGTCCCTGTTTAACTGAAAGATTATTGATGGGACGTAAAACAAACATCTTAGTGTCTGCTATAGTCGTGATTAGTTTTCTTCAATTTTAAGCCTGGTCCCGAAGTTATAAAACTATATCCATGCTCAATCGAACATGAACAATTGTTGGCATTTTAACATTAATTAGCATATTCTATACAACATCTGAGAGGTTGAAAGCAAGAAAAATCTTTATTCTTCAGCTTTTTGGTTTTTTTGAACTGTTGAAATTTCATGCTCAGTTATGTTGAGCATGTAAAGTTTTATAACCTCTAGGCCTGTTTTACAGAGACTGTATGTACCCAAAATATTGAGACAGATATGCCTATCAGAAAACCTTAACCCTCATCAGACTTCTCCTTCACAGCATAAACCCAGATCAGACTCCTCCTGAGGGAAAGTATGATCACGGTTTACACTATTTGCCATATACTCCTTCACTACATTTTCATGGGTGAAAGTTAAACATTTCAAAATCCTGAACGAGAAATTCAAATAAAAAACCCTTGCAATATGTTTACAAAATATCATCAATTTCATGTTTAAATGGTCAAGTCTTTAAACGGAAAATAAATCAAAGAAGCTACAGTCAAACCTGTCTTAAATGGCCACACAAACAGAACACCAAAAATTGGTTTTCTCTACCATTGCTTAATGCAAGTCGAAAGTATTGCAGAATGCTCCAAAGGGAGCATTCTGCAATACTTTTGACCTTCATAAAGCTACCATTTTCCATTAAGAGCTATGTTTTGTCAATTTTAAGTGGCTGTTTAAGACAGGTTTTACTGTATTAGAATCTGCTTAATTCAGTATTTTGAGGCGGACTTTTTATGGAAAGTCACCCTCAAAATTCTGAAAACTTTACCTGATATGCACATCATCAGGTTGTGAAATACATGTAATTTGAAGGATATGGTAAAAGTTAAGGTGTCTGAATACTAATGGTAAATACAGAATTGATGTGATATTTTTTATTATTTAATGTATGTGGAAAAGTGCAATAAATCGGTCTGACAGGTTGATACAAAAACAGCCTTCTTTATTACTTCAAGTACCCTGCTCAATACAGTGAGCCACTTTAGTTACGCACCACTTATAAAATGTACAATTACTCGGAAAAGACATTATATTTTTATTCTAGGACAATCAGCATATTGTGCATCTATATTTGCATTAGCAATTGAAATTTCATTTAGAATAGACCAGAAATGAATGTGAAAATGGATCTTGAAGGGCACTACCCTCAAAACACCATTTCACATTGAATTATTTCGATTGAAACTCAGATCGCATCACACTTTTTTCAGGATTGAAATTTCTGCTATTCCAGAGATAAGAGCCAATTTATTCTTGGCAATATCTATGACTGGAATGTATTTGTTAACTTTGTCATTTTTTAAGCGTTCTATTATTTTGGTTCCCAGCTGGCTAAGGTTTGAAAAAGGTTGGTTTTAGTACTTTTTTAAAGTAAGTTAAAATTTCGTATGATTCTGAGTAAACTAGTTATCAAAACACTTCTTTTGTAATTTCATTTTAAACAACCATGAATCCACGATTTGTTTTCATAAAAAATTAATGGATTTATTGGGGTCATAGTGTTGAAGTTAGTGATGATGTCACTACTACCAAGGCTATAAGACGTGTCAAATATAAGATGTTTTAGTGTTTTGATACTTCTTTGTCAACAAATGACTCATAACAAAACAATTTGCGAAGGAAAACCTGTTTGAGTTTTGTAACTGACATTAATATGACGTCAAAGCGAGCATTTCTTCAAAAAGTAACGGTGTTACTAAATTCAATGACCAAAAAAAGGGTTTTTACTTGAATAAAATAATTGTTTTTGGTGTTTTTCTGCCACTACGATCACCATGGATAATGCCAAGCGCAAAACGCAAATAGAAAATATAGACGTTTAGGTTGCACATGCATTTTTGTCAAAATTGCCTTTGACGTAGCAGAATGATTCGCAGGAGTCATTCCAATATATTTTTTATGTCATCAAACAGATAAAATGTCAATAAGTAAAGTATCATAGAGAATGTTCGATTCCAGTTTTTTTTTGTCAAAAAATGTGGGCCCTGAAAAAGTGGTGCGTAACTAAAGTGGCTCACTGTATAGGGATAAAACCTAACAGCTTAGTCTATATGGATCTTCTCTGGTGGATATTAAATCAAATTCAATGACCCACAATCAATTGTATAATTATAGCCTGCTTTGAAAAAGTGGGGCTATATTGGATTTGGGTTGTGCGTCATTCCGTCCGTCTGTCATAATTTTGTGAATTTGAAACAGTTATGGACCTTGATTGATGTTTTACAGCATAAAAAGCGCTACAGGGGGGCTATAGTCAGATTCTCTGACAATCCTAGTTATACCCAGACATAGGAAGTATGTAGGGGTATATAGCTTACGTCTTTCCGTTCATTCATAAATACATTTGGTCATTCATTCATCTTTCTGTCTTGCTCAGGATCAAAGATTTTGCATTAAAGTTGTATTGGAATTTATATCATGAAGACCTTTTGATGGAACTCCAAATTGGCCCTGATGGGAGATATAGTGTAAGTCAGCACTATCCCCACCACCACCTTGACCTTGAGGTCAAGATTACAGACTTAGATATTTCATATAAAAGTCCAAGTTTTTGCTTGTAAGGTGAAATAGCTGCATTATCTAGACCCCTATGAGGACTTCGATTTATGTTGGGCATGATGTTAGATAAGTACATGCACATGAATAAAGTTTGACTCTTGGTCATGCCCACCCCAGGTGTGAGCTTGAGGTCCAGGATACAGACATAGAATTTTCATATAAAAGTGAATTTTTTGTATTAAAGTCGAAAGTTCTAACTGACGTGTGTTTTTAATAATTTTCTGAAAAACTTTAGCAATTTGTCAATCCCCTTTGCATTTCCGAATAGGCCTTCATATCAGTAAATGTTACCATAAAACAGCTAAGCATATTTTATAAAATTGTACCCTGAAGGCTCGTTTAAGCCCTCCAGTAAAATATTTTTACTGCCCATTCCAAGGCGGTGCTTCTTTTGTGGTACATTTATGTTATTTCTGTCTTGTTTTTGTTATGCTTTCGTGCATGTCTGTTTATTGATGCCTTGTGGTCACCTGCTGGGAAAGCTGACCTCTTGGCTCTCGTTTGTAATGTCTAATTGTGAAGTTGTCACTTTCCCATTGGTATCCTGGGTCAGGTGTGGTGCTTGATTGTATTGATTCCTGATCTTTGCCCTCTTTCTCACTTTAACAAATACAGGTACCCTCATTTTAAAAAATGACAAAAATTTGCATTAGATGGAGGGGCAAGGTTTGAAGAAGTATTCAATATGCTGGGAAAGGGCTAACCTCGAGGCTCTTGTGTGTTATGTTATCTTGTGTTTTTGTCACTTTCCCACATGGTGTCTCAGGTCAGGTATGGTACTTGATTGTATCAATTCCTGATCTTTGCCTTTCTTTTTACTTGTATTGATTTATCATATAAGTGCCATATCCGGAGCTATTTTGTTTGTTTTATTCTTTACATCCCAGTCACTAATTTTTCAGTCATGTCAGGATGGGTCTTCCTGGAATGAACCAGTACTAAGCAGCAGATAAAGTGTCTTGTACTAAGTGACGGATAAAGTGTCTTGCTAAGGACACAACAACACAGAGACTCAGCCGGCGGTGAGACTCAAACTAGCAACCCTTCGATCCCCAGTCTGATGCTCTACCAATTGAGCAACTGTGCTGCGCATCTCCATAGCTAAAGATAAATATTTGGCCCTTTTTGGAAAAAGCGCTGGTACTAGTAGAGGTATACATGCCCACTATGGGAACTTTGTCTATTTGAATAATGCTGACTTCAACTAAAAATCATTAGTCGCCATAGCTGAAATGAAGTCAAAGGCAGATGGTCATAGCTTGTGTTTGAAGAGTATGCTAAATGTTCTAAACTTTCAATCACTTGTCTTTTTCTGTTCTCAAATAAAATGTTGGTTATCAGTATTGGAATTCACAGTATGCTTGTCAGAATAGCAAACAAGGAAGATCCTGATCAGACTGCTTCTTTAGAAGCAGTCTGATCTGGGTCTGCACTGTTTGCCAAGGCATTTTTTGCAGGCAACTAGTGTTCCAAATTTGAGAACATTAACTGTTTGCTGCAGGAACATATGACAGCACCAAAGTCAGGCCTCCAGAAAAGAAAGCTAACTCGAGCAAGGAACCCTCGATTGCACACGTGTTTGACAGTCTCGAAGTTTAAATTATACGTATGTAGTTGATGGTCAATAACTGACGACTTTTGCCAGAAATAAAAAATTCTAACAATTGGCTTCAGAGGAGATATTTAAAATTCCAGGAAACTGGCCACACATCCTGGTGGCCAAGTTTTTGTTTAGCTATTATGAAGGTCACCCAGTGAATATTTCTGCCAAATTATTTTGAATTTTCATCAGCAGTTTCAGATTTTTAAATTTCCTCAGCCTTAACCCTTTGTATACTAATGGATTCTTCCTTCTTCGGATAGTCCATTGTACGTATCTAGGGGTGTCTGGACAATTTTTCAAAAAATATTGCATTCTTTTGTCTGAAGATCTTTTTTACCTTTACAAACAGAGTAGACCCTGATGAGATGCAGCATTATGTCTGCACTGATTGCAAAAGTTCTCATTTCAGGGTTTCCCGAATACAAAGGGTTAATAAAATTCATCCTAATGCATATGAGACTCATTATTTCAAGAACCTTGGAAAATGCAATACTATTATTCAACTATTATTTCACTGTATGGCCATGTGGTTATCATATAGAGCTAACGGAGATAGGAACCAGTTGGGGATGTGGCTAGACAGTGACCTAATAGCTGAATAATATTATCTAATATGAATGATGAAACATGAGGCATGCAAATAAATATGCGAGTCCCAAGTAAAAAATCTCAAAATAAGGAACACTCAAAATACTAAAGGGATTCACAGTAGACTGAGCCCAGGCCCAGAGGTTATACAACTTTTTTCATACTCAACTCAGCTGAGCATCCACATTTATTAGCAAGATAAATGCAACATGTGAGAGACTTAAAGCAAGAAACCTTTTTATTTGTTGATAATTTAGTGTTTATGAGCAGTTGAAATTTCGTGCTCAGTTGAGTTGAGCATGAAAATTTTTTTATAACCTCTGGGCCCGGCTCACTTTGTCCACAGCAGATGATTTTCAATCAAGACAAGAAGTAAATCTGGTAAAATTAAATTTTATTTCAGACAAGCCACAACTTGAACACCTTCAAGGGAGACAACTAACAGTCAACTCCCTTTTCAACTGATCTGCTCTTTAACCCCATTCTTTACTGGAAACCTGTATTAAATTAGTATATTGAAAAGCAGTGTAGACAGAGATGAACTGCCTTATTCCAGTGTGAAGATCTGCCTTGTTTGCCTGCCTACTAGTGCCGTCTGTTGAAAACCTTTGCAAACAGTATGGACCCAGATCAGGCCCGAGGTTTTGTCGGGCCTGATCTGGATCCAAACTTTTTGACACACATGATATTCCTGGGAGAATTTTCTCGAAAAAGTAGATTTTTAAAAAAATTAGCAGATGGCAAAAATAATGCAAAATTACCCGGGTAGCAAAAGGTTAAAAGTCTTCAGGAACAGAAACAAGATATCGCCCAGCCAATGAGATAAGGGTAGCAGAACTTATTCATTACGAATAAGGCCTAATAATATAATACCCTCATCTCATAAATTCATGGGTGAAAGTTTTCTGTCTTAATTCCTCAATTCAGGATTTTGATGCAGACTTCCCACAGAATTCAGCCTCAAAATACTGAATTAGGTTTATAACTTTTAATTTAAAATAACTTGAGATTTACTTTCAATATTACTGAAAGTCTTGAGATAGATTGAATCTCACCCATGCTAATCTCAGTCATTCTTTAAAAATGCATGTACAGTAAAACCTGTGTAAAACGGCCATTCTCATAAAGACCAAATTTTAGTTCTCACTTAATGCAGGTCAAAAGTATTGCAGAGAGCGTTCTGCAATACTTTTCCACCTTCATTAAGCTGTCAATTATTATTATGATCTTTGTTTTGTCTATTTTTGAGTGGCCATTTTACACAGGTTTTACTGTATTTGCTTATTCAGAGGAGCTCTGAATCTTTGTATTAAACTATATTTTCTTTCATACTTTATGTATGCAAGTATCTAAGACTTTGTAGAGACTGTCATAATGCATAGGCTTGTCTGAGCCTTCCCTGGTTGCCTATGCCATAAAGAACGGAATCTTGTGTACTGGCCATGTCTAGATAAGCAAAATATTTCCCAAAAATGTTTTATTTTCTTATCCATGTGTTCCAACATATGTTTTGGGTGCTCAAAAGAACTGTCTCTTTGAGATGGTTCTTTTGAGTACCCACAACGCATGTTTTGGATGAGAAATAAGAACTTATCTTGAGGCCTGGTACTGGCTCATGTATTGGTTTTAATTTTGCTTTGTTTGATTTGATTCTTAACATCCCGGTCAACAAATTTTCAGTTATGTTGAGATGGGTCTTCCTGGGTTGAACCAGTACTAAGCAAGGATTATTGTGTCTTGCTCAAGGACACAACAGTGACACCGTTGAGGCTCTTACCCACAACCCATCTGTCTCGCATCAAGCACTCTACCACTGAGCTCCCTTTAAAATGAACAACATGCCTCCCAAACAGTACTTTACCAAACTGGATGCAGAAAAATTCATCAGTATATCAAAGGGTATAATGGAATTATTTGATCCTAAACAGAGCTAATTATTTATATTCAAGAACAGATCAGCCAATTTTATTGAAAAGCATACAAAAGGCTATTTAGTTGTCTCCCTTAACAATTTTGGTGTATCCATTCACTCTCAAGTAAATATCCCCTGGATTACATCCAGTAACAAAGACCCAGTTAAGCAAACTTTGAGCGTAAAATTGATATTATTTTCTTACCCATCAGTTTAAACTTATGTTTTGGGTGCTCAAAAGAACCGTCTCAATGAGACCGTTCTTTTGAGTACCCACAACATATGTTTTCGTTGAGAAATAAGAAAAGTAACTTTCAATTACGCATTTATCTGGATTACATCCAGCAATACAAACACTGGTAAAAATACACAAACGACTCTCTTAGGTAATAATAAAACACAAATCAATGAGAAATGAATGAAATCTTGAAATAGCAGTCTGATATATTGAAGATTTCCTTTTATCACACTGTCATATCTATGAAAATCTGGTTAAAATCTGATGCCTGATTTATGAGATAATGCACACAAGCACTTTTTAACTTAACTACATGTACATTGTATGGGTGAAGACAAACCAGAGGAGGCGCTCACCCAGGGTTTTCCCAGATCCCCTATTTATAAAGTAAATCCAGGTTCATACAGGCAAGTTTGTGTAAAATTCAAAGACTTTTCAAGGACTTCTAGAAGACTTTCCTACTGTTTTCAAGGATTGAAAACATTTGAAAACACTGATTTACATGTTAAAATTCTACTTCTGAAATGCTAGAGTCCATAACTAAAGATATTAGTTTCAGAAAATTATGAAATTGTGGTGCCTTTATTTGGTGCAGCATATATGCAGCACCAAATGAAGGCACCACAATTTTATACTGATCTAGGTCTCTAAATACAGTGTTGAATCCTCCTGTAAATGGTAAAAATTCAAGGACTTTTCAAGGCCTTTGAGTGTTTTTAAGGCAAATTTAAATTTCAAGGACCTTTCAAGACAGTCCTGTATATTCAAGTACTTTTCAAGCCTGTGCGAACCCTGTAAATGACCCACATCTTTCCCAAATGACCCTTTAACTAAAAGTTTATTAGTCTTCATTTTACTTTTTTTCATAAAAGGGGGTCAAAAGACCCTATATTCAAAAGGTAAAGGGTCACTGAGTCACAAGAAGGTAGATGACCCTAATACATTGTTAACTTTATAATGTCAAGACCAACCTAGGACATCATTTGAACAAACTGTTTATGGCCCATAACCCTAATGCTACATACTGAGACCAAAGATGATCAGCAATCACATGTATTATACTTTTCAGAGAGCAAATAACAAAGGTTCTGATCAGACAGCACAAACCTTGAAAACTGTAAATTCAGAAATTTTAACAAATAGCCTTAAAAGCCATATTTGCAACGTTAAAAAATCGTGACTAGGGCATGATTTACCTTCATCAGTTAATGACAGAGTGATATCGCCATTTCATGATGGTTTTACTTTCGCGAAACTTCACATCTGGGAAGTTTCTCCAAAATAAAATCCTTGCGAAAACTTCCGAATTTACAGTACAAGACAGAAACAAATCTGTGTAGTCTAATAGGTACAGTTGATATTGGCTCTCTGGTTGGTATAAATGCAAAACTTGCTATCAGCAAAATTTTGATGTCTTGTTACTTTGCCTAAGCAGACTGGTTTGAGCCTACTATCCTGCTAGCCAAGAGTGACAGTGACTTATTATTTTTTTTACAAAGTTATCAGGGACTTATTATCGATAGATCACTTGTGTATTAATCCTATCCTCAGGATAGGATTAATACATAAGTTATCTATCGATTCGCGTTAGCTCAAGTGAAGTGTACACATTAGTGTTGTACTTAGCAATTGTAAACAAGGTATTACGTCACTGTCACTCTTGGTTGGCACGACAGTAAACTTGTTGTTACTGTAAATATTCTAAAATTTCGAACACTTTTCTCTGTTCTAAAAAAATGATAGTAATCAGGGTTGGAATTCACAAATTACTTGTCAGAATAGCAAACAGGGAAGACCCTGATCAGACTGTTTCTCAGTGCAGACCCAGATCAGAATGCTTCTACAGCCTTTAAATTTATTTAAGAGTATGCAATATATTTTTTTTCCTTATTTCTCAACCAGAACATATGTTGTGGGTACTCAAAAGAACCGTCTCAATGAGACGGTTCTTTTGAGCACACAAAACTTATGTTCTATCTGAGAAGTAAGAAAGTATTCACAATTATATGCCCAAATTTTTTTGTTTATCAGAAACTATGATTTGAGGATATAGAAGGAAGTGTAAAAGCCGTCTCATCAGGATTTTCACTGTTTGCTTAGTTAATTAATTTTTTATTCCAATAGTTGAAGTATGCAACAAACAAGATCGCTGTCCGAATTTAGCTGTCTGTCTGAACATACCCGACTTTACCCTACACTTCCTTGGTCATATTGGTGGAGCCCTAAATCCTCTGAAAATGACATTCATAATGCTATGCCTACTAGTGCTGTGTGCTGTAACTTAAACAGTTTGGACAAGGATCAGGCCCGACAAAATGTCTGGCCTGATCAGGATTCGAACTGTTTGACCAATGGGTACGGAGATATGGTTCCAGATGGACAGACGGCCGATGCCATAACTTTATTCCTCTCACTTCCTCAGCGGACAATGAAATTGAAAACAAACCCTTCATGAAAAATAAAAGATTTAAATATTCTGAAGACAATAAAACTTAAAATAGCACACATCATTAACAAATAAAGATTTAAAATATTCTGATGATTATACTGAATATACCAGAATACCCTGCCCAGTATCCACTAACTTCAGCATAACTCACATTACTACGCACTGGATAAAATGTCTTACTCAAGGACACAACACATTTGAGTGTGAGGCTCAAACCATGGACCTCATTATCTCAAGTCAAGCACTCTACCACTGAGCCACTGCGCTCCTCATTCCTCTTGAAGAAAATATATCTCAACCAATACTGACAGGTAGCCTTGAAGCACAGGTTTAAACAATTTTTTCAAGTGTCAAGTTGTAAATATTTTCTTACCCATCAGTTTTAACATATGTTTTGGGTGCTCAAAAGAACCGCCTCATTGAGACGGTTCTTTTGAGTACCCACAACAAATGTAATGGTTGGGAAATAAGAAAATTATTTTTTGATACACAATCTAAACTAAAGGCCTGCTTGCAGCAAACATACCTTATTCAACCTGATAAATGTAAATGCTCTTGTAAGCACACACTTAACTCTTTTTTTATACTGTAAACCCCTAAAGGGGTTCTTTGGCAAACAGTGAAGACCCAGATGAAATGACGCAAAATGCGGCATTTCATCAGGGCCTGCACTGTTTGCCAAGAAAAAATATAATCTTCAGGGACTGAAGTACATAAATATTTAGAAAATTCTAGTATTTCTACCTGTTATGGGCATTGACATGAGAAAACCTGTCTTTGGGCCATATAGAATTTGGAAAAAAAGTTATGTGCACAAAGTGCTCTTACAACACAAGGTTGAATCAGAATGTGGTACAAATCATGTGCATAAAACGCCATCTATAATTTGCAGCAGACGACAATTTAAAATTTTGCTGCTTTTTCAAAAATAACAATAAGACATGATGTTTCATGAGAATCGTCTGCTGGCAGACGATTCTCATGAAATATCATGCCTTATTTTTTTGAAAATCAGGAAAAATATAACAAAATTTGTCGTCTGCTGTAGTTGTGATTGGCGCTTGAGGGTTTACATAAAATAGCACAAAGATCATGAAGATCTGTATTTTGATTATGGTCATTAATTGCGTCACCCTGTCAACACTATTGGCAATGTTGGGTGCGTTCACTACCTCACTGTGGGAAGACTCAAGATTCATTAAACTTATCATAAAGCAATTAACAGTTAAAGCTGCATAGTCTGTAACTTTTGATATTTTTCGAAATTTTTTATTTTCTTTTTAAATCATTTGTAAAAGTAGAATTAAGTTATGTTTTCACAATAAATCTGTTCACTATAGCTGAAAACTGCAAGGAAAAGTGAATTATCTTATAAAACAGGTGTGTTTTTCTCTTGTTGGTAATTATTTGTGTCCCTCCAATAATTATAGACAGTTAATTTTAACATAAATGCTGTTGTTTTGATACTGATAATTTGTTAAGATTTACGAAATTTGTTTACCTGAATTTTAGTTATTTTACTGTGTTCTTAAAAAATATACTGACGGACTTTAAAAACGCAACACTTGGATAACAGCTTTTATTTATGTCTCGAAAAAGAAGGCAGAACAATAATTTTGATTGTATGTTAAAGAGCATTCATTTGTAAGTAAAATATGGAAAACTTGTCCAACGAATAAACTTAATGCAGTATAATTTTAAAACTTTTTGAGATAGGGGCCAACTGTTTCATGTGACCAAATGTTATGAATAAAAGATTCCCTACTTCTTTAAATCAAGAAAGACTAGAAGCATCGAATTTGTATCATGGACTTCGTTAGTCATCGAGGAATCACTCTCATATTGATTGGCAGGTCTGCGATACAGCTTATTTGCGTAAATGACGTTTATCTGGGCGTACCTTTTCATTCAATAGCTTAAAATCTCCTCTGCTTAAGAAATGTTTAAATGGCTAAATTCATACGGAGCAAATAACATCGTCCAGTTTAGTTGTACAATAAAACTAAAGTGTTTGCTGAAGAAGCCAACTCGTGATGACATTGTCGAAGCAAAGGAAGTTTACATTCAACAGTCTTTTGGAAGATATAAGGGGAAGTTAGTGTTGCGTAATTAAAGTCCGTCAGTATAGTAACATTAATTCTAAAATTAAAAGATCAAAAGTTACAGACTATGCAGCTTTAAAAGAGGTACCGTACATGTATGAATAGATTTACTTTCAACATAAACAGACAAGAACAATGACTCAAATTTTCTTCAAAAAGCATGATTTTATCACTTGCTACTGAATACAAGTCCCTCTATTCCTGATTTTCCATCAACCAAATCATGCAGCTCTGAATTGATCATAAATTACTAAGGTACAGACAAACAAAAGCAAAAATAGCGTAAAGTTGTAATGATTTTCTTACCCTTCAGTACCTAAAACTAGCTAGTCTGGCCTAGAAAATTTGCACTCCCTAGTTTAAGTTCTTTGGTGCATTCTTTGCTTCCAAAGGATAACCTTTTAAAGAACATATATAACATGTGTTTTGGTTGAGAAATAAGAAAATTAATTTTTAGTTTCAGACTCTTATCCGGAGGCTTGCTTTATACAATGCAGCACAATATGGATCATCATCAGATGGCTTAAGAAGCTAGCTGGTACATGTAATAAGCTGATTTGCACAGGTTTAGATAAGCATTTTTAGCGTAAAATTGTAAATATTTTTTTTACCCACAAATTTTAACATATGTTTGAGGTGCTCAAAAGAACCCTCTCATTGAGACAGTTCTTTTGAGTACAGGGGTGTGGAAATAGTAAAATTTTCTACTTGTCCAAGGACAAGTAAATGGCCATAATGTACTTGTCCAAAGAAAAAATTACTTGTCCAATAGTACAGATTAGCTGATACTTTTCTGTGCTTAAACAATATTCACTTTCCAAAACAGTATGAAACCAGATATCAACTTTCTTGTTAACAGTGTAGATCCAGATCAGCTGGCTTCTTCAGAAGCCACCTGATCAGGATCCACACTGTTTTCAATGCAACATGAGAACTCATAATGATTAATCAAAATATTAAATACAAAATTTTATAAACTTTATACAAATTTTGTACTTGTCCAAGGACAAATAGATTGAAATTGTCAACTTGTCCTGAATGAAATGGGACCAGGTCGGACAAGTCGGGCATGGTATTTCCACAGTCCTGTTTGAGTACCCACAACACATGTTTTAGTTCAGAAAAAAGAAAATTAATTTTTTGGTACACACTCTTAACTAACATTTGACTAAAGGCCTGGATTCGGATCAGCAAAGTAGCCAAAATTGCGTTCTTAAAACAGGACCCCAAGTATTAAAGGTACCTGACATACCCAGATGGGCAGATGCATGCACTTTCTAAATGATTTATTTGCTCATTTTCAAGTATTGTATCATGATGCTTTTAGAGGAGCACAGCGGTTCAGGTGAGAGTGCTTGATCTGAGATTGTGTGGTAGCTGGTTTGAGTCTCACAAGCATTGTGTTGCTTCATTCAGCGGGACCCTACATCATTCTCTTTAAATGGTTCTGATTCAACTTGGGGAAACATAAAAATAACCGTCGTCAGACATCCAGATAAGAGTGAGTACTGGAAAATTATTTTCTTTATTTCTCATCCAAAACATATGTTGTGGGTGCTCAAAAGAACCGTCTCATGTTTTAATTAATGGGTAAGAAACTAATTAAAATTTCACGCAAATAAAATTTTCTTATCTGGACCTATGTGACAGGGATGTAAAGCATCTTCTCAAAACAAATATAGAACTATTGTTCGTATTTCATCAGGAATATTGTTTATGTCGGGGTCATGAAATTATTACAAAAATATGCTCAATATTTTCATTGCTTGTTTAAATTATGATCCAAAAAAATGAAGACGAACTCATTTTGAATCAAATGAAAATAAAATTGGTTAACTTGAAATAAACAGAAACTGTAATTTTATTACAAAGCAAACAAAGACATACATGTAGACAGGACAGACCATAACCTTTACCATCTTCAATTATAATTTATATAAGCCAGTCAAGAAATACTTATGACCAGGGCTGTGGAAATACCAGGCCCAACTTGTCTGACCTGGTCCCATTTCATTC
The DNA here is from genome assembly GCA_964019695.1 of Loripinus fragilis. Lineage (NCBI taxonomy): Eukaryota > Metazoa > Mollusca > Bivalvia > Lucinida > Lucinidae > Loripinus > Loripinus fragilis. Next base: position 62,294,096 of record OZ026523.1, read on the forward strand.
AGGACAAGTTAAAAATTCCAATTTACTTATCCTTGGACAGGGATGTATACTTGCAGGGATTAGTTTCTTATCTATTTCATCAATATTATTGCCTACGCGTAAATCGGGTATACGCCGAGATAAATACCTTTCTGCCGCCATTTTCAAAGAGGCTGTTCATAGCGATGATTCATAGGAAAGTTTGATGTTAAAACCGTGAATATTCAATATATGTGGAGAAAATTCTTACGGAATTTACGAGAATAAGTTTTTAAGTATATCTCATATGAGTTATGTTGGAATAAAATCCGTGGATAATGGTTAATTTTCGTGTTATTTTGGACAGATTGCGTTGTTTACAAGCCGCCACCTTGAAAATGGTGGATATTAGAATTTTAATGAGCTACTTGTCACTTTAACTGTGGCAATTTGAAGCGCTCAATGAGTGTAATTCTTTAAATTCCTAAACGTTGATATATTTGTCCTAAGTTTGCATTTTGTAGAATATCGTTATATTGCAAACTTTTGTTGCAGAGACGATATGAAAAAGAGGCAAAATGATAACTTTTCGTACTACATCTGTTTATTCTATACCATTGAAATTGTCGGTTGTAGAGCTAATTGATGTGAGTAGATTTGATATACTTAACACTTGATACGTAAATTACACATTTCGGAACTAAAATTTTAAATTTTTTAGCAAAAACAAAATAAAATCATGCAGATAAGATGCTAGCAAAATCGTCTTTCTTTCATTTTTCCGCATAACGTTCCACTCTACGGAGGTGTCCCAACACTGGGAACCTAAACATTGCCTCTAATGTACAATGGGAATTTAGCCACATTTGCAGGGTTAAAAAGCGTGAAAACATACATTTAATTATAAATGATGATTTGTCAACCATAGATACACTTCATTTCATTTAAAAAGCGTTTGTTTAACAATTAACAATGTAGTTGGTAAGACAGCTGTGAGCAGTAATTATTTCCGTGACTGCGTTAAATATCTATTCAACCAAAACGACTGACAATAATAGCCAATTTAAGAATTAAACAAAAGATACTGAATTTCTATTTAACTCATTTACGCCCTCTCCACTCAATTGGACCAGACGATTTCGTTTTAAGGGGTGTTGGTGTCATTTTCATTTTCTTAAATTTTTATAGAACATTCTGTAAGCAAACGGTGGAGACCCTGATCAGATACCGCGTTCTGCTGGGTCTCATCTGGTTCTGCACTGTTTACCTATGCCCCACAAAAAGGACGTTAGGCATATGTGGGTTAATTGCGTTGTATGAAAAAATGCCTTTTTCCATGTCTGAGAAATGAAGAAAAGCCTGATGCGTTATCTTTTTTCTTGGGTATTTTTTTTCTGACAACACTAGATTGTTTGGTATCATATGGGCCTCGTTGTGAGAAAAACTGTTTTCGGTGTTTCGACAAAGAGTGTTTCAAACCAGTCTCCTCAGCTAAAGAGACTAGCTTGAAAATTGAAATTTCACCTGCAGCAAGTTTACATATGATACTTTCCAAAAAGCAAAAAAAAGGCGCTGATCAGACTGCGCGGATGCGCAGGCTGGTCTGCGCCTGTGTTGTTCACAAACCCCCGAAGACAGGGTTTCTCGTGTCGAGGCCCATATTATAGCTGTATTTATGATCCGTGCAATAGTGAATGAACTGCATCCCACGTTTTTTTTTTTGTTTTGTTCTTTTAAATTCTCATCGAAAGTTCATTCTCTTTTGTTGAATAGTTTTACATTTCATTTGTTTTACCAAGCGATGTTTGGCTAATTAGCGCTCATAACCACGGACGTATATTGCGGGGGGTGGGGGGGGGGTAAATTTAAGATCCGTCAAAGGACACGGATAAGATGGAAATCCTTGGTTCATTTCTTCCGCGGAATTAATTTACTTTTTACCGGAACAACATTGTGTTTGGTATCAAATTGCAGCTTAGAAGCTTCTCCATAAAACGGTGCTATTCTTTCAGACCTATCGCTTCTTACCGAGATGCTAGGGGCGAAGAAACACATGCCCATACACATGCGCATCTCTTTCTCGTTAAGTGATCCGTCACTTTATCGGAAATTGCCTGCCGCCTACCTGGATTTCAGCGCGGCAAAGATCGAATAACGATTATCGGTAAATCTATTGGTGTTTCCAGTCCAGGTAATATAACGTCCATGCCTTGGACAAGTATAAAGGATCACAATACATTTCTGTATTTAATATTTTGATTAATTATTACCAGGACTTTAGTTAAAAGTGCTTAACAAATTTAATTTTCTTATTTCTCAACCAAAACATAATTATGTTGTGGGTACTCAAAAGAACCGTCTCAATGAGATGGTTCTTTTGAGCACCCAAAACATACCTGTATGTTAAAACTGACGGGTAAGAAAATATTTACAATTTTACGCTGAAACATTGTGTTTATCTAAACCTGTGTATTACGAGACAATACAAGTTCAAATGTTGCGTTGAAAACAGTGTGGATCCTGCTGACAAAGCCAGCTGATCTGTTTACAAGAGAGTTGGTATCTGCTTTCATACTGTTTTAGAAATAGTAAATTGTTTAAGCAGCTTATCTGTTCTTTCAGACAAGTAAAATTTTCTTTGGCCAAGTACATCATGGTCATTTACTCATTCCTGGACAAGTAGAAAATTTAACTATTTCCACAACCCTGCATATGACAGATGTATCTATAGTAAGCTTAAAACAACAAAGGCTCAAACAAACTTGCTTGAGTTGACTGTGCTCTCAAACATAAGTAGATGTAGATGGAAGGCTCAGGTCAAATTTTGGTCACTAAATTCTAAAATCACTAGATAACTGTGTATGTATGCTTAAAGAATGACTTTATGCATGTATACATTTATTAAAGTACCAAATTCTTATGAGCTGGCTCATCCACAGAGGAGTTTAGGGCACTCCTTATTTAAACAAAAATTCAGCCAAAAGTTTTTGTGTTTTTTTGTGTTGTTTTGTTTTTTTTGTGTTTTTTGTTTTTTATTTTATCAAAATTTCCAAATTCGCACTCCCTGGTGTAATGCTCATATATGAGCGAACCAGTAAAGATAGATAGATAGATAGATCCAGATTTTCTTGTACATGGCTTAAGCCCACACCATTAGTAAGAGTGTGCAATTAAAAATCTATTCTCATTTCTCAACCAAAATATAGATTGTGGGTACTCAAAAGAACCATCTCAATGAGACAGTTCTTTTGACATGTCGAGTACTTACTCAAAACAAATTCATATTTGAACTCGTGATTAACTGAATTTGAAAATGATTATAAAGATCATAATTTTACGCTCAAAATGTTTGTTTACCCGGTCCTTCATGAAAAAGGTCCAGTTAAACCAAATGGACCTTGACGTGAGAAACAGATGTCTTCGGGGTCTGCAAACAACAAATGCACAGACCAGCCTGCACATATCCGCAGTCTGATCAGTGATCAGCACCTTTGTTATTTGCTTATTGCCAAGTTATTGGAAAGTATTATATCTAAACTTGTTACCTTAGAAATTTTTTAACTAGATTCTGTAGCTGAGCAGATTTGCTTGAGTCTCGTTTTATCAGACACCCTGAAAATTTGTTTTCTAACATCAAGGCCCAAATCAGGTTGGTGAAAATAGACGAACTAGAACTCTCATATCAAACACATAGTGCTGTGGTTCTCAGAAGAACCATCTTAGTGAGACACAACATTCCAATGAAGCTATAATAAAATAATAATATTTTGATCAGTATTGGTTCTCTCCAATCCATCCTTTGATACTGTTTGGCAAGGGAAGCTGTTGGATATGATCATATCTGGTGTACTGTCTAATTACAAAACGACACATGTATTGGAGCGATCGCACCTGCGTAAACCTTGATACTGGTTTTGTTAATCTCACAGGGTATATTGGAGGACTTGGAGACCCATGTCGAGAATAGCTGCATATTCCTGTTTGAGGATCGTTCATAGAGTTTTCAATTAAGTCCACTATTGATGGATAACCTTCTGTATCTGGTTGTGCATCAAATATGAACTTGCCATTACAATGCTCTATCCTTGTATGCAGTGTTCTGCCATATGATCTAAAACTTAAACTTAAAAGATATCTTTCATCTGAACTATCACGCACCAAGAAAGCACCATCAGGCTGACCAGCAAGTTTACGTTCCGCTTCTCTTCGTGTTATGGGACCCCAATACCATCCAAACTTTGATAGTCTGAATAATTCTTGGGTTAAACTCCAGACTTTTGGCGGTTCTTTTAAAATGGCACCATCTGAAACTGACTTATTAGAAGGTTTATGAGCTTGAGAGTGAATGACTGCACTATGTGAAATCATTTGATTATTCGAAGAATGACATGTTGAAATCTGGGCACAATGTGATGCTGTCATAACGGGAGAGACATTACAGATCTTGTCACAGCATCGGAAGTCTGAAATTGCAGCACCACTTTTATCACATGTATCACAGCTGTAAGCACCCCTACAAGGGGTTTGAAAACTGGAAAAGTCTTTTGATTTACAACTCGCCTTTTCTGTTCGCCTGTTATCTTTATCATCTTTATTTGCTGCTATACAGTCGTCACATTTTCGATGTCTCTGAAACTGCAGATTAATGTCCAAACTTTCAGAGCTTTGCGATGAATTGGAGACCGATGGTTTGTTACAAAGATTCAACTTGTGCCTACTTGGCTGTTTATGCCGTTTGCCAACAGACTGTTTTGAAACATTTGAATTTTGATAACACTCTTCAATATTCTCACAACTTTCTGACTTCTTGTTGAAATTAGACCGCAGCCTCCGCCTCAGCTTTCTGAAAATGCCAAACTTCTCTTTCTTCTTTTGAGCCATGACACAGTTCGTTGTTTCTTTTTCATCAGAACAGGTCTGACGAATTGATTCACATGACTCATTATCTTTCATCGTTCCAATGACTTGATCTTCGCTTTGTGAAATGCTTGTTATTCCTGTAGGCATGTTTGGGTCGCTCTGGTTCGTTTTATCGGTGGTAACATTGTGTGACAGCTTTGTTCTGACAATCTGCACTCTCTGCATCATTGGATAAACCCTCTATGTGGTTCCATACCCATCTCCTATTGTTTAAAACAGGAAAAGCAAAAATCTTCCAACCTCATAAACTTTTCGGGAGTAAGACATTAATGCGCATGCGTAATTGGTTATTGCTAAACTTCCGGCCAGTTCAATGACGAATTCTTTTGACGTGGATTGGCCAAAATAAGACAAATAAAATTAATATAAATAGAATCCAAAATTACGAAAATAAGAAACGTGATTTCTGATGAAAAATTTGAAAACCTGTCTTTCTTAATATCCACAGGATTACTTGGGTGAAACAAATCGCAAAAAAAAACAATATGAGAATAGAAATTATTAAGGTAGCGTGTTCCAAATTTTAGTAACAAGTACATCTTTTTAAAAAGGGACAGAACCTCTGTACTCTAAAGGTGCAGTCAGCGCGTGGTGGTTGCAGAGTGCACAAAATAATGTACCAACTGTTTAAAAAGGTAATGTTTTGGTCAATATTTTACTTCTGAAAATATTCATCGTCAAATATTGTCACTTATAAATCAAGCTATGTATCTAAAGATAAAAGATAAAGAAGCCTTATTTAACGTCGCTTATAATGTAACAGACAACATTAGCTCATTCTGCGGCATAACAATTATATCTTTAACAGGTACTTACCTGTCTTTATCTCCCTAGCACAACCCTTATTATGCGAGCGTCAGCAAGGGAGCTGCTAGTACCATATTTTACACCTTTGGTATGGCGCGGCCGCGGGATTCGAACCTTTTTCAGTGGCGGACCCAGGACCACTAATGCTGGGGGTGCTTGATAGGTTGACACCGACAGTCAATGTATTACAGACACTTATTAGTTGGCAATCTGAATCGAAAAAAGATGCATATTTTTGGTTTTGTTGGCATTTTTGAGTACATTTGTTAGACCACTTTTAACATAATATTTAGCATGTGTACAAAGCCATAGGGGTGGATGCCAAGTCTGAATTTGCATATGAAGGCCAGAAATTAGGTCAAAGGTCATTGAGTGCAAAAATGAGAAAATATGTACTACTGTAAAACAACTTTATCTTTTTATATGTAAATATATTTCATTTCAAGCCAAATTTTGTATGCTTATAGTTATAAGTCTGAAAAACGTTGAGAAACTGTTTTTTATAACTAAATTTTCATATGTCGACATAAAAATGGGGTCGAAGGTCATCAAGTGCAATAATCCGAGCATTTTTACAAACTGTGTTTCTTTTTTTCTTTGGTCCAACAACAAGATGCTTTTTAAACTCTAAAAAGGGTTGTAGTCTTTCAGAAGGCTTAAATTAAAATGTTTATCATTAACGAAACCCCCTTTGAAGCATACTTTTATGGATTTTACAAAGACAAACATCGTAAGTTTTGTGCAATTCTGACGGAAATTCTCTCTCAATTGGGCTAAACTGAGATATATGGGCTACTTTGAGATTTTGCTGCACCTCTCAGAAAGTAAAACTATTTTTAGTTTGGAACATGTCTTGGGGCCTTAGAAACCCATGATTTAATAACTTTTCTGTGGTCATTTTTTTATAAATCACCTGTAATCAACGTTACCCTACTGGCATTGAAAATAACAGTACACACAGTACAAGGCTAATGTTGATTTATTTTAATAGTATTAGCGAAACAGTTTAAGCATTAAATGTTTAAACTAGACATAAAAATCAATTCCATAGATCTGTGATTTGTATTTCTGCTCGTCAGCGATACGTATGTTACATTTTATACTAAATTGTAGATAATGACTTTACAAATTACATGTATTAGAATAAACCACGATACTTGACCTGAAATATATATGATATTGATCTATATTCTATTTGAAAATGTTTATTTTTATATATTTGAAGTTGTTCATAACTTTTAACTTGCAATAAAAATAAAGAAAAATAAAGTAAATATTTAAATATGCCAACTAGTATGTAATTTGTACTGGCTCCAGCATGTAACGCATAGCTGCTTACAGATTCATTTTTCTATTATTTACATTGCATTGGAATTGGCAAAATATCTTTCATAATGAAATCAAATTATAACTATATTAACAATAATGGATCTTAAATTGCTGCACATATATTAATGAGGTAACGTAGGTAACAAAGGGTGCCTTACATACATGGATAAAGGTAGTAATTGTTGTTAGGCTTATATAAAATTTGGGTCTGCTCTCCACAATTCGCTTGAATATACTACACACATTTTATTCTATATAAGACTTAATTTAAAAGAGTGCTATGGGTTGGTCTGCAAAAAGTGAATGTGCCATTTCCTGGTCTTACTCAATTACTTTTTGTAATTTGCTTGGTTCTTTTACATTCATATTGCGGTTTTCAGATTTCTACCAATGGTACATAAAGATAATCGTGCAATCTACATCATGATTTAAATATTGACTTAATATCAATAATTTACTTAAAATAGCATAGCAATATTTCATACATCTAGTGGCAAGGCAGGAATTAAGGCAGGGGTAGTGCTGAGTGTCTTCTATAGCAGGTATAGGGTTTTGAAGATTGCAAATAAAACATCATAGTACAGAACCAGCATGGTTTATGACCAAATATAGGATGTTACATAGATCTAGTATAAAAGATTTTCCTTGTATGCTGAATTATTTTAATTATCACTTTTCACTGTTGACAATTACATTATAAAATTAATTTATCATCTGTCCCCATTAAAATCTTCTATGTTTTGTTGAACTATATTTCATATCATATTGTAATGATGACAATCTTATTATATTCTGCAGCAATTCTTATAGAAACTATCCTGCTTGTTAATTATCTTAGACTAAGGTTGGTTTAGGTAAGGTTACCTGAGCCATATAGCAGTCTTGTAAAACACCTGAACATATTTCATGGTAACATGAACAACAAATCATTCGATTATTTTAAAGATCAGTTAACTTTTATATTCTTAAGCATAAAACAAAAACATGACTCCCAAAATTCACTAGTATGGTTTGCATCTCTGAAACTCACATATTAAACTGAATATTGAAAAAGTAGTGTCACATGCAGCTGATTTCTTTGCTTTTCTTATTCACAATGTAGCTTGTTTTTAGTTTTGCTTATGCACTATGTGATTTTGTTTAGCTATTTGTAAGCCAAGTACATGTTTTATATATGTCCTATGGAAAGTGAGTTATGGTCTGTTTGTTGGTTTTAAAAGTTTACTAAATTAGGCTTATTGCAATACCACCGAAAATGTGAACAACATTGCTGACAACAGCTTGCAGAAAGCATTTTAAGCATAAACTTGCTCACTCTTGTACCTATATTCTTGTAGATATTTGTGAAGATTAACACTGATTGAGGACTGTCTTGTATATAGTGAAAGGAAAGTAGTTCAGTTTTATTTCAAGTGTAATGCCATATTAAAACTACACATTTCGAGTATGTTACCAGTTATAAGTGCTATCCAATCTGATATATTGCACTTGAATCTACGAGCAGTAGATGTATACATTAATGTAAGTCACCTAACCTATATGCAATCAATCCCTGTCTTAGCAAATTGTCATGGTTAACGGATAGATTCTACACTAGAACAGGCGAGTTAACTACCTTAGGATCTTATATACATCAAGCAAATCGGAGATGTTAAACCAATGGATTATGCTAGTTAAAATGTACATATTAGATAACCATTTCAGGACACATTTACTCTAAATACTAAGAAATGACCCAAACTGATGGAAAACTATGAACGCAATCAAATCATCAAGTGCTCCAATATGGTGAATGCCTGTGTTCCCAAGAAGTCACCAGACATCTGTTTTGGGGAAATTTAATTTGGAATAAAACTTGCATTGCCATTATACAGTTAAAAAGAATAACATAAAGAAACTCATGCCAATAACCTCATAGAATTTGATCTCTACCATCATTGCAAAACATAATAAGCAAAATATGTTTAATAATGATACTTAGAATTGAATTTATAGACACTGAAACAATTACAATGTATAAAAATTTGCGCTGTGAAAGACATACGAAATTAGAGGTTACCTTTAATATCATATCTATACTGCTTCTATATATGCGTTAATACGTTTGCACAAGCAGCCTGATTTAAAAAAATGATGCTTTTGAATCCACATCATTTCATTAATATGTGCCAATGAAAGGACACCCCTACAACTAAATGTTTAAAGTTATATGGAGGATTATTCTTAATGTCAGGCGTATTTCCATGATATACCCCACGAAAAGTTTACAATGTTTTCACTGGATGGTCATTATTAGGAATGTACCTGTATATTAGCTTTATGTTATGTATGTTACCATCTGCTAACAGGCCGATGTAAAGACCAATGTGAGGATATATTCCTTCCAGTATATGGTATTTACCATATTCTATCATAGTTTCAACACGCCTGATGTTTTATGCTTGGTCTTTGTGTTTACATGAAGCTATGCTTAGTATATGCAATTAACAGGTAGTGGCCTTGTAAAAAGTGTTTTACAATTACTCATAGATGGGAACATACACAACAAATGTGTCAAATGAGAAAAGAATTATATATTTAAGTCCTATAAGCATGAGATCATGGCCAAGTCCTTCATGAAAGCTGTAGCTAGGAACATATACCTTTGAGAAATGACTCAATTTCAGATGGTAAAATGTAACGTTAGTAACAACTTAAACACATCTTATGTATAAAAGGATAGATAATTGCATAAAATGACGTATTCATACAAAGCATTAAACAAAAAAAAATATTTCTTTAAAATGAAATGGTTATTCTTAGTTGTATTACATTTTAATTGATTTTATACAGTAACGTACTTTACACGCCTATTATAAATATTTGACCGCGGGAAACTTGATAAATCATTGCTTTCCAAACATGATAGACACACACCTAGTAGGATAGCAATAAACAAGTTCTTCCATTAGGATAAAAGGGAACTTAAAATTTGAATTTGCCCCTATATAGAAAAATATTGCTACAATTTTCACCGATTTTGCACTTATATGACCTTTGATCCAAACACACATCATGCCTTGATGATGCTGTTTGTTTATATAGCATGGTTGTAGTATCCAAAAGAGATTTTGCATTACTTTAAATCATAAGTTTGAATAGCTAATTGATAAAAACGCTAAAATATGACGTATATACAAGAATTTGCACTCAGTTGACCTTTGACCTAATTCTGGGACTTTGGGGCATTTCCAGACTTGGCATCCACCCCTATTCTTCTTAAAACACATCAAGATACACTTTGAGCATGGATGCCAAAATGTACTCAAAAATGCCAACAGATTTTTTTTTTCAGGCTCTGGATGGCCAACTATATAGCACAAATCAGTTTCCACATAGAACTGTGTCCCATAGAAGCAAGAGACTCAATTAGCCTATATACCACTTCCCCGAGCGTTTGACCTTCTGGTTTCAGAGATTTTTTTTTTCATTTTATTTTGTTTAAACAAGCAAATGTGCCCAGCGAGTGATCAATTTCGATCCCAGGTGCGTGGTTGGGTTAACGTATAGAAAACACAAAACACTAAACTTTGCTACATTTTCCCCTTTATGATTATGGGAGCTATTAAAGCCTAATGATCGCAAGTAATTGTCCTTTTTCTTACTTAGACTCAAGATGCATGGTTGGCAGATTTTATGGAATTACAAGCTGTGGGTCTCATAGTTTAAGAGAAGATTTTTAAAGTTTTTCCCCATTTTTAATCAATAGAAGCTTATGACTCCATGGCTAGTATAGACACCAGGAGCATGGATGGCAGGATTTTTGTAGGTGACCACAAGTAAGAAAAGGGGCAAAGTTCAGGAATCGATACAATCAAGCACCACACCTGACCCAGGATACCAATGGGAAAGTGACAACTTTACAATTAGACATCACAAACGAGAGCCAAGAGGTCAGCCCTTTCCCAGCAGGTGACCACAAGGCATCAATAAACATACGCGCACGAAAGCATAACAACAAAAAAGACAAATAGCATAAATGATCCAAGACATAAATCTATAAGCTGTGGGTCTCGCCATTTCAGAGAAGATTTTAAAAGTTTTTCCCATTATACGTCTATATATGCCAGAGTTCCAATCCAATCAGCCTAAAAACCACATGCACCCTTTCCCCTACCATACCTGATGATGCTTTATACGTAATTTGACTAAAATTGGTCCACTGATGTACATTGTACGTCTTTGAAAATGCCGTGACGAACGTTGGAACATTGGTATACTAAACTTCACATGAGTTTTCGGGCTCATGTGAGCTAATCATATTGTTACTCAATTGGGTCCGCATTTAGATCATTGTCCAGTTGATTGGAGGCGAAGGTAGTGAAGTAATTCCTAAATGATGCCATCTAATATATACAAAAGGGCCTGGAGTGGGGTTTTGCCAGTAACTGACAACTGTCCATCTTTCAATAAGAAGGAATGGGAATGACTGTAGATAATAGTTCATGACCAATTTCAACAATAGAATGGTGCGAACCCGTGACAGCCTGATCGCTTGTCAGACCCACATCACACAGAGTTGACACACACACGCACGCACGCATTATATGCAAGACTGGCATCGCTGATACGATAGTGTCAAAATCTAATGTTCAATTTTAAATTATTAAAAAAACGCCTTATCGCATGCAAAACTGTGATGACCTGAATCAGAATGCGCATCCGTGTTTGTCAGCAAAAAATGAAGACTCCAGCAAGACTGAGAACAAGTCATGGAAAGAGCACCATGGCGAATGTATGCGGCGATTTTTAAAAAGAAAAATGTGGTCGGAGAAAAAGCATCAAGAAGTGCTCATGACTAATTATACCCTCCGATTTTAAAACTATATCCTTTTTAAAATTTCACATTATGAGAGATTGTGGCGAGGAAACCTGATTTTGCTGCAGTGTCACACACGCACGATATGCACAGACTCGCATTGCTGATACGCTCGTGTGCTAGGTCCAAAAAAAGTCTTATCCCACGCAATGTTGCCCAGCGAAGGCTCTCGCTTGGATGACCAAAATCAGAACACGCATCCGCGTATGTCAGCGCATCATGAAAACCCCAGCAAGCCTGCTAACAGGTCATGGAAAGAGCAGTAAGGCAAATGTCTGCGGCAATTTTTTAAAAGAATAATGTGGTTGGGGAAAAGCTAATTCTACCGTCGAATTTAAAACTATATCCTTTGCAGTGATTCATTTACAATTTTGGGCTTACGGGTCCTGGGACTCGCTGTTTCCTTTATCATTGAGTCCAACTACAAACTTATGAGTCCAGAATACTATTTTTCATGACAAGTCTGCAATATTACTGCATCCTGGGACTCGCTGAAATAAAAACTCTGCATCCCAGAGACAAAGTTATGCGCAAAAAATGCAGGATGCGCAGGTAAAAAAATCACTGCTATTGAAAAATTCGTAGTATGGGAGATAGCTGCGAGAAAACTTGATTTCAGTCCCGTAGAAAGTCCCGGCTGCTAGCGAACAACAAAGGCACAGATCAGACTGCGATTATGTCAAAACCAGCGTATTTGTCTGTTGTAATTGTAACAGATAAACCTACCTCAGGCAAAATTTCTACACCACAGCTAGTCTCTGTAGCTGAGCAAACTGGATTGTCCCTTACAGTATTTATGTCAAAATGCATGCATGCTGTGTGATATTTCGCGGTGTTTGTTATCTGCTGACTTTTATATTAACTTCTTTTAAAAATATACTGGGTCCGAGTTCATGTATACAAACGTCATAATTTCAAGCAGTTTGAAACCTTATCAAAATTTCGGGCCTGATCTGAGTCCAGACTGTTTGCTAATGTTATTAGTAGTGTTACTATACCACCAGTCAAAGAGACCGACAATTTCAAAACAGACCACGGGTATTCTATCAGGTCGCGCGCGTTGTGTCGGTGGCCATGACGCGTGAAAATATACATTATACATATGAATAATTGACAAACTCCAAATACATGACCACTAAGCATATCCTTCCCTGGAATATCATTTTCAATAACGAACACATAATTTGAGGGTTCTCAAGACTTGTTTTCATGTATCGTTTTAGAAACTGACTTGAGGATAAGGCTATCCAAATTTACACTTAACAACACTTATAAGTGTGCACATATAAATGGACCCATATCTTCATAAATAAAAGTCAAATCATTTTGAAATTTTCAGACGATATAGATGACATTTATGACATGATATTCCATAGATTTTAATTTTCCTAAAACTTTAACTTTTAAAATGCGAAATAAAAATTCAAATATATCGTAAAATCAAAGTTCACAGTTTTCCGCCGCACAAGGATATACAGAGAACGAGGGGGACGTTTCAGGACAACTGCATAATTGAACGAGCCAGTCAAGGTGATGGTTATGTTATGGTGTGGGCAAGTGTGTCCTTACATCATAAAACTAACATTGTCTTCATAAAGGGGAACTTAACTGCAGCTCACTATCAACACGAAGTGCTCGATACGGAGGTCATTCCATTGTTGAGAAACCACAGAGGAATGCAGTTACTGCACGATGGTGCTCCAGCCCATCTGGCAAGGGCCACCACTGCATATCTGAATGCAAACAATGTAAACATCGTCGACTCTCTCCCCCCCCCCCCCCAAATCACCAGACTTAAACATAATTGAAAACATCTAGGATGAACTAAACTGCCGTATAAGGAGAACAGAGGCTATTCCGACAACACTGAATCAACTGAGAGCAAAAGTTCTCTCCACGAGTGGAACTACCTCCCTCAGAATTACGTTCAGCGTTATGTGACGTCAATGAGACGTCGTTGTCTTGCCGTAGTGAACAGTGCGGGATGACATACCCTCACCAAGTTTACATAGACATGGACGCCGCTGCAAGTTGTGATATTTACTCTTTTTGTGATATATTCGATCAAATTTTTTTTGCGGGCTGAGTGATAGTCGCTACAGAGCCATAGTTATGCCTGAAAGTGGATAAAAGAAACGTTTGCTTAAACGTTCTGGAATTTATGCTTAATTCAGCTAAAATGCACGAAAAGAGTACTTTAATGTGAAAAAACCTCCGAAAACTGAGGCGTTAATTGTTACGTAAATGCCCTAACGTATCCATGTTTTTGTAAACATTTCACGGAATTCACGGACTTTCTCGTGGTTGTGACGTTGTGACTTTGGGCCATTTTCCGTAATTAAACAGTTTTTTACGGCGGCCTTAGCCGCCGTTCTAATATCGCTTTAGATCTAAATTATTCACCAATCAGAAGCATTTTTAAATTGTAATATTCATCACACCGACTGGAAAAAGATGCTCTCATTGGTTGATACTCAGAATGCCCATACAATCTTACTAAACATGAAACTAAACTTGAAAACATACATGTAAATGGCAGAGAACCAGTCTGTGCACTGGGTCTAAAAATGCAAATGTATAAACGACCTTATCTCGAATATAGGTCAACCCCCGATGTACAGTATTTGTAAATTGCTGTCACTATCATTGTTTACATGCCTTGCACACAGTAAAGAAGTGCATTATAAAATAATCCACTAAATCCAAGGGACTTTACAGTAATATCACGCTATTTAAATAAAATATTTGTAACTTTTCCAATTCCCATATCTGGACATGATTACAGTCTGTTTCATATATTTCGACAATAGTCTTTTTTGGCCGTTATACGTTTATATTCCCAATGCCAAAACGTTTCTTTTCTCCTATGTTCGGATGAAAAAATCCCAATTTCAAGTCGGAAAATATCAAAGAAAAAAATCATCGTTTTGTGGAGTAAATTGTGTTTAAAATTGTTTGTTTATTTGGGTTCCCATTCGGACATTTTCAAACGACTATCGGCATATCAGTCGTGCTACTACGATGTAAATCCACTCGTTGCATTATAAGGGCCCAAGGGTGTTGTGCCCTCTAGCGATCGGCATATCAGCCGTGGTTTACTTCTTTGCTTCAACAGGTAATTTCCCCTGTAAGTACAACAATCAATTAAAACTGGTTCTCCGGATGCATAAAAAGATAAATACCAACTAGCTGATACAATTAGGTAGCTTAATTTCGTACATCTGTGTGTAAGAATGGAGATGGAAATGATAAAAGCTAGATGTTACTTTGACTATCTTAACTGTCTCATGTCTATCACACCTGAAGGAGCTGGTACTTTGGTGTAAGCTTCTGTAGTACCAAGTGCCCCATCCCACTTCTTCAGTTTTTTTTCTAATTTATTCGCATTTTATGTTGGCTGGGGAAAGGGCTGGGGTGAACGGAAAGTCATAATGTATAAGGGAACCCCTGCCAAATGTTTTTTCAGTGTGTTGACTTAGTCATTTTCATGCAAATGATGTAAAGGGGAGCCCCGCTCAAATTTGTTTAGGGTGGGTTTGCAGAATCAGTTTAAGCAGTTAATAGGAAATCTGAGCCTACTCTGTGCTTTCAAAATGCTTAGCTGTCGGAATTTTCGTGGGCCCATGTACCCTCTAAAAATTGTGCCCTCTACATTTTGCCCTATGTACCCTCAAAATATGAGTGGTAGCCCTGGTAATATTCAACATTGTGCAGTCTCATATTAATACATCATGCAAGTTAACAGTACAGCTAAATTCAGATTAAATATGATGTGTTTTATGATTTGACAATAAAGCTAACAACACTAAAAATTCTCAATTGTAGGCGTTTTCGCGCTAAAAACCCAATTCCAGGGGTATGTGTCATTGTCCCAAAATGGTGAATATAATTCATTGATTTCTAAAAAAAAATTAACGAGTGAATTTAATTTGTTCCATTACAATGGCGTCAAATTAATCGCGAATTTGCACGTAAACTTTGGGTTCAGGCGATTGAGCTTGCCCTAGCCGGCATATGCATTTTTTACATTGTACAAGAACAGTGTAACCATCGGTAAAGTCTCTTCTATCAATTACGAGTAGTTAAATGAGGGTCTGGATGGGGTATAATGATTAGTAAATAATGGCCCTCTTTATAATGAATAGTGAATAATGAACCAAAAGATTAATGAATAGTGAATAATGGGGGCCTAAAAATTAATGAACATTCCTATATTTTTAATGAATTGAAGAAAAAACTAATGAATAGTGAATAATCAGATTTCTTTGCCACCTTTCTTGCTTTTAATGAATAATTGGTCTTATTTTAATGAATAACCCAAAATTTTGATGAGATGAATAATGGGCTAAATTTCTATGGGTTTCTAGAATTAGCATTTGGACCCCAGCCCCCGCCCCACCCCCCTGGAATAGGTTAGACCCCCCCCCCGAAACCTTGTAAAATTATAGTTTTCTTTGAAATAAAGCATTGATAAGCCACTGTAAAACTGTAAAAGTTGAGGACAAAAAAAAAGACAAAAAACCGTTGTCAGAGCTGTTTTCTGGCAGTCGGGCCTGGACCACCCTGGCAAAAATTCCTGGATCCGCGCATGGGTCAGCCAGCATCCAAACTCGGGCCACTACCGGCCTGCCAGCAAAATGTCATTCGGATGGCGTTTCAGTGGCGGGCCGATAATGGCCCGATTGTACGTGCTTACTGGGTGTCGATCAGTTTTGAATCCTACATGTATTTATTCCTCGATCCTGGCTATGTCCTTTTCTGGTGTTCGGTTTGTTTCAGTGAACGTTTAGTTTTACATTAATTTATTGTCAAAACCCCCCATTTTCCTAAAAACTTAGGACTTAAAACATTGTTCCCAAACCCTTGTTGGTGAATGCCTAAAATTTAAAAAAAAGGTTCAGATGCATATCGCTCAGCGAAAAGAGTTAGATGTGCACAAAACCAAGCAAAAGAGAGACAGAAACAGGACCACAACTTCGCTGGTTTTAGATTCTAGCATGCAAAGGGGTAGATGGGAATTTCGCCTAAACCAGCGAATTTGGTTGCGTTTATCGTCAGTATTTGAGAGCCGCCGAATATCTTTTTTCAAGATATTTCTTGTTTTCCGTGTTTTGTACACAATGCTGCGGACATTTCCGTAAGTTTCGACCCTTTCCGTGATACACGGATATTTTCCGTGTTTTGCCAACCTCCGTAGTACTGTACTCTGTACTGTACTGAGCCGAATAAAAACAGTAATGTAACATCAACAGCACACTGGAAAGTGCCGAGAATTGACAGACCGACGCCAAAGTGAACAACTATCTCCTAAAAATTGAATACAAAAGAATAGTCAGTATAAACAAAACGGTCGTATTAGCTCTCCGCCTGCTGGTATTTACTTTACTCATAATCGTTGAGAACCTTTTGGATCCATATCAGGCCCACATTATGCTGGGCCTGATCTGGATCCAAACTGTTTTACACTCATATCCGTGAAAAAATAAATCAAAAAAGTTAATTTTGTCAATAAAAAATAGCAGATCACAATGAAAACACTCATAAAAGCAAGTGAGTATGATCAGGAAATACTACAATCACACACCGCAGACCAACCCAAGGCACCATGAGAAACGGAGCCACAGAACACGGACTGCCACAAGACATCAGGATGATTGCAAAACTAGATGGACACAAAACAAAGCAAGGACCAAACACAGACGCAAAACAATACGAACAGCAATAAACAATAGAACAACAGAACCGCCGCCATAGAACGGACAGCAGCCTATGCCACTGGGGAGCTTTTAAAAATGCATTTTACTGGTACAAATCTTCGCCCTAGATTCTGTTGTTTAGCTCGCATGGAGGCTTCATAGCTAATGCAATGCTTCATCACAGAGAAACAATCTAATCAAATTAACACACTATGATGATACAAAGAAAAGGGCACAGGACTCACAGATAGTCCGATTTAAAGAAAACCTCAAATTGAGCCACGTACGGTGGGCCCAACCAACGACAGGCATCAGGCACCAATCAACCGATTAAAGCTTTACGTCAGAGCCATCATTCAGTCTGAGGCCTGACCAACCGTACCGTCGTGCAACTGAAGAAGAAACCATGGCTATAAACCGTGATCGGGATAACAACCAGATATGCAGTCTGTCGCATGATATCCACGTTATATCAACTTTTTATTACGTTTGGTTATCTTATTGAATTGATCACTAAAATAAAATTTTCCAATTATTCTTTTGAATTTAAGCTAAATCACCATAAAATACTGGCTCCGATATGCCACATTACAGAAGAGTTTTAAACCAATATTGTATTTAACAATCAACTCTAAATGTCTGTGGTAGAATTTAGAAAAATGCTTTACGATTTTCATGATATCTATAACCTTGTTTTAATAACTTATCAGTCAAAAATTGGTTTCTATTGTTGAAGTCAACAATAGCTGCGGAATAAAGAAACGCAACAGACACTTCGATTCATTGGAATGCATGTTTTAGTGCAAATGATGTTAATTCAGGGGAGCAGTATGTATCCGTCAAATTACAACAGGTTCAGCGTAATTATCGAGTACGTATGCCTGTTGCCCCCCCCCCCCCACCACCACCATAGTGATCTGTTAAAAACTTGGTCAATAAAAGCAAAATTTCTATCAACAACCGGTTTGTTGTTTATAAAATTCTTGGCATAGATTGCGGATTACGGAAATGATCAGCTGGCAACCTTCCTTCGGAAACGGTTACACGTCAATATTTAAATTTTTTCAATGCGAGTGTTAAAATGAACCTTTACATTTGAGATGTTGTTCATAGCTTCATGAACAGATTAATTTAAGCCACACCAACACACGTGCTGTTTGGGCCGACCAACGTCAACGCCATCCAATAACGTTGTTTACCGACATTTGTCTGACGTCGAGCACGCATTGTCATGACGTTAAACGCGGGAGTTTTGGCTGTACCAGCCTTCCGTATGTCTAGTATAATTTAGAATATCCAGAAAGCCAGCCAAGTTATATGAAAATAGAAAATTGATACTTGACAGAAAATATGAAATATAAATTTAAGTAATAAATTCGATTCTTGTCTGTTCAGAAGATCATGAACACTTAGGGTCTCTTGCAAAGTTAAAGTGAAGCCCGACTTACTTTGCACGAGACCTGAAGTGTTCATGATCTCATGAACAGACAAAAATCGAATTTATTTCTTAAATATTTACATTTCCACTGCGAGTCTTTAAATGAACCTTTACATTTGAGATGTGGTTCATGCCTTCATGAACAAATCGATTTGAACGGGCTAACGCGCCATTTGAACGGGCTAGCGTCAAGTCCATCCAATAACGTTGCTTGTTTACTGACGTTTGCGTGACGTTGAACACGTATCGTCATGACGTTAAGCACGGAAATTGGCGTTTTGGCTTTTCCAAACCCTACGTTATGTCTGATTTAATTCAAAATATCTGGGAAACCAGCCAGCTAGGTGAAAATTGACTGATAATATAAAATGTAAATATAAGTAATAAATTCAATTTTTCGAATGCTCATGGCTTCGGGCTTCATTTACTTTGCACGAGACCCGAAGTTTCATGATTCCATGAACATTCCAAAAATTGAATTCATGTCTTAAATTAACGTCAACATCGACTATTGCGTTAAATGCGTAAACTATTTCTATTCTTTGGTCATCATGGATGCTACTTAGTTAAAAAAGTTGTTTTAAATATCTGGCCGAAAATTTGATAAAGAATGGATGCATTTCATTGACTCGGGTTTCCAAAATATTAATGCCTTTGAAGGAGAGAATGGTCCAGTGACAAAGTTTTGGTTAGTTGTTTACTTCCGGCATGATTTCATTTGCATTATAGTTGGCAATCCGAATCGAAAAAAAGATGCATATTTTTGGTTTTGTTGGCATTTTGAGTACATTTGTTAGACCACTTTTAACATAATATTTAGCATGTATACAAAGCCATAGGGGTGGATGCCAAGTCTGAATTTGTATATGAAGGCCAGAAATTAGGTCAAAGGTCATTGAGTGCAAAAATGAGAAAATATGTCATACTGTAAAACAACTTTATCTTTTTATATTTTAAAAGGTTTTATTTCAAGCCAAATTTTGTATGCTTATAGTTATAAGTCTAATACATTGAGAAAATGTTTTTGATAACTAAATGTTCATATGGCGGCTTTAAAATGAGGTCAAAGGTCATCAAGTGCAATAATCGGAGCATTTTTACAAACTGTGTTTCTTTTTTTTTTTCTCTGGTCCAACAACAAGATGTTTTTTAAACTCTAAAAAGGGAAGAAGTCTTTCAGAAGGCTTAAATTAAAATGTTTATTATTTATTCTTTAGAAGCATCCTTTTTCGGATTTTACGAAAAGACAAACATCGTAAGTTTTGTGCAATTATGACGGAAATTCTCCCTAATTTGAGCTAAACTGAAATATGTGGGCTACTTTGAGTTTGCTGCACCTCTCAGAAAGTAAAACTATTTTCAGTTTGGGACATGTCTTGGGGCCTTAGAAACCCATAATTTAATAATTTTTCTGTGGTAATTTTTCTATAAATCACCTGTAATCAACGTTACCCTCCTGACATTGAAAATAACAGTACACACACTACAAGGCTAATGTTCATTTATTTTAATAGTATAAGTGAAACAGTTTAAGCATTAAATTAGCAGGTAGTGGCCTTGTAAGAAGTGTTTTACAATTACTCATAGATGGGAACAAACACAACAAATGTGTGAAATGAGAAAAGAAATATATGTTGGTCCTATAAGCATGAGATCATGACCAAGTCCTTCAAAAAAGCTGTAGCTAGGAACATATACCTTTGAGAAATGACTCGATTTCAGATGATAAAATGTAACGTAAGTAACAACTTAAACACATCTTATCTTTAAAAGGATAGATCACTGCATAAAATGACGTATTCATACAAAGCATTAAGCAAATGAAATTATTTCTTTAAAATGAAATGGTTATTCTTAGATGTATTACATTTTAATTGATTTGATACAGTAACGTATTTTACATGCCTATTATGAATATTTGACAGCGGGAAGCTTGGTAAATCATTGCTTTCCAAACATAATAGACACACACCTAGCAGGATAGCAATAAAAAATTCTTTCATTAGGATAGAAGGGAACTTAAAATTTGAGTTTGGCCCACATATTCATAAAAAATTGCTACAATTTTCACCGATTTTAGACTTAAATGACCTTTTATCCAAAAACACATCATGCCTTGATGATGCTGTTTGTTTATATAGCATGGCTGTATTATCCAAAAGAGATTTTGCATTACTTTCAATCATAATTTTGGATAGCTAATTGATAAAAATGCTAAAATCTGACGTATATACAAGAATTTGCACTCAGTTGACCTTTGACCTAATTCTGGGACTTTGGGGCATTTCCAGACTTGGCATCCACCCCTATCCTGTTTAAAACATATCAAGATACACTTTGAGCATGGATGCCAAAATGTACTCAAAAATGCCAACAGAATTTTTTTTCAGGCTCTGGATTGCCAACTATTATGCCGTACGTACACCGGTTTCTGAAAAGTCAGTTTTGCGGAGAAAGCATGTCCTGAGTTTTACACCTTATATGCACCAATGACTCAAACCCGATGACTAAAGCCTCGTTTATATGCACAATTTGCACCCTGGTGCAAATTTACTCCCAGGTGCAAAATTGCACCCAGGAGTAAATTTGCACCCCCTGATGTAGCGTTCATATGTCAATAAATTGTGTTCATATGTTATTGGATTTGCTCTTTAAATATATCACAGATGTTTCAGTTTTGCATTATGGAGAAATTCGATGTTTTAAGAATGTTTGGATTTTTAGTCAGTTCAAGATACCGTCGTGTGAGAAAAATGCAACTCCATTTGGTTTTATTTGCTTTATTTATTTAAACAATATTTAAAAAGGATAATGCACCAGTCATTTGTATCCACGGCCCCCACCTACGGGGATAGCCGAAGGATAGCCGGGGTAAGGTGCTGGACAATTACTTTTTGATTGTCCCTGCAGTGCCGGGGAAGTGTGGGAGTATAACATTGGGACACTTACCCTGCTGGGATTTTCTGTTGTGTAGGGTGGGGCAAAGA
The DNA here is from genome assembly GCA_964019695.1 of Loripinus fragilis. NCBI lineage: Eukaryota > Metazoa > Mollusca > Bivalvia > Lucinida > Lucinidae > Loripinus > Loripinus fragilis. Next base: position 62,316,089 of record OZ026523.1, read on the forward strand.
GCAGGGTTGTTATCATCAGCTTGTCCCCACAGGGTGGGACTTATACCAGGGCTCTGGAAAGTGAAAATCATTGTCCCCGCCCATCCCCGTAGGTGGGGGAGCAGTGGATACAAATGACTGGTGCATAAATGGCACTTATAGAAGCTGTTGCAGCAGTACTAAGTAAATATATGACTATCTGGCCAAGAGAGGTGTACGAACGTACTGCTTGAGACTTATACATGTACTGATGATCCATAGATTCCGAATGTCACGGGCTCTGCGACAAATGCGCAAATAGCTGCAACGGAATGCGCGTGTTCGTTAAGTTGTTTCAATTGAACTGCTGGTGACAGTTTGACTTTGGACTGCGCAGAGCTGGACAATTGAGAACCTCTTCCTAATAGCAAAATAAACGTCTTGTGAATGTGTGAAACGGCTTTTGTCTCCTCTTCTAAATCTCTGTTAAGTTTCCGAAGGGAAATGGCTTAACCGTGGTTATCAATGGCTACAAGAGATTTGGATTCCAAAATTGGGGGGGGGGGGGGGGGGGGGGGGTAAGATAGAGGGTAGACATATTTTAATTATTGCTATGTCTGAACATCACGTTGATAACATGAATCGTAATGGTGGTCACTCCGTTATTATGCAGGGGGGACCTTTTAACCGATGTGTACATCAGATAGCATGGGCTCGTGCATGGCGCAGGGGTTCTTGCAAACTATGATTTCTATTGCTGAGGTTAGGAAGAGATATTATTCGGAAATAGAATCGTGCAAATCGAAGCTCATTGACCAGAAATTCTAGTTGTTCTGCGTGGCAACCCGGCATAGCCGATGAAGTAGTGACTACAGAGAGAAGCCATGACCTTAAGTTTGATAAAGGGACTATTTATGTAGTTTATTTTCATACACATGTACATGTTCATATAGAAAAGATGGGTAATTTATCAAAATCTAAGATCAAATTGTACATATGTGATAAGTTGCGTTCATGTGCGCAATTTGCACCTAGGGGCAAATGTGCACCCGGGTGCAATTTGCTTCACCGAATTTGCACCACCTACAAAGGTGGAGCAAATTAGCACCCGGGTGCAGATTTGCACCCGGGTGCATTTTCCTAAAGCACCGTTTACATGACCAAAATACACCCCAGGTGCAAATTTACACCCCGGGTGTATATTTGCACCGGGGTGTATATTGTGCATATGAACGAGGCTTAAGTGATGTTAAATGCTTATTTTTTGTCATTTTGTGTTATTGACATTCAAGTAGCCAGTGTTGGCGCAATATTTGACTACTAAAACTATGATGTGACGTTTTTTATTTGCACATTGTCAAGACGACGCCATGTAACCAAGCTTGTGTAAAGGAATGTATGGAACGCCTCGACTGCCTTATACTGTGCACATTATATTCGTCATGTACAAGGGTCATTTTGTTATGCACAAATGTAATTCGTTATGTGCAAAATGTATTTCGTTATGCGCAAAATACATTTCGTTATGTGCAAAATGAGTTTCGTTATGTGCACAATGTATTTCGTTACGCGCAAAATATATTTTGCTTTGTGCATAATATATTTTGTTATGTGCAAAATGTATTTCGTTACGTGCACAATGTATTTCGTCATGCGCAAAGTACATTTCACTATGTGCATAAGGTATTTCGTTTTGCGCAAAAGGTGTTTCGTTAAGTGTACAATGTATTTCGTTATGTGCATGATGCATTTCGTTATGTGCATAATGTATTTCGTTATGTGCATACTGTATTTCGTTATGTGCACAATGTTATTCGTTATGTGCATAATGTTTTTCGTTATGTGCACAATGTATTTTGTTATGTGCAAAATCTATTTCGTTATGTACACAATGTATTTTGTTATGTGCACAATGTATTTCGTTATGTGCAAATCTATATCGTTATGTGCATAATCTATTTGGTCCTGTGCCGTGTCATTAAACAAGTTGTTTTGTAACTACTATAGCCGGTCTTGTATAAGTATCAAGTTGATTGGTACACAAAACAATTTGTTATGTTGTCCAAATGGTTTGTCATGCAGAAATGTTTCACGATTATGTCCTGTCAGTTTCACATTACGTGCTGTTGTGACTACTTTATATGATGTGCAAACTTCATTATGATGATGACAGTATTGTCAAAACCAGGGGGGGGGGGGGGGGGCTTGGAATTGGCCCTCACGGAAAATGATGGTTTTCTGAAGTGTCCACATGACTTAAATAGTACAAGGGGATAATAGATTTAACAGTCTTTTTAAAATGGTCTTTTTGGGCCTGGCTACTTCGCTACTTTGTGAGTCACAAAATGAACGTGCACCATGTCACTGGGAAAGAATGGTGTAACTTTGACCTTTTCCCGAGTGTCGGTGTATACAACAACAGTATTGGCACGCGCGCTGTGACGTAAGCTGTGACGTGCAATAGGTCACACTGGTAGACCTGATCAATTCGCGACGGTCGAGTACAGAAGCACCTTTATAATATCGCTGTCCCCGAATAATTTTGTAGGGGGGGGGGGGGGGAGCAGAATAGCCTTTGGCCCCCAAATAATCTGTCTAAATTAATTGACACAAAATTGTTTGTGACTCAGGGTATAGATCTAATAAGCAATTTCCACACATTATTATTAGTAAAAGATATCGCGACGCGCGTTTGTTATTTCTAACAAATAGCTTGGCGGCGAAGCGAGGGGATGGGGGAAGTTAATTATTACTCCTTCCCATGCTTCCGCTTCTCGCAGACATGCAAACCAAACAACGGACTAACAACTAATAATTAACACTAAACAATAATAACTAAGCCCTCAACCAACCCCATCAACTTGCTCTGTATGTTACTGTCATGCTTCTGCATGCCACGCAAACCTAAGGTTAATATACACCAATGGTTTCACATGAGAAACCGGAAGGTATATTATTGACCACATTTTCGGAAGCCTCAAGCAAAATTACAAGATATGTTGCTGGAAGGACTCAAAACACACACACCGGTTTTAAGCCTTACCACACTCGAGCAGCGCACTTTCCCTTAAGGATAAGCCCAAATCCCCGCTACTATCCCCTAGATGACCAAGCCATCGCATGATTGGCCATCTTTCGGACATGGAGTTCAAAATTTAAATTAGCAAACAAGTGAGTTTCCCACATAGGGAAATAATCACAGAGAACACCAACACCTCATCCGCTCCACAAAACTGCAACTAAAATAAAAAGAACATACAATTAAAGAGGCAAAACTTTATTTCCCATAGTTTCCTCAAGTGGGAAACTTACTTCGTAGATCGATGTCCACGTCTTAGTAACACCCGGCGCCTGCAAGCAAATGTACGGAGAACTGGATGGAGAAGCGAAGTGAAACCTGGGTGGTGTTACCTCTAAAACATTATCGTACAGCTCCCCTAATTACAGCTCACCATTAGGGGAGCGGCAAACTTAAACAAACATTAACAAATCCCCTTGCCCTTCCAGGCGGATTAATAACTTATATATTCTGGAACAGTAGGGGTGGTACTGTGCAGACTAAATTGTCACACTGATCCCTACAAGATTGAATAAGTTCTTAAGAGCCTGCTTTAGAACATTATCAAAATTCAAACTAATAATGTCCCACATTTTTATTAAATACGGACAGCCGTAAGATAATGGCGGGCTACAGCCAGAATTCCTTCTTAAAGCCTTAGTGGATGCATAAAACTGGGGCGTTTTGTGCGCGCTCTATATGCCTAGGCGGAGCCGCACTACGCCGACTTTATAACTGAAAAATCATCATTATTATTAGTAAAAAAAATTCCTTGCTCGCTCGGAGTTTTTGAATTTGGTTTAAAGTTCTCTGAGAGCAGACAATTTGCTAAGATTTTAATACTTGTTCATTTCTTAAAGTCAGCAGGCTGTTATCACCTTGTATGTATATGTATGAATGAATGTATATGTATCATTTTTTCAGAGAAACTGGTTTTTAAGCTTATCCTATTATTCCTATTTTCTATCCTAAATTTTAAAGAACTCCAAATTTTTGTCTGACCTTTTATCTCTCTTTGCTTTTTAATCTGAAATTCCTTTCAGGCAGTATATAGGCTTCAACCAAAAAATTTCCTCGCTCGCTCGATATAAAAAAAGTGTATATATATATATATATATATATATATATATATATATATATATTTTTTTTTTTTTTTTTTTTTTTTTTTTTTTTTTTTTTTTTTGGTGGGGGGGGGGGGGGGAGCTCTGTTTTTTATCCCTCTTAGCTTTTTACTCTGGAATACCCTACCAAAATTTTTCCTCGCTCGCTCGTACTTTAATTATATATTTGCTTTCTTTAAGATGTAGATCCATTGCTTTGATTTAAATAATGCATGTGTATAAATGTATGCAGATTCAAAATGATTTTAGGTAATATAATAACCAAAAACTTTCCTCGTCACTTCGCTCACTTGAAGTAAAATTACATGTATATATTTGTTTTTCCATAGAAATCGTTTGCTTTGATTTTAATGCTTTTCATATCAAGATTCAAATGTATAATTGTATGCGTGCATATGCATGCATGCATACATGTATGTGTGCATGCATGGGTGTTTGGACATTTAGCAGCTTGTACATGCGTTCATACATGTGTGTGTGCATGCATGCGTGTATGTACATTTTGCAATACACCCCCCCAAAGTATTGATGTTGGCCTCTCTGGGTATGACCCCCCCCCCCCCCACAATATTGAAAAGCTTCCTACGCCTATGATTTATATCGGACATGTTCAAAATGGTGCGATTTTTTGTTGCAATGCATGGACCACTCAACGTATATGGGGGGGGGGGGCGGAATTAGGGTAGGCTACAGCACGTGTCATATCTGTTTTGTATGACATCTCTGAAAAGTATGACATCTCTGAATAGTTTTTCTACTATGTGATCACTGATCCTGCATGCTTTCTGTTGGCATATTGTTGCAATGCATGGACCACTCAACGTTTATGGGGGGGGGGGGGGCGGAATTAGGGTAGGCTACAGCACGTGTCATATCTGTTTTGTATAACATCTCTGAAAAGTATGACATCTCTGAATAGTTTTTCTACTATGTGATCACTGATCCTGCATGCTTTCTAGAAAACAGTGCATTTTGAGAGAAAACAACTATAGATGGTTGACAAAAGTATTCGTCACTTAATGACGTCGCCGTTTTAAACAGTGTGTTTCGAGGTTGTTGTTTTTTTTGCAAAAACTATTCCTGGAAAACTATAGAAGCTACAATACAAGTCCTGGTTTTGACGATACTTTCATCGTCATCATCATCATCATGAAGTTTGCACATCATATAAAGAAGTCAAGACAGCACGTAATGTGAAACTGACAGGAAATAATTGTGAAACATTTCTGCATGATAAACCATTTGGTCAACATAACGAATAGTTTTGAGTACCAGACAAATTGACTTATACAAGACCGGTTACAGTATTTACATAACAACTTGTTTAATGACAAGGCACAGAACGAAATATATTTAGCACACAACGAAATAGATTTTGCACATGACGAACTACTTTGTGCACATAACGAAATACATTGTGCACAGAACTAAATATAGTAAGCACACAACGAAATAGATTTTGCACATAACGAAATACTTTGTGCACATAACGAAATACATTGTGCACATAACTAAATACATTGTGCACATAACGAAATACATTGTGCACATAACGAAATACATTATGCACATAACGAAATACATTATGCACATAACGAAATAGATTTTGCACATTACCAAATACATTGTGCACATAACGAAATACATTATGCACATAATGAAATATATTTTGCGCATAACGAAATAGATTGTGCACATAACGAAATACATTATGCACATAACGAAATATATTATGCACATAACGAAATATATTATGCACATAACGAAATACATTATGCACATAACGAAATACATTATGCACATTACGAAATACTTAGTGCACATAACGAAATACATTTTGCACATAACGAAATACATTATGCATATAACGAAATATATTTTGCGCATAACGAAATACATTGTGCACATAACGGAATACATTATGCTCATAACGAAATGCATTTTGCACATAACAAATTACATTTGTGCATAACAAAATGACCCTTGTACATGGCGAATAGAATGTACACATTATAAGGCAGTCGAGGCGTTCCATAGGAATGGATTCCTTGATCTTTATTCTGACGTTCAGGTCACATTTTACGTTTTCATGTGTTTTCATCGTGTAGCGTAAATTTTACCGTTAAAATGACGTTTTGGTATTTCACCAAGTGCTAAAAATATTCGATAGACATTTTCAAAAGAGATTTCATCAAACCATCATAAAATGTTTCCATATGTTGCGTTTCTTTATTCCTTACGTATATATACATCATAGGAAGAGAACAGGGGTGGATCCAGGATTTCTGGAAAGGTGTTTCATATGTATAAAGATGTGGGGGTTCGCTTTACTGATTTTCTCATTTTTCTTAAAAATCCAGCGAAAATGAAATAATTTGATCTCACTGAGACCAAATTATTTCATTTTAAGAAATCAGTCAGTGTTTCAATATCTATTTTTAGCTATCAGGCAGCAGTGAAAAAACCATGTTAACTTGTCCTGGGCTAAATTTAGTTCAATCTACTTTTAGCTGTCCGTCAGCACTGTAAAACCATGATGTCTACCTGTCCAGGGCTAAATTTAGCTAATCACTTTAAAAGGGGTCATATAACAAATCCTTTTTATTTCATAAATGGATAGCCCATGCATAAAACAAACTGTATGCAATTCAACATGGGAAGTATTTAGTAGCATATATTCTTAAAATATGAGAAATTCTTGTTGTTTTTTGAAAAACTTCAATTTTTCAACTTTTAAACTCAAGTTTTAAAAAGGCTGATAAGGTCATTATTTTTTTTGTCTTAAAATGTAAGTTTTGCATTATTTTTAACATAATATATTGAAAGGTGACTTTTTTGGAAACATGGCCATAAGCCCTGTTCCTGTACCACCTTAAAAGAAGCAATACCCCACTACTAAGAAACACATGGTAAAATACTGATCTATTACCATTTCTGAAAACTTCGTCCTTAATCATTTGATGCTTATCAAAATTATATATTAATGTAGATGTTCCGATTTGATCGTTAGATCTAAACTTCTGTAACAAGGCAAATCAAACTCCGTATATTTTATGCGGATTTTAATAGAACTCTGCTTTTACAGATTAATTTCAAAACTATAGCTAATCAATGAAACAGTGGGATGTTGAACATGTATTTCGGTGGTGCATGCTCTTTGTTTAAAGCTGCATAGTCTGTAACTTGTGATCTTTTAATTTTAGAACTAATGTTTCTATTTTTCAAGAACACAGTAAAAAAACTAAAATTCAGGTTTAAATTTTACCAATCTCGTAAATCTTTACAAATTATCAGTATCAAAACAACAGCATTTATGTTAAAATTAACTGTCTATAATTATTGGAGGGACGCAAATGATTACCACCAAGAGATAAACACACCTGTTTTATTAGATAATTCACTTTTCCGTGCAGTTTTCAGCTATAGTGAACAGATTTATTGTGAAAAAATAATTTAATTCTACTTTTACAAATGATTTAAAAACAAATTAAAAAATCGAAAAATGTTCATAGTTGCAGACTTAGTCTTTTTAAGTGTTTGTCGTTTGCCGAGTACAAAAGGAGGCTTCTTCAAATTTGAAACAGAATTTGGCCTGCGTCGTGAGAAAACCTGCCTTCGTGGCTTGTGTCCAGGTAAGGCTCAAAATCCAGCCTGCTCAGCTACATGGACTAGTTAGAATAGTGAAATTTCGCTTGTAGCAAGTTCAGATATGATACTTGCCATTAAGCGAATAACAAAGGCGCTGATCAGACTACGCGGATGCGCAGGCTGATTTGCGCCTTTGCTGTTCGCAACCCCCCCCCCCCAAAGACAGGCTATAAGAATATTGCAACTTTGCATGTAGCAAGTTTTACTACTAAGCTTTCCAGATAGCTAATAACGAAGGCGCTGATCAGACTACGTGGATGCGCAGGCTGATCTGCGTCTTTTTTTGTTTGCTTGCAACAATATCAGATTTGCCCGTGACGAGGTTCCATCTCTAACAACGGCGAGGCCCTTCTCCACTTTGGCGGTTTTGTTATTGTAATTATAAGTTCATTATTATTGTTCGTGTGCTTGTATATGTCTTGTCAAGCGTTGACATAATCTAATATACACTTTTCTTGTATTAATTTGTTCGTTTGCTTAATTCTCGCTCCATGTGCCTTAACAGCTTTGGTACATGCGCGGAATCAGAAATTTTTGTCAGGGGGCCCTGTCAATAAAATGTCGTTTTGTGTGTTTTTATTTTTATTCCTCAACCTTCTTTTACAGCCAACAGAGGGGGTCATCCAGTTGTATCTTGCAATGGTAACTATAATTTTCTGGAGGGTCCAAAGTATTCAGTTTTGAATCCTAATATCGTCCATAGTGTACGAAATTGGCGATGCGCTATATGCTGATTTTGCATGCATGTATACCATTTGATAACATTGGCTTTGTAATAAAGATGAAATTATCTTCTCTTTGCATGCTTTCGTGCTTCAAAAATTCACTTAAAATATTTCAGGAACACTTGCAAAGGTTATCAGCAAATAACAAATGTCAAAGCTTCAGCCTTGCAGATAGGGTAAAGTCGGGTATATTCAGACAGACAGCTATATTCGGACAGAGACCTAGTTTGTTTCATATTTCATATATTGGAATAAAAAATAAATTAACTAAGCAAACAGTGAAAATCCTGATCCTGGACTTGCACTGTTTGCAAATGTGTGTCCGAATTTACCCGATGTCCGCTTTTACCAGACTTTACCCTAGAGTTAATGATCATTGATGATACAAGCTTTGCCAATAAAAATATTATTTGTGTCTGATTGAGCATTGCTTATATAGTTTAGCAGATATTCCTTCAGCTTGAATATTGTAACGATGACTGTTCCTGCAATATTAGGGTAAAGTCGGGTAAATTCGGACGGTCGGCTAAATTCGGATAGCAACCTTGTTTGTTTCATATTTAGATTATTGGAATAAAAACCAACTGAGCAAACAGTGAAAATCCTGATGAGACGGCTCACAAGGAGCCGTCTCATCTGGATTTCCACTGTTTGCAAATGTATGTCCGAATTTAGGCTACCTGATGTCCGAAGTTACCCGACTTTACCCTATATCAGAAATGTTCTTCACTTTCATCGTATTCCTTTTATGTATGTATCTTCCTCGTGGTGCCATGGGTTGGTCTGTAATTTGTGATGGTGGCCTTTCCTGGTCCATTTTTTTTCTTAGGCGCTTGTCATATTTGGGTAGTGTAGGCTTTTTATTCAGATATGAATGTCAATACTGGGATGAAATTGGGTTTTTGGCTTATTTTTAAAGGACCTCATTTGTGGTCTTCGGGGTTTGCGAATAACAAAGGCGCAGACCTACCTGCGCACCCGTGCAGTCTGATCAGCGCCTTTGTTCTTCGCTTATTGAAAAGTATCATATCTAGGCTTACTACGAGCGAACTTTCAATTTTCTAGCTAGTCTCTCACGGTAGCTGAGGAGACTGGTTTGAGTCTCGCTTTGTCGGTGACCCCAAAGACCGGTTTGGTCGCGCTGAGGCCCTTAATGGGAACTGGATGTGATATATGATAGTGACATTTCCTAGTCATATTCTCTGGTTTCTTACGAGAAAGTAGCGGGTTCGGAATGTCCCAGTGGATTCATAGTTTATTGTTGCTCCCATTATTTGTGATGCTTTGCAAATGCAGTACTTCTAGTCCGTTATAGTTTTGCAACCATCTCGTCGAGGGAGAGAGCTGGTTGTGTCCCTTCCTAACGGCAACGTGTGTTGGTCTTCAGTGCGTGATTGTGGCATGCGTGATTATGGCATTGCCTGGTGATACTCCCTTTTTTAATCTCCGAATTCACGGGAACTGGATCTACAAATGTTTTCTAATCGTGGTCTAAAATTCTGCAGCGTTTGATAGCAGCGTTTGATTGTAGCATTTTTCCTGGTCATATTCGCTTACTTTTTTGTGGTGGCGAGCCGAGTTATTCACTTTACTGCACATATGGGCCTCGTGGAAAGAAAATCTATCTTTGGAGTTTTCGACCAGGTCATACCCAAACCAGCCTGTTCAGCTATCGATACTAGCTAGAAAATTGAAATTTTGCTTGTGTTGTAAGTTTACACAGGACACTTTCCAATAAGCGAATAACAAAGGTGTTGAGCAGTCTGCATGGATGCGCAGGCAGCCCTGCGCCTTTGTTGTTCACTAACTCCGAAGACAGGTTTTCTTACATCAAGCTCAAAATTACCCAAACTGGAATAGCATACGCAAACAAAATAGTCCCATTTCAAATTGATCATAATCAGAGACTACTTCTTTGTTTTCTTCAGCAAATGTATTGCTTAATTTGATAAATAGTATGGATTAGCCCAGGTAATCATTTGGGAAAATCCATTTTAAGTGGTGATCAATCATCAAATTATTCTAATATGGATTAAGAAGATGAACAGTCCGCTTTTATTCATTTTTTATTCATTTCTCTGCATGCACAATACAAAACTGAATACATAAAACAATTCATACATAGCTACATATGCAGATAAAGCTCTTGGTGAGGAGCCCAGTAAATTATCAGAGGGTCGCTGGTTCGAGACCCACAGGTGGCATTGCGTTGTGTCCCTGTCTCCATGAGCATAACAGTATCCTCTGCTGAGTGTTGGTTCAACCCAGGAAGACAGAAAAATGTTCCGACATGACTGAAAAAATTGTTGACAGAGACATAAAGCATCTGATTCAACAATTGGTGCCTTTTCCAGATTTTCAATCATTTCGCTGGGGAAAGGTTGCTTTGTCTTTGTTTGTCCCTTTGTTTGTTTGGTTTAAGGTCAGTTCACTTAACCACACTTTTCCTGGGCAAGCCTGATTAAGCGGTTAACCAGTATTTCGTGCACATACTTTTCGCTTGTAAATGACAACAACCCTTCTTGAATCAGCGGAAGGAGCAGAATGACTGTAGAAATTATTTCATGATCACACTCCACGAAAGTATGGAACGGGACCGGGATCAAACTCGCAACCCCTGGATCTGCAGCCAAACTCACTACAGACTGCGCTGCATGCCCTGGTTTTGTTTGTGATCTAATTTCCCCACCCATGACTGCCCTGGGTATGTTTGTGCTTGTGGTATCCGATTGAACCCCCTCCCTGCCCCTCATTTTTAAATTTCCTATGAAAATGAAATTATTTGGTCTCAGCGAGACCAAAAGGGATATTTAAGAGAAATGAGAAAATCAGCAAAGCGAACCCCCACACATTTATACATATGAACCCCCTTTATAGAAATCCTGGATCCGCCCCTGTTCTGGCCAGTCATTTGTTTTAACATTTCTGAGCACAGCATACGTTACTAAGCACAAAATACACATGTATGAGGAGGTTATTGTGCCAAAAGAGATGAATATTGTCCAGAGTTTTATCAAATTATTACAGCGAATCCAGGGAGAGACCCTTACAAACATTATGAAAGTTTCTTCCAAGTCTCTTAATTATCTTCCAATATTCTTTTCAAATTCAATGGTAGATGGAAAGTTGACTCTTAACCTTTGAAAGAACTTTCGAGCTGATTTCATTTATCTTCATTTCAATCTTCATCCGCGATTGGTTACAAAATAAGTGTAATAATTGCTTCACATGTGACCATACAAGGTACCTGTTGGAAATGAAACTATTTGTCCAGGTTCTATTGTGAAGAGATTATTAACATAGATTTTGATGAAGGTAAGAGGAAACTACCAACAAAATCAATTCTCAAATATTCAAGGGAGTTATCAACCTACCTATAGCCTAACCAAACTTCATTGTCATATCAACACCTTGTGATTAGTTCAAGAAACACATATTAAAATATTTTTATGCTAGCCAGTTAACTATATAATCCTTCAATGAATATGAACTCACTTTCATAGTTTGACAAGAACAATATCTCTGTCTGGATTAGCTGTAAATCATTTAATATTATTTATGCCATAAGGTGTGCCAGGAAAGATATCTAGAATGCAAAGAATTGAAACCACTATAGTGAGAATTATCAGGTAATATTTTAACTTTTTATATTTTATGCATTAAAGAATAATAGCATCACATAGACGGAGTCAATCAAACTTTCAAGTTACTTTTCAATCTCTTTTTTTCCAGTATAATAAAGGCCAAGACGCAAGAAAACCTGACGTCGGGGGTTTGCTAACATTAAAGGCGCAGACCTGCCTGCACATCCGTGCAGTCTGGTCAGCATCTTTGTGCTTCGCTTATTGGAAAGTATCATATCTAGACTTGCTACAAGCAAAATTTCAAAATTTTCTAGCTAGTCTGTAACTTAGGAGACTGGTTTCAGTAGCGCGTTGTCGGAAACCACGAAGACAGGTTTTCTCAGGAAGACCGGTTTCAACTCGACAAGGCCCAAGATTCACTGGTTAGTCCAATGGCTTCATTGACGACAGTGTAGCTTGTCTTCAACTTCTGTTATACAGCTGGAACAACAGGAATTCAGATTTGTATCCTGAAAGTATAACACCATGATATGGGCGGCAACGCGAGTAAATCTGTCTTAGGGAGATTGCGAAAAACACAGGCGCAGACCAGCCTGCGCATCTGCGCAGTCTGATCAGCGCCATTGTCCTTCGCTTATTGGAAAGTATCACGTAAGCTTGCTACAGGTGAATTTTTAATTTTCTAGCTAGTCTCTGTAGCTGAGGAGGCTGGTTTAAAATCGTTTTATCAGAAACCCGGAAGACAGGGTTTCTTGCGACGAGGCCTATATTATTAGCCAATTTAAGAGTAACAATTTAAAAATCATTATTTTAAGAATAACCAATAATGTGCGTACCAAGAAGACTCAGATCAGCCTAGGTATCAGCTCAGTCTGATCGGAGTCTTTGCTGTCCGCATGAAAAAATCTTGGATCCTTATTAGATCCCGCAGCAAAGACTCAGACTGGGCAGATGCCCAGGCTGATCTCCGTCTCCGCTGAACATTAACAATCATTTGTTTTGTCATGTTCGATGCAAGATAACCGGTCTGAATTCTATGACCAGATTATTCACAAAATATTCCGATAAGCTCCTTAGAAAAATCTTGTAACTTTATTATGAATGATAAAAGCTACCACTCATCAAAACTTCATGATGTGGCACACTTTACAGAGGTGCTGTTTTCTGCAAACATGACAATACATTTCTATGAAAACAATACTGCTATTCAAGTTGTGCAGGTCTTTCAAAATGAATTTAATGCAGAAGCTCTTAAACGGATACATTTTCAAACAGTGAAGACCCAGATGAAATGTGGCATTTCATCAGGGTCGAGATCTACACTGTTTGCTCAGACAAAATTGATTTTCAGAGAAACAAATACAAAATATTTTAAAACTTTCACCTATGGCCCCTAAATATATGCAATGGTCCAGCCTGACTTTATTGTATGTAGCTTTATGGAAAATTCCATTGGTCTCACAAGGGTTAATATTTCAAACATCATCTACAGCCGCATAAATGCTAAGAGTTTAAGTATTCTAACCATTTTATCTATTTTCCATTGGTCTCACAAGGGTTAATATTTCAAACATCATCTACAGCCGCTAAAATGCTAAGAGTTAAATAATTCTAACCATTTTATCTATCTAAGCAATGTTGCATTTCTAAGTTTAGAAAAAAACATACATGTACATAGATTCAGACAAACAACGTAACTAAAATTAATCCAACAAATACGGTTTCATAGAAAACCTAAACAAAATTAAACTTAATGTACTTCTATGCACAATAAATAATTGAGCCAGTGCATGAGATTTCCAACAATGTTTTGTGTGCGACCAGCTAAGCCTCAGATCAGCCTGTGCATACGCGCAGTCTGATCAGAGCCTTTGCTAGTCGCTTGAGTATTGTATGATTGTTAAGCTTCTGACTATACACCATTTGGAGTTTCTAAGCGTAAAAGGAGGCTGCACAGGCTCGTCTGAGTCTTCACTTGTCAAAATGTCAAATTGTTGGAAATCACATGTCGTTGCTCAATTATAAAGAAAAGAACCTACTGTAGTGGCAAGTGCACTCTTCCTTGTCAGCACAGTGGACTTGTAACTTCAATGACATTCATTCAGCCAACCAGCACCTGATTTATACATAGGGGATCTTACATGACTGCTCATGTTTTATTGAATTTATTAAAAGAGTTTGGGACAAGAGATAAAATATGAGGCTTGCCGAGCATTTTATCTCTTTTTAGCAACGAGTTTAATAAATTCAATAATACAGGAGCACGAATGTTAAATTATATTGATCATATGGCAAATACTTTGAAATTTGATTTCTGACGTAAAAACGTTATAATTTTGTCATTATGTACGCAACGTTGTTATGGACGTCATAACGTTTCCCGTAAATCTCTATAAACCACTAGTGGTTTATCGATTTTATTGCATGGCGTTATTTCACTCACAGACGCGACGTCATATGACAAATATCAAACATGGATTAGATTAGCAATGAGATCCTTCTAAGAAACGTAAGCATAGCTTGGCATCTCTAATTATTATTAGTGTCCACCTTGATGAGATGTCTCGAGACCAATCTCATCAGGATCTACACAATTTGTAAAGCAGCCACCCTTGCATAACTTCTAATTTAGATGCCCTCTTTTGAAAAATGAAGATACATATCATCTGGCTAATTAATATACATTTTATGACGGGGATGAAAATCAGTGTAGATCCAGATCAGCTGCCTTCTATACACAATTTGAGTAGAAAACAAAGTTTGCATACTGAAAACAACCCTTGAATTAATCAATGCATGTTCTACTCTGCTGAAATCAATAGAAACATTACAACCTATTTCAAAACTTTCCACAAAATTTGACATATCAAGCAGATTCAGGTTGGCTTGTTGTCATTGGTTGCGATGTTATCTGAGATTGCGCTATTTTCTGGACACTTGTTTTTGAAGAGGCAAGCAATCAAGTGTGCATGTGTTAATAACAAAAGTCAATAGTTTTTGACAAAACCAAAAAGTGACCTGTGCGCCTGGTGAAGATCCAATTCAGCCTTTACATTGGAACAGTCCGATAAGTTTTTTCAACATAAACTGGTAAATACTGCTGGTCCTAACCTAGCCATAGATTGTACATAGAAGACTGATCAGACAAGGCAGATGTCATGCTGATCTGAGTCTTAAATATGCCAATAAGATGACTGTCATAAGGCAGCTCATTTTTGTAAAAAGTAAGTACATACCTCTTCCAACTTATCCATGTCTTCTCTAACCACAACCTGTTAAATCTCTGACACCTGAAATTACAAAGTGATTTGAATGAGATACATGCCTGTCTTATGCAGCCAAATATCTGATCAAGACGTATTCGTATACATACCCCTATAAGAATTACCTGTATTTTTGGGTCAGCTTCTTTAGGTTGAAGACATGGAGCATTGTCACAATTATTAAGACAGTAAAACAATAGTATCAGTGACAACGCAATGCAACAGATTGGTAACTCTTATAGCACATAAGGGAACCCAAGGCAGGGAATCATAAAAATGTGTTTAACAGGATCTGACATTTGTGCCATTTTACCCTCTTCCTAAACATAGAGAAGAAGTGCATCTTTCTCACATTTTGAAAAAAGAACACCTGCTGCAGCGCAAGTTTAAATGCAAAGTATAATAGTACTTCGATGTACCATATAGACAAGAGAAAAAATACTTACTGTAGACAGAAGGCTACAGATTTTTTAGTAACAAGCAACTTTTATGATTGTCCGTTTTCCTGGTCTCTTGCTTTCTTTCAAACATGAAAGCTCTACAGGTCTCCCAGTTGTATGCACATTTCATTAAAGTCTCAATTAAATCTGGATATCCTTTATATAGTGAGGAGTTAGATTTTTAGAGGCTTTTTTTTTACCAAATATGGGTATGACAGCCATCTTGGTCATGTGACCAGCAGAACTGTTTTCAACAAACCCATTTGATTACCAAAAGGAGTCTCCATATGAAATTGGGAGTTCATTTGACCCAGTTGTTTCAGGAGTAGATGTTTGAAAATCTTGATGAACAGTTTGGATCCAGATCAGGCCCAAAAAATTTTCGCGCCTGAACTTGGTCTAAACCGCTTGTAAAGTTTATCAGCAGACATCTGTTGTGCAGGCACACATTTCACATGAAATATCCGGTTTTGCATTCTCAGATATTAAAGAAAAGTGAGATACAACAAAACTTACCTCTTCCAATATAATGAGATCTCTTTCTATCCACTCTTTCTATCCACTGTCTGCTTACACACTGGCACCTAAAATTATATAAAAAAATAAATAAGAAATGCGAATTTAGTATTTTAGTTTTAGTTTTATAGGTTACCAGGTCAGTATGTGGTACCTTTTACATATTTCTAGTTTTTGTTTTATATGTTACCTGGTGGGATATGTGAAACCCTTTTTATATATTTTTAGCTTTTGTTTTATACGTTACGAGGTGGCTATGATAAACCCTTTTTATATAGTTTTAGTTTTTGTTTTATACGTTATGAGGTGGGTATGTGCAACCCTTTTAATATATTTTTGTTATTGTTTTATATGTTACGATGTGGGTATGTTAAACCCTTTATATATTTTTTAGTTTTTGGTTTTATATGTTACCAGGTGGGTATGTGAAACCCTTTTCATGTACTTTTATTTTTGGTTTTATATGTTACATAGTGGGTATGTGAAACCCAGTTTTATGTTGATTTTAAGTAACATATCCAACGCATGTATAACCCATTTTGTATGTCAGAAAGTAGTATCGCAAACTACATTCTGTATTTTCAAGTTTTCGGAGAACAACCATTGAACACATATGCCATAGGAAAGAACAGAGCGAGCAAAACCGCCGCCAAAAAATAACCGAATCAACGCAAAGCCATGACAACCCGAATATGGCTTTAGTACCATCTTACCCCAAATACTGCTCACAATAAATAAGAATAATAAGAATACAGACACATTTGTAACATAAATTTTATAAGCTCTTGCAGTGGTCCCGCCACATTAGTTTGTTGGGTCTTGTCTGTTTTTGTTTGTTGTTGTTTTTTTTGTTGTTTTTTTGTTTGTTTGTTTGTTGTTGTTTTTTGTTTTATTTTTTTTTATTTTTTTTTTTTTTTTTTGGGGGGGGGGGGGTTGTTTTTTTTTTTTTTGTTTTTTTTTGTTTTGTTTTTTTGTTTTGGTTAGTGCCATTGATGCACTAGACTTGGTGCGCAACACAAAAAAAGGAATTCTGAGCAAACCGAATATGTGCACATAAGGGAACGCAAGGCAGCGAATCGTAAAAAGTTTTAGTGGGATGTGACATTTGTGCCATTTTACCCCATTCCTAAACATAGGGAAGAAGTGCATCTTTCTCACATTTTGAAAAAAATACACCAGCTGCAGCGCAAGTTTAAACGCAAATAGTACTTCGCTGTACCATATAGACGATAGAAAAAAAAACTTACTGTAGACTGCAGACTCCAGATTCTTGAATCAACGTGGGCTTGTAGCTTCAAGGGCATTCAGTCAGGGCCTGAAAAATGAATAACTATATTTATATATGAGCAATGTCATCCAGGTCTACAGTGTTTGGCTAAGGTTAGCTAAAGAATGACAGTGTTTATTTTGATTAGATACTTCTATAGGATGTTGTCTGCTGATCATCTATGCAAATTGTCCGACCTGATCTGGATCCAAACTGTTTGCAAAGTGACCATATATAAATTTACTCTGAATTGATCAGGTAAAATAATGGAATAACAAATCATAGCTTACAAAATGTATGTGACCTAATTAGACAGTATTTAGACTATGTTCAGCTGGGTAAAGGCACATGCTGCATCTATAAAAGATCCAAGTCAGTCGAAAGTAACAAGCAACTTTTATGATTGTCGGTTTTTCCTGGTCTCTTGTTTTGTTTCAAACATGAAAGCTCTACAGGTCTCCTAGTTGTATGTACATTTCATTAAAGTCTCAATTAAATCTGGATGTCCCTTTTATAATGAGGAGTTAGATTTTTAGAGGCTTTTTTTACCAAATATGGGCATGACAGCCATCTTGGTCATGTGACCAGCAGAACTGTTCTCAACAAACCCATTTGATCACCAAAAGGAGTCTCCATATGAAATTGGGAGTTCATTTGACCCAGTTGTTTCAGGAGTAGATGTTTGAAAATCTTGATGAACAGTTTGGATCCAGATCAGGCCCAAAAAATTTTCGCGCCTGAACTTGGTCTAAACCGCTTGTAAAGTTTATCAGCAGACATCTGTTGTGCAGGCACACATTTCACATGAAATATCCGGTTTTGCATTCTCAGATATTAAAGAAAAGTGAGATACAACAAAACTTACCTCTTCCAATATAATGAGATCTCTTTCTATCCACTCTTTCTATCCACTGTCTGCTTACACACTGGCACCTAAAATTATATAAAAAAACAAATAAGAAATGCGAATTTAGTATTTTAGTTTTAGTTTTATAGGTTACCAGGTCAGTATGTGGTACCTTTTACATATTTCTAGTTTTTGTTTTATATGTTACCTGGTGGGATATGTGAAACCCTTTTTATATATTTTTAGCTTTTGTTTTATACGTTACGAGGTGGCTATGATAAACCCTTTTTATATAGTTTTAGTTTTTGTTTTATACGTTACGAGGTGGGTATGTGCAACCCTTTTAATATATTTTTGTTATTGTTTTATATGTTACGATGTGGGTATGTTAAACCCTTTATATATTTTTTAGTTTTTTGTTTTATATGTTACCAGGTGGGTATGTGAAACCCTTTTCATGTACTTTTATTTTTGGTTTTATATGTTACATAGTGGGAATGTGAAACCCAGTTTTATGTTGATTTTAAGTAACATATCCAACGCATGTATAACCCATTTTGTATGTCAGAAAGTAGTATCGCAAACTACATTCTGTATTTTCAAGTTTTCGGAGAACAACCATTGAACACATATGCCATAGGAAAGAACAGAGCGAGCAAAACCGCCGCCAAAAAATAACCGAATCATCGCAAAGCCATGACAACCCGAATGTGGCTTTAGTACCATCTTACCCCAAATACTGCTCACAATAAAAAAGAATAATAAGAATACAGACACATTTGTAACATAAATTTTATAAGCTCTTGCAGTGGCCCCGCCACATTAGTTTGTTGGGTCTTGTCTGTTTTTGTTTGTTGTTGTTTTTTTTGTTGTTTTTTGTTTGTTTGTTTGTTGTTTTTTTTTTTTTTTTTTTTTTTTTTTTTTTTTTTTTATTTTTTTTTTGGGGGGGGGGGTTGTTTTGTTTTGTTGTTTTTTTTTTGTTTTGTTTTTTTGTTTTGGTTAGTGCCATTGATGCACTAGACTTGGTGCGCAACACAAAAAAAGGAATTCTGAGCAAACCGAATATGTGCACATAAGGGAACGCAAGGCAGCGAATCGTAAAAAGTTTTAGTGGGATGTGACATTTGTGCCATTTTACCCCATTCCTAAACATAGGGAAGAAGTGCATCTTTCTCACATTTTGAAAAAAAATACACCAGCTGCAGCGCAAGTTTAAACCCAAATAGTACTTCGCTGTACCATATAGACGATAGAAAAAAAAACTTACTGTAGACTGCAGACTCCAGATTCTTGAATCAACGTGGGCTTGTAGCTTCAAGGGCATTCAGTCAGGGCCTGAAAAATGAATAACTATATTTATATATGAGCAATGTCATCCAGGTCTACAGTGTTTGGCTAAGGTTAGCTAAAGAATGACAGTGTTTATTTTGATTAGATACTTCTATAGGATGTTGTCTGCTGATCATCTATGCAAATTGTCCACCCTGATCTGGATCCAAACTGTTTGCAAAGTGACCATATATAAATTTACTCTGAATTGATCAGGTAAAATAATGGAATAACAAATCATAGCTTACAAAATGTATGTGACCTAATTAGACAGTATTTAGACTATGTTCAGCTGGGTAAAGGCACATGCTGCATCTATAAAAGATCCAAGTCAGTCGAAAGTAACAAGCAACTTTTATGATTGTCGGTTTTTCCTGGTCTCTTGTTTTGTTTCAAACATGAAAGCTCTACAGGTCTCCTAGTTGTATGCACATTTCATTAAAGTCTCAATTAAATCTGGATGTCCCTTTTATAATGAGGAGTTAGATTTTTAGAGGCTTTTTTTACCAAATATGGGCATGACAGCCATCTTGGTCATGTGACCAGCAGAACTGTTCTCAACAAACCCATTTGATCACCAAAAGGAGTCTCCATATGAAATTGGAAGTTCATTTGACCCAGTTGTTTCAGGAGTAGATGTTTGAAAATCTTGATGAACAGTTTGGATCCAGATCAGGCCCAAAAAATTTTCGCGCCTGAACTTGGTCTAAACCGCTTGTAAAGTTTATCAGCAGACATCTGTTGTGCAGGCACACATTTCACATGAAATATCCGGTTTTGCATTCTCAGATATTAAAGAAAAGTGAGATACAACAAAACTTACCTCTTCCAATATAATGAGATCTCTTTCTATCCACTCTTTCTATCCACTGTCTGCTTACACACTGGCACCTAAAATTATATAAAAAAATAAATAAGAAATGCGAATTTAGTATTTTAGTTTTAGTTTTATAGGTTACCAGGTCAGTATGTGGTACCTTTTACATATTTCTAGTTTTTGTTTTATATGTTACCTGGTGGGATATGTGAAACCCTTTTTATATATTTTTAGCTTTTGTTTTATACGTTACGAGGTGGCTATGATAAACCCTTTTTATATAGTTTTAGTTTTTGTTTTATACGTTACGAGGTGGGTATGTGCAACCCTTTTAATATATTTTTGTTATTGTTTTATATGTTACGATGTGGGTATGTTAAACCCTTTATATATTTTTTAGTTTTTGGTTTTATATGTTACCAGGTGGGTATGTGAAACCCTTTTCATGTACTTTTATTTTTGGTTTTATATGTTACATAGTGGGTATGTGAAACCCAGTTTTATGTTGATTTTAAGTAACATATCCAACGCATGTATAACCCATTTTGTATGTCAGAAAGTAGTATCGCAAACTACATTCTGTATTTTCAAGTTTTCGGAGAACAACCATTGAACACATATGCCATAGGAAAGAACAGAGCGAGCAAAACCGCCGCCAAAAAATAACCAAATCAACGCAAAGCCATGACAACCCGAATATGGCTTTAGTACCATCTTACCCCAAATACTGCTCACAATAAATAAGAATAATAAGAATACAGACACATTTGTAACATAAATTTTATAAGCTCTTGCAGTGGCCCCGCCACATTAGTTTGTTGGGTCTTGTCTGTTTTTGTTTGTTGTTTTTTTTTTGTTGTTTTTTTGTTTGTTTGTTTGTTGTTGTTTTTTTGTTTTATTTTTTTTTATTTTATTTTTTTTTGGGGGGGGGGGTTGTTTTTTTGTTTTGTTTTTTTGTTTTGGTTAGTGCCATTGATGCACTAGACTTGGTGCGCAACACAAAAAAAGGAATTCTGAGCAAACCGAATATGTGCACATAAGGGAACGCAAGGCAGCGAATCGTAAAAAGTTTTAGTGGGATGTGACATTTGTGCCATTTTACCCCATTCCTAAACATAGGGAAGAAGTGCATCTTTCTCACATTTTGAAAAAAAATACACCAGCTGCAGCGCAAGTTTAAACGCAAATAGTACTTCGCTGTACCATATAGACGATAGAAAAAAAAACTTACTGTAGACTGCAGACTCCAGATTCTTGAATCAACGTGGGCTTGTAGCTTCAAGGGCATTCAGTCAGGGCCTGAAAAATGAATAACTATATTTATATATGAGCAATGTCATCCAGGTCTACAGTGTTTGGCTAAGGTTAGCTAAAGAATGACAGTGTTTATTTTGATTAGATACTTCTATAGGATGTTGTCTGCTGATCATCTATGCAAATTGTCCACCCTGATCTGGATCCAAACTGTTTGCAAAGTGACCATATATAAATTTACTCTGAATTGATCAGGTAAAATAATGGAATAACAAATCATAGCTTACAAAATGTATGTGACCTAATTAGACAGTATTTAGACTATGTTCAGCTGGGTAAAGGCACATGCTGCATCTATAAAAGATCCAAGTCAGTCGAAAGTAACAAGCAACTTTTATGATTGTCGGTTTTTCCTGGTCTCTTGTTTTGTTTCAAACATGAAAGCTCTACAGGTCTCCTAGTTGTATGCACATTTCATTAAAGTCTCAATTAAATCTGGATGTCCCTTTTATAATGAGGAGTTAGATTTTTAGAGGCTTTCTTTACCAAATATGGGCATGACAGCCATCTTGGTCATGTGACCAGCAGAACTGTTCTCAACAAACCCATTTGATCACCAAAAGGAGTCTCCATATGAAATTGGGAGTTCATTTGACCCAGTTGTTTCAGGAGTAGATGTTTGAAAATCTTGATGAACAGTTTGGATCCAGATCTGGCCCAAAAAGTTTTCGCGCCTGAACTTGGTCTAAACCGCTTGTAAAGTTTATCAGCAGACATCTGTTGTGCAGGCACACATTTCACATGAAATATCCGGTTTTGCATTCTCAGATATTAAAGAAAAGTGAGATACAACAAAACTTACCTCTTCCAATATAATGAGATCTCTTTCTATCCACTCTTTCTATCCACTGTCTGCTTACACACTGGCACCTAAAATTATATAAAAAATAAATAAGAAATGCGAATTTAGTATTTTAGTTTTAGTTTTATAGGTTACCAGGTCAGTATGTGGTACCTTTTACATATTTCTAGTTTTTGTTTTATATGTTACCTGGTGGGATATGTGAAACCCTTTTTATATATTTTTAGCTTTTGTTTTATACGTTACGAGGTGGCTATGATAAACCCTTTTTATATAGTTTTAGTTTTTGTTTTATACGTTACGAGGTGGGTATGTGCAACCCTTTTAATATATTTTTGTTATTGTTTTATATGTTACGATGTGGGTATGTTAAACCCTTTATATATTTTTTAGTTTTTGGTTTTATATGTTACCAGGTGGGTATGTGAAACCCTTTTCATGTACTTTTATTTTTGGTTTTATATGTTACATAGTGGGTATGTGAAACCCAGTTTTATGTTGATTTTAAGTAACATATCCAACGCATGTATAACCCATTTTGTATGTCAGAAAGTAGTATCGCAAACT
Source organism: Loripinus fragilis (assembly GCA_964019695.1). Lineage (NCBI taxonomy): Eukaryota > Metazoa > Mollusca > Bivalvia > Lucinida > Lucinidae > Loripinus > Loripinus fragilis. The sequence continues at coordinate 62,339,345 of OZ026523.1, forward strand.
ACATTCTGTATTTTCAAGTTTTCGGAGAACAACCATTGAACACATATGCCATAGGAAAGAACAGAGCGAGCAAAACCGCCGCCAAAAAATAACCGAATCAACGCAAAGCCATGACAACCCGAATATGGCTTTAGTACCATCTTACCCCAAATACTGCTCACAATAAATAAGAATAATAAGAATACAGACACATTTGTAACATAAATTTTATAAGCTCTTGCAGTGGCCCCGCCACATTAGTTTGTTGGGTCTTGTCTGTTTTTGTTTGTTGTTTTTTTTTTTGTTGTTTTTTTGTTTGTTTGTTTGTTGTTGTTTTTTGTTTTATTTTGTTTTATTTTATTTTTTTTTTTTTTGGGGGGGGGGGGGTTGTTTTGTTTTGTTGTTGTTTTTTTTTTGTTTTGTTTTTTTGTTTTGGTTAGTGCCATTGATGCACTAGACTTGGTGCGCAACACAAAAAAAGGAATTCTGAGCAAACCGAATATGTGCACATAAGGGAACGCAAGGCAGCGAATCGTAAAAAGTTTTTTTGGGATGTGACATTTGTGCCATTTTACCCCATTCCTAAACATAGAGAAGAAGTGCATCTTTCTCACATTTTGAAAAAAAATACACCAGCTGCAGCGCAAGTTTAAACGCAAATAGTACTTCGCTGTACCATATAGACGATAGAAAAAAAAAACTTACTGTAGACTGCAGACTCCAGATTCTTGAATCAACGTGGGCTTGTAGCTTCAAGGGCATTCAGTCAGGGCCTGAAAAATGAATAACTATATTTATATATGAGCAATGTCATCCAGGTCTACAGTGTTTGGCTAAGGTTAGCTAAAGAATGACAGTGTTTATTTTGATTAGATACTTCTATAGGATGTTGTCTGCTGATCATCTATGCAAATTGTCCACCCTGATCTGGATCCAAACTGTTTGCAAAGTGACCATATATAAATTTACTCTGAATTGATCAGGTAAAATAATGGAATAACAAATCATAGCTTACAAAATGTATGTGACCTAATTAGACAGTATTTAGACTATGTTCAGCTGGGTAAAGGCACATGCTGCATTTATAAAAGATCCAAGTCAGTCGAAAGTAACAAGCAACTTTTATGATTGTCGGTTTTTCCTGGTCTCTTGTTTTGTTTCAAACATGAAAGCTCTACAGGTCTCCTAGTTGTATGCACATTTCATTAAAGTCTCAATTAAATCTGGATGTCCCTTTTATAATGAGGAGTTAGATTTTTAGAGGCTTTTTTTACCAAATATGGGCATGACAGCCATCTTGGTCATGTGACCAGCAGAACTGTTCTCAACAAACCCATTTGATCACCAAAAGGAGTCTCCATATGAAATTGGGAGTTCATTTGACCCAGTTGTTTCAGGAGTAGATGTTTGAAAATCTTGATGAACAGTTTGGATCCAGATCAGGCCCAAAAAATTTTCGCGCCTGAACTTGGTCTAAACCGCTTGTAAAGTTTATCAGCAGACATCTGTTGTGCAGGCACACATTTCACATGAAATATCCGGTTTTGCATTCTCAGATATTAAAGAAAAGTGAGATACAACAAAACTTACCTCTTCCAATAATGAGATCTCTTTCTATCCACTCTTTCTATCCACTGTCTGCTTACACACTGGCACCTAAAATTATATAAAAAAATAAATAAGAAATGCGAATTTAGTATTTTAGTTTTAGTTTTATAGGTTACCAGGTCAGTATGTGGTACCTTTTACATATTTCTAGTTTTTGTTTTATATGTTACCTGGTGGGATATGTGAAACCCTTTTTATATATTTTTAGCTTTTGTTTTATACGTTACGAGGTGGCTATGATAAACCCTTTTTATATAGTTTTAGTTTTTGTTTTATACGTTACGAGGTGGGTATGTGCAACCCTTTTAATATATTTTTGTTATTGTTTTATATGTTACGATGTGGGTATGTTAAACCCTTTATATATTTTTTAGTTTTTGGTTTTATATGTTACCAGGTGGGTATGTGAAACCCTTTTCATGTACTTTTATTTTTGGTTTTATATGTTACATAGTGGGTATGTGAAACCCAGTTTTATGTTGATTTTAAGTAACATATCCAACGCATGTATAACCCATTTTGTATGTCAGAAAGTAGTATCGCAAACTACATTCTGTATTTTCGGAGAACAACCATTGAACACATATGCCATAGGAAAGAACAGAGCGAGCAAAACCGCCGCCAAAAAATAACCGAATCAACGCAAAGCCATGACAACCCGAATATGGCTTTAGTACCATCTTACCCCAAATACTGCTCACAATAAATAAGAATAATAAGAAAATAGACACATTTGTAACATAAATTTTATAAGCTCTTGCAGTGGCCCCGCCACATTAGTTTGTTGGGTCTTGTCTGTTTTTGTTTGTTGTTGTTTTTTTTGTTGTTTTTTTGTTTGTTTGTTTGTTGTTGTTTTTTGTTTTATTTTTTTTTTATTTTTTTTTTTTGGGGGGGGGGGGGGTTGTTTTGTTTTGTTGTTTTTTTTTTTTTGTTTTGTTTTTTTGTTTTGGTTAGTGCCATTGATGCACTAGACTTGGTGCGCAACACAAAAAAAGGAATTCTGAGCAAACCGAATATGTGCACATAAGGGAACGCAAGGCAGCGAATCGTAAAAAGTTTTAGTGGGATGTGACATTTGTGCCATTTTACCCCATTCCTAAACATAGGGAAGAAGTGCATCTTTCTCACATTTTGAAAAAAAATACACCAGCTGCAGCGCAAGTTTAAACGCAAATAGTACTTCGCTGTACCATATAGACGATAGAAAAAAAAACTTACTGTAGACTGCAGACTCCATATTCTTGAATCAACGTGGGCTTGTAGCTTCAAGGGCATTCAGTCAGGGCCTGAAAAATGAATAACTATATATATATATGAGCAATGTCATCCAGGTCTACAGTGTTTGGCTAAGGTTAGCTAAAGAATGACAGTGTTTATTTTGATTAGATACTTCTATAGGATGTTGTCTGCTGATCATCTATGCAAATTGTCCACCCTGATCTGGATCCAAACTGTTTGCAAAGTGACCATATATAAATTTACTCTGAATTGATCAGGTAAAATAATGGAATAACAAATCATAGCTTACAAAATGTATGTGACCTAATTAGACAGTATTTAGACTATGTTCAGCTGGGTAAAGGCACATGCTGCATCTATAAAAGATCCAAGTCAGTCGAAAGTAACAAGCAACTTTTATGATTGTCGGTTTTTCCTGGTCTCTTGTTTTGTTTCAAACATGAAAGCTCTACAGGTCTCCTAGTTGTATGTACATTTCATTAAAGTCTCAATTAAATCTGGATGTCCCTTTTATAATGAGGAGTTAGATTTTTAGAGGCTTTTTTTACCAAATATGGGCATGACAGCCATCTTGGTCATGTGACCAGCAGAACTGTTCTCAACAAACCCATTTGATCAGCAAAAGGAGTCTCCATATGAAATTGGGAGTTCATTTGACCCAGTTGTTTCAGGAGTAGATGTTTGAAAATCTTGATGAACAGTTTGGATCCAGATCAGGCCCAAAAAATTTTCGCGCCTGAACTTGGTCTAAACCGCTTGTAAAGTTTATCAGCAGACATCTGTTGTGCAGGCACACATTTCACATGAAATATCCGGTTTTGCATTCTCAGATATTAAAGAAAAGTGAGATACAACAAAACTTACCTCTTCCAATATAATGAGATCTCTTTCTATCCACTCTTTCTATCCACTGTCTGCTTACACACTGGCACCTAAAATTATATAAAAAAATAAATAAGAAATGCGAATTTAGTATTTTAGTTTTAGTTTTATAGGTTACCAGGTCAGTATGTGGTACCTTTTACATATTTCTAGTTTTTGTTTTATATGTTACCTGGTGGGATATGTGAAACCCTTTTTATATATTTTTAGCTTTTGTTTTATACGTTACGAGGTGGCTATGATAAACCCTTTTTATATAGTTTTAGTTTTTGTTTTATACGTTACGAGGTGGGTATGTGCAACCCTTTTAATATATTTTTGTTATTGTTTTATATGTTACGATGTGGGTATGTTAAACCCTTTATATATTTTTTAGTTTTTGGTTTTATATGTTACCAGGTGGGTATGTGAAACCCTTTTCATGTACTTTTATTTTTGGTTTTATATGTTACATAGTGGGTATGTGAAACCCAGTTTTATGTTGATTTTAAGTAACATATCCAACGCATGTATAACCCATTTTGTATGTCAGAAAGTAGTATCGCAAACTACATTCTGTATTTTCAAGTTTTCGGAGAACAACCATTGAACACATATGCCATAGGAAAGAACAGAGCGAGCAAAACCGCCGCCAAAAAATAACCGAATCAACGCAAAGCCATGACAACCCGAATATGGCTTTAGTACCATCTTACCCCAAATACTGCTCACAATAAATAAGAATATTAAGAATACAGACACATTTGTAACATAAATTTTATAAGCTCTTGCAGTGGCCCCGCCACATTAGTTTGTTGGGTCTTGTCTGTTTTTGTTTGTTGTTGTTTTTTTTGTTGTTTTTTTGTTTGTTTGTTTGTTGTTGTTTTTTGTTTTATTTTTTTTTATTTTTTTTTTTTTGGGGGGGGGGGGTTGTTTTGTTTTTTTTTTTGTTTTTTTTTTGTTTTGTTTTTTTGTTTTGGTTAGTGCCATTGATGCACTTGACTTGGTGCGCAACACAAAAAAAGGAATTCTGAGCAAACCGAATATGTACACATAAGGGAACGCAAGGCTGCGAATCTTAAAAAGTTTTAGTGGGATGTGACATTTGTGCCATTTTACCCCATTCCTAAACATAGGGAAGAAGTGCATCTTTCTCACATTTTGAAAAAAAATACACCAGCTGCAGCGCAAGTTTAAACGCAAATAGTACTTCGCTGTACCATATAGACGATAGAAAAAAAAACTTACTGTAGACTGCAGACTCCAGATTCTTGAATCAACGTGGGCTTGTAGCTTCAAGGGCATTCAGTCAGGGCCTGAAAAATGAATAACTATATTTATATATGAGCAATGTCATCCAGGTCTACAGTGTTTGGCTAAGGTTAGCTAAAGAATGACAGTGTTTATTTTGATTAGATACTTCTATAGGATGTTGTCTGCTGATCATCTATGCAAATTGTCCACCCTGATCTGGATCCAAACTGTTTGCAAAGTGACCATATATAAATTTACTCTGAATTGATCAGGTAAAATAATGGAATAACAAATCATAGCTTACAAAATGTATGTGACCTAATTAGACAGTATTTAGACTATGTTCAGCTGGGTAAAGGCACATGCTGCATCTATAAAAGATCCAAGTCAGTCGAAAGTAACAAGCAACTTTTATGATTGTCGGTTTTTCCTGGTCTCTTGTTTTGTTTCAAACATGAAAGCTCTACAGGTCTCCTAGTTGTATGCACATTTCATTAAAGTCTCAATTAAATCTGGATGTCCCTTTTATAATGAGGAGTTAGATTTTTAGAGGCTTTTTTTACCAAATATGGGCATGACAGCCATCTTGGTCATGTGACCAGCAGAACTGTTCTCAACAAACCCATTTGATCACCAAAAGGAGTCTCCATATGAAATTGGGAGTTCATTTGACCCAGTTGTTTCAGGAGTAGATGTTTGAAAATCTTGATGAACAGTTTGGATCCAGATCAGGCCCAAAAAATTTTCGCGCCTGAACTTGGTCTAAACCGCTTGTAAAGTTTATCAGCAGACATCTGTTGTGCAGGCACACATTTCACATGAAATATCCGGTTTTGCATTCTCAGATATTAAAGAAAAGTGAGATACAACAAAACTTACCTCTTCCAATAATGAGATCTCTTTCTATCCACTCTTTCTATCCACTGTCTGCTTACACACTGGCACCTAAAATTATATAAAAAAATAAATAAGAAATGCGAATTTAGTATTTTAGTTTTAGTTTTATAGGTTACCAGGTCAGTATGTGGTACCTTTTACATATTTCTAGTTTTTGTTTTATATGTTACCTGGTGGGATATGTGAAACCCTTTTTATATATTTTTAGCTTTTGTTTTATACGTTACGAGGTGGCTATGATAAACCCTTTTTATATAGTTTTAGTTTTTGTTTTATACGTTACGAGGTGGGTATGTGCAACCCTTTTAATATATTTTTGTTATTGTTTTATATGTTACGATGTGGGTATGTTAAACCCTTTATATATTTTTTAGTTTTTGGTTTTATATGTTACCAGGTGGGTATGTGAAACCCTTTTCATGTACTTTTATTTTTGGTTTTATATGTTACATAGTGGGTATGTGAAACCCAGTTTTATGTTGATTTTAAGTAACATATCCAACGCATGTATAACCCATTTTGTATGTCAGAAAGTAGTATCGCAAACTACATTCTGTATTTTCAAGTTTTCGGAGAACAACCATTGAACACATATGCCATAGGAAAGAACAGAGCAAGCAAAACCGCCGCCAAAAAATAACCGAATCAACGCAAAGCCATGACAACCCGAATATGGCTTTAGTACCATCTTACCCCAAATACTGCTCACAATAAATAAGAATAATAAGAATACAGACACATTTGTAACATAAATTTTATAAGCTCTTGCAGTGGCCCCGCCACATTAGTTTGTTGGGTCTTGTCTGTTTTTGTTTGTTGTTGTTTTTTTTGTTGTTTTTTTGTTTGTTTGTTGTTGTTTTTTGTTTTATTTTTTTTTATTTTTATTTTTTTTTTTGGGGGGGGGGGGGGTTGTTTTTTTTTTTTTTTTTTTTTTTTGTTTTGTTTTTTTGTTTTGGTTAGTGCCATTGATGCACTAGACTTGGTGCGCAACACAAAAAAAGGAATTCTGAGCAAACCGAATATGTGCACATAAGGGAACGCAAGGCAGCGAATCGTAAAAAGTTTTAGTGGGATGTGACATTTGTGCCATTTTACCCCATTCCTAAACATAGGGAAGAAGTGCATCTTTCTCACATTTTGAAAAAAAATACACCAGCTGCAGCGCAAGTTTAAACGCAAATAGTACTTCGCTGTACCATATAGACGATTGAAAAAAAAACTTACTGTAGACTGCAGACTCCAGATTCTTGAATCAACGTGGGCTTGTAGCTTCAAGGGCATTCAGTCAGGGCCTGAAAAATGAATAACTATATTTATATATGAGCAATGTCATCCAGGTCTACAGTGTTTGGCTAAGGTTAGCTAAAGAATGACAGTGTTTATTTTGATTAGATACTTCTATAGGATGTTGTCTGCTGATCATCTATGCAAATTGTCCACCCTGATCTGGATCCAAACTGTTTGCAAAGTGACCATATATAAATTTACTCTGAATTGATCAGGTAAAATAATGGAATAACAAATCATAGCTTACAAAATGTATGTGACCTAATTAGACAGTATTTAGACTATGTTCAGCTGGGTAAAGGCACATGCTGCATCTATAAAAGATCCAAGTCAGTCGAAAGTAACAAGCAACTTTTATGATTGTCGGTTTTTCCTGGTCTCTTGTTTTGTTTCAAACATGAAAGCTCTACAGGTCTCCTAGTTGTATGCACATTTCATTAAAGTCTCAATTAAATCTGGATGTCCCTTTTATAATGAGGAGTTAGATTTTTAGAGGCTTTTTTTACCAAATATGGGCATGACAGCCATCTTGGTCATGTGACCAGCAGAACTGTTCTCAACAAACCCATTTGATCACCAAAAGGAGTCTCCATATGAAATTGGGAGTTCATTTGACCTAGTTGTTTCAGGAGTAGATGTTTGAAAATCTTGATGAACAGTTTGGATCCAGATCAGGCCCAAAAAATTTTCGCGCCTGAACTTGGTCTAAACCGCTTGTAAAGTTTATCAGCAGACATCTGTTGTGCAGGCACACATTTCACATGAAATATCCGGTTTTGCATTCTCAGATATTAAAGAAAAGTGAGATACAACAAAACTTACCTCTTCCAATATAATGAGATCTCTTTCTATCCACTCTTTCTATCCACTGTCTGCTTACACACTGGCACCTAAAATTATATAAAAAAATAAATAAGAAATGCGAATTTAGTATTTTAGTTTTAGTTTTATAGGTTACCAGGTCAGTATGTGGTACCTTTTACATATTTCTAGTTTTTGTTTTATATGTTACCTGGTGGGATATGTGAAACCCTTTTTATATATTTTTAGCTTTTGTTTTATACGTTACGAGGTGGCTATGATAAACCCTTTTTATATAGTTTTAGTTTTTGTTTTATACGTTACGAGGTGGGTATGTGCAACCCTTTTAATATATTTTTGTTATTGTTTTATATGTTACGATGTGGGTATGTTAAACCCTTTATATATTTTTTAGTTTTTGGTTTTATATGTTACCAGGTGGGTATGTGAAACCCTTTTCATGTACTTTTATTTTTGGTTTTATATGTTACATAGAGGGTATGTGAAACCCAGTTTTATGTTGATTTTAAGTAACATATCCAACGCATGTATAACCCATTTTGTATGTCAGAAAGTAGTATCGCAAACTACATTCTGTATTTTCAAGTTTTCGGAGAACAACCATTGAACACATATGCCATAGGAAAGAACAGAGCGAGCAAAACCACCGCCAAAAAATAACCGAATCAACGCAAAGCCATGACAACCCGAATATGGCTTTAGTACCATCTTACCCCAAATACTGCTCACAATAAATAAGAATAATAAGAATACAGACACATTTGTAACATAAATTTTATAAGCTCTTGCAGTGGCCCCGCCACATTAGTTTGTTGGGTCTTGTCTGTTTTTGTTTGTTGTTGTTTTTTTTCTTTGTTTTTTTGTTTGTTTGTTTGTTGTTGTTTTTTGTTTTATTTTTTATTTTTTATTTTTTTTTTGGGGGGGGGGTTGTTTTGTTTTGTTGTTGTTTTTTTTTGTTTTGTTTTTTTGTTTTGGTTAGTGCCATTGATGCACTAGACTTGGTGCGCAACACAAAAAAAGGAATTCTGAGCAAACCGAATATGTGCACATAAGGGAACGCAAGGCAGCGAATCGTAAAAAGTTTTAGTGGGATGTGACATTTGTGCCATTTTACCCCATTCCTAAACATAGGGAAGAAGTGCATCTTTCTCACATTTTGAAAAAAAATACACCAGCTGCAGCGCAAGTTTAAACGCAAATAGTACTTCGCTGTACCATATAGACGATAGAAAAAAAAAACTTACTGTAGACTGCAGACTCCAGATTCTTGAATCAACGTGGGCTTGTAGCTTCAAGGGCATTCAGTCAGGGCCTGAAAAATGAATAACTATATTTATATATGAGCAATGTCATCCAGGTCTACAGTGTTTGGCTAAGGTTAGCTAAAAAATGACAGTGTTTATTTTGATTAGATACTTCTATAGGATGTTGTCTGCTGATCATCTATGCAAATTGTCCACCCTGATCTGGATCCAAACTGTTTGCAAAGTGACCATATATAAATTTACTCTGAATTGATCAGGTAAAATAATGGAATAACAAATCATAGCTTACAAAATGTATGTGACCTAATTAGACAGTATTTAGACTATGTTCAGCTGGGTAAAGGCACATGCTGCATCTATAAAAGATCCAAGTCAGTCGAAAGTAACAAGCAACTTTTATGATTGTCGGTTTTTCCTGGTCTCTTGTTTTGTTTCAAACATGAAAGCTCTACAGGTCTCCTAGTTGTATGCACATTTCATTAAAGTCTCAATTAAATCTGGATGTCCCTTTTATATTGAGGAGTTAGATTTTTAGAGGCTTTTTTTACCAAATATGGGCATGACAGCCAACTTGGTCATGTGACCAGCAGAACTGTTCTCAACAAACCCATTTGATCACCAAAAGGAGTCTCCATATGAAATTGGGAGTTCATTTGACCCAGTTGTTTCAGGAGTAGATGTTTGAAAATCTTGATGAACAGTTTGGATCCAGATCAGGCCCAAAAAATTATCGCGCCTGAACTTGGTCTAAACCGCTTGTAAAGTTTATCAGCAGACATCTGTTGTGCAGGCACACATTTCACATGAAATATCCGGTTTTGCATTCTCAGATATTAAAGAAAAGTGAGATACAACAAAACTTACCTCTTCCAATATAATGAGATCTCTTTCTATCCACTCTTTCTATCCACTGTCTGCTTACACACTGGCACCTAAAATTATATAAAAAAATAAATAAGAAATGCGAATTTAGTATTTTAGTTTTAGTTTTATAGGTTACCAGGTCAGTATGTGGTACCTTTTACATATTTCTAGTTTTTGTTTTATATGTTACCTGGTGGGATATGTGAAACCCTTTTTATATATTTTTAGCTTTTGTTTTATACGTTACGAGGTGGCTATGATAAACCCTTTTTATATAGTTTTAGTTTTTGTTTTATACATTACGAGGTGGGTATGTGCAACCCTTTTAATATATTTTTGTTATTGTTTTATATGTTACGATGTGGGTATGTTAAACCCTTTATATATTTTTTAGTTTTTGGTTTTATATGTTACCAGGTGGGTATGTGAAACCCTTTTCATGTACTTTTATTTTTGGTTTTATATGTTACATAGTGGGTATGTGAAACCCAGTTTTATGTTGATTTTAAGTAACATATCCAACGCATGTATAACCCATTTTGTATGTCAGAAAGTAGTATCGCAAACTACATTCTGTATTTTCAAGTTTTTGGAGAACAACCATTGAACACATATGCCATAGGAAAGAACAGAGCGAGCAAAACCGCCGCCAAAAAATAACCGAATCAACGCAAAGCCATGACAACCCGAATATGGCTTTAGTACCATCTTACCCCAAATACTGCTCACAATAAATAAGAATAATAAGAATACAGACACATTTGTAACATAAATTTTATAAGCTCTTGCAGTGGCCCCGCCACATTAGTTTGTTGGGTCTTGTCTGTTTTTGTTTGTTGTTGTTTTTTTGTTGTTTTTTTGTTTGTTTGTTTGTTGTTGTTTTTTGTTTTATTTTTTCTTATTTTTTTTTTTTTTTTTTTTTTTTGGGGGGGGGGGGTTGTTTTGTTTTGTTGTTTTTTTTTTTTGTTTTGTTTTTTTGTTTTGGTTAGTGCCATTGATGAACTAGACTTGGTGCGCAACACAAAAAAAGGAATTCTGAGCAAACCGAATATGTGCACATAAGGGAACGCAAGGCAGCGAATCGTAAAAAGTTTTAGTGGGATGTGACATTTGTGCCATTTTACCCCATTCCTAAACATAGGGAAGAAGTGCATCTTTCTCACATTTTGAAAAAAAATACACCAGCTGCAGCGCAAGTTTAAACACAAATAGTACTTCGCTGTACCATATAGACGATAGAAAAAAAAAAACTTACTGTAGACTGCAGACTCCAGATTCTTGAATCAACGTGGGCTTGTAGCTTCAAGGGCATTCAGTCAGGGCCTGAAAAATGAATAACTATATTTATATATGAGCAATGTCATCCAGGTCTACAGTGTTTGGCTAAGGTTAGCTAAAGAATGACAGTGTTTATTTTGATTAGATACTTCTATAGGATGTTGTCTGCTGATCATCTATGCAAATTGTCCACCCTGATCTGGATCCAAACTGTTTGCAAAGTGACCATATATAAATTTACTCTGAATTGATCAGGTAAAATAATGGAATAACAAATCATAGCTTACAAAATGTATGTGACCTAATTAGACAGTATTTAGACTATGTTCAGCTGGGTAAAGGCACATGCTGCATCTATAAAAGATCCAAGTCAGTCGAAAGTAACAAGCAACTTTTATGATTGTCGGTTTTTCCTGGTCTCTTGTTTTGTTTCAAGCATGAAAGCTCTACAGGTCTCCTAGTTGTATGCACATTTCATTAAAGTCTCAATTAAATCTGGATGTCCCTTTTATAATGAGGAGTTAGATTTTTAGAGGCTTTTTTTACCAAATATGGGCATGACAGCCATCTTGGTCATGTGACCAGCAGAACTGTTCTCAACAAACCCATTTGATCACCAAAAGGAGTCTCCATATGAAATTGGGAGTTCATTTGACCCAGTTGTTTCAGGAGTAGATGTTTGAAAATCTTGATGAACAGTTTGGATCCAGATCAGGCCCAAAAAATTTTCGCGCCTGAACTTGGTCTAAACCGCTTGTAAAGTTTATCAGCAGACATCTGTTGTGCAGGCACACATTTCACATGAAATATCCGGTTTTGCATTCTCAGATATTAAAGAAAAGTGAGATACAACAAAACTTACCTCTTCCAATATAATGAGATCTCTTTCTATCCACTCTTTCTATCCACTGTCTGCTTACACACTGGCACCTAAAATTATATAAAAAAATAAATAAGAAATGCGAATTTAGTATTTTAGTTTTAGTTTTATAGGTTACCAGGTCAGTATGTGGTACCTTTTACATATTTCTAGTTTTTGTTTTATATGTTACCTGGTGGGATATGTGAAACCCTTTTTATATATTTTTAGCTTTTGTTTTATACGTTACGAGGTGGCTATGATAAACCCTTTTTATATAGTTTTAGTTTTTGTTTTATACGTTACGAGGTGGGTATGTGCAACCCTTTTAATATATTTTTGTTATTGTTTTATATGTTACGATGTGGGTATGTTAAACCCTTTATATATTTTTTAGTTTTTGGTTTTATATGTTACCAGGTGGGTATGTGAAACCCTTTTCATGTACTTTTATTTTTGGTTTTATATGTTACATAGTGGGTATGTGAAACCCAGTTTTATGTTGATTTTAAGTAACATATCCAACGCATGTATAACCCATTTTGTATGTCAGAAAGTAGTATCGCAAACTACATTCTGTATTTTCAAGTTTTCGGAGAACAACCATTGAACACATATGCCATAGGAAAGAACAGAGCAAGCAAAACCGCCGCCAAAAAATAACCGAATCAACGCAAAGCCATGACAACCCGAATATGGCTTTAGTACCATCTTACCCCAAATACTGCTCACAATAAATAAGAATAATAAGAATACAGACACATTTGTAACATAAATTTTATAAGCTCTTGCAGTGGCCCCGCCACATTAGTTTGTTGGGTCTTGTCTGTTTTTGTTTGTTGTTGTTTTTTTTGTTGTTTTTTTGTTTGTTTGTTTGTTGTTGTTTTTTGTTTTATTTTTTTTTATTTTTTTTTTTTTTGGGGGGGGGGGGGGTTGTTTTTTTTTTTTTTTTTTTTTTTTTTGTTTTGTTTTTTTGTTTTGGTTAGTGCCATTGATGCACTAGACTTGGTGCGCAATACAAAAAAAGGAATTCTGAGCAAACGGAATATGTGCACATAAGGGAACGCAAGGCAGTGAATCGTAAAAAGTTTTAGTGGGATGTTACATTTGTGCCATTTTACCCCATTCCTAAACATAGGGATGAAGTGCATCTTTCTCACATTTTGAAAAAAAATACACCAGCTGCAGCGCAAGTTTAAACGCAAATAGTACTTCGCTGTACCATATAGACGATAGAAAAAAAAACTTACTGTAGACTGCAGACTCCAGATTCTTGAATCAACGTGGGCTTGTAGCTTCAAGGGCATTCAGTCAGGGCCTGAAAAATGAATAACTATATTTATATATGAGCAATGTCATCCAGGTCTACAGTGTTTGGCTAAGGTTAGCTAAAGAATGACAGTGTTTATTTTGATTAGATACTTCTATAGGATGTTGTCTGCTGATCATCTATGCAAATTGTCCACCCTGATCTGGATCCAAACTGTTTGCAAAGTGACCATATATAAATTTACTCTGAATTGATCAGGTAAAATAATGGAATAACAAATCATAGCTTACAAAATGTATGTGACCTAATTAGACAGTATTTAGACTATGTTCAGCTGGGTAAAGGCACATGCTGCATCTATAAAAGATCCAAGTCGGTCGAAAGTAACAAGCAACTTTTATGATTGTCGGTTTTTCCTGGTCTCTTGTTTTGTTTCAAACATGAAAGCTCTACAGGTCTCCTAGTTGTATGCACATTTCATTAAAGTCTCAATTAAATCTGGATGTCCCTTTTATAATGAGGAGTTAGATTTTTAGAGGCTTTTTTTACCAAATATGGGCATGACAGCCATCTTGGTCATGTGACCAGCAGAACTGTTCTCAACAAACCCATTTGATCACCAGAAGGAGTCTCCATATGAAATTGGGAGTTCATTTGACCCAGTTGTTTCAGGAGTAGATGTTTGAAAATCTTGATGAACAGTTTGGATCCAGATCAGGCCCAAAAAATTTTCGCGCCTGAACTTGGTCTAAACCGCTTGTAAAGTTTATCAGCAGACATCTGTTGTGCAGGCACACATTTCACATGAAATATCCGGTTTTGCATTCTCAGATATTAAAGAAAAGTGAGATACAACAAAACTTACCTCTTCCAATATAATGAGATCTCTTTCTATCCACTCTTTCTATCCACTGTCTGCTTACACACTGGCACCTAAAATTATATAAAAAAATAAATAAGAAATGCGAATTTAGTATTTTAGTTTTAGTTTTATAGGTTACCAGGTCAGTATGTGGTACCTTTTACATATTTCTAGTTTTTGTTTTATATGTTACCTGGTGGGATATGTGAAACCCTTTTTATATATTTTTAGCTTTTGTTTTATACGTTACGAGGTGGCTATGATAAACCCTTTTTATATAGTTTTAGTTTTTGTTTTATACGTTACGAGGTGGGTATGTGCAACCCTTTTAATATATTTTTGTTATTGTTTTATATGTTACGATGTGGGTATGTTAAACCCTTTATATATTTTTTAGTTTTTGGTTTTATATGTTACCAGGTGGGTATGTGAAACCCTTTTCATGTACTTTTATTTTTGGTTTTATATGTTACATAGTGGGTATGTGAAACCCAGTTTTATGTTGATTTTAAGTAACATATCCAACGCATGTATAACCCATTTTGTATGTCAGAAAGTAGTATCGCAAACTACATTCTGTATTTTCAAGTTTTCGGAGAACAACCATTGAACACATATGCCATAGGAAAGAACAGAGCGAGCAAAACCGCCGCCAAAAAATAACCGAATCAACGCAAAGCCATGACAACCCGAATATGGCTTTAGTACCATCTTACCCCAAATACTGCTCACAATAAATAAGAATAATAAGAATACAGACACATTTGTAACATAAATTTTATAAGCTCTTGCAGTGGCCCCGCCACATTAGTTTGTTGGGTCTTGTCTGTTTTTGTTTGTTGTTGTTTTTTTTGTTGTTTTTTTGTTTGTTTGTTTGTTGTTGTTTTTTGTTTTATTTTTTTTTATTTTTTATTTTTTTTTTTGGGGGGGGGGGGGTTGTTTTGTTTTGTTGTTGTTTTTTTTTTGTTTTGTTTTTTTGTTTTGGTTAGTGCCATTGATGCACTAGACTTGGTGCGCAACACAAAAAAAGGAATTCTGAGCAAACCGAATATGTGCACATAAGGGAACGCAAGGCAGCGAATCGTAAAAAGTTTTAGTGGGATGTGACATTTGTGCCATTTTACCCCATTCCTAAACATAGGGAAGAAGTGCATCTTTCTCACATTTTGAAAAAAAATACACCAGCTGCAGCGCAAGTTTAAACGCAAATAGTACTTCGCTGTACCATATAGACGATAGAAAAAAAAAACTTACTGTAGACTGCAGACTCCAGATTCTTGAATCAACGTGGGCTTGTAGCTTCAAGGGCATTCAGTCAGGGCCTGAAAAATGAATAACTATATTTATATATGAGCAATGTCATCCAGGTCTACAGTGTTTGGCTAAGGTTAGCTAAAGAATGACAGTGTTTATTTTGATTAGATACTTCTATAGGATGTTGTCTGCTGATCATCTATGCAAATTGTCCACCCTGATCTGGATCCAAACTGTTTGCAAAGTGACCATATATAAATTTACTCTGAATTGATCAGGTAAAATAATGGAATAACAAATCATAGCTTACAAAATGTATGTGACCTAATTAGACAGTATTTAGACTATGTTCAGCTGGGTAAAGGCACATGCTGCATCTATAAAAGATCCAAGTCAGTCGAAAGTAACAAGCAACTTTTATGATTGTCGGTTTTTCCTGGTCTCTTGTTTTGTTTCAAACATGAAAGCTCTACAGGTCTCCTAGTTGTATGCACATTTCATTAAAGTCTCAATTAAATCTGGATGTCCCTTTTATAATGAGGAGTTAGATTTTTAGAGGCTTTTTTTACCAAATATGGGCATGACAGCCATCTTGGTCATGTGACCAGCAGAACTGTTCTCAACAAACCCATTTGATCACCAAAAGGAGTCTCCATATGAAATTGGGAGTTCATTTGACCCAGTTGTTTCAGGAGTAGATGTTTGAAAATCTTGATGAACAGTTTGGATCCAGATCAGGCCCAAAAAATTTTCGCGCCTGAACTTGGTCTAAACCGCTTGTAAAGTTTATCAGCAGACATCTGTTGTGCAGGCACACATTTCACATGAAATATCCGGTTTTGCATTCTCAGATATTAAAGAAAAGTGAGATACAACAAAACTTACCTCTTCCAATATAATGAGATCTCTTTCTATCCACTCTTTCTATCCACTGTCTGCTTACACACTGGCACCTGAAATTATATAAAAAAATAAATAAGAAATGCGAATTTAGTATTTTAGTTTTAGTTTTATAGGTTACCAGGTCAGTATGTGGTACCTTTTACATATTTCTAGTTTTTGTTTTATATGTTACCTGGTGGGATATGTGAACCCCTTTTTATATATTTTTAGCTTTTGTTTTATACGTTACGAGGTGGCTATGATAAACCCTTTTTATATAGTTTTAGTTTTTGTTTTATACGTTACGAGGTGGGTATGTGCAACCCTTTTAATATATTTTTGTTATTGTTTTATATGTTACGATGTGGGTATGTTAAACCCTTTATATATTTTTTAGTTTTTGGTTTTATATGTTACCAGGTGGGTATGTGAAACCCTTTTCATGTACTTTTATTTTTGGTTTTATATGTTACATAGTGGGTATGTGAAACCCAGTTTTATGTTGATTTTAAGTAACATATCCAACGCATGTATAACCCATTTTGTATGTCAGAAAGTAGTATCGCAAACTACATTCTGTATTTTCAAGTTTTCGGAGAACAACCATTGAACACATATGCCATAGGAAAGAACAGAGCGAGCAAAACCGCCGCCAAAAAATAACCGAATCAACGCAAAGCCATGACAACCCGAATATGGCTTTAGTACCATCTTACCCCAAATACTGCTCACAATAAATAAGAATAATAAGAATACAGACACATTTGTAACATAAATTTTATAAGCTCTTGCAGTGGCCCCGCCACATTAGTTTGTTGGGTCTTGTCTGTTTTTGTTTGTTGTTGTTTTTTTTGTTGTTTTTTTGTTTGTTTGTTTGTTGTTGTTTTTTGTTTTATTTTTTTTTATTTTTTATTTTTTTTTTGGGGGGGGGGGGGGTTGTTTTGTTTTGCTGTTGTTTTTTTTTTGTTTTGTTTTTTTGTTTTGGTTAGTGCCATTGATGCACTAGACTTGGTGCGCAACACAAAAAAAGGAATTCTGAGCAAACCGAATATGTGCACATAAGGGAACGCAAGGCAGCGAATCGTAAAAAGTTTTAGTGGGATGTGACATTTGTGCCATTTTACCCCATTCCTAAACATAGGGAAGAAGTGCATCTTTCTCACATTTTGAAAAAAAATACACCAGCTGCAGCGCAAGTTTAAACGCAAATAGCACTTCGCTGTACCATATAGACGATAGAAAAAAAAAAACTTACTGTAGACTGCAGACTCCAGATTCTTGAATCAACGTGGGCTTGTAGCTTCAAGGGCATTCAGTCAGGGCCTGAAAAATGAATAACTATATTTATATATGAGCAATGTCATCCAGGTCTACAGTGTTTGGCTAAGGTTAGCTAAAGAATGACAGTGTTTATTTTGATTAGATACTTCTATAGGATGTTGTCTGCTGATCATCTATGCAAATTGTCCACCCTGATCTGGATCCAAACTGTTTGCAAAGTGACCATATATAAATTTACTCTGAATTGATCAGGTAAAATAATGGAATAACAAATCATAGCTTACAAAATGTATGTGACCTAATTAGACAGTATTTAGACTATGTTCAGCTGGGTAAAGGCACATGCTGCATCTATAAAAGATCCAAGTCAGTCGAAAGTAACAAGCAACTTTTATGATTGTCGGTTTTTCCTGGTCTCTTGTTTTGTTTCAAACATGAAAGCTCTACAGGTCTCCTAGTTGTATGCACATTTCATTAAAGTCTCAATTAAATCTGGATGTCCCTTTTATAATGAGGAGTTAGATTTTTAGAGGCTTTTTTTACCAAATATGGGCATGACAGCCATCTTGGTCATGTGACCAGCAGAACTGTTCTCAACAAACCCATTTGATCACCAAAAGAAGTCTCCATATGAAATTGGGAGTTCATTTGACCCAGTTGTTTCAGGAGTAGATGTTTGAAAATCTTGATGAACAGTTTGGATCCAGATCAGGCCCAAAAAATTTTCGCGCCTGAACTTGGTCTAAACCGCTTGTAAAGTTTATCAGCAGACATCTGTTGTGCAGGCACACATTTCACATGAAGTATCCGGTTTTGCATTCTCAGATATTAAAGAAAAGTGAGATACAACAAAACTTACCTCTTCCAATATAATGAGATCTCTTTCTATCCACTCTTTCTATCCACTGTCTGCTTACACACTGGCACCTAAAATTATATAAAAAAATAAATAAGAAATGCCAATTTAGTATTTTAGTTTTAGTTTTATAGGTTACCAGGTCAGTATGTGGTACCTTTTACATATTTCTAGTTTTTGTTTTATATGTTACCTGGTGGGATATGTGAAACCCTTTTTATATATTTTTAGCTTTTGTTTTATACGTTACGAGGTGGCTATGATAAACCCTTTTTATATAGTTTTAGTTTTTGTTTTATACGTTACGAGGTGGGTATGTGCAACCCTTTTAATATATTTTTGTTATTGTTTTATATGTTACGATGTGGGTATGTTAAACCCTTTATATATTTTTTAGTTTTTGGTTTTATATGTTACCAGGTGGGTATGTGAAACCCTTTTCATGTACTTTTATTTTTGGTTTTATATGTTACATAGTGGGTATGTGAAACCCAGTTTTATGTTGATTTTAAGTAACATATCCAACGCATGTATAACCCATTTTGTATGTCAGAAAGTAGTATCGCAAACTACATTCTGTATTTTCAAGTTTTCGGAGAACAACCATTGAACACATATGCCATAGGAAAGAACAGAGCGAGCAAAACCGCCGCCAAAAAATAACCGAATCAACGCAAAGCCATGACAACCCGAATATGGCTTTAGTACCATCTTACCCCAAATACTGCTCACAATAAATAAGAATAATAAGAATACAGACACATTTGTAACATAAATTTTATAAGCTCTTGCAGTGGCCCCGCCACATTAGTTTGTTTGGTCTTGTCTGTTTTTGTTTGTTGTTGTTTTTTTTGTTGTTTTTTTTGTTTGTTGTTGTTTTTTGTTTTATTTTTTTTTATTTTTTTTTTTGGGGGGGGGGGTTGTTTTGTTTTGTTGTTGTTGTTTTTTTGTTTTGTTTTTTTGTTTTGGTTAGTGCCATTGATGCACTAGACTTGGTGCGCAACACAAAAAAAGGAATTCTGAGCAAACCGAATATGTGCACATAAGGGAACGCAAGGCAGCGAATCGTAAAAAGTTTTAGTGGGATGTGACATTTGTGCCATTTTACCCCATTCCTAAACATAGGGAAGAAGTGCATCTTTCTCACATTTTGAAAAAAAATACACCAGCTGCAGCGCAAGTTTAAACGCAAATAGTACTTCGCTGTACCATATAGACAATAGAAAAAAAAAACTTACTGTAGACTGCAGACTCCAGATTCTTGAATCAACGTGGGCTTGTAGCTTCAAGGGCATTCAGTCAGGGCCTGAAAAATGAATAACTATATTTATATATGAGCAATGTCATCCAGGTCTACAGTGTTTGGCTAAGGTTAGCTAAAGAATGACAGTGTTTATTTTGATTAGATACTTCTATAGGATGTTGTCTGCTGATCATCTATGCAAATTGTCCACCCTGATCTGGATCCAAACTGTTTGCAAAGTGACCATATATAAATTTACTCTGAATTGATCAGGTAAAATAATGGAATAACAAATCATAGCTTACAAAATGTATGTGACCTAATTAGACAGTATTTAGACTATGTTCAGCTGGGTAAAGGCACATGCTGCATCTATAAAAGATCCAAGTCAGTCGAAAGTAACAAGCAACTTTTATGATTGTCGGTTTTTCCTGGTCTCTTGTTTTGTTTCAAACATGAAAGCTCTACAGGTCTCCTAGTTGTATGCACATTTCATTAAAGTCTCAATTAAATCTGGATGTCCCTTTTATAATGAGGAGTTAGATTTTTAGAGGCTTTTTTACCAAATATGGGCATGACAGCCATCTTGGTCATGTGACCAGCAGAACTGTTCTCAACAAACCCATTTGATCACCAAAAGGAGTCTCCATATGAAATTGGGAGTTCATTTGACCCAGTTGTTTCAGGAGTAGATGTTTGAAAATCTTGATGAACAGTTTGGATCCAGATCAGGCCCAAAAAATTTTCGCGCCTGAACTTGGTCTAAACCGCTTGTAAAGTTTATCAGCAGACATCTGTTGTGCAGGCACACATTTCACATGAAATATCCGGTTTTGCATTCTCAGATATTAAAGAAAAGTGAGATACAACAAAACTTACCTCTTCCAATATAATGAGATCTCTTTCTATCCACTCTTTCTATCCACTGTCTGCTTACACACTGGCACCTAAAATTATATAAAAAAATAAATAAGAAATGCGAATTTAGTATTTTAGTTTTAGTTTTATAGGTTACCAGGTCAGTATGTGGTACCTTTTACATATTTCTAGTTTTTGTTTTATATGTTACCTGGTGGGATATGTGAAACCCTTTTTATATATTTTTAGCTTTTGTTTTATACGTTACGAGGTGGCTATGATAAACCCTTTTTATATAGTTTTAGTTTTTGTTTTATACGTTACGAGGTGGGTATGTGCAACCCTTTTAATATATTTTTGTTATTGTTTTATATGTTACGATGTGGGTATGTTAAACCCTTTATATATTTTTTAGTTTTTGGTTTTATATGTTACCAGGTGGGTATGTGAAACCCTTTTCATGTACTTTTATTTTTGGTTTTATATGTTACATAGTGGGTATGTGAAACCCAGTTTTATGTTGATTTTAAGTAACATATCCAACGCATGTATAACCCATTTTGTATGTCAGAAAGTAGTATCGCAAACTACATTCTGTATTTTCAAGTTTTCGGAGAACAACCATTGAACACATATGCCATAGGAAAGAACAGAGCGAGCAAAACCGCCGCCAAAAAATAACCGAATCAACGCAAAGCCATGACAACCCGAATATGGCTTTAGTACCATCTTACCCCAAATACTGCTCACAATAAATAAGAATAATAAGAATACAGACACATTTGTAACATAAATTTTATAAGCTCTTGCAGTGGCCCCGCCACATTAGTTTGTTGGGTCTTGTCTGTTTTTGTTTGTTGTTGTTTTTTTTTGTTGTTTTTTTGTTTGTTTGTTTGTTGTTGTTTTTTGTTTTATTTATTTTTTTTTTTTTTTTTTTGGGGGGGGGGGGTTGTTTTTTTTTTTTTTTTTTTTTTTGTTTTGTTTTTTTGTTTTAGTTAGTGCCATTGATGCACTAGACTTGGTGCGCAACACAAAAAAAGGAATTCTGAGCAAACCGAATATGTGCACATAAGGGAACACAAGGCAGCGAATCGTAAAAAGTTTTAGTGGGATGTGACATTTGTGCCATTTTACCCCATTCCTAAACATAGGGAAGAAGTGCATCTTTCTCACATTTTGAAAAAAAATACACCAACTGCAGCGCAAGTTTAAACGCAAATAGTACTTCGCTGTACCATATAGACGATAGAAAAAAAAAACTTACTGTAGACTGCAGACTCCAGATTCTTGAATCAACGTGGGCTTGTAGCTTCAAGGGCATTCAGTCAGGGCCTGAAAAATGAATAACTATATTTATATATGAGCAATGTCATCCAGGTCTACAGTGTTTGGCTAAGGTTAGCTAAAGAATGACAGTGTTTATTTTGATTAGATACTTCTATAGGATGTTGTCTGCTGATCATCTATGCAAATTGTCCACCCTGATCTGGATCCAAACTGTTTGCAAAGTGACCATATATAAATTTACTCTGAATTGATCAGGTAAAATAATGGAATAACAAATCATAGCTTACAAAATGTATGTGACCTAATTAGACAGTATTTAGACTATGTTCAGCTGGGTAAAGGCACATGCTGCATCTATAAAAGATCCAAGTCAGTCGAAAGTAACAAGCAACTTTTATGATTGTCGGTTTTTCCTGGTCTCTTGTTTTGTTTCAAACATGAAAGCTCTACAGGTCTCCTAGTTGTATGCACATTTCATTAAAGTCTCAATTAAATCTGGATGTCCCTTTTATAATGAGGAGTTAGATTTTTAGAGGCTTTTTTTACCAAATATGGGCATGACAGCCATCTTGGTCATGTGACCAGCAGAACTGTTCTCAACAAACCCATTTGATCACCAAAAGGAGTCTCCATATGAAATTGGGAGTTCATTTGACCCAGTTGTTTCAGGAGTAGATGTTTGAAAATCTTGATGAACAGTTTGGATCCAGATCAGGCCCAAAAAATTTTCGCGCCTGAACTTGGTCTAAACCGCTTGTAAAGTTTATCAGCAGACATCTGTTGTGCAGGCACACATTTCACATGAAATATCCGGTTTTGCATTCTCAGATATAAAGAAAAGTGAGATACAACAAAACTTACCTCTTCCAATATAATGAGATCTCTTTCTATCCACTCTTTCTATCCACTGTCTGCTTACACACTGGCACCTAAAATTATATAAAAAAAATAAATAAGAAATGCGAATTTAGTATTTTAGTTTTAGTTTTATAGGTTACCAGGTCAGTATGTGGTACCTTTTACATATTTCTAGTTTTTGTTTTATATGTTACCTGGTGGGATATGTGAAACCCTTTTTATATATTTTTAGCTTTTGTTTTATACGTTACGAGGTGGCTATGATAAACCCTTTTTATATAGTTTTAGTTTTTGTTTTATACGTTACGAGGTGGGTATGTGCAACCCTTTTAATATATTTTTGTTATTGTTTTATATGTTACGATGTGGGTATGTTAAACCCTTTATATATTTTTTAGTTTTTGGTTTTATATGTTACCAGGTGGGTATGTGAAACCCTTTTCATGTACTTTTATTTTTGGTTTTATATGTTACATAGTGGGTATGTGAAACCCAGTTTTATGTTGATTTTAAGTAACATATCCAACGCATGTATAACCCATTTTGTATGTCAGAAAGTAGTATCGCAAACTACATTCTGTATTTTCAAGTTTTCGGAGAACAACCATTGGACACATATGCCATAGGAAAGAACAGAGCGAGCAAAACTGCCGCCAAAAAATAACTGAATCAACGCAAAGCCATGACAACCCGAATATGGCTTTAGTACCATCTTACCCCAAATACTGCTCACAATAAATAAGAATAATAAGAATACAGACACATTTGTAACATAAATTTTATAAGCTCTTGCAGTGGCCCCGCCACATTAGTTTGTTGGGTCTTGTCTGTTTTTGTTTGTTGTTGTTTTTTTTGTTGTTTTTTTGTTTGTTTGTTTGTTGTTGTTTTTTGTTTTATTTTTTTTTATTTTTTTTTTTGGGGGGGGGGTTGTTTTGTTTTGTTGTTGTTTTTTTTTTGTTTTGTTTTTTTGTTTTGGTTAGTGCCATTGATGCACTAGACTTGGTGCGCAACACAAAAAAAGGAATTCTGAGCAAACCGAATATGTGCACATAAGGGAACGCAAGGCAGCGAATCGTAAAAAGTTTTAGTGGGATGTGACATTTGTGCCATTTTACCCCATTCCTAAACATAGGGAAGAAGTGCATCTTTCTCACATTTTGAAAAAAAATACACCAGCTGCAGCGCAAGTTTAAACGCAAATAGTACTTCGCTGTACCATATAGACGATAGAAAAAAAAACTTACTGTAGACTGCAGACTCCAGATTCTTGAATCAACGTGGGCTTGTAGCTTCAAGGGCATTCAGTCAGGGCCTGAAAAATGAATAACTATATTTATATATGAGCAATGTCATCCAGGTCTACAGTGTTTGGCTAAGGTTAGCTAAAGAATGACAGTGTTTATTTTGATTAGATACTTCTATAGGATGTTGTCTGCTGATCATCTATGCAAATTGTCCACCCTGATCTGGATCCAAACTGTTTGCAAAGTGACCATATATAAATTTACTCTGAATTGATCAGGTAAAATAATGGAATAACAAATCATAGCTTACAAAATGTATGTGACCTAATTAGACAGTATTTAGACTATGTTCAGCTGGGTAAAGGCACATGCTGCATCTATAAAAGATCCAAGTCAGTCGAAAGTAACAAGCAACTTTTATGATTGTCGGTTTTTCCTGGTCTCTTGTTTTGTTTCAAACATGAAAGCTCTACAGGTCTCCTAGTTGTATGCACATTTCATTAAAGTCTCAATTAAATCTGGATGTCCCTTTTATAATGAGGAGTTAGATTTTTAGAGGCTTTTTTTACCAAATATGGGCATGACAGCCATCTTGGTCATGTGACCAGCAGAACTGTTCTCAACAAACCCATTTGATCACCAAAAGGAGTCTCCATATGAAATTGGGAGTTCATTTGACCCAGTTGTTTCAGGAGTAGATGTTTGAAAATCTTGATGAACAGTTTGGATCCAGATCAGGCCCAAAAAATTTTCGCGCCTGAACTTGGTCTAAACCGCTTGTAAAGTTTATCAGCAGACATCTGTTGTGCAGGCACACATTTCACATGAAATATCCGGTTTTGCATTCTCAGATATTAAAGAAAAGTGAGATACAACAAAACTTACCTCTTCCAATATAATGAGATCTCTTTCTATCCACTCTTTCTATCCACTGTCTGCTTACACACTGGCACCTAAAATTATATAAAAAAATAAATAAGAAATGCGAATTTAGTATTTTAGTTTTAGTTTTATAGGTTACCAGGTCAGTATGTGGTACCTTTTACATATTTCTAGTTTTTGTTTTATATGTTACCTGGTGGGATATGTGAAACCCTTTTTATATATTTTTAGCTTTTGTTTTATACGTTACGAGGTGGCTATGATAAACCCTTTTTATATAGTTTTAGTTTTTGTTTTATACGTTACGAGGTGGGTATGTGCAACCCTTTTAATATATTTTTGTTATTGTTTTATATGTTACGATGTTGGTATGTTAAACCCTTTATATATTTTTTAGTTTTTGGTTTTATATGTTACCAGGTGGGTATGTGAAACCCTTTTCATGTACTTTTATTTTTGGTTTTATATGTTACATAGTGGGTATGTGAAACCCAGTTTTATGTTGATTTTAAGTAACATATCCAACGCATGTATAACCCATTTTGTATGTCAGAAAGTAGTATCGCAAACTACATTCTGTATTTTCAAGTTTTCGGAGAACAACCATTGAACACATATGCCATAGGAAAGAACAGAGCGAGCAAAACCGCCGCCAAAAAATAACCGAATCAACGCAAAGCCATGACAACCCGAATATGGCTTTAATACCATCTTACCCCAAATACTGCTCACAATAAATAAGAATAATAAGAATAGAGACACATTTGTAACATAAATTTTATAAGCTCTTGCAGTGGCCCCGCCACATTAGTTTGTTGGGTCTTGTCTGTTTTTGTTTGTTGTTGTTTTTTTTGTTGTTTTTTTGTTTGTTTGTTTGTTGTTGTTTTTTGTTTTATTTTTTTTTATTTTTTTTTTTTTGGGGGGGGGGGGGTTGTTTTGTTTTGTTGTTGTTTTTTTTTTGTTTTGTTTTTTTGTTTTGGTTAGTGCCATTGATGCACTAGACTTGGTGCGCAACACAAAAAAAGGAATTCTGAGCAAACCGAATATGTGCACATAAGGGAACGCAAGGCAGCGAATCGTAAAAAGTTTTAGTGGGATGTGACATTTGTGCCATTTTACCCCATTCCTAAACATAGGGAAGAAGTGCATCTTTCTCACATTTTGAAAAAAAATACACCAGCTGCAGCGCAAGTTTAAACGCAAATAGTACTTCGCTGTACCATATAGACGATAGAAAAAAAAAACTTACTGTAGACTGCAGACTCCAGATTCTTGAATCAACGTGGGCTTGTAGCTTCAAGGGCATTCAGTCAGGGCCTGAAAAATGAATAACTATATTTATATATGAGCAATGTCATCCAGGTCTACAGTGTTTGGCTAAGGTTAGCTAAAGAATGACAGTGTTTATTTTGATTAGATACTTCTATAGGATGTTGTCTGCTGATCATCTATGCAAATTGTCCACCCTGATCTGGATCCAAACTGTTTGCAAAGTGACCATATATAAATTTACTCTGAATTGATCAGGTAAAATAATGGAATAACAAATCATAGCTTACAAAATGTATGTGACCTAATTAGACAGTATTTAGACTATGTTCAGCTGGGTAAAGGCACATGCTGCATCTATAAAAGATCCAAGTCAGTCGAAAGTAACAAGCAACTTTTATGATTGTCGGTTTTTCCTGGTCTCTTGTTTTGTTTCAAACATGAAAGCTCTACAGGTCTCCTAGTTGTATGCACATTTCATTAAAGTCTCAATTAAATCTGGATGTCCCTTTTATAATGAGGAGTTAGATTTTTAGAGGCTTTTTTTACCAAATATGGGCATGACAGCCATCTTGGTCATGTGACCAGCAGAACTGTTCTCAACAAACCCATTTGATCACCAAAAGGAGTCTCCATATGAAATTGGGAGTTCATTTGACCCAGTTGTTTCAGGAGTAGATGTTTGAAAATCTTGATGAACAGTTTGGATCCAGATCAGGCCCAAAAAATTTTCGCGCCTGAACTTGGTCTAAACCGCTTGTAAAGTTTATCAGCAGACATCTGTTGTGCAGGCACACATTTCACATGAAATATCCGGTTTTGCATTCTCAGATATTAAAGAAAAGTGAGATACAACAAAACTTACCTCTTCCAATATAATGAGATCTCTTTCTATCCACTCTTTCTATCCACTGTCTGCTTACACACTGGCACCTAAAATTATATAAAAAAATAAATAAGAAATGCGAATTTAGTATTTTAGTTTTAGTTTTATAGGTTACCAGGTCAGTATGTGGTACCTTTTACATATTTCTAGTTTTTGTTTTATATGTTACCTGGTGGGATATGTGAAACCCTTTTTATATATTTTTAGCTTTTGTTTTATACGTTACGAGGTGGCTATGATAAACCCTTTTTATATAGTTTTAGTTTTTGTTTTATACGTTACGAGGTGGGTATGTGCAACCCTTTTAATATATTTTTGTTATTGTTTTATATGTTACGATGTGGGTATGTTAAACCCTTTATATATTTTTTAGTTTTTGGTTTTATATGTTACCAGGTGGGTATGTGAAACCCTTTTCATGTACTTTTATTTTTGGTTTTATATGTTACATAGTGGGTATGTGAAACCCAGTTTTATGTTGATTTTAAGTAACATATCCAACGCATGTATAACCCATTTTGTATGTCAGAAAGTAGTATCGCAAACTACATTATGTATTTTCAAGTTTTCGGAGAACAACCATTGAACACATATGCCATAGGAAAGAACAGAGCGAGCAAAACCGCCGCCAAAAAATAACCGAATCAACGCAAAGCCATGACAACCCGAATATGGCTTTAATACCATCTTACCCCAAATACTGCTCACAATAAATAAGAATAATAAGAATAGAGACACATTTGTAACATAAATTTTATAAGCTCTTGCAGTGGCCCCGCCACATTAGTTTGTTGGGTCTTGTCTGTTTTTGTTTGTTGTTGTTTTTTTTGTTGTTTTTTTGTTTTTTTGTTTGTTGTTGTTTTTTGTTTTATTTTTTTTTATTTTTTTATTTTTTTTTGGGGGGGGGGGGTTGTTTTGTTTTGTTGTTGTTTTTTTTTTGTTTTGTTTTTTTGTTTTGGTTAGTGCCATTGATGCACTAGACTTGGTGCGCAACACAAAAAAAGGAATTCTGAGCAAACCGAATATGTGCACATAAGGGAACGCAAGGCAGCGAATCGTAAAAAGTTTTAGTGGGATGTGACATTTGTGCCATTTTACCCCATTCCTAAACATAGGGAAGAAGTGCATCTTTCTCACATTTTGAAAAAAAATACACCAGCTGCAGCGCAAGTTTAAACGCAAATAGTACTTCGCTGTACCATATAGACGATAGAAAAAAAAAACTTACTGTAGACTGCAGACTCCAGATTCTTGAATCAACGTGGGCTTGTAGCTTCAAGGGCATTCAGTCAGGGCCTGAAAAATGAATAACTATATTTATATATGAGCAATGTCATCCAGGTCTACAGTGTTTGGCTAAGGTTAGCTAAAGAATGACAGTGTTTATTTTGATTAGATACTTCTATAGGATGTTGTCTGCTGATCATCTATGCAAATTGTCCACCCTGATCTGGATCCAAACTGTTTGCAAAGTGACCATATATAAATTTACTCTGAATTGATCAGGTAAAATAATGGAATAACAAATCATAGCTTACAAAATGTATGTGACGTAATTACACAGTATTTAGACTATGTTCAGCTGGGTAAAGGCACATGCTGCATCTATAAAAGATCCAAGTCAGTCGAAAGTAACAAGCAACTTTTATGATTGTCGGTTTTTCCTGGTCTCTTGTTTTGTTTCAAACATGAAAGCTCTACAGGTCTCCTAGTTGTATGCACATTTCATTAAAGTCTCAATTAAATCTGGATGTCCCTTTTATAATGAGGAGTTAGATTTTTAGAGGCTTTTTTTACCAAATATGGGCATGACAGCCATCTTGGTCATGTGACCAGCAGAACTGTTCTCAACAAACCCATTTGATCACCAAAAGGAGTCTCCATATGAAATTGGGAGTTCATTTGACCCAGTTGTTTCAGGAGTAGATGTTTGAAAATCTTGATGAACAGTTTGGATCCAGATCAGGCCCAAAAAATTTTCGCGCCTGAACTTGGTCTAAACCGCTTGTAAAGTTTATCAGCAGACATCTGTTGTGCAGGCACACATTTCACATGAAATATCCGGTTTTGCATTCTCAGATATTAAAGAAAAGTGAGATACAACAAAACTTACCTCTTCCAATATAATGAGATCTCTTTCTATCCACTCTTTCTATCCACTGTCTGCTTACACACTGGCACCTAAAATTATATAAAAAAATAAATAAGAAATGCGAATTTAGTATTTTAGTTTTAGTTTTATAGGTTACCAGGTCAGTATGTGGTACCTTTTACATATTTCTAGTTTTTGTTTTATATGTTACCTGGTGGGATATGTGAACCCCTTTTTATATATTTTTAGCTTTTGTTTTATACGTTACGAGGTGGCTATGATAAACCCTTTTTATATAGTTTTAGTTTTTGTTTTATACGTTACGAGGTGGGTATGTGCAACCCTTTTAATATATTTTTGTTATTGTTTTATATGTTACGATGTGGGTATGTTAAACCCTTTATATATTTTTTAGTTTTTGGTTTTATATGTTACCAGGTGGGTATGTGAAACCCTTTTTCATGTACTTTTATTTTTGGTTTTATATGTTACATAGTGGGTATGTGAAACCCAGTTTTATGTTGATTTTAAGTAACATATCCAACGCATGTATAACCCATTTTGTATGTCAGAAAGTAGTATCGCAAACTACATTCTGTATTTTCAAGTTTTCGGAGAACAACCATTGAACACATATGCCATAGGAAAGAACAGAGCGAGCAAAACCGCCGCCAAAAAATAACCGAATCAACGCAAAGCCATGACAACCCGAATATGGCTTTAGTACCATCTTACCCCAAATACTGCTCACAATAAATAAGAATAATAAGAATACAGACACATTTGTAACATAAATTTTATAAGCTCTTGCAGTGGCCCCGCCACATTAGTTTGTTGGGTCTTGTCTGTTTTTGTTTGTTGTTGTTTTTTTTGTTGTTTTTTTGTTTGTTTGTTTGTTGTTGTTTTTTGTTTTATTTTTTTTTATTTTTTTTTTTTGGGGGGGGGGGGTTGTTTTGTTTTGTTGTTGTTTTTTTTTTGTTTTGTTTTTTTGTTTTGGTTAGTGCCATTGATGCACTAGACTTGGTGCGCAACACAAAAAAAGGAATTCTGAGCAAACCGAATATGTGCACATAAGGGAACGCAAGGCAGCGAATCGTAAAAAGTTTTAGTGGGATGTGACATTTGTGCCATTTTACCCCATTCCTAAACATAGGGAAGAAGTGCATCTTTCTTACATTTTGAAAAAAAATACACCAGCTGCAGCGCAAGTTTAAACGCAAATAGTACTTCGCTGTACCATATAGACGATAGAAAAAAAAAACTTACTGTAGACTGCAGACTCCAGATTCTTGAATCAACGTGGGCTTGTAGCTTCAAGGGCATTCAGTCAGGGCCTGAAAAATGAATAACTATATTTATATATGAGCAATGTCATCCAGGTCTACAGTGTTTGGCTAAGGTTAGCTAAAGAATGACAGTGTTTATTTTGATTAGATACTTCTATAGGATGTTGTCTGCTGATCATCTATGCAAATTGTCCACCCTGATCTGGATCCAAACTGTTTGCAAAGTGACCATATATAAATTTACTCTGAATTGATCAGGTAAAATAATGGAATAACAAATCATAGCTTACAAAATGTATGTGACCTAATTAGACAGTATTTAGACTATGTTCAGCTGGGTAAAGGCACATGCTGCATCTATAAAAGATCCAAGTCAGTCGAAAGTAACAAGCAACTTTTATGATTGTCGGTTTTTCCTGGTCTCTTGTTTTGTTTCAAACATGAAAGCTCTACAGGTCTCCTAGTTGTATGCACATTTCATTAAAGTCTCAATTAAATCTGGATGTCCCTTTTATAATGAGGAGTTAGATTTTTAGAGGCTTTTTTTACCAAATATGGGCATGACAGCCATCTTGGTCATGTGACCAGCAGAACTGTTCTCAACAAACCCATTTGATCACCAAAAGGAGTCTCCATATGAAATTGGGAGTTCATTTGACCCAGTTGTTTCAGGAGTAGATGTTTGAAAATCTTGATGAACAGTTTGGATCCAGATCAGGCCCAAAAAATTTTCGCGCCTGAACTTGGTCTAAACCGCTTGTAAAGTTTATCAGCAGACATCTGTTGTGCAGGCACACATTTCACATGAAATATCCGGTTTTGCATTCTCAGATATTAAAGAAAAGTGAGATACAACAAAACTTACCTCTTCCAATATAATGAGATCTCTTTCTATCCACTCTTTCTATCCACTGTCTGCTTACACACTGGCACCTAAAATTATATAAAAAATAAATAAGAAATGCGAATTTAGTATTTTAGTTTTAGTTTTATAGGTTACCAGGTCAGTATGTGGTACCTTTTACATATTTCTAGTTTTTGTTTTATATGTTACCTGGTGGGATATGTGAAACCCTTTTTATATATTTTTAGCTTTTGTTTTATACGTTACGAGGTGGCTATGATAAACCCTTTTTATATAGTTTTAGTTTTTGTTTTATACGTTACGAGGTGGGTATGTGCAACCCTTTTAATATATTTTTGTTATTGTTTTATATGTTACGATGTGGGTATGTTAAACCCTTTATATATTTTTTAGTTTTTGGTTTTATATGTTACCAGGTGGGTATGTGAAACCCTTTTCATGTACTTTTATTTTTGGTTTTATATGTTACATAGTGGGTATGTGAAACCCAGTTTTATGTTGATTTTAAGTAACATATCCAACGCATGTATAACCCATTTTGTATGTCAGAAAGTAGTATCGCAAACTACATTCTGTATTTTCAAGTTTTCGGAGAACAACCATTGAACACATATGCCATAGGAAATAACAGAGCGAGCAAAACCGCCGCCAAAAAATAACCGAATCAACGCAAAGCCATGACAACCCGAATATGGCTTTAGTACCATCTTACCCCAAATACTGCTCACAATAAATAAGAATAATAAGAATACAGACACATTTGTAACATAAATTTTATAAGCTCTTGCAGTGGCCCCGCCACATTAGTTTGTTGGGTCTTGTCTGTTTTTGTTTGTTGTTTTTTTTTTGTTGTTTTTTTTTGGTTTGTTTGTTGTTGTTTTTTGTTTTATTTTTTTTTTATTTTTTTTTTTTTTGGGGGGGGGGGGGGGGGGTTGTTTTGTTTTGTTGTTGTTTTTTTTTTGTTTTGTTTTTTTGTTTTGGTTAGTGCCATTGATGCACTAGACTTGGTGCGCAACACAAAAAAAGGAATTCTGAGCAAACCGAATATGTGCACATAAGGGAACGCAAGGCAGCGAATCGTAAAAAGTTTTAGTGGGATGTGACATTTGTGCCATTTTACCCCATTCCTAAACATAGGGAAGAAGTGCATCTTTCTCACATTTTGAAAAAAAATACACCAGCTGCAGCGCAAGTTTAAACGCAAATAGTACTTCGCTGTACCATATAGACGATAGAAAAAAAAACTTACTGTAGACTGCAGACTCCAGATTCTTGAATCAACGTGGGCTTGTAGCTTCAAGGGCATTCAGTCAGGGCCTGAAAAATGAATAACTATATTTATATATGAGCAATGTCATCCAGGTCTACAGTGTTTGGCTAAAGTTAGCTAAAGAATGACAGTGTTTATTTTGATTAGATACTTCTATAGGATGTTGTCTGCTGATCATCTATGCAAATTGTCCACCCTGATCTGGATCCAAACTGTTTGCAAAGTGACCATATATAAATTTACTCTGAATTGATCAGGTAAAATAATGGAATAACAAATCATAGCTTACAAAATGTATGTGACCTAATTAGACAGTATGTAGACTATGTTCAGCTGGGTAAAGGCACATGCTGCATCTATAAAAGATCCAAGTCAGTCGAAAGTAACAAGCAACTTTTATGATTGTCGGTTTTTCCTGGTCTCTTGTTTTGTTTCAAACATGAAAGCTCTACAGGTCTCCTAGTTGTATGCACATTTCATTAAAGTCTCAATTAAATCTGGATGTCCCTTTTATAATGAGGAGTTAGATTTTTAGAGGCTTTTTTTACCAAATATGGGCATGACAGCCATCTTGGTCATGTGACCAGCAGAACTGTTCTCAACAAACCCATTTGATCACCAAAAGGAGTCTCCATATGAAATTGGGAGTTCATTTGACCCAGTTGTTTCAGGAGTAGATGTTTGAAAATCTTGATGAACAGTTTGGATCCAGATCAGGCCCAAAAATTTTTCGCGCCTGAACTTGGTCTAAACCGCTTGTAAAGTTTATCAGCAGACATCTGTTGTGCAGGCACACATTTCACATGAAATATCCGGTTTTGCATTCTCAGATATTAAAGAAAAGTGAGATACAACAAAACTTACCTCTTCCGATATAATGAGATCTCTTTCTATCCACTCTTTCTATCCACTGTCTGCTTACACACTGGCACCTAAAATTATATAAAAAAATAAATAAGAAATGCGAATTTAGTATTTTAGTTTTAGTTTTATAGGTTACCAGGTCAGTATGTGGTACCTTTTACATATTTCTAGTTTTTGTTTTATATGTTACCTGGTGGGATATGTGAAACCCTTTTTATATATTTTTAGCTTTTGTTTTATACGTTACGAGGTGGCTATGATAAACCCTTTTTATATAGTTTTAGTTTTTGTTTTATACGTTACGAGGTGGGTATGTGCAACCCTTTTAATATATTTTTGTTATTGTTTTATATGTTACGATGTGGGTATGTTAAACCCTTTATATATTTTTTAGTTTTTGGTTTTATATGTTACCAGGTGGGTATGTGAAACCCTTTTCATGTACTTTTATTTTTGGTTTTATATGTTACATAGTGGGTATGTGAAACCCAGTTTTATGTTGATTTTAAGTAACATATCCAACGCATGTATAACCCATTTTGTATGTCAGAAAGTAGTATCGCAAACTACATTCTGTATTTTCAAGTTTTCGGAGAACAACCATTGGACACATATGCCATAGGAAAGAACAGAGCGAGCAAAACCGCCGCCAAAAAATAACCGAATCAACGCAAAGCCATGACAACCCGAATATGGCTTTAGTACCATCTTACCCCAAATACTGCTCACAATAAATAAGAATAATAAGAATACAGACACATTTGTAACATAAATTTTATAAGCTCTTGCAGTGGCCCCGCCACATTAGTTTGTTGGGTCTTGTCTGTTTTTGTTTGTTGTTGTTTTTTTTTTTGTTTTTTTGTTTGTTTGTTTGTTGTTGTTTTTTGTTTTATTTTTTTTTTTTTTTTTGGGGGGGGGGGGGGGTTGTTTTGTTTTGTTGTTGTTTTTTTTTTGTTTTGTTTTTTTGTTTTGGTTAGTGCCATTGATGCACTAGACTTGGTGCGCAACACAAAAAAAGGAATTCTGAGCAAACCGAATATGTGCACATAAGGGAACGCAAGGCAGCGAATCGTAAAAAGTTTTAGTGGGATGTGACATTTGTGCCATTTTACCCCATTCCTAAACATAGGGAAGAAGTGCATCTTTCTCTCATTTTGAAAAAAAATACACCAGCTGCAGCGCAAGTTTAAACGCAAATAGTACTTCGCTGTACCATATAGACGATAGAAAAAAAAAAACTTACTGTAGACTGCAGACTCCAGATTCTTGAATCAACGTGGGCTTGTAGCTTCAAGGGCATTCAGTCAGGGCCTGAAAAATGAATAACTATATTTATATATGAGCAATGTCATCCAGGTCTACAGTGTTTGGCTAAGGTTAGCTAAAGAATGACAGTGTTTATTTTGATTAGATACTTCTATAGGATGTTGTCTGCTGATCATCTATGCAAATTGTCCACCCTGATCTGGATCCAAACTGTTTGCAAAGTGACCATATATAAATTTACTCTGAATTGATCAGGTAAAATAATGGAATAACAAATCATAGCTTACAAAATGTATGTGACCTAATTAGACAGTATTTAGACTATGTTCAGCTGGGTAAAGGCACATGCTGCATCTATAAAAGATCCAAGTCAGTCGAAAGTAACAAGCAACTTTTATGATTGTCGGTTTTTCCTGGTCTCTTGTTTTGTTTCAAACATGAAAGCTCTACAGGTCTCCTAGTTGTATGCACATTTCATTAAAGTCTCAATTAAATCTGGATGTCCCTTTTATAATGAGGAGTTAGATTTTTAGAGGCTTTTTTTACCAAATATGGGCATGACAGCCATCTTGGTCATGTGACCAGCAGAACTGTTCTCAACAAACCCATTTGATCACCAAAAGGAGTCTCCATATGAAATTGGGAGTTCATTTGACCCAGTTGTTTCAGGAGTAGATGTTTGAAAATCTTGATGAACAGTTTGGATCCAGATCAGGCCCAAAAAATTTTCGCGCCTGAACTTGGTCTAAACCGCTTGTAAAGTTTATCAGCAGACATCTGTTGTGCAGGCACACATTTCACATGAAATATCCGGTTTTGCATTCTCAGATATTAAAGAAAAGTGAGATACAACAAAACTTACCTCTTCCAATATAATGAGATCTCTTTCTATCCACTCTTTCTATCCACTGTCTGCTTACACACTGGCACCTAAAATTATATAAAAAAATAAATAAGAAATGCGAATTTAGTATTTTAGTTTTAGTTTTATAGGTTACCAGGTCAGTATGTGGTACCTTTTACATATTTCTAGTTTTTGTTTTATATGTTACCTGGTGGGATATGTGAAACCCTTTTTATATATTTTTAGCTTTTGTTTTATACGTTACGAGGTGGCTATGATAAACCCTTTTTATATAGTTTTAGTTTTTGTTTTATACGTTACGAGGTGGGTATGTGCAACCCTTTTAATATATTTTTGTTATTGTTTTATATGTTACGATGTGGGTATGTTAAACCCTTTATATATTTTTTAGTTTTTGGTTTTATATGTTACCAGGTGGGTATGTGAAACCCTTTTCATGTACTTTTATTTTTGGTTTTATATGTTACATAGTGGGTATGTGAAACCCAGTTTTATGTTGATTTTAAGTAACATATCCAACGCATGTATAACCCATTTTGTATGTCAGAAAGTAGTATCGCAAACTACATTCTGTATTTTCAAGTTTTCGGAGAACAACCATTGAACACATATGCCATAGGAAAGAACAGAGCGAGCAAAACCGCCGCCAAAAAATAACCGAATCAACGCAAAGCCATGACAACCCGAATATGGCTTTAGTACCATCTTACCCCAAATACTGCTCACAATAAATAAGAATAATAAGAATACAGACACATTTGTAACATAAATTTTATAAGCTCTTGCAGTGGCCACGCCACATTAGTTTGTTGGGTCTTGTCTGTTTTTGTTTGTTGTTGTTTTTTTTGTTGTTTTTTTGTTTGTTTGTTTGTTGTTGTTTTTTGTTTTATTTTTTTTAATTTTTTTTTTTGGGGGGGGGGGGGGTTGTTTTGTTTTGTTGTTGTTTTTTTTTTGTTTTGTTTTTTTGTTTTGGTTAGTGCCATTGATGCACTAGACTTGGTGCGCAACACAAAAAAAGGAATTCTGAGCAAACCGAATATGTGCACATAAGGGAACGCAAGGCAGCGAATCGTAAAAAGTTTTAGTGGGATGTGACATTTGTGCCATTTTACCCCATTCCTAAACATATGGAAGAAGTGCATCTTTCTCACATTTTGAAAAAAAATACACCAGCTGCAGCGCAAGTTTAAACGCAAATAGTACTTCGCTGTACCATATAGACGATAGAAAAAAAAAAACTTACTGTAGACTGCAGACTCCAGATTCTTGAATCAACGTGGGCTTGTAGCTTCAAGGGCATTCAGTCAGGGCCTGAAAAATGAATAACTATATTTATATATGAGCAATGTCATCCAGGTCTACAGTGTTTGGCTAAGGTTAGCTAAAGAATGACAGTGTTTATTTTGATTAGATACTTCTATAGGATGTTGTCTGCTGATCATCTATGCAAATTGTCCACCCTGATCTGGATCCAAACTGTTTGCAAAGTGACCATATATAAATTTACTCTGAATTGATCAGGTAAAATAATGGAATAACAAATCATAGCTTACAAAATGTATGTGACCTAATTAGACAGTATTTAGACTATGTTCAGCTGGGTAAAGGCACATGCTGCATCTATAAAAGATCCAAGTCAGTCGAAAGTAACAAGCAACTTTTATGATTGTCGGTTTTTCCTGGTCTCTTGTTTTGTTTCAAACATGAAAGCTCTACAGGTCTCCTAGTTGTATGCACATTTCATTAAAGTCTCAATTAAATCTGGATGTCCCTTTTATAATGAGGAGTTAGATTTTTAGAGGCTTTTTTTACCAAATATGGGCATGACAGCCATCTTGGTCATGTGACCAGCAGAACTGTTCTCAACAAACCCATTTGATCACCAAAAGGAGTCTCCATATGAAATTGGGAGTTCATTTGACCCAGTTGTTTCAGGAGTAGATGTTTGAAAATCTTGATGAACAGTTTGGATCCAGATCAGGCCCAAAAAATTTTCGCGCCTGAACTTGGTCTAAACCACTTGTAAAGTTTATCAGCAGACATCTGTTGTGCAGGCACACATTTCACATGAAATATCCGGTTTTGCATTCTCAGATATTAAAGAAAAGTGAGATACAACAAAACTTACCTCTTCCAATATAATGAGATCTCTTTCTATCCACTCTTTCTATCCACTGTCTGCTTACACACTGGCACCTAAAATTATATAAAAAAATAAATAAGAAATGCGAATTTAGTATTTTAGTTTTAGTTTTATAGGTTACCAGGTCAGTATGTGGTACCTTTTACATATTTCTAGTTTTTGTTTTATATGTTACCTGGTGGGATATGTGAAACCCTTTTTATATATTTTTAGCTTTTGTTTTATACGTTACGAGGTGGCTATGATAAACCCTTTTTTTTATATAGTTTTAGTTTTTGTTTTATACGTTACGAGGTGGGTATGTGCAACCCTTTTAATATATTTTTGTTATTGTTTTATATGTTACGATGTGGGTATGTTAAACCCTTTATATATTTTTTAGTTTTTGGTTTTATATGTTACCAGGTGGGTATGTGAAACCCTTTTCATGTACTTTTATTTTTGGTTTTATATGTTACATAGTGGGTATGTGAAACCCAGTTTTATGTTGATTTTAAGTAACATATCCAACGCATGTATAACCCATTTTGTATGTCAGAAAGTAGTATCGCAAACTACATTCTGTATTTTCAAGTTTTCGGAGAACAACCATTGAACACATATGCCATAGGAAAGAACAGAGCGAGCAAAACCGCCGCCAAAAAATAACCGAATCAACGCAAAGCCATGACAACCCGAATATGGCTTTAGTACCATCTTACCCCAAATACTGCTCACAATAAATAAGAATAATAAGAATACAGACACATTTGTAACATAAATTTTATAAGCTCTTGCAGTGGCCCCGCCACATTAGTTTGTTGGGTCTTGTCTGTTTTTGTTTGTTGTTGTTTTTTTTGTTGTTTTTTTGTTTGTTTGTTTGTTGTTGTTTTTTGTTTTATTTTTTTTTATTTTTTTTTTTTTGGGGGGGGGGGTTGTTTTGTTTTGTTGTTTTTTTTTTTTTGTTTTGTTTTTTTGTTTTGGTTAGTGCCATTGATGCACTAGACTTGGTGCGCAACACAAAAAAAGGAATTCTGAGCAAACCGAATATGTGCACATAAGGGAACGCAAGGCAGCGAATCGTAAAAAGTTTTAGTGGGATGTGACATTTGTGCCATTTTACCCCATTCCTAAACATAGGGAAGAAGTGCATCTTTCTCACATTTTGAAAAAAAATACACCAGCTGCAGCGCAAGTTTAAACGCAAATAGTACTTCGCTGTACCATATAGACGATAGAAAAAAAAAACTTACTGTAGACTGCAGACTCCAGATTCTTGAATCAACGTGGGCTTGTAGCTTCAAGGGCATTCAGTCAGGGCCTGAAAAATGAATAACTATATTTATATATGAGCAATGTCATCCAGGTCTACAGTGTTTGGCTAAGGTTAGTTAAAGAATGACAGTGTTTATTTTGATTAGATACTTCTATAGGATGTTGTCTGCTGATCATCTATGCAAATTGTCCACCCTGATCTGGATGCAAACTGTTTGCAAAGTGACCATATATAAATTTACTCTGAATTGATCAGGTAAAATAATGGAATAACAAATCATAGCTTACAAAATGTATGTGACCTAATTAGACAGTATTTAGACTATGTTCAGCTGGGTAAAGGCACATGCTGCATCTATAAAAGATCCAAGTCAGTCGAAAGTAACAAGCAACTTTTATGATTGTCGGTTTTTCCTGGTCTCTTGTTTTGTTTCAAACATGAAAGCTCTACAGGTCTCCTAGTTGTATGCACATTTTATTAAAGTCTCAATTAAATCTGGATGTCCCTTTTATAATGAGGAGTTAGATTTTTAGAGGCTTTTTTTACCAAATATGGGCATGACAGCCATCTTGGTCATGTGACCAGCAGAACTGTTCTCAACAAACCCATTTGATGCGCAACGCACGATTTGGGCCCTTAACGTTATTAATGACGTTACGAGTTATTGACGTCAAAAGTGATGACAAATTTAAGCGACTTTTTTACGTTTCAGTCCATGACGCTAACATCAGATTCTAGGCTGAGACTGTTTTTATCGGAACTGATATATCCTTTAGACTCTCTTACAAACTATATGCAATGAATATGCGCTTTCCAAGAAATGCTTGGTATTGAATAATAATTAAGGCAAGATTTAAATAAAATAAAAAGATTTATTTCCGGAGACGTAATTCTATTGTTTGTGGCCGTCTCGAGGTGGCCGTGTTCTTTGGCTATAACCAGTACTGGCCGGATGAGTTTATGGTTTTACAGTTTTCATGTCCAGGAATAAACGCCCAGTAAGCATAATCAAACGGGCCACTATCGGCCCGCTAGCGAAACACTATCCAAATGACGTTTCGCTACTGCGGCGGGTCGATAGAGGCCCGAGATTGGATGATGGCTGGTTCAACCGGCAGTGTTTCTGATTTTAAAGCGTCTCAGAAGACGGGGCATATGGCTATAAGTCTCATCCGACATGCTGGGAGAAGCCAGGAATCGAACCCAGGGCCCCCTGGTTTACAAAGCATAGGCTACCGGAGACGTAATTCTCTTTTTTGTGGCCGTGTTCCTTGGCTGTAACCAGTACAGGCCGGGATGGTTTATGGCTTTTCGGGAGCATCTGATGCTCAACCAGCAGTGGTTCTGGTTTTAAAGCGACTCAGAAGACGGGGCCACGGCTTTAAGTCTCATCCGACAGACTGGGAGAAGCCGGGAATCGAACCTGCCACCCCTGGTTTACAAGGCATAGGCTAAAAAACGTCTTGTGGCTTTCCCTGGGTAGTAACCAGTAACGGGCCGGGAGGGTTTATGATTCGGTGTGATTTATATAACGGGAGCACCCGAAGGCTCAACCGAAAGTATTTCTGGAGAAGCCGGCAATCGAACCTGCGACCCCTGGTTTACATTGCATAGCGCTTATCCACTAGAGCACGATAGGCTACCGGAGATGTCATTCGCATTTTGAGACAGATCCATGAAATACAATTTATAAATAAAGTACAAAATATCGGAGGATTGGAAAATGACTTATATTTTTTCAGTTTTAATTTTATCTTACCAAAAATAAATATTAACTTAATTTTAGTTACTGCATCAATCATGTAACTATACTTAGCTTCTGTATGTTTGAAAAAAAAACCTCCTAGACAACAACGGGGAGGGAACACAGTAGATTTCGACGGTATAGTTTGGGGGCCTACCCCGGGTATTTTGGTGTAGTGTTTTTCTAAGTGTTGTTTATTATGCTTTTGTCATTTTTACACTGCCGAACTGACAAGTCCGGGAAATAAGACCTAACCCGATGCTCTAAAATATATTGAATAGATCTAGATCTATGTAGCTTCATCTATATTTAATAGAAATTCCACATAGATCTACTGTTTCACGTTTTCAATATTCGTTTTTAACTATTTTAGAAAATATAACGGCTTTTGTGTGTTTAAAAAAAGATTCTTAAAGAAAAAGAACCGCGGTTCAATTAATGATACATGCAGGAGAAGGAACGGACGCCAATTCATTTTAATTCAACTTCTTTCCCCTGCTAATTAATATAAATTCAATCTCAAGAATGTAACCTTGTACCATACTAAAGACCAGTTATGACCATGCCAATGTAGGCCTACAGTCCCAGGGCATAATTATTCGCCGCTTTGTGACGTCGCAATTTAAAACAGTGCATTTTGTAAAAAAAACATGACGCAATTTACAAAAAAAAAAAAAAATACATGAATGAAATGCAAATTTATAGAAAATAGCAATATGTACACTAAAATATTTACGCTCAAGGCTCTCCGAAAGAACGCATTTAAAATGAACATATTATTTTAAAAAATATGTCATTGACGCTTCCCTAACCTGAATGTCACCGAAAAAGTAAGATGCCTATCATACGAACACACAAGAAACCAACAAGAAAATGTTTATTGCGTAAATCGTTTTGCTGTCTTTTGGTACGATTTTCATAATTTTAGCCTCTATAGTCTGGGGACAATAACCTTTGCCAAAAAAGAAAGAAAAGAAAAATAGACTGCGATGTCACATATGCCCCATGACTGTATTTCAAGCTTGTTGTTGTTGTTTTTCAAAAATAATATAACTGCCGGTAACTATGGCGTTTACATTTTGAAACTAGAAACACATTAAAGCAAACTGATTTGCGCAATCAACAGATGAACCGATTTGTTTGTTATCATATCTGGGCCTTTACAATGTACGCAAGAAAACCTGTATTTGGGACTTTACAGTCCGATCAGCATCTTTGTTATTCGCTTATTAGAGAGTATCATATCTAGACTTGCTACGAGCAAAATTGCATTTCTCTAGCTAGTCTCTGTAGCCGATGAGACTGATTTAAGTCTCACTGTGTCGTAAACCCTTAAGATAGGTTTTGTCGCGTCGGGCCTATCTTATCTAATGGGCCTCAATCGGCCCACCAGCTCGATAGGGGCCGATAGTTGCCCAAAACTGTATGCTGGCTGGGATAGTTATTCTCTTGAATCAAAAAAATTATTTCGTAAATGTGTATGCTCGCATAAGCTTGAATCGCTCATTTTCTGACACCATTTTCCAGCTCATGTGGGACACGAAAAAGAGTGAAAATATATTGATGTGTGTCCGTAGTCCCTCGACCCCACCGTGGACCCGCCCTCGATACCAATATGTACTAGGTCGGACGCAGAAGGTAGGCTACATGTACTACGACATTTCGTTTCAAAAATGAGCACAAAAAACTGAAACTAAATGCAATAACTATGAATAACAATAATGAGTCATAAATATTCAGGTAAAGGCGTGTATATAAAAACCCTTCCGATGTTGTTGTTGTTGTTGTGTTTGAACGTCCCACCAACAGCTTAGGTCATATTAAGACGGGGCCACGGCCTCATCCGACAGACTGGTGCCCTTTTGGTGTAAAGAATATATCTGCCTTAAACGGCCTATGGCTTTTCCGTAGGTATAAAAACCAAACAGCGCTTATTTCCTTAATCAAATTATTGACGACGCCAAGTTACGCCAAAAGTGTTTGTTTTTGTTTGATTTGATTCTTTATGTCCCATCAACAATATTTCAGTTATGTAGGGACGGGTCTTCCTGGGTTGAACCAGTACTAAGCTAGGATTAATGTTTCTTGCTCAAGGACACTACGCAATGACGCCGGTGAGGCTCGAACCCGCGATCGCTCGGTCTCGAGTCAAGCACTCTACCACTGAGCCACTGCGCTCCTGTCACAATTGTGTACCAATATCTGTTGACGTATACAACTTTAGACAGCTCTAGAATTGTCAATTTCGGAGGTACGACCACCATATTTTTGCAAATTGTTTGTAATAAGTAGTTAAGGACCCTTTCTTCTTAATGGAATATTTG
This sequence comes from Loripinus fragilis, assembly GCA_964019695.1. Classification (NCBI taxonomy): domain Eukaryota; kingdom Metazoa; phylum Mollusca; class Bivalvia; order Lucinida; family Lucinidae; genus Loripinus; species Loripinus fragilis. The sequence goes on from OZ026523.1 coordinate 62,382,464, forward strand.
CTCTTTTCGTCCAACGTTTGCCGATTAGTTGATGATACCAGGAGATCTTTCCGTTATTTTGACGTAACGTCGCTAAAATTGTGACGTCAGATTAATGGGTATATATATATACTGCCATACAAAACCGTATTTTAGGTCTGATGTGTATAATTTCCGAACGAAAAGTACACAAATCAATAGCTTGAACATATACCTGTTGTAAATGTCAAAAACTGAAAATGTGAAAATCTACCCATAAGGGCCCTTTTCCTGCGTTGCGCATCATTTGATCACCAAAAGGAGTCTCCATATGAAATTGGGAGTTCATTTGACCCAGTTGTTTCAGGAGTAGATGTTTGAAAATCTTGATGAACAGTTTGGATCCAGATCAGGCCCAAAAAATTTTCGCGCCTGAACTTGGTCTAAACCGCTTGTAAAGTTTATCAGCAGACATCTGTTGTGCAGGCACACATTTCACATGAAATATCCGGTTTTGCATTCTCAGATATTAAAGAAAAGTGAGATACAACAAAACTTACCTCTTCCAATATAATGAGATCTCTTTCTATCCACTCTTTCTATCCACTGTCTGCTTACACACTGGCACCTAAAATTATATAAAAAAATAAATAAGAAATGCGAATTTAGTATTTTAGTTTTAGTTTTATAGGTTACCAGGTCAGTATGTGGTACCTTTTACATATTTCTAGTTTTTGTTTTATATGTTACCTGGTGGGATATGTGAAACCCTTTTTATATATTTTTAGCTTTTGTTTTATACGTTACGAGGTGGCTATGATAAACCCTTTTTATATAGTTTTAGTTTTTGTTTTATACGTTACGAGGTGGGTATGTGCAACCCTTTTAATATATTTTTGTTATTGTTTTATATGTTACGATGTGGGTATGTTAAACCCTTTATATATTTTTTAGTTTTTGGTTTTATATGTTACCAGGTGGGTATGTGAAACCCTTTTCATGTACTTTTATTTTTGGTTTTATATGTTACATAGTGGGTATGTGAAACCCAGTTTTATGTTGATTTTAAGTAACATATCCAACGCATGTATAACCCATTTTGTATGTCAGAAAGTAGTATCGCAAACTACATTCTGTATTTTCAAGTTTTCGGAGAACAACCATTGAACACATATGCCATAGGAAAGAACAGAGCGAGCAAAACCGCCGCCAAAAAATAACCGAATCAACGCAAAGCCATGACAACCCGAATATGGCTTTAGTACCATCTTACCCCAAATACTGCTCACAATAAATAAGAATAATAAGAATACAGACACATTTGTAACATAAATTTTATAAGCTCTTGCAGTGGCCCCGCCACATTAGTTTGTTGGGTCTTGTCTGTTTTTGTTTGTTGTTGTTTTTTTTGTTGTTTTTTTGTTTGTTTGTTTGTTGTTGTTTTTTGTTTTATTTTTTTTATTTTATTTTTTTGGGGGGGGGGGGGGTTGTTTTGTTTTGTTTTTTTGTTTTGGTTAGTGCCATTGATGCACTAGACTTGGTGCGCAACACAAAAAAAGGAATTCTGAGCAAACCGAATATGTGCACATAAGGGAACGCAAGGCAGCGAATCGTAAAAAGTTTTAGTGGGATGTGACATTTGTGCCATTTTACCCCATTCCTAAACATAGGGAAGAAGTGCATCTTTCTCACATTTTGAAAAAAAATACACCAGCTGCAGCGCAAGTTTAAACGCAAATAGTACTTCGCTGTACCATATAGACGATAGAAAAAAAAAAACTTACTGTAGCCTGCAGACTCCAGATTCTTGAATCAACGTGGGCTTGTAGCTTCAAGGGCATTCAGTCAGGGCCTGAAAAATGAATAACTATATTTATATATGAGCAATGTCATCCAGATCTACAGTGTTTGGCTAAGGTTAGCTAAAGAATGACAGTGTTTATTTTGATTAGATACTTCTATAGGATGTTGTCTGCTGATCATCTATGCAAATTGTCCACCCTGATCTGGATCCAAACTGTTTGCAAAGTGACCATATATAAATTTACTCTGAATTGATCAGGTAAAATAATGGAATAACAAATCATAGCTTACAAAATGTATGTGACCTAATTAGACAGTATTTAGACTATGTTCAGCTGGGTAAAGGCACATGCTGCATCTATAAAAGATCCAAGTCAGTCGAAAGTAACAAGCAACTTTTATGATTGTCGGTTTTCCTGGTCTCTTGTTTTGTTTCAAACATGAAAGCTCTACAGGTCTCCTAGTTGTATGCACATTTTTTTAAAGTCTCAATTAAATCTGGATGTCCCTTTTATAATGAGGAGTTAGATTTTTAGAGGCTTTTTTTACCAAATATGGGCATGACAGCCATCTTGGTCATGTGACCAGCAGAACTGTTCTCAACAAACCCATTTGATCACCAAAAGGAGTCTCCATATGAAATTGGGAGTTCATTTGACCCAGTTGTTTCAGGAGTAGATGTTTGAAAATCTTGATGAACAGTTTGGATCCAGATCAGGCCCAAAAAATTTTCGCGCCTGAACTTGGTCTAAACCGCTTGTAAAGTTTATCAGCAGACATCTGTTGTGCAGGCACACATTTCACATGAAATATCCGGTTTTGCATTCTCAGATATTAAAGAAAGTGAGATACAACAAAACTTACCTCTTCCAATATAATGAGATCTCTTTCTATCCACTCTTTCTATCCACTGTCTGCTTACACACTGGCACCTAAAATTATATAAAAAAATAAATAAGAAATGCGAATTTAGTATTTTAGTTTTAGTTTTATAGGTTACCAGGTCAGTATGTGGTACCTTTTACATATTTCTAGTTTTTGTTTTATATGTTACCTGGTGGGATATGTGAAACCCTTTTTATATATTTTTAGCTTTTGTTTTATACGTTACGAGGTGGCTATGATAAACCCTTTTTATATAGTTTTAGTTTTTGTTTTATACGTTACGAGGTGGGTATGTGCAACCCTTTTAATATATTTTTGTTATTGTTTTATATGTTACGATGTGGGTATGTTAAACCCTTTATATATTTTTTAGTTTTTGGTTTTATATGTTACCAGGTGGGTATGTGAAACCCTTTTCATGTACTTTTATTTTTGGTTTTATATGTTACATAGTGGGTATGTGAAACCCAGTTTTATGTTGATTTTAAGTAACATATCCAACGCATGTATAACCCATTTTGTATGTCAGAAAGTAGTATCGCAAACTACATTCTGTATTTTCAAGTTTTCGGAGAACAACCATTGAACACATATGCCATAGGAAAGAACAGAGCGAGCAAAACCGCCGCCAAAAAATAACCGAATCAACGCAAAGCCATGACAACCCGAATATGGCTTTAGTACCATCTTACCCCAAATACTGCTCACAATAAATAAGAATAATAAGAATACAGACACATTTGTAACATAAATTTTATAAGCTCTTGCAGTGGCCCCGCCACATTAGTTTGTTGGGTCTTGTCTGTTTTTGTTTGTTGTTGTTTTTTTTGTTGTTTTTTTGTTTGTTTGTTTGTTGTTGTTTTTTTTTTTATTTTTTTTTATTTTTTTTTTTTTGGGGGGGGGGGTTGTTTTGTTTTGTTGTTGTTTTTTTTTTGTTTTGTTTTTTTGTTTTGGTTAGTGCCATTGATGCACTAGACTTGGTGCGCAACACAAAAAAAGGAATTCTGAGCAAACGGAATATGTGCACATAAGGGAACGCAAGGCAGCGAATCGTAAAAAGTTTTAGTGGGATGTGACATTTGTGCCCTTTTACCCCATTCCTAAACATAGGGAAGAAGTGCATCTTTCTCACATTTTGAAAAAAAATACACCAGCTGCAGCGCAAGTTTAAACGCAAATAGTACTTCGCTGTACCATATAGACGATAGAAAAAAAAACTTACTGTAGACTGCAGACTCCAGATTCTTGAATCAACGTGGGCTTGTAGCTTCAAGGGCATTCAGTCAGGGCCTGAAAAATGAATAACTATATTTATATATGAGCAATGTCATCCAGGTCTACAGTGTTTGGCTAAGGTTAGCTAAAGAATGACAGTGTTTATTTTGATTAGATACTTCTATAGGATGTTGTCTGCTGATCATCTATGCAAATTGTCCACCCTGATCTGGATCCAAACTGTTTGCAAAGTGACCATATATAAATTTACTCTGAATTGATCAGGTAAAATAATGGAATAACAAATCATAGCTTACAAAATGTATGTGACCTAATTAGACAGTATTTAGACTATGTTCAGCTGGGTAAAGGCACATGCTGCATCTATAAAAGATCCAAGTCAGTCGAAAGTAACAAGCAACTTTTATGATTGTCGGTTTTTCCTGGTCTCTTGTTTTGTTTCAAACATGAAAGCTCTACAGGTCTCCTAGTTGTATGCACATTTCATTAAAGTCTCCATTAAATCTGGATGTCCCTTTTATAATGAGGAGTTAGATTTTTAGAGGCTTTTTTTACCAAATATGGGCATGACAGCCATCTTGGTCATGTGACCAGCAGAACTGTTCTCAACAAACCCATTTGATCACCAAAAGGAGTCTCCATATGAAATTGGGAGTTCATTTGACCCAGTTGTTTCAGGAGTAGATGTTTGAAAATCTTGATGAACAGTTTGGATCCAGATCAGGCCCAAAAAATTTTCGCGCCTGAACTTGGTCTAAACCGCTTGTAAAGTTTATCAGCAGACATCTGTTGTGCAGGCACACATTTCACATGAAATATCCGGTTTTGCATTCTCAGATATTAAAGAAAAGTGAGATACAACAAAACTTACCTCTTCCAATATAATGAGATCTCTTTCTATCCACTCTTTCTATCCACTGTCTGCTTACACACTGGCACCTAAAATTATATAAAAAAATAAATAAGAAATGCGAATTTAGTATTTTAGTTTTAGTTTTATAGGTTACCAGGTCAGTATGTGGTACCTTTTACATATTTCTAGTTTTTGTTTTATATGTTACCTGGTGGGATATGTGAAACCCTTTTTATATATTTTTAGCTTTTGTTTTATACGTTACGAGGTGGCTATGATAAACCCTTTTTATATAGTTTTAGTTTTTGTTTTATACGTTACGAGGTGGGTATGTGCAACCCTTTTAATATATTTTTGTTATTGTTTTATATGTTACGATGTGGGTATGTTAAACCCTTTATATATTTTTTAGTTTTTGGTTTTATATGTTACCAGGTGGGTATGTGAAACCCTTTTCATGTACTTTTATTTTTGGTTTTATATGTTACATAGTGGGTATGTGAAACCCAGTTTTATGTTGATTTTAAGTAACATATCCAACGCATGTATAACCCATTTTGTATGTCAGAAAGTAGTATCGCAAACTACATTCTGTATTTTCAAGTTTTCGGAGAACAACCATTGAACACATATGCCATAGGAAAGAACAGAGCGAGCAAAACCGCCGCCAGAAAATAACCGAATCAACGCAAAGCCATGACAACCCGAATATGGCTTTAGTACCATCTTACCCCAAATACTGCTCACAATAAATAAGAATAATAAGAATACAGACACATTTGTAACATAAATTTTATAAGCTCTTGCAGTGGCCCCGCCACATTAGTTTGTTGGGTCTTGTCTGTTTTTGTTTGTTGTTGTTTTTTTTGTTGTTTTTTTGTTTGTTTGTTTGTTGTTGTTTTTTGTTTTATTTTTTTTTTATTTTTTTTTTTTTTTGGGGGGGAGGGGGTTGTTTTGTTGTTGTTTTTTTTTGTTTTGTTTTTTTGTTTTGGTTAGTGCCATTGATGCACTAGACTTGGTGCGCAACACAAAAAAAGGAATTCTGAGCAAACGGAATATGTGCACATAAGGGAACGCAAGGCAGCGAATCGTAAAAAGTTTTAGTGGGATGTGACATTTGTGCCATTTTACCCCATTCCTAAACATAGGGAAGAAGTGCATCTTTCTCACATTTTGAAAAAAATACACCAGCTGCAGCGCAAGTTTAAACGCAAATAGTACTTCGCTGTACCATATAGACGATAGAAAAAAAAAAACTTACTGTAGACTGCAGACTCCAGATTCTTGAATCAACGTGGGCTTGTAGCTTCAAGGGCATTCAGTCAGGGCCTGAAAAATGAATAACTATATTTATATATGAGCAATGTCATCCAGGTCTACAGTGTTTGGCTAAGGTTAGCTAAAGAATGACAGTGTTTATTTTGATTAGATATTTCTATAGGATGTTGTCTGCTGATCATCTATGCAAATTGTCCACCCTGATCTGGATCCAAACTGTTTGCAAAGTGACCATATATAAATTTACTCTGAATTGATCAGGTAAAATAATGGAATAACAAATCATAGCTTACAAAATGTATGTGACCTAATAAGACAGTATTTAGACTATGTTCAGCTGGGTAAAGGCACATGCTGCATCTATAAAAGATCCAAGTCAGTCGAAAGTAACAAGCAACTTTTATGATTGTCGGTTTTTCCTGGTCTCTTGTTTTGTTTCAAACATGAAAGCTCTACAGGTCTCCTAGTTGTATGCACATTTCATTAAAGTCTCAATTAAATCTGGATGTCCCTTTTATAATGAGGAGTTAGATTTTTAGAGGCTTTTTTCTACCAAATATGGGCATGACAGCCATCTTGGTCATGTGACCAGCAGAACTGTTCTCAACAAACCCATTTGATCACCAAAAGGAGTCTCCATATGAAATTGGGAGTTCATTTGACCCAGTTGTTTCAGGAGTAGATGTTTGAAAATCTTGATGAACAGTTTGGATCCAGATCAGGCCCAAAAAATTTTCGCGCCTGAACTTGGTCTAAACCGCTTGTAAAGTTTATCAGCAGACATCTGTTGTGCAGGCACACATTTCACATGAAATATCCGGTTTTGCATTCTCAGATATTAAAGAAAAGTGAGATACAACAAAACTTACCTCTTCCAATATAATGAGATCTCTTTCTATCCACTCTTTCTATCCACTGTCTGCTTACACACTGGCACCTAAAATTATATAAAAAAATAAATAAGAAATGCGAATTTAGTATTTTAGTTTTAGTTTTATAGGTTACCAGGTCAGTATGTGGTACCTTTTACATATTTCTAGTTTTTGTTTTATATGTTACCTGGTGGGATATGTGAAACCCTTTTTATATATTTTTAGCTTTTGTTTTATACGTTACGAGGTGGCTATGATAAACCCTTTTTATATAGTTTTAGTTTTTGTTTTATACGTTACGAGGTGGGTATGTGCAACCCTTTTAATATATTTTTGTTATTGTTTTATATGTTACGATGTGGGTATGTTAAACCCTTTATATATTTTTTAGTTTTTGGTTTTATATGTTACCAGGTGGGTATGTGAAACCCTTTTCATGTACTTTTATTTTTGGTTTTATATGTTACATAGTGGGTATGTGAAACCCAGTTTTATGTTGATTTTAAGTAACATATCCAACGCATGTATAACCCATTTTGTATGTCAGAAAGTAGTATCGCAAACTACATTCTGTATTTTCAAGTTTTCGGAGAACAACCATTGAACACATATGCCAGAGGAAAGAACAGAGCGAGCAAAACCGCCGCCAAAAAATAACCGAATCAACGCAAAGCCATGACAACCCGAATATGGCTTTAGTACCATCTTACCCCAAATACTGCTCACAATAAATAAGAATAATAAGAATACAGACACATTTGTAACATAAATTTTATAAGCTCTTGCAGTGGCCCCGCCACATTAGTTTGTTGGGTCTTGTCTGTTTTTGTTTGTTGTTGTTTTTTTTGTTGTTTTTTTGTTTGTTTGTTTGTTGTTGTTTTTTGTTTTATTTTTGTTTTATTTTTTTTTTTTTTTGGGGGGGGGGGTTGTTTTGTTGTTGTTTTTTTTTGTTTTGTTTTTTTGTTTTGGTTAGTGCCATTGATGCACTAGACTTGGTGCGCAACACAAAAAAAGGAATTCTGAGCAAACGGAATATGTGCACATAAGGGAACGCAAGGCAGCGAATCGTAAAAAGTTTTAGTGGGATGTGACATTTGTGCCATTTTACCCCATTCCTAAACATAGGGAAGAAGTGCATCTTTCTCACATTTTGAAAAAAATACACCAGCTGCAGCGCAAGTTTAAACGCAAATAGTACTTCGCTGTACCATATAGACGATAGAAAAAAAAAACTTACTGTAGACTGCAGACTCCAGATTCTTGAATCAACGTGGGCTTGTAGCTTCAAGGGCATTCAGTCAGGGCCTGAAAAATGAATAACTATATTTATATATGAGCAATGTCATCCAGGTCTACAGTGTTTGGCTAAGGTTAGCTAAAGAATGACAGTGTTTATTTTGATTAGATATTTCTATAGGATGTTGTCTGCTGATCATCTATGCAAATTGTCCACCCTGATCTGGATCCAAACTGTTTGCAAAGTGACCATATATAAATTTACTCTGAATTGATCAGGTAAAATAATGGAATAACAAATCATAGCTTACAAAATGTATGTGACCTAATTAGACAGTATTTAGACTATGTTCAGCTGGGTAAAGGCACATGCTGCATCTATAAAAGATCCAAGTCAGTCGAAAGTAACAAGCAACTTTTATGATTGTCGGTTTTTCCTGGTCTCTTGTTTTGTTTCAAACATGAAAGCTCTACAGGTCTCCTAGTTGTATGCACATTTCATTAAAGTCTCAATTAAATCTGGATGTCCCTTTTATAATGAGGAGTTAGATTTTTAGAGGCTTTTTTCTACCAAATATGGGCATGACAGCCATCTTGGTCATGTGACCAGCAGAACTGTTCTCAACAAACCCATTTGATCACCAAAAGGAGTCTCCATATGAAATTGGGAGTTCATTTGACCCAGTTGTTTCAGGAGTAGATGTTTGAAAATCTGGATGAACAGTTTGGATCCAGATCAGGCCCAAAAAATTTTCGCGCCTGAACTTGGTCTAAACCGCTTGTAAAGTTTATCAGCAGACATCTGTTGTGCAGGCACACATTTCACATGAAATATCCGGTTTTGCATTCTCAGATATTAAAGAAAAGTGAGATACAACAAAACTTACCTCTTCCAATATAATGAGATCTCTTTCTATCCACTCTTTCTATCCACTGTCTGCTTACACACTGGCACCTAAAATTATATAAAAAAATAAATAAGAAATGCGAATTTAGTATTTTAGTTTTAGTTTTATAGGTTACCAGGTCAGTATGTGGTACCTTTTACATATTTCTAGTTTTTGTTTTATATGTTACCTGGTGGGATATGTGAAACCCTTTTTATATATTTTTAGCTTTTGTTTTATACGTTACGAGGTGGCTATGATAAACCCTTTTTATATAGTTTTAGTTTTTGTTTTATACGTTACGAGGTGGGTATGTGCAACCCTTTTAATATATTTTTGTTATTGTTTTATATGTTACGATGTGGGTATGTTAAACCCTTTATATATTTTTTAGTTTTTGGTTTTATATGTTACCAGGTGGGTATGTGAAACCCTTTTCATGTACTTTTATTTTTGGTTTTATATGTTACATAGTGGGTATGTGAAACCCAGTTTTATGTTGATTTTAAGTAACATATCCAACGCATGTATAACCCATTTTGTATGTCAGAAAGTAGTATCGCAAACTACATTCTGTATTTTCAAGTTTTCGGAGAACAACCATTGAACACATATGCCAGAGGAAAGAACAGAGCGAGCAAAACCGCCGCCAAAAAATAACCGAATCAACGCAAAGCCATGACAACCCGAATATGGCTTTAGTACCATCTTACCCCAAATACTGCTCACAATAAATAAGAATAATAAGAATACAGACACATTTGTAACATAAATTTTATAAGCTCTTGCAGTGGCCCCGCCACATTAGTTTGTTGGGTCTTGTCTGTTTTTGTTTGTTGTTGTTTTTTTTGTTGTTTTTTTGTTTGTTTGTTTGTTGTTGTTTTTTGTTTTATTTTTTTTTTATTTTTTTTTTTTTTGGGGGGGGGGGGGGGTTGTTTTGTTGTTGTTTTTTTTTTGTTTTGTTTTTTTGTTTTGGTTAGTGCCATTGATGCACTAGACTTGGTGCGCAACACAAAAAAAGGAATTCTGAGCAAACGGAATATGTGCACATAAGGGAACGCAAGGCAGCGAATCGTAAAAAGTTTTAGTGGGATGTGACATTTATGCCATTTTACCCCATTCCTAAACATAGGGAAGAAGTGCATCTTTCTCACATTTTGAAAAAAAATACACCAGCTGCAGCGCAAGTTTAAACGCAAATAGTACTTCGCTGTACCATATAGACGATAGAAAAAAAAACTTACTGTAGACTGCAGACTCCAGATTCTTGAATCAACGTGGGCTTGTAGCTTCAAGGGCATTCAGTCAGGGCCTGAAAAATGAATAACTATATTTATATATGAGCAATGTCATCCAGGTCTACAGTGTTTGGCTAAGGTTAGCTAAAGAATGACAGTGTTTATTTTGATTAGATACTTCTATAGGATGTTGTCTGCTGATCATCTATGCAAATTGTCCACCCTGATCTGGATCCAAACTGTTTGCAAAGTGACCATATATAAATTTACTCTGAATTGATCAGGTAAAATAATGGAATAACAAATCATAGCTTACAAAATGTATGTGACCTAATTAGACAGTATTTAGACTATGTTCAGCTGGGTAAAGGCACATGCTGCATCTATAAAAGATCCAAGTCAGTCGAAAGTAACAAGCAACTTTTATGATTGTCGGTTTTTCCTGGTCTCTTGTTTTGTTTCAAACATGAAAGCTCTACAGGTCTCCTAGTTGTATGCACATTTCATTAAAGTCTCAATTAAATCTGGATGTCCCTTTTATAATGAGGAGTTAGATTTTTAGAGGCTTTTTTTACCAAATATGGGCATGACAGCCATCTTGGTCATGTGACCAGCAGAACTGTTCTCAACAAACCCATTTGATCACCAAAAGGAGTCTCCATATGAAATTGGGAGTTCATTTGACCCAGTTGTTTCAGGAGTAGATGTTTGAAAATCTGGATGAACAGTTTGGATCCAGATCAGGCCCAAAAAATTTTCGCGCCTGAACTTGGTCTAAACCGCTTGTAAAGTTTATCAGCAGACATCTGTTGTGCAGGCACACATTTCACATGAAATATCCGGTTTTGCATTCTCAGATATTAAAGAAAAGTGAGATACAACAAAACTTACCTCTTCCAATATAATGAGATCTCTTTCTATCCACTCTTTCTATCCACTGTCTGCTTACACACTGGCACCTAAAATTATATAAAAAAATAAATAAGAAATGCGAATTTAGTATTTTAGTTTTAGTTTTATAGGTTACCAGGTCAGTATGTGGTACCTTTTACATATTTCTAGTTTTTGTTTTATATGTTACCTGGTGGGATATGTGAAACCCTTTTTATATATTTTTAGCTTTGTTTTATACGTTACGAGGTGGCTATGATAAACCCTTTTTATATAGTTTTAGTTTTTGTTTTATACGTTACGAGGTGGGTATGTGCAACCCTTTTAATATATTTTTGTTTTTGTTTTATATGTTACGATGTGGGTATGTTAAACCCTTTATATATTTTATAGTTTTTGGTTTTATATGTTACCAGGTGGGTATGTGAAACCCTTTTCATGTACTTTTATTTTTGGTTTTATATGTTACATAGTGGGTATGTGAAACCCAGTTTTATGTTGATTTTAAGTAACATATCCAACGCATGTATAACCCATTTTGTATGTCAGAAAGTAGTATCGCAAACTACATTCTGTATTTTCAAGTTTTCGGAGAACAACCATTGAACACATATGCCATAGGAAAGAACAGAGCGAGCAAAACCGCCGCCAAAAAATAACCGAATCAACGCAAAGCCATGACAACCCGAATATGGCTTTAGTACCATCTTAGCCCAAATACTGCTCACAATAAATAAGAATAATAAGAATACAGACACATTTGTAACATAAATTTTATAAGCTCTTGCAGTGGCCCCGCCACATTAGTTTGTTGGGTCTTGTCTGTTTTTGTTTGTTGTTGTTTTTTTTGTTGTTTTTTTGTTTGTTTGTTTGTTGTTGTTTTTTGTTTTATTTTTTTTTATTTTTTTTTTTTTTTTTGGGGGGGGGGGTTGTTTTTTTTTTTTTTTTTTTTTTTTTTGTTTTGTTTTTTTGTTTTGGTTAGTGCCATTGATGCACTAGACTTGGTGCGCAACACAAAAAAAGGAATTCTGAGCAAACGGAATATGTGCACATAAGGGAACGCAAGGCAGCGAATCGTAAAAAGTTTTAGTGGGATGTGACATTTGTGCCATTTTACCCCATTCCTAAACATAGGGAAGAAGTGCATCTTTCTCACATTTTGAAAAAAAATACACCAGCTGCAGCGCAAGTTTAAACGCAAATAGTACTTCGCTGTACCATATAGACGATAGAAAAAAAAAACTTACTGTAGACTGCAGACTCCAGATTCTTGAATCAACGTGGGCTTGTAGCTTCAAGGGCATTCAGTCAGGGCCTGAAAAATGAATAACTATATTTATATATGAGCAATGTCATCCAGGTCTACAGTGTTTGGCTAAGGTTAGCTAAAGAATGACAGTGTTTATTTTGATTAGATATTTCTATAGGATGTTGTCTGCTGATCATCTATGCAAATTGTCCACCCTGATCTGGATCCAAACTGTTTGCAAAGTGACCATATATAAATTTACTCTGAATTGATCAGGTAAAATAATGGAATAACAAATCATAGCTTACAAAATGTATGTGACCTAATTAGACAGTATTTAGACTATGTTCAGCTGGGTAAAGGCACATGCTGCATCTATAAAAGATCCAAGTCAGTCGAAAGTAACAAGCAACTTTTATGATTGTCGGTTTTTCCTGGTCTCTTGTTTTGTTTCAAACATGAAAGCTCTACAGGTCTCCTAGTTGTATGCACATTTCATTAAAGTCTCAATTAAATCTGGATGTCCCTTTTATAATGAGGAGTTAGATTTTTAGAGGCTTTTTTTACCAAATATGGGCATGACAGCCATCTTGGTCATGTGACCAGCAGAACTGTTCTCAACAAACCCATTTGATCACCAAAAGGAGTCTCCATATGAAATTGGGAGTTCATTTGACCCAGTTGTTTCAGGAGTAGATGTTTGAAAATCTGGATGAACAGTTTGGATCCAGATCAGGCCCAAAAAATTTTCGCGCCTGAACTTGGTCTAAACCGCTTGTAAAGTTTATCAGCAGACATCTGTTGTGCAGGCACACATTTCACATGAAATATCCGGTTTTGCATTCTCAGATATTAAAGAAAAGTGAGATACAACAAAACTTACCTCTTCCAATATAATGAGATCTCTTTCTATCCACTCTTTCTATCCACTGTCTGCTTACACACTGGCACCTAAAATTATATAAAAAAATAAATAAGAAATGCGAATTTAGTATTTTAGTTTTAGTTTTATAGGTTACCAGGTCAGTATGTGGTACCTTTTACATATTTCTAGTTTTTGTTTTATATGTTACCTGGTGGGATATGTGAAACCCTTTTTATATATTTTTAGCTTTTGTTTTATACGTTACGAGGTGGCTATGATAAACCCTTTTTATATAGTTTTAGTTTTTGTTTTATACGTTACGAGGTGGGTATGTGCAACCCTTTTAATATATTTTTGTTATTGTTTTATATGTTACGATGTGGGTATGTTAAACCCTTTATATATTTTTTAGTTTTTGGTTTTATATGTTACCAGGTGGGTATGTGAAACCCTTTTCATGTACTTTTATTTTTGGTTTTATATGTTACATAGTGGGTATGTGAAACCCAGTTTTATGTTGATTTTAAGTAACATATCCAACGCATGTATAACCCATTTTGTATGTCAGAAAGTAGTATCGCAAACTACATTCTGTATTTTCAAGTTTTCGGAGAACAACCATTGAACACATATGCCATAGGAAAGAACAGAGCGAGCAAAACCGCCGCCAAAAAATAACCGAATCAACGCAAAGCCATGACAACCCGAATATGGCTTTAGTACCATCTTACCCCAAATACTGCTCACAATAAATAAGAATAATAAGAATACAGACACATTTGTAACATAAATTTTATAAGCTCTTGCAGTGGCCCCGCCACATTAGTTTGTTGGGTCTTGTCTGTTTTTGTTTGTTGTTGTTTTTTTTGTTGTTTTTTTGTTTGTTTGTTTGTTGTTGTTTTTTGTTTTATTTTTTTTTATTTTTTTTTTTTGGGGGGGGGGTTGTTTTGTTTTGTTGTTGTTTTTTTTTTGTTTTGTTTTTTTGTTTTGGTTAGTGCCATTGATGCACTAGACTTGGTGCGCAACACAAAAAAAAGGAATTCTGAGCAAACGGAATATGTGCACATAAGGGAACGCAAGGCAGCGAATCGTAAAAAGTTTTAGTGGGATGTGACATTTGTGCCATTTTACCCCATTCCTAAACATAGGGAAGAAGTGCATCTTTCTCACATTTTGAAAAAAAATACACCAGCTGCAGCGCAAGTTTAAACGCAAATAGTACTTCGCTGTACCATATAGACGATAGAAAAAAAAAACTTACTGTAGACTGCAGACTCCAGATTCTTGAATCAACGTGGGCTTGTAGCTTCAAGGGCATTCAGTCAGGGCCTGAAAAATGAATAACTATATTTATATATGAGCAATGTCATCCAGGTCTACAGTGTTTGGCTAAGGTTAGCTAAAGAATGACAGTGTTTATTTTGATTAGATACTTCTATAGGATGTTGTCTGCTGATCATCTATGCAAATTGTCCACCCTGATCTGGATCCAAACTGTTTGCAAAGTGACCATATATAAATTTACTCTGAATTGATCAGGTAAAATAATGGAATAACAAATCATAGCTTACAAAATGTATGTGACCTAATTAGACAGTATTTAGACTATGTTCAGCTGGGTAAAGGCACATGCTGCATCTATAAAAGATCCAAGTCAGTCGAAAGTAACAAGCAACTTTTATGATTGTCGGTTTTTCCTGGTCTCTTGTTTTGTTTCAAACATGAAAGCTCTACAGGTCTCCTAGTTGTATGCACATTTCATTAAAGTCTCAATTAAATCTGGATGTCCCTTTTATAATGAGGAGTTAGATTTTTAGAGGCTTTTTTTACCAAATATGGGCATGACAGCCATCTTGGTCATGTGACCAGCAGAACTGTTCTCAACAAACCCATTTGATCACCAAAAGGAGTCTCCATATGAAATTGGGAGTTCATTTGACCCAGTTGTTTCAGGAGTAGATGTTTGAAAATCTTGATGAACAGTTTGGATCCAGATCAGGCCCAAAAAATTTTCGCACCTGAACTTGGTCTAAACCGCTTGTAAAGTTTATCAGCAGACATCTGTTGTGCAGGCACACATTTCACATGAAATATCCGGTTTTGCATTCTCAGATATTAAAGAAAAGTGAGATACAACAAAACTTACCTCTTCCAATATAATGAGATCTCTTTCTATCCACTCTTTCTATCCACTGTCTGCTTACACACTGGCACCTAAAATTATATAAAAAAATAAATAAGAAATGCGAATTTAGTATTTTAGTTTTAGTTTTATAGGTTACCAGGTCAGTATGTGGTACCTTTTACATATTTCTAGTTTTTGTTTTATATGTTACCTGGTGGGATATGTGAAACCCTTTTTATATATTTTTAGCTTTTGTTTTATACGTTACGAGGTGGCTATGATAAACCCTTTTTATATAGTTTTAGTTTTTGTTTTATACGTTACGAGGTGGGTATGTGCAACCCTTTTAATATATTTTTGTTATTGTTTTATATGTTACGATGTGGGTATGTTAAACCCTTTATATATTTTTTAGTTTTTGGTTTTATATGTTACCAGGTGGGTATGTGAAACCCTTTTCATGTACTTTTATTTTTGGTTTTATATGTTACATAGTGGGTATGTGAAACCCAGTTTTATGTTGATTTTAAGTAACATATCCAACGCATGTATAACCCATTTTGTATGTCAGAAAGTAGTATCGCAAACTACATTCTGTATTTTCAAGTTTTCGGAGAACAACCATTGAACACATATGCCATAGGAAAGAACAGAGCAAAACCGCCGCCAAAAAATAACCGAATCAACGCAAAGCCATGACAACCCGAATATGGCTTTAGTACCATCTTACCCCAAATACTGCTCACAATAAATAAGAATAATAAGAATACAGACACATTTGTAACATAAATTTTATAAGCTCTTGCAGTGGCCCCGCCACATTAGTTTGTTGGGTCTTGTCTGTTTTTGTTTGTTGTTGTTTTTTTTGTTGTTTTTTTGTTTGTTTGTTTGTTGTTGTTTTTTGTTTTATTTTTTTTTATTTTTTTTTTTTGGGGGGGGGGTTGTTTTGTTTTGTTGTTGTTTTTTTTTTGTTTTGTTTTTTTGTTTTGGTTAGTGCCATTGATGCACTAGACTTGGTGCGCAACACAAAAAAAAGGAATTCTGAGCAAACGGAATATGTGCACATAAGGGAACGCAAGGCAGCGAATCGTAAAAAGTTTTAGTGGGATGTGACATTTGTGCCATTTTACCCCATTCCTAAACATAGGGAAGAAGTGCATCTTTCTCACATTTTGAAAAAAAATACACCAGCTGCAGCGCAAGTTTAAACGCAAATAGTACTTCGCTGTACCATATAGACGATAGAAAAAAAAAACTTACTGTAGACTGCAGACTCCAGATTCTTGAATCAACGTGGGCTTGTAGCTTCAAGGGCATTCAGTCAGGGCCTGAAAAATGAATAACTATATTTATATATGAGCAATGTCATCCAGGTCTACAGTGTTTGGCTAAGGTTAGCTAAAGAATGACAGTGTTTATTTTGATTAGATACTTCTATAGGATGTTGTCTGCTGATCATCTATGCAAATTGTCCACCCTGATCTGGATCCAAACTGTTTGCAAAGTGACCATATATAAATTTACTCTGAATTGATCAGGTAAAATAATGGAATAACAAATCATAGCTTACAAAATGTATGTGACCTAATTAGACAGTATTTAGACTATGTTCAGCTGGGTAAAGGCACATGCTGCATCTATAAAAGATCCAAGTCAGTCGAAAGTAACAAGCAACTTTTATGATTGTCGGTTTTTCCTGGTCTCTTGTTTTGTTTCAAACATGAAAGCTCTACAGGTCTCCTAGTTGTATGCACATTTCATTAAAGTCTCAATTAAATCTGGATGTCCCTTTTATAATGAGGAGTTAGATTTTTAGAGGCTTTTTTTACCAAATATGGGCATGACAGCCATCTTGGTCATGTGACCAGCAGAACTGTTCTCAACAAACCCATTTGATCACCAAAAGGAGTCTCCATATGAAATTGGGAGTTCATTTGACCCAGTTGTTTCAGGAGTAGATGTTTGAAAATCTTGATGAACAGTTTGGATCCAGATCAGGCCCAAAAAATTTTCGCACCTGAACTTGGTCTAAACCGCTTGTAAAGTTTATCAGCAGACATCTGTTGTGCAGGCACACATTTCACATGAAATATCCGGTTTTGCATTCTCAGATATTAAAGAAAAGTGAGATACAACAAAACTTACCTCTTCCAATATAATGAGATCTCTTTCTATCCACTCTTTCTATCCACTGTCTGCTTACACACTGGCACCTAAAATTATATAAAAAAATAAATAAGAAATGCGAATTTAGTATTTTAGTTTTAGTTTTATAGGTTACCAGGTCAGTATGTGGTACCTTTTACATATTTCTAGTTTTTGTTTTATATGTTACCTGGTGGGATATGTGAAACCCTTTTTATATATTTTTAGCTTTTGTTTTATACGTTACGAGGTGGCTATGATAAACCCTTTTTATATAGTTTTAGTTTTTGTTTTATACGTTACGAGGTGGGTATGTGCAACCCTTTTAATATATTTTTGTTATTGTTTTATATGTTACGATGTGGGTATGTTAAACCCTTTATATATTTTTTAGTTTTTGGTTTTATATGTTACCAGGTGGGTATGTGAAACCCTTTTCATGTACTTTTATTTTTGGTTTTATATGTTACATAGTGGGTATGTGAAACCCAGTTTTATGTTGATTTTAAGTAACATATCCAACGCATGTATAACCCATTTTGTATGTCAGAAAGTAGTATCGCAAACTACATTCTGTATTTTCAAGTTTTCGGAGAACAACCATTGAACACATATGCCATAGGAAAGAACAGAGCAAAACCGCCGCCAAAAAATAACCGAATCAACGCAAAGCCATGACAACCCGAATATGGCTTTAGTACCATCTTACCCCAAATACTGCTCACAATAAATAAGAATAATAAGAATACAGACACATTTGTAACATAAATTTTATAAGCTCTTGCAGTGGCCCCGCCACATTAGTTTGTTGGGTCTTGTCTGTTTTTGTTTGTTGTTGTTTTTTTTGTTGTTTTTTTGTTTGTTTGTTTGTTGTTGTTTTTTGTTTTATTTTTGTTTTATTTTTTTTTTTAGGGGGGGGGGGTTGTTTTGTTTTGTTGTTGTTTTTTTTTGTTTTGTTTTTTTGTTTTGGTTAGTGCCATTGATGCACTAGACTTGGTGCGCAACACAAAAAAAGGAATTCTGAGCAAACGGAATATGTGCACATAAGGGAACGCAAGGCAGCGAATCGTAAAAAGTTTTAGTGGGATGTGACATTTGTGCCATTTTACCCCATTCCTAAACATAGGGAAGAAGTGCATCTTTCTCACATTTTGAAAAAAATACACCAGCTGCAGCGCAAGTTTAAACGCAAATAGTACTTCGCTGTACCATATAGACGATAGAAAAAAAAAACTTACTGTAGACTGCAGACTCCAGATTCTTGAATCAACGTGGGCTTGTAGCTTCAAGGGCATTCAGTCAGGGCCTGAAAAATGAATAACTATATTTATATATGAGCAATGTCATCCAGGTCTACAGTGTTTGGCTAAGGTTAGCTAAAGAATGACAGTGTTTATTTTGATTAGATACTTCTATAGGATGTTGTCTGCTGATCATCTATGCAAATTGTCCACCCTGATCTGGATCCAAACTGTTTGCAAAGTGACCATATATAAATTTACTCTGAATCGATCAGGTAAAATAATGGAATAACAAATCATAGCTTACAAAATGTATGTGACCTAATTAGACAGTATTTAGACTATGTTCAGCTGGGTAAAGGCACATGCTGCATCTATAAAAGATCCAAGTCAGTCGAAAGTAACAAGCAACTTTTATGATTGTCGGTTTTTCCTGGTCTCTTGTTTTGTTTCAAACATGAAAGCTCTACAGGTCTCCTAGTTGTATGCACATTTCATTAAAGTCTCAATTAAATCTGGATGTCCCTTTTATAATGAGGAGTTAGATTTTTAGAGGCTTTTTTTACCAAATATGGGCATGACAGCCATCTTGGTCATGTGACCAGCAGAACTGTTCTCAACAAACCCATTTGATCACCAAAAGGAGTCTCCATATGAAATTGGGAGTTCATTTGACCCAGTTGTTTCAGGAGTAGATGTTTGAAAATCTTGATGAACAGTTTGGATCCAGATCAGGCCCAAAAAATTTTCGCGCCTGAACTTGGTCTAAACCGCTTGTAAAGTTTATCAGCAGACATCTGTTGTGCAGGCACACATTTCACATGAAATATCCGGTTTTGCATTCTCAGATATTAAAGAAAAGTGAGATACAACAAAACTTACCTCTTCCAATATAATGAGATCTCTTTCTATCCACTCTTTCTATCCACTGTCTGCTTACACACTGGCACCTAAAATTATATAAAAAAATAAATAAGAAATGCGAATTTAGTATTTTAGTTTTAGTTTTATAGGTTACCAGGTCAGTATGTGGTACCTTTTACATATTTCTAGTTTTTGTTTTATATGTTACCTGGTGGGATATGTGAAACCCTTTTTATATATTTTTAGCTTTTGTTTTATACGTTACGAGGTGGCTATGATAAACCCTTTTTATATAGTTTTAGTTTTTGTTTTATACGTTACGAGGTGGGTATGTGCAACCCTTTTAATATATTTTTGTTATTGTTTTATATGTTACGATGTGGGTATGTTAAACCCTTTATATATTTTTTAGTTTTTGGTTTTATATGTTACCAGGTGGGTATGTGAAACCCTTTTCATGTACTTTTATTTTTGGTTTTATATGTTACATAGTGGGTATGTGAAACCCAGTTTTATGTTGATTTTAAGTAACATATCCAACGCATGTATAACCCATTTTGTATGTCAGAAAGTAGTATCGCAAACTACATTCTGTATTTTCAAGTTTTCGGAGAACAACCATTGAACACATATGCCATAGGAAAGAACAGAGCGAGCAAAACCGCCGCCAAAAAATAACCGAATCAACGCAAAGCCATGACAACCCGAATATGGCTTTAGTACCATCTTACCCCAAATACTGCTCACAATAAATAAGAATAATAAGAATACAGACACATTTGTAACATAAATTTTATAAGCTCTTGCAGTGGCCCCGCCACATTAGTTTGTTGGGTCTTGTCTGTTTTTGTTTGTTGTTGTTTTTTTGTTTGTTTGTTTGTTGTTGTTTTTTGTTTTATTTTTTTTTATTTTTTTTTTTTGGGGGGGGGGGTTGTTTTGTTTTGTTGTTGTTTTTTTTTTTGTTTTGTTTTTTTGTTTTGGTTAGTGCCATTGATGCACTAGACTTGGTGCGCAACACAAAAAAAGGAATTCTGAGCAAACGGAATATGTGCACATAAGGGAACGCAAGGCAGCGAATCGTAAAAAGTTTTAGTGGGATGTGACATTTGTGCCATTTTACCCCATTCCTAAACATAGGGAAGAAGTGCATCTTTCTCACATTTTGAAACAAAAAACACCAGCTGCAGCGCAAGTTTAAACGCAAATAGTACTTTGCTGTACCATATAGACGATAGAAAAAAAAAACTTACTGTAGACTGCAGACTCCAGATTCTTGAATCAACGTGGGCTTGTAGCTTCAAGGGCATTCAGTCAGGGCCTGAAAAATGAATAACTATATTTATATATGAGCAATGTCATCCAGGTCTACAGTGTTTGGCTAAGGTTAGCTAAAGAATGACAGTGTTTATTTTGATTAGATACTTCTATAGGATGTTGTCTGCTGATCATCTATGCAAATTGTCCACCCTGATCTGGATCCAAACTGTTTGCAAAGTGACCATATATAAATTTACTCTGAATTGATCAGGTAAAATAATGGAATAACAAATCATAGCTTACAAAATGTATGTGACCTAATTAGACAGTATTTAGACTATGTTCAGCTGGGTAAAGGCACATGCTGCATCTATAAAAGATCCAAGTCAGTCGAAAGTAACAAGCAACTTTTATGATTGTCGGTTTTTCCTGGTCTCTTGTTTTGTTTCAAACATGAAAGCTCTACAGGTCTCCTAGTTGTATGCACATTTCATTAAAGTCTCAATTAAATCTGGATGTCCCTTTTATAATGAGGAGTTAGATTTTTAGAGGCTTTTTTTACCAAATATGGGCATGACAGCCATCTTGGTCATGTGACCAGCAGAACTGTTCTCAACAAACCCATTTGATCACCAAAAGGAGTCTCCATATGAAATTGGGAGTTCATTTGACCCAGTTGTTTCAGGAGTAGATGTTTGAAAATCTTGATGAACAGTTTGGATCCAGATCAGGCCCAAAAAATTTTCGCGCCTGAACTTGGTCTAAACCGCTTGTAAAGTTTATCAGCAGACATCTGTTGTGCAGGCACACATTTCACATGAAATATCCGGTTTTGCATTCTCAGATATTAAAGAAAAGTGAGATACAACAAAACTTACCTCTTCCAATATAATGAGATCTCTTTCTATCCACTCTTTCTATCCACTGTCTGCTTACACACTGGCACCTAAAATTATATAAAAAAATAAATAAGAAATGCGAATTTAGTATTTTAGTTTTAGTTTTATAGGTTACCAGGTCAGTATGTGGTACCTTTTACATATTTCTAGTTTTTGTTTTATATGTTACCTGGTGGGATATGTGAAACCCTTTTTATATATTTTTAGCTTTTGTTTTATACGTTACGAGGTGGCTATGATAAACCCTTTTTATATAGTTTTAGTTTTTGTTTTATACGTTACGAGGTGGGTATGTGCAACCCTTTTAATATATTTTTGTTATTGTTTTATATGTTACGATGTGGGTATGTTAAACCCTTTATATATTTTTTAGTTTTTGGTTTTATATGTTACCAGGTGGGTATGTGAAACCCTTTTCATGTACTTTTATTTTTGGTTTTATATGTTACATAGTGGGTATGTGAAACCCAGTTTTATGTTGATTTTAAGTAACATATCCAACGCATGTATAACCCATTTTGTATGTCAGAAAGTAGTATCGCAAACTACATTCTGTATTTTCAAGTTTTCGGAGAACAACCATTGAACACATATGCCATAGGAAAGAACAGAGCGAGCAAAACCGCCGCCAAAAAATAACCGAATCAACGCAAAGCCATGACAACCCGAATATGGCTTTAGTACCATCTTACCCCAAATACTGCTCACAATAAATAAGAATAATAAGAATACAGACACATTTGTAGCATAAATTTTATAAGCTCTTGCAGTGGCCCCGCCACATTAGTTTGTTGGGTCTTGTCTGTTTTTGTTTGTTGTTGTTTTTTTTGTTGTTTTTTTGTTTGTTTGTTTGTTGTTGTTTTTTTTTTTTTTTTGGGGGGGGGGGGTTGTTTTGTTTTGTTGTTGTTTTTTTTTTGTTTTGTTTTTTTGTTTTGGTTAGTGCCATTGATGCACTAGACTTGGTGCGCAACACAAAAAAAGGAATTCTGAGCAAACGGAATATGTGCACATAAGGGAACGCAAGGCAGCGAATCGTAAAAAGTTTTAGTGGGATGTGACATTTGTGCCATTTTACCCCATTCCTAAACATAGGGAAGAAGTGCATCTTTCTCACATTTTGAAAAAAAATACACCAGCTGCAGCGCAAGTTTAAACGCAAATAGTACTTCGCTGTACCATATAGACGATAGAAAAAAAAAACTTACTGTAGACTGCAGACTCCAGATTCTTGAATCAACGTGGGCTTGTAGCTTCAAGGGCATTCAGTCAGGGCCTGAAAAATGAATAACTATATTTATATATGAGCAATGTCATCCAGGTCTACAGTGTTTGGCTAAGGTTAGCTAAAGAATGACAGTGTTTATTTTGATTAGATACTTCTATAGGATGTTGTCTGCTGATCATCTATGCAAATTGTCCACCCTGATCTGGATCCAAACTGTTTGCAAAGTGACCATATATAAATTTACTCTGAATTGATCAGGTAAAATAATGGAATAACAAATCATAGCTTACAAAATGTATGTGACCTAATTAGACAGTATTTAGACTATGTTCAGCTGGGTAAAGGCACATGCTGCATCTATAAAAGATCCAAGTCAGTCGAAAGTAACAAGCAACTTTTATGATTGTCGGTTTTTCCTGGTCTCTTGTTTTGTTTCAAACATGAAAGCTCTACAGGTCTCCTAGTTGTATGCACATTTCATTAAAGTCTCAATTAAATCTGGATGTCCCTTTTATAATGAGGAGTTAGATTTTTAGAGGCTTTTTTTACCAAATATGGGCATGACAGCCATCTTGGTCATGTGACCAGCAGAACTGTTCTCAACAAACCCATTTGATCACCAAAAGGAGTCTCCATATGAAATTGGGAGTTCATTTGACCCAGTTGTTTCAGGAGTAGATGTTTGAAAATCTTGATGAACAGTTTGGATCTAGATCAGGCCCAAAAAATTTTCGCGCCTGAACTTGGTCTAAACCGCTTGTAAAGTTTATCAGCAGACATCTGTTGTGCAGGCACACATTTCACATGAAATATCCGGTTTTGCATTCTCAGATATTAAAGAAAAGTGAGATACAACAAAACTTACCTCTTCCAATATAATGAGATCTCTTTCTATCCACTCTTTCTATCCACTGTCTGCTTACACACTGGCACCTAAAATTATATAAAAAAATAAATAAGAAATGCGAATTTAGTATTTTAGTTTTAGTTTTATAGGTTACCAGGTCAGTATGTGGTACCTTTTACATATTTCTAGTTTTTGTTTTATATGTTACCTGGTGGGATATGTGAAACCCTTTTTATATATTTTTAGCTTTTGTTTTATACGTTACGAGGTGGGTATGTGCAACCCTTTTAATATATTTTTGTTATTGTTTTATATGTTACGATGTGGGTATGTTAAACCCTTTATATATTTTTTAGTTTTTGGTTTTATATGTTACCAGGTGGGTATGTGAAACCCTTTTCATGTACTTTTATTTTTGGTTTTATATGTTACATAGTGGGTATGTGAAACCCAGTTTTATGTTGATTTTAAGTAACATATCCAACGCATGTATAACCCATTTTGTATGTCAGAAAGTAGTATCGCAAACTACATTCTGTATTTTCAAGTTTTCGGAGAACAACCATTGAACACATATGCCATAGGAAAGAACAGAGCGAGCAAAACCGCCGCCAAAAAATAACCGAATCAACGCAAAGCCATGACAACCCGAATATGGCTTTAGTACCATCTTACCCCAAATACTGCTCACAATAAATAAGAATAATAAGAATACAGACACATTTGTAACATAAATTTTATAAGCTCTTGCAGTGGCCCCGCCACATTAGTTTGTTGGGTCTTGTCTGTTTTTGTTTGTTGTTGTTTTTTTTGTTGTTTTTTTGTTTGTTTGTTTGTTGTTGTTTTTTGTTTTATTTTTTTTTATTTTTTTTTTTTTGGGGGGGGGGGGTTGTTTTGTTTTGTTTTGTTGTTGTTTTTTTTTTTTTTTGTTTTTTTGTTTTGGTTAGTGCCATTGATGCACTAGACTTGGTGCGCAACACAAAAAAAGTAATTCTGAGCAAACCGAATATGTGCACATAAGGGAACGCAAGGCAGCGAATCGTAAAAAGTTTTAGTGGGATGTGACATTTGTGCCATTTTACCCCATTCCTAAACATAGGGAAGAAGTGCATCTTTCTCACATTTTGAAAAAAAATACACCAGCTGCAGCGCAAGTTTAAACGCAAATAGTACTTTGCTGTACCATATAGACGATAGAAAAAAAAAACTTACTGTAGACTGCAGACTCCAGATTCTTGAATCAACGTGGGCTTGTAGCTTCAAGGGCATTCAGTCAGGGCCTGAAAAATGAATAACTATATTTATATATGAGCAATGTCATCCAGGTCTACAGTGTTTGGCTAAGGTTAGCTAAAGAATGACAGTGTTTATTTTGATTAGATACTTCTATAGGATGTTGTCTGCTGATCATCTATGCAAATTGTCCACCCTGATCTGGATCCAAACTGTTTGCAAAGTGACCATATATAAATTTACTCTGAATTGATCAGGTAAAATAATGGAATAACAAATCATAGCTTACAAAATGTATGTGACCTAATTAGACAGTATTTAGACTATGTCCAGCTGGGTAAAGGCACATGCTGCATCTATAAAAGATCCAAGTCAGTCGAAAGTAACAAGCAACTTTTATGATTGTCGGTTTTTCCTGGTCTCTTGTTTTGTTTCAAACATGAAAGCTCTACAGGTCTCCTAGTTGTATGCACATTTCATTAAAGTCTCAATTAAATCTGGATGTCCCTTTTATAATGAGGAGTTAGATTTTTAGAGGCTTTTTTTACCAAATATGGGCATGACAGCCATCTTGGTCATGTGACCAGCAGAACTGTTCTCAACAAACCCATTTGATCACCAAAAGGAGTCTCCATATGAAATTGGGAGTTCATTTGACCCAGTTGTTTCAGGAGTAGATGTTTGAAAATCTTGATGAACAGTTTGGATCCAGATCAGGCCCAAAAAATTTTCGCGCCTGAACTTGGTCTAAACCGCTTGTAAAGTTTATCAGCAGACATCTGTTGTGCAGGCACACATTTCACATGAAATATCCGGTTTTGCATTCTCAGATATTAAAGAAAAGTGAGATACAACAAAACTTACCTCTTCCAATATAATGAGATCTCTTTCTATCCACTCTTTCTATCCACTGTCTACTTACACACTGGCACCTAAAATTATATAAAAAAATAAATAAGAAATGCGAATTTAGTATTTTAGTTTTAGTTTTATAGGTTACCAGGTCAGTATGTGGTACCTTTTACATATTTCTAGTTTTTGTTTTATATGTTACCTGGTGGGATATGTGAAACCCTTTTTATATATTTTTAGCTTTTGTTTTATACGTTACGAGGTGGCTATGATAAACCCTTTTTATATAGTTTTAGTTTTTGTTTTATACGTTACGAGGTGGGTATGTGCAACCCTTTTAATATATTTTTGTTATTGTTTTATATGTTACGATGTGGGTATGTTAAACCCTTTATATATTTTTTAGTTTTCGGTTTTATATGTTACCAGGTGGGTATGTGAAACCCTTTTCATGTACTTTTATTTTTGGTTTTATATGTTACATAGTGGGTATGTGAAACCCAGTTTTATGTTGATTTTAAGTAACATATCCAACGCATGTATAACCCATTTTGTATGTCAGAAAGTAGTATCGCAAACTACATTCTGTATTTTCAAGTTTTCGGAGAACAACCATTGAACACATATGCCATAGGAAAGAACAGAGCGAGCAAAACCGCCGCCAAAAAATAACCGAATCAACGCAAAGCCATGACAACCCGAATATGGCTTTAGTACCATCTTACCCCAAATACTGCTCACAATAAATAAGAATAATAAGAATACAGACACATTTGTAACATAAATTTCATAAGCTCTTGCAGTGGCCCCGCCACATTAGTTTGTTGGGTCTTGTCTGTTTTTGTTTGTTGTTGTTTTTTTTGTTGTTTTTTTGTTTGTTTGTTTGTTGTTGTTTTTTGTTTTATTTTTGTTTTATTTTTTTTTTTTTGGGGGGGGGGTTGTTTTGTTTTGTTGTTGTTTTTTTTTTGTTTTGTTTTTTTGTTTTGGTTAGTGCCATTGATGCACTAGACTTGGTGCGCAACACAAAAAAAGGAATTCTGAGCAAACGGAATATGTGCACATAAGGGAACGCAAGGCAGCGAATCGTAAAAAGTTTTAGTGGGATGTGACATTTGTGCCATTTTACCCCATTCCTAAACATAGGGAAGAAGTGCATCTTTCTCACATTTTGAAAAAAAATACACCAACTGCAGCGCAAGTTTAAACGCAAATAGTACTTCGCTGTACCATATAGACGATAGAAAAAAACAAACTTACTGTAGACTGCAGACTCCAGATTCTTGAATCAACGTGGGCTTGTAGCTTCAAGGGCATTCAGTCAGGGCCTGAAAAATGAATAACTATATTTATATATGAGCAATGTCATCCAGGTCTACAGTGTTTGGCTAAGGTTAGCTAAAGAATGACAGTGTTTATTTTGATTAGATACTTCTATAGGATGTTGTCTGCTGATCATCTATGCAAATTGTCCACCCTGATCTGGATCCAAACTGTTTGCAAAGTGACCATATATAAATTTACTCTGAATTGATCAGGTAAAATAATGGAATAACAAATCATAGCTTACAAAATGTATGTGACCTAATTAGACAGTATTTAGACTATGTTCAGCTGGGTAAAGGCACATGCTGCATCTATAAAAGATCCAAGTCAGTCGAAAGTAACAAGCAACTTTTATGATTGTCGGTTTTTCCTGGTCTCTTGTTTTGTTTCAAACATGAAAGCTCTACAGGTCTCCTAGTTGTATGCACATTTCATTAAAGTCTCAATTAAATCTGGATGTCCCTTTTATAATGAGGAGTTAGATTTTTAGAGGCTTTTTTTACCAAATATGGGCATGACAGCCATCTTGGTCATGTGACCAGCAGAACTGTTCTCAACAAACCCATTTGATCACCAAAAGGAGTCTCCATATGAAATTGGGAGTTCATTTGACCCAGTTGTATCAGGAGTAGATGTTTGAAAATCTTGATGAACAGTTTGGATCCAGATCAGGCCCAAAAAATTTTCGCGCCTGAACTTGGTCTAAACCGCTTGTAAAGTTTATCAGCAGACATCTGTTGTGAAGGCACACATTTCACATGAAATATCCGGTTTTGCATTCTCAGATATTAAAGAAAAGTGAGATACAACAAAACTTACCTCTTCCAATATAATGAGATCTCTTTCTATCCACTCTTTCTATCCACTGTCTGCTTACACACTGGCACCTAAAATTATATAAAAAAATAAATAAGAAATGCGAATTTAGTATTTTAGTTTTAGTTTTATAGGTTACCAGGTCAGTATGTGGTACCTTTTACATATTTCTAGTTTTTGTTTTATATGTTACCTGGTGGGATATGTGAAACCCTTTTTATATATTTTTAGCTTTTGTTTTATACGTTACGAGGTGGCTATGATAAACCCTTTTTATATAGTTTTAGTTTTTGTTTTATACGTTACGAGGTGGGTATGTGCAACCCTTTTAATATATTTTTGTTATTGTTTTATATGTTACGATGTGGGTATGTTAAACCCTTTATATATTTTTTAGTTTTTGGTTTTATATGTTACCAGGTGGGTATGTGAAACCCTTTTCATGTACTTTTATTTTTGGTTTTATATGTTACATAGTGGGTATGTGAAACCCAGTTTTATGTTGATTTTAAGTAACATATCCAACGCATGTATAACCCATTTTGTATGTCAGAAAGTAGTATCGCAAACTACATTCTGTATTTTCAAGTTTTCGGAGAACAACCATTGAACACATATGCCATAGGAAAGAACAGAGCGAGCAAAACCGCCGCCAAAAAATAACCGAATCAACGCAAAGCCATGACAACCCGAATATGGCTTTAGTACCATCTTACCCCAAATACTGCTCACAATAAATAAGAATAATAAGAATACAGACACATTTGTAACATAAATTTCATAAGCTCTTGCAGTGGCCCCGCCACATTAGTTTGTTGGGTCTTGTCTGTTTTTGTTTGTTGTTGTTTTTTTTGTTGTTTTTTTGTTTGTTTGTTTGTTGTTGTTTTTTGTTTTATTTTTTTTTTATTTTTTTTTTTTGGGGGGGGGGGTTGTTTTGTTTTGTTGTTGTTTTTTTTTTGTTTTGTTTTTTTGTTTTGGTTAGTGCCATTGATGCACTAGACTTGGTGCGCAACACAAAAAAAGGAATTCTGAGCAAACGGAATATGTGCACATAAGGGAACGCAAGGCAGCGAATCGTAAAAAGTTTTAGTGGGATGTGACATTTGTGCCATTTTACCCCATTCCTAAACATAGGGAAGAAGTGCATCTTTCTCACATTTTGAAAAAAAATACACCAGCTGCAGCGCAAGTTTAAACGCAAATAGTACTTCGCTGTACCATATAGACGATAGAAAAAAACAAACTTACTGTAGACTGCAGACTCCAGATTCTTGAATCAACGTGGGCTTGTAGCTTCAAGGGCATTCAGTCAGGGCCTGAAAAATGAATAACTATATTTATATATGAGCAATGTCATCCAGGTCTACAGTGTTTGGCTAAGGTTAGCTAAAGAATGACAGTGTTTATTTTGATTAGATACTTCTATAGGATGTTGTCTGCTGATCATCTATGCAAATTGTCCACCCTGATCTGGATCCAAACTGTTTGCAAAGTGACCATATATAAATTTACTCTGAATTGATCAGGTAAAATAATGGAATAACAAATCATAGCTTACAAAATGTATGTGACCTAATTAGACAGTATTTAGACTATGTTCAGCTGGGTAAAGGCACATGCTGCATCTATAAAAGATCCAAGTCAGTCGAAAGTAACAAGCAACTTTTATGATTGTCGGTTTTTCCTGGTCTCTTGTTTTGTTTCAAACATGAAAGCTCTACAGGTCTCCTAGTTGTATGCACATTTCATTAAAGTCTCAATTAAATCTGGATGTCCCTTTTATAATGAGGAGTTAGATTTTTAGAGGCTTTTTTTACCAAATATGGGCATGACAGCCATCTTGGTCATGTGACCAGCAGAACTGTTCTCAACAAACCCATTTGATCACCAAAAGGAGTCTCCATATGAAATTGGGAGTTCATTTGACCCAGTTGTTTCAGGAGTAGATGTTTGAAAATCTTGATGAACAGTTTGGATCCAGATCAGGCCCAAAAAATTTTCGCGCCTGAACTTGGTCTAAACCGCTTGTAAAGTTTATCAGCAGACATCTGTTGTGCAGGCACACATTTCACATGAAATATCCGGTTTTGCATTCTCAGATATTAAAGAAAAGTGAGATACAACAAAACTTACCTCTTCCAATATAATGAGATCTCTTTCTATCCACTCTTTCTATCCACTGTCTGCTTACACACTGGCACCTAAAATTATATAAAAAAATAAATAAGAAATGCGAATTTAGTATTTTAGTTTTAGTTTTATAGGTTACCAGGTCAGTATGTGGTACCTTTTACATATTTCTAGTTTTTGTTTTATATGTTACCTGGTGGGATATGTGAAACCCTTTTTATATATTTTTAGCTTTTGTTTTATACGTTACGAGGTGGCTATGATAAACCCTTTTTATATAGTTTTAGTTTTTGTTTTATACGTTACGAGGTGGGTATGTGCAACCCTTTTAATATATTTTTGTTATTGTTTTATATGTTACGATGTGGGTATGTTAAACCCTTTATATATTTTTTAGTTTTTGGTTTTATATGTTACCAGGTGAGTATGTGAAACCCTTTTCATGTACTTTTATTTTTGGTTTTATATGTTACATAGTGGGTATGTGAAACCCAGTTTTATGTTGATTTTAAGTAACATATCCAACGCATGTATAACCCATTTTGTATGTCAGAAAGTAGTATCGCAAACTACATTCTGTATTTTCAAGTTTTCGGAGAACAACCATTGAACACATATGCCATAGGAAAGAACAGAGCGAGCAAAACCGCCGCCAAAAAATAACCGAATCAACGCAAAGCCATGACAACCCGAATATGGCTTTAGTACCATCTTACCCCAAATACTGCTCACAATAAATAAGAATAATAAGAATACAGACACATTTGTAACATAAATTTCATAAGCTCTTGCAGTGGCCCCGCCACATTAGTTTGTTGGGTCTTGTCTGTTTTTGTTTGTTGTTGTTTTTTTTGTTGTTTTTTTGTTTGTTTGTTTGTTGTTGTTTTTTGTTTTATTTTTTTTTTAATTTTTTTTTTTTTTGGGGGGGGGGGGGGGTTGTTTTGTTTGTTGTTGTTTTTTTTTTGTTTTGTTTTTTTGTTTTGGTTAGTGCCATTGATGCACTAGACTTGGTGCGCAACACAAAAAAAGGAATTCTGAGCAAACGGAATATGTGCACATAAGGGAACGCAAGGCAGCGAATCGTAAAAAGTTTTAGTGGGATGTGACATTTGTGCCATTTTACCCCATTCCTAAACATAGGGAAGAAGTGCATCTTTCTCACATTTTGAAAAAAAATACACCAGCTGCAGCGCAAGTTTAAACGCAAATAGTACTTCGCTGTACCATATAGACGATAGAAAAAAACAAACTTACTGTAGACTGCAGACTCCAGATTCTTGAATCAACGTGGGCTTGTAGCTTCAAGGGCATTCAGTCAGGGCCTGAAAAATGAATAACTATATTTATATATGAGCAATGTCATCCAGGTCTACAGTGTTTGGCTAAGGTTAGCTAAAGAATGACAGTGTTTATTTTGATTAGATACTTCTATAGGATGTTGTCTGCTGATCATCTATGCAAATTGTCCACCCTGATCTGGATCCAAACTGTTTGCAAAGTGACCATATATAAATTTACTCTGAATTGATCAGGTAAAATAATGGAATAACAAATCATAGCTTACAAAATGTATGTGACCTAATTAGACAGTATTTAGACTATGTTCAGCTGGGTAAAGGCACATGCTGCATCTATAAAAGATCCAAGTCAGTCGAAAGTAACAAGCAACTTTTATGATTGTCGGTTTTTCCTGGTCTCTTGTTTTGTTTCAAACATGAAAGCTCTACAGGTCTCCTAGTTGTATGCACATTTCATTAAAGTCTCAATTAAATCTGGATGTCCCTTTTATAATGAGGAGTTAGATTTTTAGAGGCTTTTTTTACCAAATATGGGCATGACAGCCATCTTGGTCATGTGACCAGCAGAACTGTTCTCAACAAACCCATTTGATCACCAAAAGGAGTCTCCATATGAAATTGGGAGTTCATTTGACCCAGTTGTTTCAGGAGTAGATGTTTGAAAATCTTGATGAACAGTTTGGATCTAGATCAGGCCCAAAAAATTTTCGCGCCTGAACTTGGTCTAAACCGCTTGTAAAGTTTATCAGCAGACATCTGTTGTGCAGGCACACATTTCACATGAAATATCCGGTTTTGCATTCTCAGATATTAAAGAAAAGTGAGATACAACAAAACTTACCTCTTCCAATATAATGAGATCTCTTTCTATCCACTCTTTCTATCCACTGTCTGCTTACACACTGGCACCTAAAATTATATAAAAAAATAAATAAGAAATGCGAATTTAGTATTTTAGTTTTAGTTTTATAGGTTACCAGGTCAGTATGTGGTACCTTTTACATATTTCTAGTTTTTGTTTTATATGTTACCTGGTGGGATGTGTGAAACCCTTTTTATATATTTTTAGCTTTTGTTTTATACGTTACGAGGTGGCTATGATAAACCCTTTTTATATAGTTTTAGTTTTTGTTTTATACGTTACGAGGTGGGTATGTGCAACCCTTTTAATATATTTTTGTTATTGTTTTATATGTTACGATGTGGGTATGTTAAACCCTTTATATATTTTTTAGTTTTTGGTTTTATATGTTACCAGGTGGGTATGTGAAACCCTTTTCATGTACTTTTATTTTTGGTTTTATATGTTACATAGTGGGTATGTGAAACCCAGTTTTATGTTGATTTTAAGTAACATATCCAACGCATGTATAACCCATTTTGTATGTCAGAAAGTAGTATCGCAAACTACATTCTGTATTTTCAAGTTTTCGGAGAACAACCATTGAACACATATGCCATAGGAAAGAACAGAGCGAGCAAAACCGCCGCCAAAAAATAACCGAATCAACGCAAAGCCATGACAACCCGAATATGACTTTAGTACCATCTTACCCCAAATACTGCTCACAATAAATAAGAATAATAAGAATACAGACACATTTGTAACATAAATTTTATAAGCTCTTGCAGTGGCCCCGCCACATTAGTTTGTTGGGTCTTGTCTGTTTTTGTTTGTTGTTGTTTTTTTTGTTGTTTTTTTGTTTGTTTGTTTGTTGTTGTTTTTTGTTTTATTTTTTTTTATTTTTTTTTTTGGGGGGGGGGGGGTTGTTTTGTTTTGTTGTTGTTTTTTTTTTGTTTTGTTTTTTTGTTTTGGTTAGTGCCATTGATGCACTAGACTTGGTGCGCAACACAAAAAAAGGAATTCTGAGCAAACGGAATATGTGCACATAAGGGAACGCAAGGCAGCGAATCGTAAAAAGTTTTAGTGGGATGTGACATTTGTGCCATTTTACCCCATTCCTAAACATAGGGAAGAAGTGCATCTTTCTCACATTTTGAAAAAAAATACACCAGCTGCAGCGCAAGTTTAAACGCAAATAGTACTTCGCTGTACCATATAGACGATAGAAAAAAAAAACTTACTGTAGACTGCAGACTCCAGATTCTTGAATCAACGTGGGCTTGTAGCTTCAAGGGCATTCAGTCAGGGCCTGAAAAATGAATAACTATATTTATATATGAGCAATGTCATCCAGGTCTACAGTGTTTGGCTAAGGTTAGCTAAAGAATGACAGTGTTTATTTTGATTAGATACTTCTATAGGATGTTGTCTGCTGATCATCTATGCAAATTGTCCACCCTGATCTGGATCCAAACTGTTTGCAAAGTGACCATATATAAATTTACTCTGAATTGATCAGGTAAAATAATGGAATAACAAATCATAGCTTACAAAATGTATGTGACCTAATTAGACAGTATTTAGACTATGTTCAGCTGGGTAAAAGCACATGCTGCATCTATAAAAGATCCAAGTCAGTCGAAAGTAACAAGCAACTTTTATGATTGTCGGTTTTTCCTGGTCTCTTGTTTTGTTTCAAACATGAAAGCTCTACAGGTCTCCTAGTTGTATGCACATTTCATTAAAGTCTCAATTAAATCTGGATGTCCCTTTTATAATGAGGAGTTAGATTTTTAGAGGCTTTTTTTACCAAATATGGGCATGACAGCCATCTTGGTCATGTGACCAGCAGAACTGTTCTCAACAAACCCATTTGATCACCAAAAGGAGTCTCCATATGAAATTGGGAGTTCATTTGACCCAGTTGTTTCAGGAGTAGATGTTTGAAAATCTTGATGAACAGTTTGGATCCAGATCAGGCCCAAAAAATTTTCGCGCCTGAACTTGGTCTAAACCGCTTGTAAAGTTTATCAGCAGACATCTGTTGTGCAGGCACACATTTCACATGAAATATCCGGTTTTGCATTCTCAGATATTAAAGAAAAGTGAGATACAACAAAACTTACCTCTTCCAATATAATGAGATCTCTTTCTATCCACTCTTTCTATCCACTGTCTGCTTACACACTGGCACCTAAAATTATATAAAAAATAAATAAGAAATGCGAATTTAGTATTTTAGTTTTAGTTTTATAGGTTACCAGGTCAG
Source organism: Loripinus fragilis (assembly GCA_964019695.1). Lineage (NCBI taxonomy): Eukaryota > Metazoa > Mollusca > Bivalvia > Lucinida > Lucinidae > Loripinus > Loripinus fragilis. The sequence goes on from OZ026523.1 coordinate 62,417,083, forward strand.
TATGTGGTACCTTTTACATATTTCTAGTTTTTGTTTTATATGTTACCTGGTGGGATATGTGAAACCCTTTTCATATATTTTTAGCTTTTGTTTTATACGTTACGAGGTGGCTATGATAAACCCTTTTTATATAGTTTTAGCTTTTGTTTTATACGTTACGAGGTGGGTATGTGCAACCCTTTTAATATATTTTTGTTATTGTTTTATATGTTACGATGTGGGTATGTTAAACCCTTTATATATTTTTTAGTTTTTGGTTTTATATGTTACCAGGTGGGTATGTGAAACCCTTTTCATGTACTTTTATTTTTGGTTTTATATGTTACATAGTGGGTATGTGAAACCCAGTTTTATGTTGATTTTAAGTAACATATCCAACGCATGTATAACCCATTTTGTATGTCAGAAAGTAGTATCGCAAACTACATTCTGTATTTTCAAGTTTTTGGAGAACAACCATTGAACACATATGCCATAGGAAAGAACAGAGCGAGCAAAACCGCCGCCAAAAAATAACCGAATCAACGCAAAGCCATGACAACCCAAATATGGCTTTAGTACCATCTTACCCCAAATACTGCTCACAATAAATAAGAATAATAAGAATACAGACACATTTGTAACATAAATTTTATAAGCTCTTGCAGTGGCCCCGCCACATTAGTTTGTTGGGTCTTGTCTGTTTTTGTTTGTTGTTGTTTTTTTTGTTGTTTTTTTGTTTGTTTGTTTGTTGTTGTTTTTTGTTTTATTTTTGTTTTATTTTTTTTTTTTTTTGGGGGGGGGGGGGTTGTTTTGTTTTGTTGTTGTTTTTTTTTGTTTTGTTTTTTTGTTTTGGTTAGTGCCATTGATGCACTAGACTTGGTGCGCAACACAAAAAAAGGAATTCTTAGCAAACGGAATATGTGCACATAAGGGAACGCAAGGCAGCGAATCGTAAAAAGTTTTAGTGGGATGTGACATTTGTGCCATTTTACCCCATTCCTAAACATAGGGAAGAAGTGCATCTTTCTCACATTTTGAAAAAAAATACACCAGCTGCAGCGCAAGTTTAAACGCAAATAGTACTTCGCTGTACCATATAGACGATAGAGAAAAAAAACTTACTGTAGACTGCAGACTCCAGATTCTTGAATCAACGTGGGCTTGTAGCTTCAAGGGCATTCAGTCAGGGCCTGAAAAATGAATAACTATATTTATATATGAGCAATGTCATCCAGGTCTACAGTGTTTGGCTAAGGTTAGCTAAAGAATGACAGTGTTTATTTTGATTAGATACTTCTATAGGATGTTGTCTGCTGATCATCTATGCAAATTGTCCACCCTGATCTGGATCCAAACTGTTTGCAAAGTGACCATATATAAATTTACTCTGAATTGATCAGGTAAAATAATGGAATAACAAATCATAGCTTACAAAATGTATGTGACCTAATTAGACAGTATTTAGACTATGTTCAGCTGGGTAAAGGCACATGCTGCATCTATAAAAGATCCAAGTCAGTCAAAAGTAACAAGCAACTTTTATGATTGTCGGTTTTTCCTGGTCTCTTGTTTTGTTTCAAACATGAAAGCTCTACAGGTCTCCTAGTTGTATGCACATTTCATTAAAGTCTCAATTAAATCTGGATGTCCCTTTTATAATGAGGAGTTAGATTTTTAGAGGCTTTTTTACCAAATATGGGCATGACAGCCATCTTGGTCATGTGACCAGCAGAACTGTTCTCAACAAACCCATTTGATCACCAAAAGGAGTCTCCATATGAAATTGGGAGTTCATTTGACCCAGTTGTTTCAGGAGTAGATGTTTGAAAATCTTGATGAACAGTTTGGATTCAGATCAGGCCCAAAAAATTTTCGCGCCTGAACTTGGTCTAAACCGCTTGTAAAGTTTATCAGCAGACATCTGTTGTGCAGGCACACATTTCACATGAAATATCCGGTTTTGCATTCTCAGATATTAAAGAAAAGTGAGATACAACAAAACTTACCTCTTCCAATATAATGAGATCTCTTTCTATCCACTCTTTCTATCCACTGTCTGCTTACACACTGGCACCTAAAATTATATAAAAAAATAAATAAGAAATGCGAATTTAGTATTTTAGTTTTAGTTTTATAGGTTACCAGGTCAGTATGTGGTACCTTTTACATATTTCTAGTTTTTGTTTTATATGTTACCTGGTGGGATATGTGAAACCCTTTTTATATATTTTTAGCTTTTGTTTTATACGTTACGAGGTGGCTATGATAAACCCTTTTTATATAGTTTTAGTTTTTGTTTTATACGTTACGAGGTGGGTATGTGCAACCCTTTTAATATATTTTTGTTATTGTTTTATATGTTACGATGTGGGTATGTTAAACCCTTTATATATTTTTTAGTTTTTGGTTTTATATGTTACCAGGTGGGTATGTGAAACCCTTTTCATGTACTTTTATTTTTGGTTTTATATGTTACATAGTGGGTATGTGAAACCCAGTTTTATGTTGATTTTAAGTAACATATCCAACGCATGTATAACCCATTTTGTATGTCAGAAAGTAGTATCGCAAACTACATTCTGTATTTTCAAGTTTTCGGAGAACAACCATTGAACACATATGCCATAGGAAAGAACAGAGCGAGCAAAACCGCCGCCAAAAAATAACCGAATCAACGCAAAGCCATGACAACCCGAATATGGCTTTAGTACCATCTTACCCCAAATACTGCTCACAATAAATAAGAATAATAAGAATACAGACACATTTGTAACATAAATTTTATAAGCTCTTGCAGTGGCCCCGCCACATTAGTTTGTTGGGTCTTGTCTGTTTTTGTTTGTTGTTGTTTTTTTTGTTGTTTTTTTGTTTGTTTGTTTGTTGTTGTTTTTTGTTTTATTTTTTTTTATTTTATTTTTTTTTTGGGGGGGGGGGGGTTGTTTTGTTTTGTTGTTGTTTTTTTTTTTGTTTTGTTTTTTTGTTTTGGTTAGTGCCATGGATGCACTAGACTTGGTGCGCAACACAAAAAAAGGAATTCTGAGCAAACCGAATATGTGCACATAAGGGAACGCAAGGCAGCGAATCGTAAAAAGTTTTAGTGGGATGTGACATTTGTGCCATTTTACCCCATTCCTAAACATAGGGAAGAAGTGCATCTTTCTCACATTTTGAAAAAAAATACACCAGCTGCAGCGCAAGTTTAAACGCAAATAGTACTTCGCTGTACCATATAGACGATAGAAAAAAAAACTTACTGTAGACTGCAGACTCCAGATTCTTGAATCAACGTGGGCTTGTAGCTTCAAGGGCATTCAGTCAGGGCCTGAAAAATGAATAACTATATTTATATATGAGCAATGTCATCCAGGTCTACAGTGTTTGGCTAAGGTTAGCTAAAGAATGACAGTGTTTATTTTGATTAGATACTTCTATAGGATGTTGTCTGCTGATCATCTATGCAAATTGTCCACCCTGATCTGGATCCAAACTGTTTGCAAAGTGACCATATATAAATTTACTCTGAATTGATCAGGTAAAATAATGGAATAACAAATCATAGCTTACAAAATGTATGTGACCTAATTAGACAGTATTTAGACTATGTTCAGCTGGGTAAAGGCACATGCTGCATCTATAAAAGATCCAAGTCAGTCGAAAGTAACAAGCAACTTTTATGATTGTCGGTTTTTCCTGGTCTCTTGTTTTGTTTCAAACATGAAAGCTCTACAGGTCTCCTAGTTGTATGCACATTTCATTAAAGTCTCAATTAAATCTGGATGTCCCTTTTATAATGAGGAGTTAGATTTTTAGAGGCTTTTTTTACCAAATATGGGCATGACAGCCATCTTGGTCATGTGACCAGCAGAACTGTTCTCAACAAACCCATTTGATCACCAAAAGGAGTCTCCATATGAAATTGGGAGTTCATTTGACCCAGTTGTTTCAGGAGTAGATGTTTGAAAATCTTGATGAACAGTTTGGATCCAGATCAGGCCCAAAAAATGTTCGCGCCTGAACTTGGTCTAAACCGCTTGTAAAGTTTATCAGCAGACATCTGTTGTGCAGGCACACATTTCACATGAAATATCCGGTTTTGCATTCTCAGATATTAAAGAAAAGTGAGATACAACAAAACTTACCTCTTCCAATATAATGAGATCTCTTTCTATCCACTCTTTCTATCCACTGTCTGCTTACACACTGGCACCTAAAATTATATAAAAAAATAAATAAGAAATGCGAATTTAGTATTTTAGTTTTAGTTTTATAGGTTACCAGGTCAGTATGTGGTACCTTTTACATATTTCTAGTTTTTGTTTTATATGTTACCTGGTGGGATATGTGAAACCCTTTTTATATATTTTTAGCTTTTGTTTTATACGTTACGAGGTGGCTATGATAAACCCTTTTTATATAGTTTTAGTTTTTGTTTTATACGTTACGAGGTGGGTATGTGCAACCCTTTTAATATATTTTTGTTATTGTTTTATATGTTACGATGTGGGTATGTTAAACCCTTTATATATTTTTTAGTTTTTGGTTTTATATGTTACCAGGTGGGTATGTGAAACCCTTTTCATGTACTTTTATTTTTGGTTTTATATGTTACATAGTGGGTATGTGAAACCCAGTTTTATGTTGATTTTAAGTAACATATCCAACGCATGTATAACCCATTTTGTATGTCAGAAAGTAGTATCGCAAACTACATTCTGTATTTTCAAGTTTTCGGAGAACAACCATTGAACACATATGCCATAGGAAAGAACAGAGCGAGCAAAACCGCCGCCAAAAAATAACCGAATCAACGCAAAGCCATGACAACCCGAATATGGCTTTAGTACCATCTTACCCCAAATACTGCTCACAATAAACAAGAATAATAAGAATACAGACACATTTGTAACATAAATTTTATAAGCTCTTGCAGTGGCCCCGCCACATTAGTTTGTTGGGTCTTGTCTGTTTTTGTTTGTTGTTGTTTTTTTTGTTGTTTTTTTGTTTGTTTGTTGTTGTTTTTTGTTTTATTTTTTTTTTATTTTTTTTTTTGGGGGGGGGGGGTTGTTTTGTTTTGTTGTTGTTTTTTTTTGTTTTGTTTTTTTGTTTTGGTTAGTGCCATTGATGCACTAGACTTGGTGCGCAACACAAAAAAAGGAATTCTGAGCAAACGGAATATGTGCACATAAGGGAACGCAAGGCAGCGAATCGTAAAAAGTTTTAGTGGGATGTGACATTTGTGCCATTTTACCCCATTCCTAAACATAGGGAAGAAGTGCATCTTTCTCACATTTTGAAAAAAAATACACCAGCTGCAGCGCAAGTTTAAACGCAAATAGTACTTCGCTGTACCATATAGACGATAGAGAAAAAAAACTTACTGTAGACTGCAGACTCCAGATTCTTGAATCAACGTGGGCTTGTAGCTTCAAGGGCATTCAGTCAGGGCCTGAAAAATGAATAACTATATTTATATATGAGCAATGTCATCCAGGTCTACAGTGTTTGGCTAAGGTTAGCTAAAGAATGACAGTGTTTATTTTGATTAGATACTTCTATAGGATGTTGTCTGCTGATCATCTATGCAAATTGTCCACCCTGATCTGGATCCAAACTGTTTGCAAAGTGACCATATATAAATTTACTCTGAATTGATCAGGTAAAATAATGGAATAACAAATCATAGCTTACAAAATGTATGTGACCTAATTAGACAGTATTTAGACTATGTTCAGCTGGGTAAAGGCACATGCTGCATCTATAAAAGATCCAAGTCAGTCGAAAGTAACAAGCAACTTTTATGATTGTCGGTTTTTCCTGGTCTCTTGTTTTGTTTCAAACATGAAAGCTCTACAGGTCTCCTAGTTGTATGCACATTTCATTAAAGTCTCAATTAAATCTGGATGTCCCTTTTATAATGAGGAGTTAGATTTTTAGAGGCTTTTTTTTACCAAATATGGGCATGACAGCCATCTTGGTCATGTGACCAGCAGAACTGTTCTCAACAAACCCATTTGATCACCAAAAGGAGTCTCCATATGAAATTGGGAGTTCATTTGACCCAGTTGTTTCAGGAGTAGATGTTTGAAAATCTTGATGAACAGTTTGGATCCAGATCAGGCCCAAAAAATTTTCGCGCCTGAACTTGGTCTAAACCGCTTGTAAAGTTTATCAGCAGACATCTGTTGTGCAGGCACACATTTCACATGAAATATCCGGTTTTGCATTCTCAGATATTAAAGAAAAGTGAGATACAACAAAACTTACCTCTTCCAATATAATGAGATCTCTTTCTATCCACTCTTTCTATCCACTGTCTGCTTACACACTGGCACCTAAAATTATATAAAAAAATAAATAAGAAATACGAATTTAGTATTTTAGTTTTAGTTTTATAGGTTACCAGGTCAGTATGTGGTACCTTTTACATATTTCTAGTTTTTGTTTTATATGTTACCTGGTGGGATATGTGAAACCCTTTTTATATATTTTTAGCTTTTGTTTTATACGTTACGAGGTGGCTATGATAAACCCTTTTTATATAGTTTTAGTTTTTGTTTTATACGTTACGAGGTGGGTATGTGCAACCCTTTTAATATATTTTTGTTATTGTTTTATATGTTACGATGTGGGTATGTTAAACCCTTTATATATTTTTTAGTTTTTGGTTTTATATGTTACCAGGTGGGTATGTGAATCCCTTTTCATGTACTTTTATTTTTGGTTTTATATGTTACATAGTGGGTATGTGAAACCCAGTTTTATGTTGATTTTAAGTAACATATCCAACGCATGTATAACCCATTTTGTATGTCAGAAAGTAGTATCGCAAACTACATTCTGTATTTTCAAGTTTTCGGAGAACAACCATTGAACACATATGCCATAGGAAAGAACAGAGCGAGCAAAACCGCCGCCAAAAAATAACCGAATCAACGCAAAGCCATGACAACCCGAATATGGCTTTAGTACCATCTTACCCCAAATACTGCTCACAATAAATAAGAATAATAAGAATACAGACACATTTGTAACATAAATTTTATAAGCTCTTGCAGTGGCCCCGCCACATTAGTTTGTTGGGTCTTGTCTGTTTTTGTTTGTTGTTGTTTTTTTTGTTGTTTTTTTGTTTGTTTGTTTGTTGTTGTTTTTTGTTTTATTTTTTTTTATTTTTTTTTTTTTTTTGGGGGGGGGGTTGTTTTGTTTTGTTGTTGTTGTTTTTTTTTTTTTTTTTTTTGTTTTGGTTAGTGCCATTGATGCACTAGACTTGGTGCGCAACACAAAAAAAGGAATTCTGAGCAAACGGAATATGTGCACATAAGGGAACGCAAGGCAGCGAATCATAAAAAGTTTTAGTGGGATGTGACATTTGTGCCATTTTACCCCATTCCTAAACATAGGGAAGAAGTGCATCTTTCTCACATTTTGAAAAAAAATACACCAGCTGCAGCGCAAGTTTAAACGCAAATAGTACTTCGCTGTACCATATAGACGATAGAAAAAAAAAACTTACTGTAGACTGCAGACTCCAGATTCTTGAATCAACGTGGGCTTGTAGCTTCAAGGGCATTCAGTCAGGGCCTGAAAAATGAATAACTATATTTATATATGAGCAATGTCATCCAGGTCTACAGTGTTTGGCTAAGGTTAGCTAAAGAATGACAGTGTTTATTTTGATTAGATACTTCTATAGGATGTTGTCTGCTGATCATCTATGCAAATTGTCCACCCTGATCTGGATCCAAACTGTTTGCAAAGTGACCATATATAAATTTACTCTGAATTGATCAGGTAAAATAATGGAATAACAAATCATAGCTTACAAAATGTATGTGACCTAATTAGACAGTATTTAGACTATGTTCAGCTGGGTAAAGGCACATGCTGCATCTATAAAAGATCCAAGTCAGTCGAAAGTAACAAGCAACTTTTATGATTGTCGGTTTTTCCTGGTCTCTTGTTTTGTTTCAAACATGAAAGCTCTACAGGTCTCCTAGTTGTATGCACATTTCATTAAAGTCTCAATTAAATCTGGATGTCCCTTTTATAATGAGGAGTTAGATTTTTAGAGGCTTTTTTTACCAAATATGGGCATGACAGCCATCTTGGTCATGTGACCAGCAGAACTGTTCTCAACAAACCCATTTGATCACCAAAAGGAGTCTCCATATGAAATTGGGAGTTCATTTGACCCAGTTGTTTCAGGAGTAGATGTTTGAAAATCTTGATGAACAGTTTGGATCCAGATCAGGCCCAAAAAATTTTCGCGCCTGAACTTGGTCTAAACCGCTTGTAAAGTTTATCAGCAGACATCTGTTGTGCAGGCACACATTTCACATGAAATATCCGGTTTTGCATTCTCAGATATTAAAGAAAAGTGAGATACAACAAAACTTACCTCTTCCAATATAATGAGATCTCTTTCTATCCACTCTTTCTATCCACTGTCTGCTTACACACTGGCACCTAAAATTATATAAAAAAATAAATAAGAAATGCGAATTTAGTATTTTAGTTTTAGTTTTATAGGTTACCAGGTCAGTATGTGGTACCTTTTACATATTTCTAGTTTTTGTTTTATATGTTACCTGGTGGGATATGTGAAACCCTTTTTATATATTTTTAGCTTTTGTTTTATACGTTACGAGGTGGCTATGATAAACCCTTTTTATATAGTTTTAGTTTTTGTTTTATACGTTACGAGGTGGGTATGTGCAACCCCTTTAATATATTTTTGTTATTGTTTTATATGTTACGATGTGGGTATGTTAAACCCTTTATATATTTTTTAGTTTTTGGTTTTATATGTTACCAGGTGGGTATGTGAAACCCTTTTCATGTACTTTTATTTTTGGTTTTATATGTTACATAGTGGGTATGTGAAACCCAGTTTTATGTTGATTTTAAGTAACATATCCAACGCATGTATAACCCATTTTGTATGTCAGAAAGTAGTATCGCAAACTACATTCTGTATTTTCAAGTTTTCGGAGAACAACCATTGAACACATATGCCATAGGAAAGAACAGAGCGAGCAAAACCGCCGCCAAAAAATAACCGAATCAACGCAAAGCCATGACAACCCGAATATGGCTTTAGTACCATCTTACCCCAAATACTGCTCACAATAAATAAGAATAATAAGAATACAGACACATTTGTAACATAAATTTTATAAGCTCTTGCAGTGGCCCCGCCACATTAGTTTGTTGGGTCTTGTCTGTTTTTGTTTGTTGTTGTTTTTTTTGTTGTTTTTTTGTTTGTTTGTTTGTTGTTGTTTTTTGTTTTATTTTTTTTTATTTTTTTTTTTTTTGGGGGGGGGGGGGGTTGTTTTGTTTTGTTGTTGTTTTTTTTTTGTTTTGTTTTTTTGTTTTGGTTAGTGCCATTGATGCACTAGACTTGGTGCGCAACACAAAAAAAGGAATTCTGAGCAAACGGAATATGTGCACATAAGGGAACGCAAGGCAGCGAATCGTAAAAAGTTTTAGTGGGATGTGACATTTGTGCCATTTTACCCCATTCCTAAACATAGGGAAGAAGTGCATCTTTCTCACATTTTGAAAAAAAAATACACCAGCTGCAGCGCAAGTTTAAACGCAAATAGTACTTCGCTGTACCATATAGACGATAGAAAAAAAAACTTACTGTAGACTGCAGACTCCAGATTCTTGAATCAACGTGGGCTTGTAGCTTCAAGGGCATTCAGTCAGGGCCTGAAAAATGAATAACTATATTTATATATGAGCAATGTCATCCAGGTCTACAGTGTTTGGCTAAGGTTAGCTAAAGAATGACAGTGTTTATTTTGATTAGATACTTCTATAGGATGTTGTCTGCTGATCATCTATGCAAATTGTCCACCCTGATCTGGATCCAAACTGTTTGCAAAGTGACCATATATAAATTTACTCTGAATTGATCAGGTAAAATAATGGAATAACAAATCATAGCTTACAAAATGTATGTGACCTAATTAGACAGTATTTAGACTATGTTCAGCTGGGTAAAGGCACATGCTGCATCTATAAAAGATCCAAGTCGGTCGAAAGTAACAAGCAACTTTTATGATTGTCGGTTTTTCCTGGTCTCTTGTTTTGTTTCAAACATGAAAGCTCTACAGGTCTCCTAGTTGTATGCACATTTCATTAAAGTCTCAATTAAATCTGGATGTCCCTTTTATAATGAGGAGTTAGATTTTTAGAGGCTTTTTTTACCAAATATGGGCATGACAGCCATCTTGGTCATGTGACCAGCAGAACTGTTCTCAACAAACCCATTTGATCACCAAAAGGAGTCTCCATATGAAATTGGGAGTTCATTTGACCCAGTTGTTTCAGGAGTAGATGTTTGAAAATCTTGATGAACAGTTTGGATCCAGATCAGGCCCAAAAAATTTTCGCGCCTGAACTTGGTCTAAACCGCTTGTAAAGTTTATCAGCAGACATCTGTTGTGCAGGCACACATTTCACATGAAATATCCGGTTTTGCATTCTCAGATATTAAAGAAAAGTGAGATACAACAAAACTTACCTCTTCCAATATAATGAGATCTCTTTCTATCCACTCTTTCTATCCACTGTCTGCTTACACACTGGCACCTAAAATTATATAAAAAAATAAATAAGAAATGCGAATTTAGTATTTTAGTTTTAGTTTTATAGGTTACCAGGTCAGTATGTGGTACCTTTTACATATTTCTAGTTTTTGTTTTATATGTTACCTGGTGGGATATGTGAAACCCTTTTTATATATTTTTAGCTTTTGTTTTATACGTTACGAGGTGGCTATGATAAACCCTTTTTATATAGTTTTAGTTTTTGTTTTATACGTTACGAGGTGGGTATGTGCAACCCTTTTAATATATTTTTGTTATTGTTTTATATGTTACGATGTGGGTATGTTAAACCCTTTATATATTTTTTAGTTTTTGGTTTTATATGTTACCAGGTGGGTATGTGAAACCCTTTTCATGTACTTTTATTTTTGGTTTTATATGTTACATAGTGGGTATGTGAAACCCAGTTTTATGTTGATTTTAAGTAACATATCCAACGCATGTATAACCCATTTTGTATGTCAGAAAGTAGTATCGCAAACTACATTCTGTATTTTCAAGTTTTCGGAGAACAACCATTGAACACATATGCCATAGGAAAGAACAGAGCGAGCAAAACCGCCGCCAAAAAATAACCGAATCAACGCAAAGCCATGACAACCCGAATATGGCTTTAGTACCATCTTACCCCAAATACTGCTCACAATAAATAAGAATAATAAGAATACAGACACATTTGTAACATAAATTTTATAAGCTCTTGCAGTGGCCCCGCCACATTAGTTTGTTGGGTCTTGTCTGTTTTTGTTTGTTGTTGTTTTTTTTGTTGCTTTTTTGTTTGTTTGTTTGTTGTTGTTTTTTGTTTTATTTTTTTTTTATTTTTTTTTTTTTTTTGGGGGGGGGGGTTGTTTTGTTTTGTTGTTTTTTTTTTTTTGTTTTGTTTTTTTGTTTTGGTTAGTGCCATTGATGCACTAGACTTGGTGCGCAACACAAAAAAAGGAATTCTGAGCAAACGGAATATGTGCACATAAGGGAACGCAAGGCAGCGAATCGTAAAAAGTTTTAGTGGGATGTGACATTTGTGCCATTTTACCCCATTCCTAAACATAGGGAAGAAGTGCATCTTTCTCACATTTTGAAAAAAAATACACCAGCTGCAGCGCAAGTTTAAACGCAAATAGTACTTCGCTGTACCATATAGACGATAGAAAAAAAAAACTTACTGTAGACTGCAGACTCCAGATTCTTGAATCAACGTGGGCTTGTAGCTTCAAGGGCATTCAGTCAGGGCCTGAAAAATGAATAACTATATTTATATATGAGCAATGTCATCCAGGTCTACAGTGTTTGGCTAAGGTTAGCTAAAGAATGACAGTGTTTATTTTGATTAGATACTTCTATAGGATGTTGTCTGCTGATCATCTATGCAAATTGTCCACCCTGATCTGGATCCAAACTGTTTGCAAAGTGACCATATATAAATTTACTCTGAATTGATCAGGTAAAATAATGGAATAACAAATCATAGCTTACAAAATGTATGTGACCTAATTAGACAGTATTTAGACTATGTTCAGCTGGGTAAAGGCACATGCTGCATCTATAAAAGATCCAAGTCAGTCGAAAGTAACAAGCAACTTTTATGATTGTCGGTTTTTCCTGGTCTCTTGTTTTGTTTCAAACATGAAAGCTCTACAGGTCTCCTAGTTGTATGCACATTTCATTAAAGTCTCAATTAAATCTGGATGTCCCTTTTATAATGAGGAGTTAGATTTTTAGAGGCTTTTTTTACCAAATATGGGCATGACAGCCATCTTGGTCATGTGACCAGCAGAACTGTTCTCAACAAACCCATTTGATCACCAAAAGGAGTCTCCATATGAAATTGGGAGTTCATTTGACCCAGTTGTTTCAGGAGTAGATGTTTGAAAATCTTGATGAACAGTTTGGATCCAGATCAGGCCCAAAAAATTTTCGCGCCTGAACTTGGTCTAAACCGCTTGTAAAGTTTATCAGCAGACATCTGTTGTGCAGGCACACATTTCACATGAAATATCCGGTTTTGCATTCTCAGATATTAAAGAAAAGTGAGATACAACAAAACTTACCTCTTCCAATATAATGAGATCTCTTTCTATCCACTCTTTCTATCCACTGTCTGCTTACACACTGGCACCTAAAATTATATAAAAAAATAAATAAGAAATGCGAATTTAGTATTTTAGTTTTAGTTTTATAGGTTACCAGGTCGGTATGTGGTACCTTTTACATATTTCTAGTTTTTGTTTTATATGTTACCTGGTGGGATATGTGAAACCCTTTTTATATATTTTAAGCTTTTGTTTTATACGTTACGAGGTGGCTATGATAAACCCTTTTTATATAGTTTTAGTTTTTGTTTTATACGTTACGAGGTGGGTATGTGCAACCCTTTTAATATATTTTTGTTATTGTTTTATATGTTACGATGTGGGTATGTTAAACCCTTTATATATTTTTTAGTTTTTGGTTTTATATGTTACCAGGTGGGTATGTGAAACCCTTTTCATGTACTTTTATTTTTGGTTTTATATGTTACATAGTGGGTATGTGAAACCCAGTTTTATGTTGATTTTAAGTAACATATCCAACGCATGTATAACCCATTTTGTATGTCAGAAAGTAGTATCGCAAACTACATTCTATATTTTCAAGTTTTCGGAGAACAACCATTGAACACATATGCCATAGGAAAGAACAGAGCGAGCAAAACCGCCGCCAAAAAATAACCGAATCAACGCAAAGCCATGACAACCCGAATATGGCTTTAGTACCATCTTACCCCAAATACTGCTCACAATAAATAAGAATAATAAGAATACAGACACATTTGTAACATAAATTTTATAAGCTCTTGCAGTGGCCCCGCCACATTAGTTTGTTGGGTCTTGTCTGTTTTTGTTTGTTGTTGTTTTTTTTGTTGTTTTTTTGTTTGTTTGTTTGTTGTTGTTTTTTGTTTTATTTTGTTTTATTTTTATTTTTTTTTGGGGGGGGGGTTGTTTTGTTTTGTTGTTGTTGTTTTTTTTGTTTTGTTTTTTTGTTTTGGTTAGTGCCATTGATGCACTAGACTTGGTGCGCAACACAAAAAAAGGAATTCTGAGCAAACGGAATATGTGCACATAAGGGAACGCAAGGCAGCGAATCGTAAAAAGTTTTAGTGGGATGTGACATTTGTGCCATTTTACCCCATTCCTAAACATAGGGAAGAAGTGCATCTTTCTCACATTTTGAAAAAAAATACACCAGCTGCAGCGCAAGTTTAAACGCAAATAGTACTTCGCTGTACCATTTAGACGATAGAAAAAAAAACTTACTGTAGACTGCAGACTCCAGATTCTTGAATCAACGTGGGCTTGTAGCTTCAAGGGCATTCAGTCAGGGCCTGAAAAATGAATAACTATATTTATATATGAGCAATGTCATCCAGGTCTACAGTGTTTGGCTAAGGTTAGCTAAAGAATGACAGTGTTTATTTTGATTAGATACTTCTATAGGATGTTGTCTGCTGATCATCTATGCAAATTGTCCACCCTGATCTGGATCCAAACTGTTTGCAAAGTGACCATATATAAATTTACTCTGAATTGATCAGGTAAAATAATGGAATAACAAATCATAGCTTACAAAATGTATGTGACCTAATTAGACAGTATTTAGACTATGTTCAGCTGGGTAAAGGCACATGCTGCATCTATAAAAGATCCAAGTCAGTCGAAAGTAACAAGCAACTTTTATGATTGTCGGTTTTTCCTGGTCTCTTGTTTTGTTTCAAACATGAAAGCTCTACAGGTCTCCTAGTTGTATGCACATTTCATTAAAGTCTCAATTAAATCTGGATGTCCCTTTTATAATGAGGAGTTAGATTTTTAGAGGCTTTTTTTACCAAATATGGGCATGACAGCCATCTTGGTCATGTGACCAGCAGAACTGTTCTCAACAAACCCATTTGATCACCAAAAGGAGTCTCCATATGAAATTGGGAGTTCATTTGACCCAGTTGTTTCAGGAGTAGATGTTTGAAAATCTTGATGAACAGTTTGGATCCAGATCAGGCCCAAAAAATTTTCGCGCCTGAACTTGGTCTAAACCGCTTGTAAAGTTTATCAGCAGACATCTGTTGTGCAGGCACACATTTCACATGAAATATCCGGTTTTGCATTCTCAGATATTAAAGAAAAGTGAGATACAACAAAACTTACCTCTTCCAATATAATGAGATCTCTTTCTATCCACTCTTTCTATCCACTGTCTGCTTACACACTGGCACCTAAAATTATATAAAAAAATAAATAAGAAATGCGAATTTAGTATTTTAGTTTTAGTTTTATAGGTAACCAGGTCAGTATGTGGTACCTTTTACATATTTCTAGTTTTTGTTTTATATGTTACCTGGTGGGATATGTGAAACCCTTTTTATATATTTTTAGCTTTTGTTTTATACGTTACGAGGTGGCTATGATAAACCCTTTTTATATAGTTTTAGTTTTTGTTTTATACGTTACGAGGTGGGTATGTGCAACCCTTTTAATATATTTTTGTTATTGTTTTATATGTTACGATGTGGGTATGTTAAACCCTTTATATATTTTTTAGTTTTTGGTTTTATATGTTACCAGGTGGGTATGTGAAACCCTTTTCATGTACTTTTATTTTTGGTTTTATATGTTACATAGTGGGTATGTGAAACCCAGTTTTATGTTGATTTTAAGTAACATATCCAACGCATGTATAACCCATTTTGTATGTCAGAAAGTAGTATCGCAAACTACATTCTGTATTTTCAAGTTTTCGGAGAACAACCATTGAACACATATGCCATAGGAAAGAACAGAGCGAGCAAAACCACCGCCAAAAAATAACCGAATCAACGCAAAGCCATGACAACCCGAATATGGCTTTAGTACCATCTTACCCCAAATACTGCTCACAATAAATAAGAATAATAAGAATACAGACACATTTGTAACATAAATTTTATAAGCTCTTGCAGTGGCCCCGCCACATTAGTTTGTTGGGTCTTGTCTGTTTTTGTTTGTTGTTGTTTTTTTTATTGTTTTTTTGTTTGTTTGTTTGTTGTTGTTTTTTGTTTTATTTTGTTTTATTTTTTTTTTTGGGGGGGGGGGGGTTGTTTTGTTTTGTTGTTGTTTTTTTTTTGTTTTGTTTTTTTGTTTTGGTTAGTGCCATTGATGCACTAGACTTGGTGCGCAACACAAAAAAAGGAATTCTGAGCAAACGGAATATGTGCACATAAGGGAACGCAAGGCAGCGAATCGTAAAAAGTTTTAGTGGGATGTGACATTTGTGCCATTTTACCCCATTCCTAAACATAGGGAAGAAGTGCATCTTTCTCACATTTTGAAAAAAAATACACCAGCTGCAGCGCAAGTTTAAACGCAAATAGTACTTCGCTGTACCATATAGACGATAGAAAAAAAAAACTTACTGTAGACTGCAGACTCCAGATTCTTGAATCAACGTGGGCTTGTAGCTTCAAGGGCATTCAGTCAGGGCCTGAAAAATGAATAACTATATTTATATATGAGCAATGTCATCCAGGTCTACAGTGTTTGGCTAAGGTTAGCTAAAGAATGACGGTGTTTATTTTGATTAGATACTTCTATAGGATGTTGTCTGCTGATCATCTATGCAAATTGTCCACCCTGATCTGGATCCAAACTGTTTGCAAAGTGACCATATATAAATTTACTCTGAATTGATCAGGTAAAATAATGGAATAACAAATCATAGCTTACAAAATGTATGTGACCTAATTAGACAGTATTTAGACTATGTTCAGCTGGGTAAAGGCACATGCTGCATCTATAAAAGATCCAAGTCAGTCGAAAGTAACAAGCAACTTTTATGATTGTCGGTTTTTCCTGGTCTCTTGTTTTGTTTCAAACATGAAAGCTCTACAGGTCTCCTAGTTGTATGCACATTTCATTAAAGTCTCAATTAAATCTGGATGTCCCTTTTATAATGAGGAGTTAGATTTTTAGAGGCTTTTTTTACCAAATATGGGCATGACAGCCATCTTGGTCATGTGACCAGCAGAACTGTTCTCAACAAACCCATTTGATCACCAAAAGGAGTCTCCATATGAAATTGGGAGTTCATTTGACCCAGTTGTTTCAGGAGTAGATGTTTGAAAATCTTGATGAACAGTTTGGATCCAGATCAGGCCCAAAAAATTTTCGCGCCTGAACTTGGTCTAAACCGCTTGTAAAGTTTATCAGCAGACATCTGTTGTGCAGGCACACATTTCACATGAAATATCCGGTTTTGCATTCTCAGATATTAAAGAAAAGTGAGATACAACAAAACTTACCTCTTCCAATATAATGAGATCTCTTTCTATCCACTCTTTCTATCCACTGTCTGCTTACACACTGGCACCTAAAATTATATAAAAAAATAAATAAGAAATGCGAATTTAGTATTTTAGTTTTAGTTTTATAGGTAACCAGGTCAGTATGTGGTACCTTTTACATATTTCTAGTTTTTGTTTTATATGTTACCTGGTGGGATATGTGAAACCCTTTTTATATATTTTTAGCTTTTGTTTTATACGTTACGAGGTGGCTATGATAAACCCTTTTTATATAGTTTTAGTTTTTGTTTTATACGTTACGAGGTGGGTATGTGCAACCCTTTTAATATATTTTTGTTATTGTTTTATATGTTACGATGTGGGTATGTTAAACCCTTTATATATTTTTTAGTTTTTGGTTTTATATGTTACCAGGTGGGTATGTGAAACCCTTTTCATGTACTTTTATTTTTGGTTTTATATGTTACATAGTGGGTATGTGAAACCCAGTTTTATGTTGATTTTAAGTAACATATCCAACGCATGTATAACCCATTTTGTATGTCAGAAAGTAGTATCGCAAACTACATTCTGTATTTTCAAGTTTTCGGAGAACAACCATTGAACACATATGCCATAGGAAAGAACAGAGCGAGCAAAACCGCCGCCAAAAAATAACCGAATCAACGCAAAGCCATGACAACCCGAATATGGCTTTAGTACCATCT
Source organism: Loripinus fragilis (assembly GCA_964019695.1). NCBI lineage: Eukaryota > Metazoa > Mollusca > Bivalvia > Lucinida > Lucinidae > Loripinus > Loripinus fragilis. The sequence continues at coordinate 62,434,695 of OZ026523.1, forward strand.
TACCCCAAATACTGCTCACAATAAATAAGAATAATAAGAATACAGACACATTTGTAACATAAATTTTATAAGCTCTTGCAGTGGCCCCGCCACATTAGTTTGTTGGGTCTTGTCTGTTTTTGTTTGTTGTTGTTTTTTTTTATTGTTTTTTTGTTTGTTTGTTTGTTGTTGTTTTTTGTTTTATTTTGTTTTATTTTTTTTTTTTTGGGGGGGGGGGGTTGTTTTGTTTTGTTGTTGTTTTTTTTTTGTTTTGTTTTTTTGTTTTGGTTAGTGCCATTGATGCACTAGACTTGGTGCGCAACACAAAAAAAGGAATTCTGAGCAAACGGAATATGTGCACATAAGGGAACGCAAGGCAGCGAATCGTAAAAAGTTTTAGTGGGATGTGACATTTGTGCCATTTTACCCCATTCCTAAACATAGGGAAGAAGTGCATCTTTCTCACATTTTGAAAAAAAATACACCAGCTGCAGCGCAAGTTTAAACGCAAATAGTACTTCGCTGTACCATATAGACGATAGAAAAAAAAAACTTACTGTAGACTGCAGACTCCAGATTCTTGAATCAACGTGGGCTTGTAGCTTCAAGGGCATTCAGTCAGGGCCTGAAAAATGAATAACTATATTTATATATGAGCAATGTCATCCAGGTCTACAGTGTTTGGCTAAGGTTAGCTAAAGAATGACAGTGTTTATTTTGATTAGATACTTCTATAGGATGTTGTCTGCTGATCATCTATGCAAATTGTCCACCCTGATCTGGATCCAAACTGTTTGCAAAGTGACCATATATAAATTTACTCTGAATTGATCAGGTAAAATAATGGAATAACAAATCATAGCTTACAAAATGTATGTGACCTAATTAGACAGTATTTAGACTATGTTCAGCTGGGTAAAGGCACATGCTGCATCTATAAAAGATCCAAGTCAGTCGAAAGTAACAAGCAACTTTTATGATTGTCGGTTTTTCCTGGTCTCTTGTTTTGTTTCAAACATGAAAGCTCTACAGGTCTCCTAGTTGTATGCACATTTCATTAAAGTCTCAATTAAATCTGGATGTCCCTTTTATAATGAGGAGTTAGATTTTTAGAGGCTTTTTTTACCAAATATGGGCATGACAGCCATCTTGGTCATGTGACCAGCAGAACTGTTCTCAACAAACCCATTTGATCACCAAAAGGAGTCTCCATATGAAATTGGGAGTTCATTTGACCCAGTTGTTTCAGGAGTAGATGTTTGAAAATCTTGATGAACAGTTTGGATCCAGATCAGGCCCAAAAAATTTTCGCGCCTGAACTTGGTCTAAACCGCTTGTAAAGTTTATCAGCAGACATCTGTTGTGCAGGCACACATTTCACATGAAATATCCGGTTTTGCATTCTCAGATATTAAAGAAAAGTGAGATACAACAAAACTTACCTCTTCCAATATAATGAGATCTCTTTCTATCCACTCTTTCTATCCACTGTCTGCTTACACACTGGCACCTAAAATTATATAAAAAAATAAATAAGAAATGCGAATTTAGTATTTTAGTTTTAGTTTTATAGGTTACCAGGTCAGTATGTGGTACCTTTTACATATTTCTAGTTTTTGTTTTATATGTTACCTGGTGGGATATGTGAAACCCTTTTTATATATTTTTAGCTTTTGTTTTATACGTTACGAGGTGGCTATGATAAACCCTTTTTATATAGTTTTAGTTTTTGTTTTATACGTTACGAGGTGGGTATGTGCAACCCTTTTAATATATTTTTGTTATTGTTTTATATGTTACGATGTGGGTATGTTAAACCCTTTATATATTTTTTAGTTTTTGGTTTTATATGTTACCAGGTGGGTATGTGAAACCCTTTTCATGTACTTTTATTTTTGGTTTTATATGTTACATAGTGGGTATGTGAAACCCAGTTTTATGTTGATTTTAAGTAACATATCCAACGCATGTATAACCCATTTTGTATGTCAGAAAGTAGTATCGCAAACTACATTCTGTATTTTCAAGTTTTCGGAGAACAACCATTGAACACATATGCCATAGGAAAGAACAGAGCGAGCAAAACCGCTGCCAAAAAATAACCGAATCAACGCAAAGCCATGACAACCCGAATATGGCTTTAGTACCATCTTACCCCAAATACTGCTCACAATAAATAAGAATAATAAGAATACAGACACATTTGTAACATAAATTTTATAAGCTCTTGCAGTGGCCCCGCCACATTAGTTTGTTGGGTCTTGTCTGTTTTTGTTTGTTGTTGTTTTTTTTATTGTTTTTTTGTTTGTTTGTTTGTTGTTGTTTTTTGTTTTATTTTGTTTTATTTTTTTTTTTTGGGGGGGGGGGGGTTGTTTTGTTTTGTTGTTGTTTTTTTTTTGTTTTGTTTTTTTGTTTTGGTTAGTGCCATTGATGCACTAGACTTGGTGCGCAACACAAAAAAAGGAATTCTGAGCAAACGGAATATGTGCACATAAGGGAACGCAAGGCAGCGAATCGTAAAAAGTTTTAGTGGGATGTGACATTTGTGCCATTTTACCCCATTCCTAAACATAGGGAAGAAGTGCATCTTTCTCACATTTTGAAAAAAAATACACCAGCTGCAGCGCAAGTTTAAACGCAAATAGTACTTCGCTGTACCATATAGACGATAGAAAAAAAAAACTTACTGTAGACTGCAGACTCCAGATTCTTGAATCAACGTGGGCTTGTAGCTTCAAGGGCATTCAGTCAGGGCCTGAAAAATGAATAACTATATTTATATATGAGCAATGTCATCCAGGTCTACAGTGTTTGGCTAAGGTTAGCTAAAGAATGACAGTGTTTATTTTGATTAGATACTTCTATAGGATGTTGTCTGCTGATCATCTATGCAAATTGTCCACCCTGATCTGGATCCAAACTGTTTGCAAAGTGACCATATATAAATTTACTCTGAATTGATCAGGTAAAATAATGGAATAACAAATCATTGCTTACAAAATGTATGTGACCTAATTAGACAGTATTTAGACTATGTTCAGCTGGGTAAAGGCACATGCTGCATCTATAAAAGATCCAAGTCAGTCGAAAGTAACAAGCAACTTTTATGATTGTCGGTTTTTCCTGGTCTCTTGTTTTGTTTAAAACATGAAAGCTCTACAGGTCTCCTAGTTGTATGCACATTTCATTAAAGTCTCAATTAAATCTGGATGTCCCTTTTATAATGAGGAGTTAGATTTTTAGAGGCTTTTTTTACCAAATATGGGCATGACAGCCATCTTGGTCATGTGACCAGCAGAACTGTTCTCAACAAACCCATTTGATCACCAAAAGGAGTCTCCATATGAAATTGGGAGTTCATTTGACCCAGTTGTTTCAGGAGTAGATGTTTGAAAATCTTGATGAACAGTTTGGATCCAGATCAGGCCCAAAAAATTTTCGCGCCTGAACTTGGTCTAAACCGCTTGTAAAGTTTATCAGCAGACATCTGTTGTGCAGGCACACATTTTACATGAAATATCCGGTTTTGCATTCTCAGATATTAAAGAAAAGTGAGATACAACAAAACTTACCTCTTCCAATATAATGAGATCTCTTTCTATCCACTCTTTCTATCCACTGTCTGCTTACACACTGGCACCTAAAATTATATAAAAAAATAAATAAGAAATGCGAATTTAGTATTTTAGTTTTAGTTTTATAGGTTACCAGGTCAGTATGTGGTACCTTTTACATATTTCTAGTTTTTGTTTTATATGTTACCTGGTGGGATATGTGAAACCCTTTTTATATATTTTTAGCTTTTGTTTTATACGTTACGAGGTGGCTATGATAAACCCTTTTTATATAGTTTTAGTTTTTGTTTTATACGTTACGAGGTGGGTATGTGCAACCCTTTTAATATATTTTTGTTATTGTTTTATATGTTACGATGTGGGTATGTTAAACCCTTTATATATTTTTTAGTTTTATATGTTACCAGGTGGGTATGTGAAACCCTTTTCATGTACTTTTATTTTTGGTTTTATATGTTACATAGTGGGTATGTGAAACCCAGTTTTATGTTGATTTTAAGTAACATATCCAACGCATGTATAACCCATTTTGTATGTCAGAAAGTAGTATCGCAAACTACATTCTGTATTTTCAAGTTTTCGGAGAACAACCATTGAACACATATGCCATAGGAAAGAACAGAGCGAGCAAAACCGCCGCCAAAAAATAACCGAATCAACGCAAAGCCATGACAACCCGAATATGGCTTTAGTACCATCTTACCCCAAATACTGCTCACAATAAATAAGAATAATAAGAATACAGACACATTTGTAACATAAATTTTATAAGCTCTTGCAGTGGCCCCGCCACATTAGTTTGTTGGGTCTTGTCTGTTTTTGTTTGTTGTTGTTTTTTTTATTGTTTTTTTGTTTGTTTGTTTGTTGTTGTTTTTTGTTTTATTTTGTTTTATTTTTTTTTTTTGGGGGGGGGGGTTGTTTTGTTTTGTTGTTGTTGTTTTTTTGTTTTGTTTTTTTGTTTTGGTTAGTGCCATTGATGCACTAGACTTGGTGCGCAACACAAAAAAAGGAATTCTGAGCAAACGGAATATGTGCACATAAGGGAACGCAAGGCAGCGAATCGTAAAAAGTTTTAGTGGGATGTGACATTTGTGCCATTTTACCCCATTCCTAAACATAGGGAAGAAGTGCATCTTTCTCACATTTTGAAAAAAAATACACCAGCTGCAGCGCAAGTTTAAACGCAAATAGTACTTCGCTGTACCATATAGACGATAGAAAAAAAAAACTTACTGTAGACTGCAGACTCCAGATTCTTGAATCAACGTGGGCTTGTAGCTTCAAGGGCATTCAGTCAGGGCCTGAAAAATGAATAACTATATTTATATATGAGCAATGTCATCCAGGTCTACAGTGTTTGGCTAAGGTTAGCTAAAGAATGACAGTGTTTATTTTGATTAGATACTTCTATAGGATGTTGTCTGCTGATCATCTATGCAAATTGTCCACCCTGATCTGGATCCAAACTGTTTGCAAAGTGACCATATATAAATTTACTCTGAATTGATCAGGTAAAATAATGGAATAACAAATCATAGCTTACAAAATGTATGTGACCTAATTAGACAGTATTTAGACTATGTTCAGCTGGGTAAAGGCACATGCTGCATCTATAAAAGATCCAAGTCAGTCGAAAGTAACAAGCAACTTTTATGATTGTCGGTTTTTCCTGGTCTCTTGTTTTGTTTCAAACATGAAAGCTCTACAGGTCTCCTAGTTGTATGCACATTTCATTAAAGTCTCAATTAAATCTGGATGTCCCTTTTATAATGAGGAGTTAGATTTTTAGAGGCTTTTTTTACCAAATATGGGCATGACAGCCATCTTGGTCATGTGACCAGCAGAACTGTTCTCAACAAACCCATTTGATCACCAAAAGGAGTCTCCATATGAAATTGGGAGTTCATTTGACCCAGTTGTTTCAGGAGTAGATGTTTGAAAATCTTGATGAACAGTTTGGATCCAGATCAGGCCCAAAAAATTTTCGCGCCTGAACTTGGTCTAAACCGCTTGTAAAGTTTATCAGCAGACATCTGTTGTGCAGGCACACATTTCACATGAAATATCCGGTTTTGCATTCTCAGATATTAAAGAAAAGTGAGATACAACAAAACTTACCTCTTCCAATATAATGAGATCTCTTTCTATCCACTCTTTCTATCCACTGTCTGCTTACACACTGGCACCTAAAATTATATAAAAAAATAAATAAGAAATGCGAATTTAGTATTTTAGTTTTAGTTTTATAGGTTACCAGGTCAGTATGTGGTACCTTTTACATATTTCTAGTTTTTGTTTTATATGTTACCTGGTGGGATATGTGAAACCCTTTTTATATATTTTTAGCTTTTGTTTTATACGTTACGAGGTGGCTATGATAAACCCTTTTTATATAGTTTTAGTTTTTGTTTTATACGTTACGAGGTGGGTATGTGCAACCCTTTTAATATATTTTTGTTATTGTTTTATATGTTACGATGTGGGTATGTTAAACCCTTTATATATTTTTTAGTTTTTGGTTTTATATGTTACCAGGTGGGTATGTGAAACCCTTTTCATGTACTTTTATTTTTGGTTTTATATGTTACATAGTGGGTATGTGAAACCCAGTTTTATGTTGATTTTAAGTAACATATCCAACGCATGTATAACCCATTTTGTATGTCAGAAAGTAGTATCGCAAACTACATTCTGTATTTTCAAGTTTTCGGAGAACAACCATTGAACACATATGCCATAGGAAAGAACAGAGCGAGCAAAACCGCCGCCAAAAAATAACCGAATCAACGCAAAGCCATGACAACCCGAATATGGCTTTAGTACCATCTTACCCCAAATACTGCTCACACTAAATAAGAATAATAAGAATACAGACACATTTGTAACATAAATTTTATAAGCTCTTGCAGTGGCCCCGCCACATTAGTTTGTTGGGTCTTGTCTGTTTTTGTTTGTTGTTGTTTTTTTTGTTGTTTTTTTGTTTGTTTGTTTGTTGTTGTTTTTTGTTTTATTTTGTTTTATTTTTTTTTTTTTTTGGGGGGGGTTGTTTTGTTTTGTTGTTTTTTTTGTTTTGTTTTGTTTTTTTGTTTTGGTTAGTGCCATTGATGCACTAGACTTGGTGCGCAACACAAAAAAAGGAATTCTGAGCAAACGGAATATGTGCACATAAGGGAACGCAAGGCAGCGAATCGTAAAAAGTTTTAGTGGGATGTGACATTTGTGCCATTTTACCCCATTCCTAAACATAGGGAAGAAGTGCATCTTTCTCACATTTTGAAAAAAAATACACCAGCTGCAGCGCAAGTTTAAACGCAAATAGTACTTCGCTGTACCATTTAGACGATAGAAAAAAAAACTTACTGTAGACTGCAGACTCCAGATTCTTGAATCAACGTGGGCTTGTAGCTTCAAGGGCATTCAGTCAGGGCCTGAAAAATGAATAACTATATTTATATATGAGCAATGTCATCCAGGTCTACAGTGTTTGGCTAAGGTTAGCTAAAGAATGACAGTGTTTATTTTGATTAGATACTTCTATAGGATGTTGTCTGCTGATCATCTATGCAAATTGTCCACCCTGATCTGGATCCAAACTGTTTGCAAAGTGACCATATATAAATTTACTCTGAATTGATCAGGTAAAATAATGGAATAACAAATCATAGCTTACAAAATGTATGTGACCTAATTAGACAGTATTTAGACTATGTTCAGCTGGGTAAAGGCACATGCTGCATCTATAAAAGATCCAAGTCAGTCGAAAGTAACAAGCAACTTTTATGATTGTCGGTTTTTCCTGGTCTCTTGTTTTGTTTCAAACATGAAAGCTCTACAGGTCTCCTAGTTGTATGCACATTTCATTAAAGTCTCAATTAAATCTGGATGTCCCTTTTATAATGAGGAGTTAGATTTTTAGAGGCTTTTTTTACCAAATATGGGCATGACAGCCATCTTGGTCATGTGACCAGCAGAACTGTTCTCAACAAACCCATTTGATCACCAAAAGGAGTCTCCATATGAAATTGGGAGTTCATTTGACCCAGTTGTTTCAGGAGTAGATGTTTGAAAATCTTGATGAACAGTTTGGATCCAGATCAGGCCCAAAAAATTTTCGCGCCTGAACTTGGTCTAAACCGCTTGTAAAGTTTATCAGCAGACATCTGTTGTGCAGGCACACATTTCACATGAAATATCCGGTTTTGCATTCTCAGATATTAAAGAAAAGTGAGATACAACAAAACTTACCTCTTCCAATATAATGAGATCTCTTTCTATCCACTCTTTCTATCCACTGTCTGCTTACACACTGGCACCTAAAATTATATAAAAAAATAAATAAGAAATGCGAATTTAGTATTTTAGTTTTAGTTTTATAGGTAACCAGGTCAGTATGTGGTACCTTTTACATATTTCTAGTTTTTGTTTTATATGTTACCTGGTGGGATATGTGAAACCCTTTTTATATATTTTTAGCTTTTGTTTTATACGTTACGAGGTGGCTAGGATAAACCCTTTTTATATAGTTTTAGTTTTTGTTTTATACGTTACGAGGTGGGTATGTGCAACCCTTTTAATATATTTTTGTTATTGTTTTATATGTTACGATGTGGGTATGTTAAACCCTTTATATATTTTTTAGTTTTTGGTTTTATATGTTACCAGGTGGGTATGTGAAACCCTTTTCATGTACTTTTATTTTTGGTTTTATATGTTACATAGTGGGTATGTGAAACCCAGTTTTATGTTGATTTTAAGTAACATATCCAACGCATGTATAACCCATTTTGTATGTCAGAAAGTAGTATCGCAAACTACATTCTGTATTTTCAAGTTTTCGGAGAACAACCATTGAACACATATGCCATAGGAAAGAACAGAGCGAGCAAAACCGCCGCCAAAAAATAACCGAATCAACGCAAAGCCATGACAACCCGAATATGGCTTTAGTACCATCTTACTCCAAATACTGCTCACAATAAATAAGAATAATAAGAATACAGACACATTTGTAACATAAATTTTATAAGCTCTTGCAGTGGCCCCGCCACATTAGTTTGTTGGGTCTTGTCTGTTTTTGTTTGTTGTTGTTTTTTTTATTGTTTTTTTGTTTGTTTGTTTGTTGTTGTTTTTTGTTTTATTTTGTTTTATTTTTTTTTTTTGGGGGGGGGGGGGTTGTTTTGTTTTGTTGTTTTTTTTTTGTTTTGTTTTTTTGTTTTGGTTAGTGCCATTGATGCACTAGACTTGGTGCGCAACACAAAAAAAGGAATTCTGAGCAAACGGAATATGTGCACATAAGGGAACGCAAGGCAGCGAATCGTAAAAAGTTTTAGTGGGATGTGACATTTGTGCCATTTTACCCCATTCCTAAACATAGGGAAGAAGTGCATCTTTCTCACATTTTGAAAAAAAATACACCAGCTGCAGCGCAAGTTTAAACGCAAATAGTACTTCGCTGTACCATATAGACGATAGAAAAAAAAAACTTACTGTAGACTGCAGACTCCAGATTCTTGAATCAACGTGGGCTTGTAGCTTCAAGGGCATTCAGTCAGGGCCTGAAAAATGAATAACTATATTTATATATGAGCAATGTCATCCAGGTCTACAGTGTTTGGCTAAGGTTAGCTAAAGAATGACAGTGTTTATTTTGATTAGATACTTCTATAGGATGTTGTCTGCTGATCATCTATGCAAATTGTCCACCCTGATCTGGATCCAAACTGTTTGCAAAGTGACCATATATAAATTTACTCTGAATTGATCAGGTAAAATAATGGAATAACAAATCATAGCTTACAAAATGTATGTGACCTAATTAGACAGTATTTAGACTATGTTCAGCTGGGTAAAGGCATATGCTGCATCTATAAAAGATCCAAGTCAGTCGAAAGTAACAAGCAACTTTTATGATTGTCGGTTTTTCCTGGTCTCTTGTTTTGTTTCAAACATGAAAGCTCTACAGGTCTCCTAGTTGTATGCACATTTCATTAAAGTCTCAATTAAATCTGGATGTCCCTTTTATAATGAGGAGTTAGATTTTTAGAGGCTTTTTTTACCAAATATGGGCATGACAGCCATCTTGGTCATGTGACCAGCAGAACTGTTCTCAACAAACCCATTTGATCACCAAAAGGAGTCTCCATATGAAATTGGGAGTTCATTTGACCCAGTTGTTTCAGGAGTAGATGTTTGAAAATCTTGATGAACAGTTTGGATCCAGATCAGGCCCAAAAAATTTTCGCGCCTGAACTTGGTCTAAACCGCTTGTAAAGTTTATCAGCAGACATCTGTTGTGCAGGCACACATTTCACATGAAATATCCGGTTTTGCATTCTCAGATATTAAAGAAAAGTGAGATACAACAAAACTTACCTCTTCCAATATAATGAGATCTCTTTCTATCCACTCTTTCTATCCACTGTCTGCTTACACACTGGCACCTAAAATTATATAAAAAAATAAATAAGAAATGCGAATTTAGTATTTTAGTTTTAGTTTTATAGGTTACCAGGTCAGTATGTGGTACCTTTTACATATTTCTAGTTTTTGTTTTATATGTTACCTGGTGGGATATGTGAAACCCTTTTTATATATTTTTAGCTTTTGTTTTATACGTTACGAGGTGGCTATGATAAACCCTTTTTATATAGTTTTAGTTTTTGTTTTATACGTTACGAGGTGGGTATGTGCAACCCTTTTAATATATTTTTGTTATTGTTTTATATGTTACGATGTGGGTATGTTAAACCCTTTATATATTTTTTAGTTTTTGGTTTTATATGTTACCAGGTGGGTATGTGAAACCCTTTTCATGTACTTTTATTTTTGGTTTTATATGTTACATAGTGGGTATGTGAAACCCAGTTTTATGTTGATTTTAAGTAACATATCCAACGCATGTATAACCCATTTTGTATGTCAGAAAGTAGTATCGCAAACTACATTCTGTATTTTCAAGTTTTCGGAGAACAACCATTGAACACATATGCCATAGGAAAGAACAGAGCGAGCAAAACCGCCGCCAAAAAATAACCGAATCAACGCAAAGCCATGACAACCCGAACATGGCTTTAGTACCATCTTACCCCAAATACTGCTCACAATAAATAAGAATAATAAGAATACAGACACATTTGTAACATAAATTTTATAAGCTCTTGCAGTGGCCCCGCCACATTAGTTTGTTGGGTCTTGTCTGTTTTTGTTTGTTGTTGTTTTTTTTATTGTTTTTTTGTTTGTTTGTTTGTTGTTGTTTTTTGTTTTATTTTGTTTTATTTTTTTTTTTTGGGGGGGGGGGGTTGTTTTGTTTTGTTGTTTTTTTTTTTTTGTTTTGTTTTTTTGTTTTGGTTAGTGCCATTGATGCACTAGACTTGGTGCGCAACACAAAAAAAGGAATTCTGAGCAAACGGAATATGTGCACATAAGGGAACGCAAGGCAGCGAATCGTAAAAAGTTTTAGTGGGATGTGACATTTGTGCCATTTTACCCCATTCCTAAACATAGGGAAGAAGTGCATCTTTCTCACATTTTGAAAAAAAATACACCAGCTGCAGCGCAAGTTTAAACGCAAATAGTACTTCGCTGTACCATATAGACGATAGAAAAAAAAAACTTACTGTAGACTGCAGACTCCAGATTCTTGAATCAACGTGGGCTTGTAGCTTCAAGGGCATTCAGTCAGGGCCTGAAAAATGAATAACTATATTTATATATGAGCAATGTCATCCAGGTCTACAGTGTTTGGCTAAGGTTAGCTAAAGAATGACAGTGTTTATTTTGATTAGATACTTCTATAGGATGTTGTCTGCTGATCATCTATGCAAATTGTCCACCCTGATCTGGATCCAAACTGTTTGCAAAGTGACCATATATAAATTTACTCTGAATTGATCAGGTAAAATAATGGAATAACAAATCATTGCTTACAAAATGTATGTGACCTAATTAGACAGTATTTAGACTATGTTCAGCTGGGTAAAGGCACATGCTGCATCTATAAAAGATCCAAGTCAGTCGAAAGTAACAAGCAACTTTTATGATTGTCGGTTTTTCCTGGTCTCTTGTTTTGTTTCAAACATGAAAGCTCTACAGGTCTCCTAGTTGTATGCACATTTCATTAAAGTCTCAATTAAATCTGGATGTCCCTTTTATAATGAGGAGTTAGATTTTTAGAGGCTTTTTTTACCAAATATGGGCATGACAGCCATCTTGGTCATGTGACCAGCAGAACTGTTCTCAACAAACCCATTTGATCACCAAAAGGAGTCTCCATATGAAATTGGGAGTTCATTTGACCCAGTTGTTTCAGGAGTAGATGTTTGAAAATCTTGATGAACAGTTTGGATCCAGATCAGGCCCAAAAAATTTTCGCGCCTGAACTTGGTCTAAACCGCTTGTAAAGTTTATCAGCAGACATCTGTTGTGCAGGCACACATTTTACATGAAATATCCGGTTTTGCATTCTCAGATATTAAAGAAAAGTGAGATACAACAAAACTTACCTCTTCCAATATAATGAGATCTCTTTCTATCCACTCTTTCTATCCACTGTCTGCTTACACACTGGCACCTAAAATTATATAAAAAAATAAATAAGAAATGCGAATTTAGTATTTTAGTTTTAGTTTTATAGGTTACCAGGTCAGTATGTGGTACCTTTTACATATTTCTAGTTTTTGTTTTATATGTTACCTGGTGGGATATGTGAAACCCTTTTTATATATTTTTAGCTTTTGTTTTATACGTTACGAGGTGGCTATGATAAACCCTTTTTATATAGTTTTAGTTTTTGTTTTATACGTTACGAGGTGGGTATGTGCAACCCTTTTAATATATTTTTGTTATTGTTTTATATGTTACGATGTGGGTATGTTAAACCCTTTATATATTTTTTAGTTTTATATGTTACCAGGTGGGTATGTGAAACCCTTTTCATGTACTTTTATTTTTGGTTTTATATGTTACATAGTGGGTATGTGAAACCCAGTTTTATGTTGATTTTAAGTAACATATCCAACGCATGTATAACCCATTTTGTATGTCAGAAAGTAGTATCGCAAACTACATTCTGTATTTTCAAGTTTTCGGAGAACAACCATTGAACACATATGCCATAGGAAAGAACAGAGCGAGCAAAACCGCCGCCAAAAAATAACCGAATCAACGCAAAGCCATGACAACCCGAATATGGCTTTAGTACCATCTTACCCCAAATACTGCTCACAATAAATAAGAATAATAAGAATACAGACACATTTGTAACATAAATTTTATAAGCTCTTGCAGTGGCCCCGCCACATTAGTTTGTTGGGTCTTGTCTGTTTTTGTTTGTTGTTGTTTTTTTTATTGTTTTTTTGTTTGTTTGTTTGTTGTTGTTTTTTGTTTTATTTTGTTTTATTTTTTTTTTTTTGGGGGGGGGGGTTGTTTTGTTTTGTTGTTGTTTTTTTTTTGTTTTGTTTTTTTGTTTTGGTTAGTGCCATTGATGCACTAGACTTGGTGCGCAACACAAAAAAAGGAATTCTGAGCAAACGGAATATGTGCACATAAGGGAACGCAAGGCAGCGAATCGTAAAAAGTTTTAGTGGGATGTGACATTTGTGCCATTTTACCCCATTCCTAAACATAGGGAAGAAGTGCATCTTTCTCACATTTTGAAAAAAAATACACCAGCTGCAGCGCAAGTTTAAACGCAAATAGTACTTCGCTGTACCATATAGACGATAGAAAAAAAAAACTTACTGTAGACTGCAGACTCCAGATTCTTGAATCAACGTGGGCTTGTAGCTTCAAGGGCATTCAGTCAGGGCCTGAAAAATGAATAACTATATTTATATATGAGCAATGTCATCCAGGTCTACAGTGTTTGGCTAAGGTTAGCTAAAGAATGACAGTGTTTATTTTGATTAGATACTTCTATAGGATGTTGTCTGCTGATCATCTATGCAAATTGTCCACCCTGATCTGGATCCAAACTGTTTGCAAAGTGACCATATATAAATTTACTCTGAATTGATCAGGTAAAATAATGGAATAACAAATCATTGCTTACAAAATGTATGTGACCTAATTAGACAGTATTTAGACTATGTTCAGCTGGGTAAAGGCACATGCTGCATCTATAAAAGATCCAAGTCAGTCGAAAGTAACAAGCAACTTTTATGATTGTCGGTTTTTCCTGGTCTCTTGTTTTGTTTCAAACATGAAAGCTCTACAGGTCTCCTAGTTGTATGCACATTTCATTAAAGTCTCAATTAAATCTGGATGTCCCTTTTATAATGAGGAGTTAGATTTTTAGAGGCTTTTTTTACCAAATATGGGCATGACAGCCATCTTGGTCATGTGACCAGCAGAACTGTTCTCAACAAACCCATTTGATCACCAAAAGGAGTCTCCATATGAAATTGGGAGTTCATTTGACCCAGTTGTTTCAGGAGTAGATGTTTGAAAATCTTGATGAACAGTTTGGATCCAGATCAGGCCCAAAAAATTTTCGCGCCTGAACTTGGTCTAAACCGCTTGTAAAGTTTATCAGCAGACATCTGTTGTGCAGGCACACATTTTACATGAAATATCCGGTTTTGCATTCTCAGATATTAAAGAAAAGTGAGATACAACAAAACTTACCTCTTCCAATATAATGAGATCTCTTTCTATCCACTCTTTCTATCCACTGTCTGCTTACACACTGGCACCTAAAATTATATAAAAAAATAAATAAGAAATGCGAATTTAGTATTTTAGTTTTAGTTTTATAGGTTACCAGGTCAGTATGTGGTACCTTTTACATATTTCTAGTTTTTGTTTTATATGTTACCTGGTGGGATATGTGAAACCCTTTTTATATATTTTTAGCTTTTGTTTTATACGTTACGAGGTGGCTATGATAAACCCTTTTTATATAGTTTTAGTTTTTGTTTTATACGTTACGAGGTGGGTATGTGCAACCCTTTTAATATATTTTTGTTATTGTTTTATATGTTACGATGTGGGTATGTTAAACCCTTTATATATTTTTTAGTTTTATATGTTACCAGGTGGGTATGTGAAACCCTTTTCATGTACTTTTATTTTTGGTTTTATATGTTACATAGTGGGTATGTGAAACCCAGTTTTATGTTGATTTTAAGTAACATATCCAACGCATGTATAACCCATTTTGTATGTCAGAAAGTAGTATCGCAAACTACATTCTGTATTTTCAAGTTTTCGGAGAACAACCATTGAACACATATGCCATAGGAAAGAACAGAGCGAGCAAAACCGCCGCCAAAAAATAACCGAATCAACGCAAAGCCATGACAACCCGAATATGGCTTTAGTACCATCTTACCCCAAATACTGCTCACAATAAATAAGAATAATAAGAATACAGACACATTTGTAACATAAATTTTATAAGCTCTTGCAGTGGCCCCGCCACATTAGTTTGTTGGGTCTTGTCTGTTTTTGTTTGTTGTTGTTTTTTTTGTTGTTTTTTTGTTTGTTTGTTTGTTGTTGTTTTTTGTTTTATTTTGTTTTATTTTTTTTTTTTTTTTGGGGGGGGGGTTGTTTTGTTTTGTTGTTGTTTTTTTTTTGTTTTGTTTTTTTGTTTTGGTTAGTGCCATTGATGCACTAGACTTGGTGCGCAACACAAAAAAAGGAATTCTGAGCAAACGGAATATGTGCACATAAGGGAACGCAAGGCAGCGAATCGTAAAAAGTTTTAGTGGGATGTGACATTTGTGCCATTTTACCCCATTCCTAAACATAGGGAAGAAGTGCATCTTTCTCACATTTTGAAAAAAAATACACCAGCTGCAGCGCAAGTTTAAATGCAAATAGTACTTCGCTGTACCATATAGACGATAGAAAAAAAAAACTTACTGTAGACTGCAGACTCCAGATTCTTGAATCAACGTGGGCTTGTAGCTTCAAGGGCATTCAGTCAGGGCCTGAAAAATGAATAACTATATTTATATATGAGCAATGTCATCCAGGTCTACAGTGTTTGGCTAAGGTTAGCTAAAGAATGACAGTGTTTATTTTGATTAGATACTTCTATAGGATGTTGTCTGCTGATCATCTATGCAAATTGTCCACCCTGATCTGGATCCAAACTGTTTGCAAAGTGACCATATATAAATTTACTCTGAATTGATCAGGTAAAATAATGGAATAACAAATCATAGCTTACAAAATGTATGTGACCTAATTAGACAGTATTTAGACTATGTTCAGCTGGGTAAAGGCACATGCTGCATCTATAAAAGATCCAAGTCAGTCGAAAGTAACAAGCAACTTTTATGATTGTCGGTTTTTCCTGGTCTCTTGTTTTGTTTCAAACATGAAAGCTCTACAGGTCTCCTAGTTGTATGCACATTTCATTAAAGTCTCAATTAAATCTGGATGTCCCTTTTATAATGAGGAGTTAGATTTTTAGAGGCTTTTTTTACCAAATATGGGCATGACAGCCATCTTGGTCATGTGACCAGCAGAACTGTTCTCAACAAACCCATTTGATCACCAAAAGGAGTCTCCATATGAAATTGGGAGTTCATTTGACCCAGTTGTTTCAGGAGTAGATGTTTGAAAATCTTGATGAACAGTTTGGATCCAGATCAGGCCCAAAAAATTTTCGCGCCTGAACTTGGTCTAAACCGCTTGTAAAGTTTATCAGCAGACATCTGTTGTGCAGGCACACATTTCACATGAAATATCCGGTTTTGCATTCTCAGATATTAAAGAAAAGTGAGATACAACAAAACTTACCTCTTCCAATATAATGAGATCTCTTTCTATCCACTCTTTCTATCCACTGTCTGCTTACACACTGGCACCTAAAATTATATAAAAAAATAAATAAGAAATGCGAATTTAGTATTTTAGTTTTAGTTTTATAGGTTACCAGGTCAGTATGTGGTACCTTTTACATATTTCTAGTTTTTGTTTTATATGTTACCTGGTGGGATATGTGAAACCCTTTTTATATATTTTTAGCTTTTGTTTTATACGTTACGAGGTGGCTATGATAAACCCTTTTTATATAGTTTTAGTTTTTGTTTTATACGTTACGAGGTGGGTATGTGCAACCCTTTTAATATATTTTTGTTATTGTTTTATATGTTACGATGTGGGTATGTTAAACCCTTTATATATTTTTTAGTTTTTGGTTTTATATGTTACCAGGTGGGTATGTGAAACCCTTTTCATGTACTTTTATTTTTGGTTTTATATGTTACATAGTGGGTATGTGAAACCCAGTTTTATGTTGATTTTAAGTAACATATCCAACGCATGTATAACCCATTTTGTATGTCAGAAAGTAGTATCGCAAACTACATTCTGTATTTTCAAGTTTTCGGAGAACAACCATTGAACACATATGCCATAGGAAAGAACAGAGCGAGCAAAACCGCCGCCAAAAAATAACCGAATCAACGCAAAGCCATGACAACCCGAATATGGCTTTAGTACCATCTTACCCCAAATACTGCTCACACTAAATAAGAATAATAAGAATACAGACACATTTGTAACATAAATTTTATAAGCTCTTGCAGTGGCCCCGCCACATTAGTTTGTTGGGTCTTGTCTGTTTTTGTTTGTTGTTGTTTTTTTTGTTGTTTTTTTGTTTGTTTGTTTGTTGTTTTTTGTTTTATTTTGTTTTATTTTTTTTTTTTTTTGGGGGGGGGTTGTTTTGTTTTGTTGTTTTTTTTGTTTTGTTTTGTTTTTTTGTTTTGGTTAGTGCCATTGATGCACTAGACTTGGTGCGCAACACAAAAAAAGGAATTCTGAGCAAACGGAATATGTGCACATAAGGGAACGCAAGGCAGCGAATTGTAAAAAGTTTTAGTGGGATGTGACATTTGTGCCATTTTACCCCATTCCTAAACATAGGGAAGAAGTGCATCTTTCTCACATTTTGAAAAAAAATACACCAGCTGCAGCGCAAGTTTAAACGCAAATAGTACTTCGCTGTACCATTTAGACGATAGAAAAAAAAACTTACTGTAGACTGCAGACTCCAGATTCTTGAATCAACGTGGGCTTGTAGCTTCAAGGGCATTCAGTCAGGGCCTGAAAAATGAATAACTATATTTATATATGAGCAATGTCATCCAGGTCTACAGTGTTTGGCTAAGGTTAGCTAAAGAATGACAGTGTTTATTTTGATTAGATACTTCTATAGGATGTTGTCTGCTGATCATCTATGCAAATTGTCCACCCTGATCTGGATCCAAACTGTTTGCAAAGTGACCATATATAAATTTACTCTGAATTGATCAGGTAAAATAATGGAATAACAAATCATAGCTTACAAAATGTATGTGACCTAATTAGACAGTATTTAGACTATGTTCAGCTGGGTAAAGGCACATGCTGCATCTATAAAAGATCCAAGTCAGTCGAAAGTAACAAGCAACTTTTATGATTGTCGGTTTTTCCTGGTCTCTTGTTTTGTTTCAAACATGAAAGCTCTACAGGTCTCCTAGTTGTATGCACATTTCATTAAAGTCTCAATTAAATCTGGATGTCCCTTTTATAATGAGGAGTTAGATTTTTAGAGGCTTTTTTTACCAAATATGGGCATGACAGCCATCTTGGTCATGTGACCAGCAGAACTGTTCTCAACAAACCCATTTGATCACCAAAAGGAGTCTCCATATGAAATTGGGAGTTCATTTGACCCAGTTGTTTCAGGAGTAGATGTTTGAAAATCTTGATGAACAGTTTGGATCCAGATCAGGCCCAAAAAATTTTCGCGCCTGAACTTGGTCTAAACCGCTTGTAAAGTTTATCAGCAGACATCTGTTGTGCAGGCACACATTTCACATGAAATATCCGGTTTTGCATTCTCAGATATTAAAGAAAAGTGAGATACAACAAAACTTACCTCTTCCAATATAATGAGATCTCTTTCTATCCACTCTTTCTATCCACTGTCTGCTTACACACTGGCACCTAAAATTATATAAAAAAATAAATAAGAAATGCGAATTTAGTATTTTAGTTTTAGTTTTATAGGTAACCAGGTCAGTATGTGGTACCTTTTACATATTTCTAGTTTTTGTTTTATATGTTACCTGGTGGGATATGTGAAACCCTTTTTATATATTTTTAGCTTTTGTTTTATACGTTACGAGGTGGCTAGGATAAACCCTTTTTATATAGTTTTAGTTTTTGTTTTATACGTTACGAGGTGGGTATGTGCAACCCTTTTAATATATTTTTGTTATTGTTTTATATGTTACGATGTGGGTATGTTAAACCCTTTATATATTTTTTAGTTTTTGGTTTTATATGTTACCAGGTGGGTATGTGAAACCCTTTTCATGTACTTTTATTTTTGGTTTTATATGTTACATAGTGGGTATGTGAAACCCAGTTTTATGTTGATTTTAAGTAACATATCCAACGCATGTATAACCCATTTTGTATGTCAGAAAGTAGTATCGCAAACTACATTCTGTATTTTCAAGTTTTCGGAGAACAACCATTGAACACATATGCCATAGGAAAGAACAGAGCGAGCAAAACCGCCGCCAAAAAATAACCGAATCAACGCAAAGCCATGACAACCCGAATATGGCTTTAGTACCATCTTACTCCAAATACTGCTCACAATAAATAAGAATAATAAGAATACAGACACATTTGTAACATAAATTTTATAAGCTCTTGCAGTGGCCCCGCCACATTAGTTTGTTGGGTCTTGTCTGTTTTTGTTTGTTGTTGTTTTTTTTATTGTTTTTTTGTTTGTTTGTTTGTTGTTTTTTGTTTTATTTTGTTTTATTTTTTTTTTGGGGGGGGGGGTTGTTTTGTTTTGTTGTTTGTTTTTTTTTGTTTTGTTTTTTTGTTTTGGTTAGTGCCATTGATGCACTAGACTTGGTGCGCAACACAAAAAAAGGAATTCTGAGCAAACGGAATATGTGCACATAAGGGAACGCAAGGCAGCGAATCGTAAAAAGTTTTAGTGGGATGTGACATTTGTGCCATTTTACCCCATTCCTAAACATAGGGAAGAAGTGCATCTTTCTCACATTTTGAAAAAAAATACACCAGCTGCAGCGCAAGTTTAAACGCAAATAGTACTTCGCTGTACCATATAGACGATAGAAAAAAAAAACTTACTGTAGACTGCAGACTCCAGATTCTTGAATCAACGTGGGCTTGTAGCTTCAAGGGCATTCAGTCAGGGCCTGAAAAATGAATAACTATATTTATATATGAGCAATGTCATCCAGGTCTACAGTGTTTGGCTAAGGTTAGCTAAAGAATGACAGTGTTTATTTTGATTAGATACTTCTATAGGATGTTGTCTGCTGATCATCTATGCAAATTGTCCACCCTGATCTGGATCCAAACTGTTTGCAAAGTGACCATATATAAATTTACTCTGAATTGATCAGGTAAAATAATGGAATAACAAATCATAGCTTACAAAATGTATGTGACCTAATTAGACAGTATTTAGACTATGTTCAGCTGGGTAAAGGCACATGCTGCATCTATAAAAGATCCAAGTCAGTCGAAAGT
The DNA here is from genome assembly GCA_964019695.1 of Loripinus fragilis. Classification (NCBI taxonomy): domain Eukaryota; kingdom Metazoa; phylum Mollusca; class Bivalvia; order Lucinida; family Lucinidae; genus Loripinus; species Loripinus fragilis. Next base: position 62,454,764 of record OZ026523.1, read on the forward strand.
AACAAGCAACTTTTATGATTGTCGGTTTTTCCTGGTCTCTTGTTTTGTTTCAAACATGAAAGCTCTACAGGTCTCCTAGTTGTATGCACATTTCATTAAAGTCTCAATTAAATCTGGATGTCCCTTTTATAATGAGGAGTTAGATTTTTAGAGGCTTTTTTTACCAAATATGGGCATGACAGCCATCTTGGTCATGTGACCAGCAGAACTGTTCTCAACAAACCCATTTGATCACCAAAAGGAGTCTCCATATGAAATTGGGAGTTCATTTGACCCAGTTGTTTCAGGAGTAGATGTTTGAAAATCTTGATGAACAGTTTGGATCCAGATCAGGCCCAAAAAATTTTCGCGCCTGAACTTGGTCTAAACCGCTTGTAAAGTTTATCAGCAGACATCTGTTGTGCAGGCACACATTTTACATGAAATATCCGGTTTTGCATTCTCAGATATTAAAGAAAAGTGAGATACAACAAAACTTACCTCTTCCAATATAATGAGATCTCTTTCTATCCACTCTTTCTATCCACTGTCTGCTTACACACTGGCACCTAAAATTATATAAAAAAATAAATAAGAAATGCGAATTTAGTATTTTAGTTTTAGTTTTATAGGTTACCAGGTCAGTATGTGGTACCTTTTACATATTTCTAGTTTTTGTTTTATATGTTACCTGGTGGGATATGTGAAACCCTTTTTATATATTTTTAGCTTTTGTTTTATACGTTACGAGGTGGCTATGATAAACCCTTTTTATATAGTTTTAGTTTTTGTTTTATACGTTACGAGGTGGGTATGTGCAACCCTTTTAATATATTTTTGTTATTGTTTTATATTTTACGATGTGGGTATGTTAAACCCTTTATATATTTTTTAGTTTTATATGTTACCAGGTGGGTATGTGAAACCCTTTTCATGTACTTTTATTTTTGGTTTTATATGTTACATAGTGGGTATGTGAAACCCAGTTTTATGTTGATTTTAAGTAACATATCCAACGCATGTATAACCCATTTTGTATGTCAGAAAGTAGTATCGCAAACTACATTCTGTATTTTCAAGTTTTCGGAGAACAACCATTGAACACATATGCCATAGGAAAGAACAGAGCGAGCAAAACCGCCGCCAAAAAATAACCGAATCAACGCAAAGCCATGACAACCCGAATATGGCTTTAGTACCATCTTACCCCAAATACTGCTCACAATAAATAAGAATAATAAGAAAACAGACACATTTGTAACATAAATTTTATAAGCTCTTGCAGTGGCCCCGCCACATTAGTTTGTTGGGTCTTGTCTGTTTTTGTTTGTTGTTGTTTTTTTTGTTGTTTTTTTGTTTGTTTGTTTGTTGTTGTTTTTTGTTTTATTTTGTTTTATTTTTTTTTTTTTTTTTTTGGGGGGGGGTTGTTTTGTTTTGTTGTTGTTTTTTTTTTGTTTTGTTTTTTTGTTTTGGTTAGTGCCATTGATGCACTAGACTTGGTGCGCAACACAAAAAAAGGAATTCTGAGCAAACGGAATATGTGCACATAAGGGAACGCAAGGCAGCGAATCGTAAAAAGTTTTAGTGGGATGTGACATTTGTGCCATTTTACCCCATTCCTAAACATAGGGAAGAAGTGCATCTTTCTCACATTTTGAAAAAAAATACACCAGCTGCAGCGCAAGTTTAAATGCAAATAGTACTTCGCTGTACCATATAGACGATAGAAAAAAAAAACTTACTGTAGACTGCAGACTCCAGATTCTTGAATCAACGTGGGCTTGTAGCTTCAAGGGCATTCAGTCAGGGCCTGAAAAATGAATAACTATATTTATATATGAGCAATGTCATCCAGGTCTACAGTGTTTGGCTAAGGTTAGCTAAAGAATGACAGTGTTTATTTTGATTAGATACTTCTATAGGATGTTGTCTGCTGATCATCTATGCAAATTGTCCACCCTGATCTGGATCCAAACTGTTTGCAAAGTGACCATATATAAATTTACTCTGAATTGATCAGGTAAAATAATGGAATAACAAATCATAGCTTACAAAATGTATGTGACCTAATTAGACAGTATTTAGACTATGTTCAGCTGGGTAAAGGCACATGCTGCATCTATAAAAGATCCAAGTCAGTCGAAAGTAACAAGCAACTTTTATGATTGTCGGTTTTTCCTGGTCTCTTGTTTTGTTTCAAACATGAAAGCTCTACAGGTCTCCTAGTTGTATGCACATTTCATTAAAGTCTCAATTAAATCTGGATGTCCCTTTTATAATGAGGAGTTAGATTTTTAGAGGCTTTTTTTACCAAATATGGGCATGACAGCCATCTTGGTCATGTGACCAGCAGAACTGTTCTCAACAAACCCATTTGATCACCAAAAGGAGTCTCCATATGAAATTGGGAGTTCATTTGACCCAGTTGTTTCAGGAGTAGATGTTTGAAAATCTTGATGAACAGTTTGGATCCAGATCAGGCCCAAAAAATTTTTGCGCCTGAACTTGGTCTAAACCGCTTGTAAAGTTTATCAGCAGACATCTGTTGTGCAGGCACACATTTCACATGAAATATCCGGTTTTGCATTCTCAGATATTAAAGAAAAGTGAGATACAACAAAACTTACCTCTTCCAATATAATGAGATCTCTTTCTATCCACTCTTTCTATCCACTGTCTGCTTACACACTGGCACCTAAAATTATATAAAAAAATAAATAAGAAATGCGAATTTAGTATTTTAGTTTTAGTTTTATAGGTTACCAGGTCAGTATGTGGTACCTTTTACATATTTCTAGTTTTTGTTTTATATGTTACCTGGTGGGATATGTGAAACCCTTTTTATATATTTTTAGCTTTTGTTTTATACGTTACGAGGTGGCTATGATAAACCCTTTTTATATAGTTTTAGTTTTTGTTTTATACGTTACGAGGTGGGTATGTGCAACCCTTTTAATATATTTTTGTTATTGTTTTATATGTTACGATGTGGGTATGTTAAACCCTTTATATATTTTTTAGTTTTTGGTTTTATATGTTACCAGGTGGGTATGTGAAACCCTTTTCATGTACTTTTATTTTTGGTTTTATATGTTACATAGTGGGTATGTGAAACCCAGTTTTATGTTGATTTTAAGTAACATATCCAACGCATGTATAACCCATTTTGTATGTCAGAAAGTAGTATCGCAAACTACATTCTGTATGTTCAAGTTTTCGGAGAACAACCATTGAACACATATGCCATAGGAAAGAACAGAGCGAGCAAAACCGCCGCCAAAAAATAACCGAATCAACGCAAAGCCATGACAACCCGAATATGGCTTTAGTACCATCTTACCCCAAATACTGCTCACAATAAATAAGAATAATAAGAATACAGACACATTTGTAACATAAATTTTATAAGCTCTTGCAGTGGCCCCGCCACATTAGTTTGTTGGGTCTTGTCTGTTTTTGTTTGTTGTTGTTTTTTTTATTGTTTTTTTGTTTGTTTGTTTGTTGTTGTTTTTTGTTTTATTTTGTTTTATTTATTTTTTTTTTGGGGGGGGGTTGTTTTGTTTTGTTGTTGTTGTTTTTTTGTTTTGTTTTTTTGTTTTGGTTAGTGCCATTGATGCACTAGACTTGGTGCGCAACACAAAAAAAGGAATTCTGAGCAAACGGAATATGTGCACATAAGGGAACGCAAGGCAGCGAATCGTAAAAAGTTTTAGTGGGATGTGACATTTGTGCCATTTTACCCCATTCCTAAACATAGGGAAGAAGTGCATCTTTCTCACATTTTGAAAAAAAATACACCAGCTGCAGCGCAAGTTTAAACGCAAATAGTACTTCGCTGTACCATATAGGCGATAGAAAAAAAACTTACTGTAGACTGCAGACTCCAGATTCTTGAATCAACGTGGGCTTGTAGCTTCAAGGGCATTCAGTCAGGGCCTGAAAAATGAATAACTATATTTATATATGAGCAATGTCATCCAGGTCTACAGTGTTTGGCTAAGGTTAGCTAAAGAATGACAGTGTTTATTTTGATTAGATACTTCTATAGGATGTTGTCTGCTGATCATCTATGCAAATTGTCCACCCTGATCTGGATCCAAACTGTTTGCAAAGTGACCATATATAAATTTACTCTGAATTGATCAGGTAAAATAATGGAATAACAAATCATAGCTTACAAAATGTATGTGACCTAATTAGACAGTATTTAGACTATGTTCAGCTGGGTAAAGGCACATGCTGCATCTATAAAAGATCCAAGTCAGTCGAAAGTAACAAGCAACTTTTATGATTGTCGGTTTTTCCTGGTCTCTTGTTTTGTTTCAAACATGAAAGCTCTACAGGTCTCCTAGTTGTATGCACATTTCATTAAAGTCTCAATTAAATCTGGATGTCCCTTTTATAATGAGGAGTTAGATTTTTAGAGGCTTTTTTTACCAAATATGGGCATGACAGCCATCTTGGTCATGTGACCAGCAGAACTGTTCTCAACAAACCCATTTGATCACCAAAAGGAGTCTCCATATGAAATTGGGAGTTCATTTGACCCAGTTGTTTCAGGAGTAGATGTTTGAAAATCTTGATGAACAGTTTGGATCCAGATCAGGCCCAAAAAATTTTCGCGCCTGAACTTGGTCTAAACCGCTTGTAAAGTTTATCAGCAGACATCTGTTGTGCAGGCACACATTTCACATGAAATATCCGGTTTTGCATTCTCAGATATTAAAGAAAAGTGAGATACAACAAAACTTACCTCTTCCAATATAATGAGATCTCTTTCTATCCACTCTTTCTATCCGCTGTCTGCTTACACACTGGCACCTAAAATTATATAAAAAAATAAATAAGAAATGCGAATTTAGTATTTTAGTTTTAGTTTTATAGGTTACCAGGTCAGTATGTGGTACCTTTTACATATTTCTAGTTTTTGTTTTATATGTTACCTGGTGGGATATGTGAAACCCTTTTTATATATTTTTAGCTTTTGTTTTATACGTTACGAGGTGGCTATGATAAACCCTTTTTATATAGTTTTAGTTTTTGTTTTATACGTTACGAGGTGGGTATGTGCAACCCTTTTAATATATTTTTGTTATTGTTTTATATGTTACGATGTGGGTATGTTAAACCCTTTATATATTTTTTAGTTTTTTGTTTTATATGTTACCAGGTGGGTATGTGAAACCCTTTTCATGTACTTTTATTTTTGGTTTTATATGTTACATAGTGGGTATGTGAAACCCAGTTTTATGTTGATTTTAAGTAACATATCCAACGCATGTATAACCCATTTTGTATGTCAGAAAGTAGTATCGCAAACTACATTCTGTATTTTCAAGTTTTCGGAGAACAACCATTGAACACATATGCCATAGGAAAGAACAGAGCGAGCAAAACCGCCGCCAAAAAATAACCGAATCAACGCAAAGCCATGACAACCCGAATATGGCTTTAGTACCATCTTACCCCAAATACTGCTCACAATAAATAAGAATAATAAGAATACAGACACATTTGTAACATAAATTTTATAAGCTCTTGCAGTGGCCCCGCCACATTAGTTTGTTGGGTCTTGTCTGTTTTTGTTTGTTGTTGTTTTTTTTATTGTTTTTTTGTTTGTTTGTTTGTTGTTGTTTTTTGTTTTATTTTGTTTTATTTATTTTTTTTTGGGGGGGGGGTTGTTTTGTTTTGTTGTTGTTGTTTTTTTGTTTTGTTTTTTTGTTTTGGTTAGTGCCATTGATGCACTAGACTTGGTGCGCAACACAAAAAAAGGAATTCTGAGCAAACGGAATATGTGCACATAAGGGAACGCAAGGCAGCGAATCGTAAAAAGTTTTAGTGGGATGTGACATTTGTGCCATTTTACCCCATTCCTAAACATAGGGAAGAAGTGCATCTTTCTCACATTTTGAAAAAAAATACACCAGCTGCAGCGCAAGTTTAAACGCAAATAGTACTTCGCTGTACCATATAGACGATAGAAAAAAAAAACTTACTGTAGACTGCAGACTCCAGATTCTTGAATCAACGTGGGCTTGTAGCTTCAAGGGCATTCAGTCAGGGCCTGAAAAATGAATAACTATATTTATATATGAGCAATGTCATCCAGGTCTACAGTGTTTGGCTAAGGTTAGCTAAAGAATGACAGTGTTTATTTTGATTAGATACTTCTATAGGATGTTGTCTGCTGATCATCTATGCAAATTGTCCACCCTGATCTGGATCCAAACTGTTTGCAAAGTGACCATATATAAATTTACTCTGAATTGATCAGGTAAAATAATGGAATAACAAATCATAGCTTACAAAATGTATGTGACCTAATTAGACAGTATTTAGACTATGTTCAGCTGGGTAAAGGCACATGCTGCATCTATAAAAGATCCAAGTCAGTCGAAAGTAACAAGCAACTTTTATGATTGTCGGTTTTTCCTGGTCTCTTGTTTTGTTTCAAACATGAAAGCTCTACAGGTCTCCTAGTTGTATGCACATTTCATTAAAGTCTCAATTAAATCTGGATGTCCCTTTTATAATGAGGAGTTAGATTTTTAGAGGCTTTTTTTACCAAATATGGGCATGACAGCCATCTTGGTCATGTGACCAGCAGAACTGTTCTCAACAAACCCATTTGATCACCAAAAGGAGTCTCCATATGAAATTGGGAGTTCATTTGACCCAGTTGTTTCAGGAGTAGATGTTTGAAAATCTTGATGAACAGTTTGGATCCAGATCAGGCCCAAAAAATTTTCGCGCCTGAACTTGGTCTAAACCGCTTGTAAAGTTTATCAGCAGACATCTGTTGTGCAGGCACACATTTCACATGAAATATCCGGTTTTGCATTCTCAGATATTAAAGAAAAGTGAGATACAACAAAACTTACCTCTTCCAATATAATGAGATCTCTTTCTATCCACTCTTTCTATCCACTGTCTGCTTACACACTGGCACCTAAAATTATATAAAAAAATAAATAAGAAATGCGAATTTAGTATTTTAGTTTTAGTTTTATAGGTTACCAGGTCAGTATGTGGTACCTTTTACATATTTCTAGTTTTTGTTTTATATGTTACCTGGTGGGATATGTGAAACCCTTTTTATATATTTTTAGCTTTTGTTTTATACGTTACGAGGTGGCTATGATAAACCCTTTTTATATAGTTTTAGTTTTTGTTTTATACGTTACGAGGTGGGTATGTGCAACCCTTTTAATATATTTTTGTTATTGTTTTATATGTTACGATGTGGGTATGTTAAACCCTTTATATATTTTTTAGTTTTTGGTTTTATATGTTACCAGGTGGGTATGTGAAACCCTTTTCATGTACTTTTATTTTTGGTTTTATATGTTACATAGTGGGTATGTGAAACCCAGTTTTATGTTGATTTTAAGTAACATATCCAACGCATGTATAACCCATTTTGTATGTCAGAAAGTAGTATCGCAAACTACATTCTGTATTTTCAAGTTTTCGGAGAACAACCATTGAACACATATGCCATAGGAAAGAACAGAGCGAGCAAAACCGCCGCCAAAAAATAACCGAATCAACGCAAAGCCATGACAACCCGAATATGGCTTTAGTACCATCTTACCCCAAATACTGCTCACAATAAATAAGAATAATAAGAATACAGACACATTTGTAACATAAATTTTATAAGCTCTTGCAGTGGCCCCGCCACATTAGTTTGTTGGGTCTTGTCTGTTTTTGTTTGTTGTTGTTTTTTTTATTGTTTTTTTGTTTGTTTGTTTGTTGTTGTTTTTTGTTTTATTTTGTTTTATTTATTTTTTTTTTGGGGGGGGGTTGTTTTGTTTTGTTGTTGTTGTTTTTTTGTTTTGTTTTTTTGTTTTGGTTAGTGCCATTGATGCACTAGACTTGGTGCGCAACACAAAAAAAGGAATTCTGAGCAAACGGAATATGTGCACATAAGGGAACGCAAGGCAGCGAATCGTAAAAAGTTTTAGTGGGATGTGACATTTGTGCCATTTTACCCCATTCCTAAACATAGGGAAGAAGTGCATCTTTCTCACATTTTGAAAAAAAATACACCAGCTGCAGCGCAAGTTTAAACGCAAATAGTACTTCGCTGTACCATATAGACGATAGAAAAAAAAAACTTACTGTAGACTGCAGACTCCAGATTCTTGAATCAACGTGGGCTTGTAGCTTCAAGGGCATTCAGTCAGGGCCTGAAAAATGAATAACTATATTTATATATGAGCAATGTCATCCAGGTCTACAGTGTTTGGCTAAGGTTAGCTAAAGAATGACAGTGTTTATTTTGATTAGATACTTCTATAGGATGTTGTCTGCTGATCATCTATGCAAATTGTCCACCCTGATCTGGATCCAAACTGTTTGCAAAGTGACCATATATAAATTTACTCTGAATTGATCAGGTAAAATAATGGAATAACAAATCATAGCTTACAAAATGTATGTGACCTAATTAGACAGTATTTAGACTATGTTCAGCTGGGTAAAGGCACATGCTGCATCTATAAAAGATCCAAGTCAGTCGAAAGTAACAAGCAACTTTTATGATTGTCGGTTTTTCCTGGTCTCTTGTTTTGTTTCAAACATGAAAGCTCTACAGGTCTCCTAGTTGTATGCACATTTCATTAAAGTCTCAATTAAATCTGGATGTCCCTTTTATAATGAGGAGTTAGATTTTTAGAGGCTTTTTTTACCAAATATGGGCATGACAGCCATCTTGGTCATGTGACCAGCAGAACTGTTCTCAACAAACCCATTTGATCACCAAAAGGAGTCTCCATATGAAATTGGGAGTTCATTTGACCCAGTTGTTTCAGGAGTAGATGTTTGAAAATCTTGATGAACAGTTTGGATCCAGATCAGGCCCAAAAAATTTTCGCGCCTGAACTTGGTCTAAACCGCTTGTAAAGTTTATCAGCAGACATCTGTTGTGCAGGCACACATTTCACATGAAATATCCGGTTTTGCATTCTCAGATATTAAAGAAAAGTGAGATACAACAAAACTTACCTCTTCCAATATAATGAGATCTCTTTCTATCCACTCTTTCTATCCACTGTCTGCTTACACACTGGCACCTAAAATTATATAAAAAAATAAATAAGAAATGCGAATTTAGTATTTTAGTTTTAGTTTTATAGGTTACCAGGTCAGTATGTGGTACCTTTTACATATTTCTAGTTTTTGTTTTATATGTTACCTGGTGGGATATGTGAAACCCTTTTTATATATTTTTAGCTTTTGTTTTATACGTTACGAGGTGGCTATGATAAACCCTTTTTATATAGTTTTAGTTTTTGTTTTATACGTTACGAGGTGGGTATGTGCAACCCTTTTAATATATTTTTGTTATTGTTTTATATGTTACGATGTGGGTATGTTAAACCCTTTATATATTTTTTAGTTTTTGGTTTTATATGTTACCAGGTGAGTATGTGAAACCCTTTTCATGTACTTTTATTTTTGGTTTTATATGTTACATAGTGGGTATGTGAAACCCAGTTTTATGTTGATTTTAAGTAACATATCCAACGCATGTATAACCCATTTTGTATGTCAGAAAGTAGTATCGCAAACTACATTCTGTATTTTCAAGTTTTCGGAGAACAACCATTGAACACATATGCCATAGGAAAGAACAGAGCGAGCAAAACCGCCGCCAAAAAATAACAGAATCAACGCAAAGCCATGACAACCCGAATATGGCTTTAGTACCATCTTACCCCAAATACTGCTCACAATAAATAAGAATAATAAGAATACAGACACATTTGTAACATAAATTTTATAAGCTCTTGCAGTGGCCCCGCCACATTAGTTTGTTGGGTCTTGTCTGTTTTTGTTTGTTGTTGTTTTTTTTATTGTTTTTTTGTTTGTTTGTTTGTTGTTGTTTTTTGTTTTATTTTGTTTTATTTTTTTTTTTTTGGGGGGGGGGGTTGTTTTGTTTTGTTGTTGTTGTTTTTTTGTTTTGTTTTTTTGTTTTGGTTAGTGCCATTGATGCACTAGACTTGGTGCGCAACACAAAAAAAGGAGTTCTGAGCAAACGGAATATGTGCACATAAGGGAACGCAAGGCAGCGAATCGTAAAATGTTTTAGTGGGATGTGACATTTGTGCCATTTTACCCCATTCCTAAACATAGGGAAGAAGTGCATCTTTCTCACATTTTGAAAAAAAATACACCAGCTGCAGCGCAAGTTTAAACGCAAATAGTACTTCGCTGTACCATATAGACGATAGAAAAAAAAACTTACTGTAGACTGCAGACTCCAGATTCTTGAATCAACGTGGGCTTGTAGCTTCAAGGGCATTCAGTCAGGGCCTGAAAAATGAATAACTATATTTATATATGAGCAATGTCATCCAGGTCTACAGTGTTTGGCTAAGGTTAGCTAAAGAATGACAGTGTTTATTTTGATTAGATACTTCTATAGGATGTTGTCTGCTGATCATCTATGCAAATTGTCCACCCTGATCTGGATCCAAACTGTTTGCAAAGTGACCATATATAAATTTACTCTGAATTGATCAGGTAAAATAATGGAATAACAAATCATAGCTTACAAAATGTATGTGACCTAATTAGACAGTATTTAGACTATGTTCAGCTGGGTAAAGGCACATGCTGCATCTATAAAAGATCCAAGTCAGTCGAAAGTAACAAGCAACTTTTATGATTGTCGGTTTTTCCTGGTCTCTTGTTTTGTTTCAAACATGAAAGCTCTACAGGTCTCCTAGTTGTATGCACATTTCATTAAAGTCTCAATTAAATCTGGATGTCCCTTTTATAATGAGGAGTTAGATTTTTAGAGGCTTTTTTTACCAAATATGGGCATGACAGCCATCTTGGTCATGTGACCAGCAGAACTGTTCTCAACAAACCCATTTGATCACCAAAAGGAGTCTCCATATGAAATTGGGAGTTCATTTGACCCAGTTGTTTCAGGAGTAGATGTTTGAAAATCTTGATGAACAGTTTGGATCCAGATCAGGCCCAAAAAATTTTCGCGCCTGAACTTGGTCTAAACCGCTTGTAAAGTTTATCAGCAGACATCTGTTGTGCAGGCACACATTTCACATGAAATATCCGGTTTTGCATTCTCAGATATTAAAGAAAAGTGAGATACAACAAAACTTACCTCTTCCAATATAATGAGATCTCTTTCTATCCACTCTTTCTATCCACTGTCTGCTTACACACTGGCACCTAAAATTATATAAAAAAATAAATAAGAAATGCGAATTTAGTATTTTAGTTTTAGTTTTATAGGTTACCAGGTCAGTATGTGGTACCTTTTACATATTTCTAGTTTTTGTTTTATATGTTACCTGGTGGGATATGTGAAACCCTTTTTATATATTTTTAGCTTTTGTTTTATACGTTACGAGGTGGCTATGATAAACCCTTTTTATATAGTTTTAGTTTTTGTTTTATACGTTACGAGGTGGGTATGTGCAACCCTTTTAATATATTTTTGTTATTGTTTTATATGTTACGATGTGGGTATGTTAAACCCTTTATATATTTTTTAGTTTTTGGTTTTATATGTTACCAGGTGGGTATGTGAAACCCTTTTCATGTACTTTTATTTTTGGTTTTATATGTTACATAGTGGGTATGTGAAACCCAGTTTTATGTTGATTTTAAGTAACATATCCAACGCATGTATAACCCATTTTGTATGTCAGAAAGTAGTATCGCAAACTACATTCTGTATTTTCAAGTTTTCGGAGAACAACCATTGAACACATATGCCATAGGAAAGAACAGAGCGAGCAAAACCGCCGCCAAAAAATAACCGAATCAACGCAAAGCCATGACAACCCGAATATGGCTTTAGTACCATCTTACCCCAAATACTGCTCACAATAAATAAGAATAATAAGAATACAGACACATTTGTAACATAAATTTTATAAGCTCTTGCAGTGGCCCCGCCACATTAGTTTGTTGGGTCTTGTCTGTTTTTGTTTGTTGTTGTTTTTTTTATTGTTTTTTTGTTTGTTTGTTTGTTGTTGTTTTTTGTTTTATTTTGTTTTATTTATTTTTTTTTGGGGGGGGGGGGTTGTTTTGTTTTGTTGTTGTTGTTTTTTTGTTTTGTTTTTTTGTTTTGGTTAGTGCCATTGATGCACTAGACTTGGTGCGCAACACAAAAAAAGGAATTCTGAGCAAACGGAATATGTGCACATAAGGGAACGCAAGGCAGCGAATCGTAAAAAGTTTTAGTGGGATGTGACATTTGTGCCATTTTACCCCATTCCTAAACATAGGGAAGAAGTGCATCTTTCTCACATTTTGAAAAAAAATACACCAGCTGCAGCGCAAGTTTAAACGCAAATAGTACTTTGCTGTACCATATAGACGATAGAAAAAAAAAACTTACTGTAGACTGCAGACTCCAGATTCTTGAATCAACGTGGGCTTGTAGCTTCAAGGGCATTCAGTCAGGGCCTGAAAAATGAATAACTATATTTATATATGAGCAATGTCATCCAGGTCTACAGTGTTTGGCTAAGGTTAGCTAAAGAATGACAGTGTTTATTTTGATTAGATACTTCTATAGGATGTTGTCTGCTGATCATCTATGCAAATTGTCCACCCTGATCTGGATCCAAACTGTTTGCAAAGTGACCATATATAAATTTACTCTGAATTGATCAAGTAAAATAATGGAATAACAAATCATAGCTTACAAAATGTATGTGACCTAATTAGACAGTATTTAGACTATGTTCAGCTGGGTAAAGGCACATGCTGCATCTATAAAAGATCCAAGTCAGTCGAAAGTAACAAGCAACTTTTATGATTGTCGGTTTTTCCTGGTCTCTTGTTTTGTTTCAAACATGAAAGCTCTACAGGTCTCCTAGTTGTATGCACATTTCATTAAAGTCTCAATTAAATCTGGATGTCCCTTTTATAATGAGGAGTTAGATTTTTAGAGGCTTTTTTTACCAAATATGGGCATGACAGCCATCTTGGTCATGTGACCAGCAGAACTGTTCTCAACAAACCCATTTGATCACCAAAAGGAGTCTCCATATGAAATTGGGAGTTCATTTGACCCAGTTGTTTCAGGAGTAGATGTTTGAAAATCTTGATGAACAGTTTGGATCCAGATCAGGCCCAAAAAATTTTCGCGCCTGAACTTGGTCTAAACCGCTTGTAAAGTTTATCAGCAGACATCTGTTGTGCAGGCACACATTTCACATGAAATATCCGGTTTTGCATTCTCAGATATTAAAGAAAAGTGAGATACAACAAAACTTACCTCTTCCAATATAATGAGATCTCTTTCTATCCACTCTTTCTATCCACTGTCTGCTTACACACTGGCACCTAAAATTATATAAAAAAATAAATAAGAAATGCGAATTTAGTATTTTAGTTTTAGTTTTATAGGTTACCAGGTCAGTATGTGGTACCTTTTACATATTTCTAGTTTTTGTTTTATATGTTACCTGGTGGGATATGTGAAACCCTTTTTATATATTTTTAGCTTTTGTTTTATACGTTACGAGGTGGCTATGATAAACCCTTTTTATATAGTTTTAGTTTTTGTTTTATACGTTACGAGGTGGGTATGTGCAACCCTTTTAATATATTTTTGTTATTGTTTTATATGTTACGATGTGGGTATGTTAAACCCTTTATATATTTTTTAGTTTTTGGTTTTATATGTTACCAGGTGGGTATGTGAAACCCTTTTCATGTACTTTTATTTTTGGTTTTATATGTTACATAGTGGGTATGTGAAACCCAGTTTTATGTTGATTTTAAGTAACATATCCAACGCATGTATAACCCATTTTGTATGTCAGAAAGTAGTATCGCAAACTACATTCTGTATTTTCAAGTTTTCGGAGAACCAACCATTGAACACATATGCCATAGGAAAGAACAGAGCGAGCAAAACCGCCGCCAAAAAATAACCGAATCAACGCAAAGCCATGACAACCCGAATATGGCTTTAGTACCATCTTACCCCAAATACTGCTCACAATAAATAAGAATAATAAGAATACAGACACATTTGTAACATAAATTTTATAAGCTCTTGCAGTGGCCCCGCCACATTAGTTTGTTGGGTCTTGTCTGTTTTTGTTTGTTGTTGTTTTTTTTATTGTTTTTTTGTTTGTTTGTTTGTTGTTGTTTTTTGTTTTATTTTGTTTTATTTTTTTTTTTTTGGGGGGGGGGGGTTGTTTTGTTTTGTTGTTGTTGTTTTTTTGTTTTGTTTTTTTGTTTTGGTTAGTGCCATTGATGCACTAGACTTGGTGCGCAACACAAAAAAAGGAATTCTGAGCAAACGGAATATGTGCACATAAGGGAACGCAAGGCAGCGAATCGTAAAAAGTTTTAGTGGGATGTGACATTTGTGCCATTTTACCCCATTCCTAAACATAGGGAAGAAGTGCATCTTTCTCACATTTTGAAAAAAAATACACCAGCTGCAGCGCAAGTTTAAACGCAAATAGTACTTCGCTGTACCATATAGACGATAGAAAAAAAAAACTTACTGTAGACTGCAGACTCCAGATTCTTGAATCAACGTGGGCTTGTAGCTTCAAGGGCATTCAGTCAGGGCCTGAAAAATGAATAACTATATTTATATATGAGCAATGTCATCCAGGTCTACAGTGTTTGGCTAAGGTTAGCTAAAGAATGACAGTGTTTATTTTGATTAGATACTTCTATAGGATGTTGTCTGCTGATCATCTATGCAAATTGTCCACCCTGATCTGGATCCAAACTGTTTGCAAAGTGACCATATATAAATTTACTCTGAATTGATCAGGTAAAATAATGGAATAACAAATCATAGCTTACAAAATGTATGTGACCTAATTAGACAGTATTTAGACTATGTTCAGCTGGGTAAAGGCACATGCTGCATCTATAAAAGATCCAAGTCAGTCGAAAGTAACAAGCAACTTTTATGATTGTCGGTTTTTCCTGGTCTCTTGTTTTGTTTCAAACATGAAAGCTCTACAGGTCTCCTAGTTGTATGCACATTTCATTAAAGTCTCAATTAAATCTGGATGTCCCTTTTATAATGAGGAGTTAGATTTTTAGAGGCTTTTTTTACCAAATATGGGCATGACAGCCATCTTGGTCATGTGACCAGCAGAACTGTTCTCAACAAACCCATTTGATCACCAAAAGGAGTCTCCATATGAAATTGGGAGTTCATTTGACCCAGTTGTTTCAGGAGTAGATGTTTGAAAATCTTGATGAACAGTTTGGATCCAGATCAGGCCCAAAAAATTTTCGCGCCTGAACTTGGTCTAAACCGCTTGTAAAGTTTATCAGCAGACATCTGTTGTGCAGGCACACATTTCACATGAAATATCCGGTTTTGCATTCTCAGATATTAAAGAAAAGTGAGATACAACAAAACCTATATCTTTTTAACGTCCTCACAAATTTGGCTAGCATGTAGGGTATATGGATAAATGGATATGATTACGAAAACAAAGAGAAAAAAGCTTCACACAAAACAATGAGTCCTCCATTTTATCCTTCAGTGTATCAAAACAACAACCACAAGATTTTCTACCCTGATGTTCAATGAAAACGCACCACCTACAAAATGACTATATCTTTTTAACGTCCTAACATTTTATTTTTGCAATTGCGTCTTATTGTACTATAACAATTCTGTAAGTTACTGATAGGTCTTTAAAACCGAATGATCACTTATGACAGGTGCTGGAACCATTTAATAAAACAGCCGTCAAAAACAGAAAGTCACAGAACCAGCCATCGAATGTGTTTCAAAAGCATTATTCTCGCATTTTTGGTAGAAATTGCAAAGAATCTCTAAATTGATAGCCAGGAATTATCATCTTGCCTTGAAAGCGACTATAACGTCACAATGTGACGTCACTAGCATAATTTTGACTAGGCGTAAAATCGAGACATTCAAGGAATCCTCTTTTTACTGATGCAAAATTATGACAAGGTTGTCCCAAGAAGATTTTTTGCTCGTGTAGCGGGTCGTTAACATCGATGGAGCGTAGGTATTAACGTTTTTTGGATAAACGTCAATCTCTAAAAGCTCGTATACACAAACCTAAGAGTATCTGTGTTGAACTTAATGATACATAATACTCGCACTAACAGATGAACACAAATCTTAGAAGATTTAAAACGCTAGCGTTGCAAACAATGGCTGGCGACGCGCTCAAAGTTGACGTAAATGATGCAACGTCAAATTTTTAGAGGATTTGTATGACGTTCTGTATGTGTGTGAGTTTGTACGACGGAAATAAGCATTGCGTAGAACACCTGGACTGTAGAAATCGCAATTAAACATTTTACGTCAAGTTTTGTCAGACCACTCCATATTTAAGCTTACATAGTGACATTGTTCGCGTTTGTGTATCGTTAGCTGTTGCGTCACAACTGTCAAAGTTGTGGCGAAATGACAGGGGATCTACTGGCAAACAGAAAACATTTAAACGAGATTTTGGGGTTCTTTTTGTATAGCCAAAAATGCGAAAACGCAATTTTGAGGCTTACGTTACGTCATGCGTTAACGGAGTCACTGGAATTATAATTTTTGTGCGCAAACGTCGCATTTGTCCTAAACAATAATTATAAATAACACAATTTTGAACAGCTTTTGATAGGACACAAATATGCACATCGGAAGAGTGGTGCGTTTTCATTGGACATGAGTGTATTAAAGAAAAGTGAGATACAATCATTTTTATTCAAAGTTTAATAGATTAATCTGTAAGCAAACAAATTTGGCCCTGATCAGGTGCTGCGTTCTTCGTTGTCTGATCTGGGTCTGCATTGTTTGCCTATATCCTACAAAAGGGTTTCTATGCTTATATGGATTGAAACTTCGATCTTTGACAGTTATGACTTGCTTAGGCGTAACCAGAGGCTTTATCATGTTGAAGCCCACCAAATAAAATGTAGAATTACGAGATATCTGACCTAGTTACTTTACTTTTCAGATAGTGTATTATAACAAAGGCGCAGATCAGACTGTGGGGATGCGCAGGCTGGTCTGCACCTTTGTTGTTCGCAAGCACCAACATAAGGTTTCTAGTTTACGCATGGCTATGCGCCTGACATGTACTCACAATATAACAATAGTCAACCTGGTCAAGTTAGTGGCATCCATTTGATGTTTGGCATCCATTTGATGTTTGGCATCCTGGTTTCGCATTTCGGTTCCAGTTGCAGGACCATCCGTCCAACTTCATTTAGTTGAAATTTACACGTACTTATAGTTTTGATTGGCAAATATGACATTTTTGACCGTGTAACAGAATATATTAGAAAATCGTCCACCCCCAAAATCCGAAAATCCGAATCTATTATTGAGCTCTGAAACAGGAAACGCACAATAAATTATATTAAACGCTCACAACCTACGTCACATTCTACGTCATAGCAAGCGACTTCGGTTGCTTGATTTGAATGCCATGTTGACAAGTCAGTTCAATTCAGTGCAGGCTTGTATTTATGGTGTTGTGTAAGACTTTATAAGTAGGTTGATATGTTATATACCTTTAACCCTTTGTATACCAGAAACCCCTAAACGGGTACTTTGGCAAACAATGAAGACTTAGATGAAATGCATTTCATCAGGGTCTGCTCTGTTTGCTAAGATTAAAACAATCTTTAGGGAAGAAGTACATCATACTCTAGACAATAGTACCTGTGACCCCATAATGTACACAATGGGTAGTCTCATATATAGTATATTAGTATGTATGGGAAAATCCACCAGGATCCAAAGGGTTAATAATATACTTAAAAACAAAAGAAATGCATATTTCAATTACTGGATTCGGGTGCTAATAATAATCAAGTTGTGTGAAAGATACCTATGGTGCATGGAACATTTAAACGAATCCGTATTAAACGGTTGGCTCTTCAGAGTAATGCTAATAAAGGGGGGGGGGGGCTCTGAGCATTATACAACCATTCATAATTAACACAAACTTCCGAGACGCTGTATAAAAAGAAACAAATAACGCATTTTAATGAAATTCACTCTGTGTCTTAATCCGCCATATGTGCTATTTCGGGACTGGGCGGGTTTGAACTCACGACCCCTGGATCTGCAGTCAGAAAACGGGAAGTGTGCCAAAGACTAACTTATAAGTGCCCAAGCAATTGTTTTAGTTGGTTCCGTGAGACAATACCCAACTTGATACTCTTGATATCTACCACAATGTACCAGACGTCCTTGCATATTTGTTTTCAAGATCAATATAAATAATACTGAAAATGAAGATTTTTTGGTCTGAAGTATATCTCCTAAAGCAATGATTTTAAGTTGTACACCGTTTTCTAATTTGTTACATTAAGCTGTGCCAATATGCAGTGAAATCTGATTCAAACCTGGCTCTTTCAACGTTCAGTACTGTTTTTGCGTTATTTTACATTATTTTGAAAACAGTATTTATTTACTGTGTAACGAGGAATAAAGTGGGATGGAGCCAGTCTTTGAGCCCGGTTCAACGTATTATATTATTCAGGGTATAATTTCATTATGGTTTCAAATGTTAGATAAGTGTTTCAAATGTTAAAATGCGGTGTTTTTTTTTTTTGCTGTCAAGCATTTATTCCAAACTGAAAAAATAGTTGATAATATCGAAAAACACTTGGACCAAATATTTGTTCAGAGAGATGAGGGTGTGTATTCCGTAAATACAACCGCCAATAAAAACCCGAGTCGGTGGGACAGAGAGTTAACCCATTTAAGCCGAATGGAATTTCCCACTATTATCAATTGGACCATTCCATTTCCGTTTTAAGGGTTGTTGGGTGGTGTTTTTCATTTTTATAGAACATTCTGTAAGCAAACAATGGAGAACCTGATTAGACGCCTTGTTCCGATTCTGCATTGTTTGCATGTCCCACAAAAAGGACACTAGGCATATATGTTAGATTAAAGAGAGAAAAAATACAAATTCGTAGTCCCTTCCAGTGACGTAGGTTGTGGTCCTTGTTAAATGTTCATCGCAAATGCAGAGGCCATGTGGCGGAATAAGCTATGAAGCTATCGGGCAATTTTGAACATTGTATTTATCTACTTTGATATACGTACATGGATGTGTATTCAGGGCCGTCGCCGCATATTAAAAAGTGGTCCGGCGGAGGAAATCATCGAGTGCGGACGGCACGAGAGTTGGAGAGCACGAGAGTGGGACCCTTCCCCCCTCTCGTTAGTGGGGTTAGGGGGTCTCCCCCGAAAAAAAAAATCAATTTTTAGCGCTTCTATGTGCGTTTTTTAATAAGGTTTTATGCGTTTGGGACCAGATTTCAGTCGCGATTTTTTGCTAGAAAAGATATTTCTTGGCGCGTGAGAAAACCGAATGCTAAACAAAATCGTTTTCAGATAGTCACGATTTTTTTAAAACTTTTTTCTTCAGCATATTTCTTAGAAATTATATCACCTATGTTGCCGCAGGTTTTGGCAAAGTACTTTAAGCACTAATCCTTGGTTGTCATGGGCAGATCCAGAGGGGGGACAGGGGGTCCTGACACCCCCCCCCCCCCACCTTTAAAAATCACAAAAAATAGGTTTCTAAGCAATAATGGTCCAGATCTCTTGAAAAATCACCAGCTACCAAACCAGCATTCAATGTTGGGCCATTATCGCGTTTCGCTGGCTGGCCGATGATGGTCCGCCTATAGTGGTATTTTGATCCTCTCTCCCCTCATCACCTAAAAAAATCAAAGTTGGACATCCCCTGACATAACTTTCTGGATCCGCGCATGGTTGTACTTCAATGAGTTGTATTTTCGAAAAGATATACATAAGCGTCTTTTCAATTAGTACACCCGTTACTTTAAGGATGCAGAAGGCTTCATCTAGATTTTAGCTGCACAACTTTCCTTGATGAGTTCCCTTGTCGATAGGCATAACGTGAGATCTTTGGCTTTGAACATCGTAATGAAGCCAGTGCCTACTGTCGAACTACGACGGCTAAACCCTTCTTAAAGTCGAATGAACGTTTGGGGAACCGAAACGTCTTGGGCTGAATTGGAACAGGCAGAACTTGTATATCCGTAACGGAATGAATTGTAACAACACATGCCCACGATGCTCGTCACATTGAAAGATACTTAGTCGCTCGACATGTTATTTAGAAGAAGAAAAAATGTCAATTTGAGGGAAATGAAACTGGCGCATAGAAATTGTCTGGGTCCCAATGCGAGAAGACCTGTCTTCGGGGTTTACGGCCATGCAAGACACAAACCAACCTGCTCAGTTACAGAGAGTACATGTAGCTAGAAAGCTGAAATTTTGTGTGTAGCAAGTATATCAATTATACTTTCAAGAGGGCGAACAACAAAGGCACTGATCAGGCTGCGTGGATGTGTAGGTTGGTCTGCGCCTTTAATCTTCGAATGCAACTACGTCAGGTTTTCTCTCGACACGGCTCATAAGTATGATAACTATCATTATAATAATTGCATTGTTTTTCAATGTTTTCACACCTTGGCTAGGTCGGTCCATGGATGACACGCGCAACGAGCGTTATTGATGATTGCATCAATAAATTAAAAATCAGAGGTAAGCACAAAGAAAAATTAGCCAAAACGAGAAAAAAAGGACACGGCGGAAAGCATACTCGTCCAAAAAAGTGGTGCGGCGCTCGCCGTCCTGCCGGACCGGCGACGACGGCCTTGGTATTCCATCATTATAGCACTTATAATGCGCCCTAGATTTTGACCAGCCCCACCCAGAGCCAAGCAAACCGAGTCTGAAGTAACGGTGTAAATGGCAACCCTCCAAGGTCACTATGGTCCGAATATGAACGCTTTCCGATACACACACCACTGGTTTTGTTTGATTTGATTCTTTACGTCCCATCAACCATCTTTCAGTTTAACAGGGACAGGTCTTCCTGGGCTGAACCAGTACTAAGCTACATTGTAGGATAAATGTATGTCTTGCTCAAGGACCACGACGCAGTGACGCCGGTGAGGCTCGAACCCGCGGCCCTTCGGTCTCGAGCCAAGCACTCTACCACTGAGCCACTGCGCTCCCTACACACATCACTGGAGAAACTAACCAAAACAATATCAACGGAAGAACGAACATACGAACGGAAAGACGAAAACTAGATATAGATACCTGGGGTATAATAATTTTGGGATACAGTAAAACCTGTCTAAACGGCCATTCTCAAAAAGACAAAAAAATGATTTTCAAGACCCATTATCGCTTAATGCAGGTCAAAAGTATTGCAGAATGCTCCAATGGGACCATTCTGCAATACTTTTGACCTTCATTAAGCTTCATGTACCAATTGTCATCGAGACCCTTGCTTTGATTTTTTTAGTGGCCGTTTTAGCCAGGTTTTACTGTTAGATTCAGAAAATGCCGGATACTGGAAACTGGTCATATGTCGATAATCCTTGCAAACAGCTTGGACCCAGATCGAGTCCGGCAAAATGTAGGACCTGATCTAGACCCAAGC
The DNA here is from genome assembly GCA_964019695.1 of Loripinus fragilis. NCBI lineage: Eukaryota > Metazoa > Mollusca > Bivalvia > Lucinida > Lucinidae > Loripinus > Loripinus fragilis. Next base: position 62,476,198 of record OZ026523.1, read on the forward strand.
TGTTTGTCAGTGATGATATTAATGAAAGAATGTTTTGAAAGTTAATTTTTTGAAAGATCAGCATGAATCATCACGAACAAATCTTGACAGTTTTGTTTGATTTGATTCTTTACGTCCCACCAACAATCTTTCAGTTAAACAGGGGCGGGTCTTCCTGGGTTGAACCAGTACTAAGCTAGCATTAATGTTCTTGCACAAGGACACAATTCAGTGACGCCGGTGAGGCTCGAACCCGCGGCCCCTCGGTCTCGAGTCAAGCACTCTACCACTGAGCCACTGCGCTCCCAAAATCTCGACAGTAACTGCAGAATATTGGAGAATGTCCCTATTGATAAAAAAATTGATACCTCGAAACAAAAATCCTTGCCCGATGAACAGAGAGGGTGCGCTTTGGGTTGGCTCTATAAGATTAACCCTTAAAGCGCCAAGAAAAAAAATGCATCTAAAAATGTTGTTGCTGCAAATATTCGCCTAACATTACCGACGAAATAAGTATAGAACCAAACAGCGTGGACCCAGAACAGGCTGCTCCTATAGGAGCAGTCTGATCTGGGTCCACACTGTTTGCAATTGAGGCTTCTTAAACATTTCAGCAGACGAGAAAAGCAGATGACTTTTGTTGCAATTGGCACAGTAAGGGTTAATACGCGGATCCAGAAAGTTTCTTCAGTGGGGTTCCAAGTGCAAAGTTTCGACAACTTTGTTGTATCATCAACTTCTTGTACAGAGTTAGAGGGAGGGGTCTGTGCCAGTGTAACTAAAAGAAATCCTATCCAGTAAACAAAGCGGACCATTGAAATGGCATTTCGCTGGCGGGCCGAAGGTGACCATACATTGAACGCTGGCTGAAAAGCATTGTGATTTTCCAAGGGTTCCGGAGCAGTTTTCTTAGAAAACCTATAGCCTTTGTTTATCTAGACATAGTTCGCCCCGGCTTTTTTTTTGTTTGATTTGATTCTTCCTGGGTTTAACCAGTACTAAGCTAGGATAAATGTGTCTTGCTCAAGGACCACAACGCAGTGACGCCGGTGAGGCTCGAATCCGCTACCCTTCGGTCTCGAGTCAAGCACTCTACCACTGAGCCACTGCGCTCCCCGCCCCGGCTTGAGTAAGTTTTTTTTTACTGATGCAAAGTAACTAAATGTACTCACAGAATCATCTATCACAAATATACTTGAATTTCTGTGTGCAGAACGCCCCATCACAATACTTCAACTCCCGCGTTAAAAATGAAGCGCAGCAAAAAAGCATGCATTCACGAAATTTTGTGCTCACTATCAGGGTCATACTTGATTCGCCTGTTCGGAGTACGCTTTTTACTCTGGACAGGTAGAATTCCAATCAAGTATCAGAGAACAGCTGTGCAGAAGCTGTTCCGAGTACACCGCCGTCCGAGGTGGTGTGGTCGGAGTAGAGAGGTCACGTGATCAAACAAAAAATGGCTGAAAGGTTGAATGGAAGAGAAACATCCATAAACATTTGCTTTAAAACAAGAACCTCTATACAGGAATAGTGCCAGTAAGACCATTTCCTTTTTTGAGTCGCTATCAGACTCGGAACTGCTACTTTCGTCGTTCATGAAGTAGAATAGCCATTTTTCTTTATTGCTTTGCGTATTGTTCTGGCGTACTTGATTCGTAGAGTAACTACGGAGTACGCTGAAATGTCCTGTCTCACTTGATTCACATCATCTTCTGGGAGTACTCTGAACACACAGAACAGTATGAATCAAGTACGACCCAGGACAATAGGTTTGTACATATTGACCACTCACCCGTCATATACTCGGGTAAACCATTTGCATGCTAGCCCCGAGATTTTAAAACTATTTTTCATCATGCTTATAAATGTTAAAATGCCAACAATTGTTATGAGAACCGGTTATGCGAACAGCCAAGAAGCAGATAGGTCAGCACATCTACGCAGTCTGACCAGTGTCTGTTATTCGTTGTCTGTAAAGGATAACTAAATAGTTCCATTGTTTCTGTTTTTAAAGTTACATAGCGGATCTAACATGAGTGCTCATGTTTTATTGAATTTATTAAACGAGTTGGGGAAAAGTGATTAAATGCGAGGCTTTCCGAGCATTTTATTAGTTTTTCGAAACGAGTTTAATAATTTCAATAACACGATACTGTTGGACAAAGAGTTAATGGCATATTAAAATGCAGTTGTTCAGTATCGCTGGTTCTAGCCTCAACATAGGGACCACGTGTCCTTAAGCGGACACTTTATCCAAAATGCACATTGTTGGCATTTTAACATTTATAAGCATGATAAATGCAAAATCTGAGTTACTTGAAGCAAGCAACTTCTTTATTTGTTGGTATTTAAGTTTTATGAGGAGTTGAAAGGATACGTGCATTAAGGGGCTAATTTGGCCCCCTTTAGAGCCAAAAACTGAAAATTGCTTTTCAACATTTTCTTTTGATCGGTTTATAAGAAGAATAACTGAAGTGTAAACTTTCAGCATTTATTTAAATTCATCTTCTGTAAAAATATCTTTTTGGTATTTGCTTGTTCTCTTTGTTAATTTCTCTTTCAAACCTCTCAAATTTACTCCAAAATGGTCAATTTCCTATTTTCAGCCTATTTTGGTGGCCATTTTGGTTACCATAGCAACGGTAAAAGTCAAAGTAAGAATTTTACACTTCGGTTATTGTTCTAATAAACAAATAAGAACAAATTGGTGAAAAACTATTTTTATATTTTAGCCTCATATGGGTGCCAAAAAGCCCTTTAATGCACGTAGCTCTTTCGTGCTCAGTTGAGTTGAGCATGAAAAAAGTTTTATAACCTCGGGGCCAGGTTTCAACTCAGGTAAACGTCCAGACATGACTGAACATATGATGGCCGGTACACGAAGCATAAAATATATATAAAAATACGAATATATCACTCATCACACAATTGTAAAGGGGTAGACAACCCTTTTTTTGGTTTAGTTTGTTGTAGTACGTCCCAGTCAACAGCTGCGGCAATGTCGAGACTGTCACACTTTTTCCTTGGCAAGAGCTTGACTAAGCGGTTAACCAGTACTTCGTGCACATACTTTTGCTTGTAACAGACACCAACCCTTCTTCAATGAGCGGAAGGAGGAGAATGACCATAGAAAATATTTCATGATCAATCTCCACGAAAATATGGAGAAATCACCCCTAGTTCTGCAATCAGTTTCGCTACCTATTGCGCTACGGGGCCCGATTTACGATCAATGTAATTCTCTATAAAGCTGCATAAAATTACGCCAGGACGGTCATATGTGTATATTGAGGGGTATACACGACTACATGTATATTAAAATATGATAAGTACTGTATTCCTGTGGACTAGCTCATCTGATCATGCTGATGTGATGTATGCAGGGGTTTAATTGAAAACTGGAAAAATAACATTCATAGTTAAATGGATTAACCTTATTAGCACTTTTTCCGAAAAACACGCCTACTAAATACAACTCTTGTCTGCTGATTACCTTTGCAAACAGTTTGGACCCAAATCAGACCCCGACAAAATGTCGGGCCTGATCGGATCCAAACTGTCTGACACTCTGATGGTATTCCTGAAAGCATTTTTCGATAAAGGTGATTTTTGAAAAACGGCAAAGCGCATGAAAAATATCCAGCATGCAAAGAGTTAAATCCACTATCTGTAAGGTAAACCTCGAATAAATGTGAGAGATTGAACACGTTTGATTTTGTTTGAAGGTGGGACTAGGTCACATTCTAAATCGTTGTTGCCTTAGTCAGTTTTGCACATTCAGGTGACTTTTGAGTGAAATTCTGGGTGTGGTTCGGAACCGTCTATTGGTTAGAGTATTCATTACATTAAACCATGTCGTAACCTACATGAATAAATGCTAAATATGCTCTGTGTATGATTATTTTGATAATCTTCTCGTCGTGAAACCATTATTTGATTTCAGATACTGTGCTTTATTTTTTGTCCAAACCGGATAGGCGGCAATCGAAAACGCTCTTAAAAATCGACGATCGCGGATCAAAAATCGCTATAAACAGAGTTTTCGATTGTCATTTGTTGCAAATCGGGCGACAAATGGCAATCGAAAATTATGTTTCTATAAATTATTTTCGATCTACGTTCGTCGATAGTATTAACTTTTTCGATTGCCGTTAATAGAATAGGTCGGGAATATGATTTGTGACTGAGTAAAGCCGTTTCGTACCCCTGCCTAAGAATACGTCGAATAGGCACATGACGCCAAATCCAAAGTGGATCCAACGATCGACGAAACATAAGCGTTGATAAAACGGCCTTGCATCTATGTTGATAGATCGTTCTTTCAATTGTGTTCTTACCAACATTAACCACTCGTGATATTCAGTTGTTGTTTTCTGGAATCATAGAAATAAACAAAAAGTAGAACATTAGTTTTCTTCTCTGTAAATATGGGATGTGCTGCCAGTGCCGATAAAAAAGAGGCCATAGAAAGATCCAAACAGATCAGCCAAACTTTAAAAATGGATTACATACAAGCGAGAAGGGAAGTAAAGATTTTATTGTTAGGTAAGCTATGTTGCAATAATTTTTGCTGATGGATTCGCGACCAATGCTCCCATTTTGCCACACGTTAGGAGCATAAAGGGTTTAAATTGGTTTAAGCCCTCCAGTAAAATATTTTACTGACCGTTCCAAGGCGGTACTTCTTTTGTGGATCTTTTATGTTTTTTTCTGTCTTGCGTTTGCTATGCCTTTGTACGCGTCTGTTTATAATGTGCCTTGTGGTCACCTGTTGGGAAAGGGCTTACCTATTGGCCTCGTTTGTGGTGTCTTTCTGTGAGTTTGTTACTTTCCCATTGGTATCCTGGGTCAGGTGTGGTACTTGATTGTATCGATTCCTGATCTTTGCACCCTTACTTATTTTTAGTACTCATCAAGTATTTTCATCACATGGCGCCGCGTGTGGAAGTGATGTACAAGATGTAAAACCATTTAACACACATTTTCTAGAATACTAGGAAAAAAGCGCAAGCGCGGGTGGCAAATAATGGAAATAGTTCTATGCTCGGGCTGAGCATTGAAAACAAGGTAGGGAATCACGTGGGTTTTTTTGTAGTTTGGCACATGAAGCGGATAAAATGTCTTATTATTTTCGTGACGGTAAGGAGCTTTGTTCTGGTTACTGTATCCTTAATCCATACCCCCAGCTAGCCAACTTCCGCAATTTTATTTCCATAATAAAAGTCTTTATTTGGGCTAACATTTAGTCACAAAATTTGAAGTGACGAATCCGGGGTACACTGCACGGACAGGCTTGCTGGTAGTTTTGTGACAGTGCTTGTTCAAAGTACTGTCCTGCCAGCCAAGAGTGACAGTGACGTCATGTTTTGTTTACAAAGTTATCAGGGACTTGGAATCGATAGATTACTTGTGTATTAATCCTATCCGCAGAACACGAATTATTCAATTTAACATGTATTATTGAATGTATTCATTACACAGTCCATTTTTGCAGGTATAGCGGATGCAGGAAAGAGTACTTTCCTAAAACAGATGAAGTAAGTGGATTTATCACAGGATTATAAGCTTAAAATGCACTGTAAACATAAATGTAAGTTAACACTAATAGGGGTGACAGCTCAGCTGCCACCCCTTTAAGCGTTAACTTACAATTAGTTTTTAACTTGAGACCAACATTTCTCCAGTGATAAATGTTAATAGTTTCTACATGTTGTTGTTGCATTTATTCTATGGTTTATTACAATCTAACAGAACAAAGCTTTTAAAGCTGTTGAAAGTTACACCAAGATCAGTGGCAGTTCAGCTTCCACTAAATTTGGTGTAAAATTACTATATTGCTGGAGATTGGTTCATTATTTTTCACACATTTCAACTTAATTCAAGTTAAATCTGTAATTTTTTAAAGTGTAAATCTGAATTTTCAAAACCTGAATCTGAAATTTCAAGTGGTCAGTGAGTATGATTAGGAAATACCACAATCACAAACTCCAGACAAACCCATGGGACCACGAGGAAGAGCCACACAACAATCACGAGATACCAGGAAGACAAACTAAGCAAAGCAACCAGCTCTCTCTTCCCCATCAAGATGATTGCAAAACTAGAAGGGACATAAAGTAACGTACATAAAAACATAGAACAATTACAGAATCCCACAATGGGAGTAACAGTTAACAACAAGTCAACAACAACAGAACCACCGCCTTAGAACAGACAGCAGCCTAAGCCACCGGGGGGCTTAAATGCATTTTACTGGTTTCAAATCTCGAAGTCGTTAGCTTAAAATTTCATTTTATTTTGTTTTCAAAATGTTTGTAGGATAATCTACGGGCAGGGTTATACAGAAGATGACCGTGTACAGTATCGTTCAATTGTCTACAGCAACATTATACAATCCATGGTGGCCATTGTTCGTGCTATGGAGCAACTCCAAATTGAGTATGGCCACTCTGACACACAGGTATAACATTCTACCAAGTACCCAAGTGATTTTTTTCAGCATGAACTCTCTATCACATCTGTCACATAACCAAAAGTTTTTATAGGCGTATGATGCCTGAGAAGATGTAAGACCACAAACGAAAAATCACATGCTTTTCATTTTAGCATTACTTATAACGGATGTGAATTTTGCTTACTGACCCCTCCTGCAATTCTTGCTCTCCCCAAATGCCTATTTAAAGGATGGCGTCTGTAAATTCGTGGTTTTATTTGCCTAAGATCCTGTTCTCGCCATTGCAATTGAAATTGCTCGACATTGCACAAAGAAGAGCACAAAAAGATGCGAAACATAAGAAATTGCTAAATTTTTGTGCATTGTATAGTTTGTCTTTACAATTTATATTTTGAGGGAAAATGTAGTATTTAACTAGCAGTACAATGAAATTAAAAACTTTTTTTCATTGTATCCTGTTTAAATAAGCTTGGCTTAACATCATGAGCATTGGCTTGCTTTTTAAAACAAAACATCGCTACAAACACACTTTGTAAAAAAACTCTCGAAATAAGAAGACCCCAGCCTTGCTTTTTAGATAGCGTTAGGCGAAGCCGACAAGAAAAAACCCGACTTTGTCGCCTGAATTGTTCCCTCTTCTGTTAGTTAGCTATCTTGGCATAGAAATCATAACGAAAAAATATACGCACCCCTTATAACGAATAGTTGACTCTGATAAATAGTGAAGACAAAAGCTGTGATATTAGGGGAGCGCAATGTGAAGAATTCGCATGTGAAATTTGCCTTCATAAGTACTTTGATATACGTGTTACATATTGTTGTACATGTATTTGTACTAATTTGCCATGTGGTGTCATATAGTTTGGCACATCATTAAAAGGGGGAAATCAGACAATCTATTCTTTTTAATCAATAACCTATGATAATTTGAAAGCCCTGGATAAATAAGAAAACACTTGTTAATGACAAACGAAGTACTAATATCCTGTTACATGTATACAATGTGATGAAACATAATTTACCGTATTAACTCTGCACATTGTTTTGTTGATGTTTTTTGGGTCGTCTGATTATTTTATCAGCAAATGACAATAGTAGGCGAAGATGCGACGTTCTCTCCTATTGTTGAATGCAACCGTTGCAAATAGCCTCACGTATCGGATGAATAGCAGCCTCACGGAATATTTGGTCAATACCAGATAAATAGCCTCATGAATCATTTGGTCGATACCGGATGAATAGCCTCACGGATCATTTGGTTAGTACCAGACGCATAGCTAACAGGGCTTTTTGATAGGTACCAGACAAATAACCACTTTTCTTTTAGAATGATGCCAAGCAGTTACTTGCCCTGGCTGAGCATGCAGACGATAATAATCTTTTAGGAGATCTTTTCGGCGAAATTGAGACTCTCATAAAAAGTTTATGGGAGGATGTGGGCATACAAGAATGTGTATCAAGATCGCGGGAATACCAACTCAATGATTCGGCAGAATAGTAAGTTGCTTTCTGTTTATTGTTTTTCTAATTCTAGTTTTCACGCTAAGCCTTAAAGCGCCAATCACAACTGCAGCAGACGACAAATTTTGCGACATCTTTCCCAATTTTCGAAAAAATAAGGTATGATATTTCATGAGAATCGTCTGCAAGCAGACGAATCTCATGAAATATCATGCCTAATTTGTGTTTTTTGAAAAGCGGCAAAATTTGAAATTGTTGTCTGCTGCAAATTATGGGTGGCGCTTTAAGGGTTAACTACTCATTTTCTTGCAACCTGGGAGACCGACTTTTAATGAGCGAACTTTAACTCTTTGCATGCTTGCTAATTCTCCATGATTTTGTTGTCGTCTGCTGACTTTCAACTTTTGTAAAAAAAAAAAAATAATAATTAAGTAACGTTTTCAGGGTGTCAAACAAATTGGATCCAGATCAGGACCGACGTTATACAACGTCGGTCCTTATCTGAATCTAAATTGTTTGCAAAGGTTATCAGCAGACAACAAAATTACCACTAGCAGACAAAGAGAGATTTTCATCGATAAATTGCTTCTTTTTAGTGGGGGTACGTTTGCTTATTTTAGTGGGTTTAAGTAGGCCCATTTTAGTGTCGTAAGTTGGCTCATTTTAATGGGGTAAACTGGCTCATGTTAGTATGGTAAGTTGGCTCATTTTAGTAAAGTAGATTAGCCCATTTGCGTGGGATGAACTTGCTCGGTTCAGTCGGGTAATTTGGCTCATTTTAGCGGGGTAAGTTGGCCCATTTTAGTGGATAATTTCATTTAAGTGGGGTATGTTGATTCAACATAGTTGGGTATGTTGCCTCATTTTAGTAGGTAAATTTGCTCATTTTAGTGGGGAAAATTGGCTCATTTTTTGTAGAGTAAGTTTGCCCACTTAACTAGAGTAAGTTGGCTATTTTTATTGAGGTAAGTTTACTCATTTTAGTGGGGTCATTTGGCTATTGTTTTTTTTAAATGACTATCAAATTTCAGAAATCAATAAGATATTTTATATCAATTTTAGTCTTTATTTTAAATATGTAATGCCAAAATTATTAATTTTGATGCTGAACATCCTAAATTCTGTTGTTGTTGTTAAACATTTGAAATTGTTAAGCTCGTGTAGAGGCTTTCTTACTCGTTAAATGTGTTATCACAGAGGACCAATCAAATCAAATCTAAGAAACCAAGGTAAATGGATTTTAACCCCAATAAACATTTTCCTGTAATGAACATAAGTTACATTATCCACGAGAAAAGAATAATCGTCATCTGTATTTTCAGTTATTTGCGTGACCTTGACAGATTATCAGCACCAGACTATGTACCGACGGAACAAGATGTCTTACGAACAAGAGTGAAAACTACAGGAATTGTTGAGTCACATTTTACTATCAAAAGTAAACTTGTTAAGTAAGTTTCTTCACAATAAGAAAATCTAAGCAATTGTATTTTAGCTCACCTGAGCCATTGGCTCAGAATGAGCTATTGTGATCATTGGATGTCCGTCGTCTGTGGTCCGTCGTCTTTCGTGTGTCGTCCGTCGTTAACAATCACTTCAAACGACATCTCCTTCTAAACTACTGGCTGGATTTTAACCAAACATGGTAGGAATGATCCTTATATGGCCCTCTTTCAAAATTGTTCAAATGGTTTTGGTCCATTGTATATCTAGGTCACACAGGCTAAAAATAGATTTTCAAGATGAAAACTTTAACAAATCTTCTTCTCTAAAACAATAAGGCCTAGAGCTTTGATATTTTGTATGTAGCATCACCTAGTTGACCTCTACCAAGTTTGTTCAAATTATATCCCTGGGGTCAAAAACGGTTCCACCCCGGGGTCACATGCTTTACATAGGCTTATATAGGGAGCAACATCAAAAAATCTTCTTGTCTGAAACCACAAGGCCTAGAACCTTGATATTTGGTATGTAGTATCATCTAGTAGACCTGTACCAAGTCTGTTCAAATTATAGCCATGGGTTAAAAATTGCCCATCCCCGGGGGTCACATGTTTTACATAGGCTTATATAGGGAGCAACATGATAAAATCTTCTTGTCTGAAACCACAAGGCCTAGAACCTTGATATTTGGTATGTAGTATCAACTAGTAGACCTGTACCAAGTCTGTTCAAATTATAGCCATGGGGTTAAAAATTGCCCATCCCCGGGGGTCACATGTTTTACATAGGCTTATATATGGAGCAACATGAAAAAATCTTCTTGTCTGAAACCACAAGGCCTAGAGCCTTGATTTTTGGTATGTAGTATCATCAAGTAAACCTCTACCAAGTTTGTTCAAATAATAGCCCTTGGGCCAAAAATGGCCCGGCCTCGGGGGTCACAGGTTTTACATAGGCTTTTATAGGGAGAAACATGAAAAAATCTTCTTGTCTGAAACCACAGGGCCTAGAGCCTTGATGTTTGGTTTGAAGCATCATCTGGTAGAGCTCTACCAAGTTTGTTCAAATTAGACCCCTGGGGCCTAAAATGGCCACGCCCCAGGGATCACATGCTTTACATGGGCTTATATGGGGAGAAACATAAAAAATCTTCTTGTCTGAAACCATAGGGCATAGAGCTTTGATATTTGGTATGTAGCATCACCTTGTGGACCTCTAACAAGTTTGTTTAAATTATGCTCCTGGGGCCAAAAATGACCCCGCCCCGGGGTCACATGCTTTACATAGACTTATAAAGGGAGAAACATGAAAAAATATTCTTGTCTGAAACCACAAGGCCTAGATACCTATATGTAAGCTTTAAACAAAACTCAGGTGAGCGCTTTAGGGCCACTTGGCCCTATTGTTCTTTATTGTTATGGAATAACAAAAAAGATTCCACCATATAGATAGCTCCCATACGCAGTTACGCACATGCGTAAGGGAAATTGTTGGCATCCAATGTAAATCACCTAACGTGGAAATAGTGTTCTTCCATACCACAAGGGAATGCTCTTAAAGGAAAAAGCTTGCTCCCTCTGGGAGCAAATTCTTTCCTATAAGAGAAGTTCCCATTTTGAAAAGGAATGCTATTGATTAAAATTACTGCTCGTTTCAGTAGTCACTCTTTGATGTGTGTAACTACTTTAGCGTTTTGGCTACGTCCCTTCCAGCAACAACGGAACCATCATCTTAACCCTTAAAGCGCCAATCACGACTGCAGCAGACTACAAATTGTGCAACATCTCCCCCAATTTTCGATAACAAATAAGGTACGATATTTCATGAGAATCGTCTGCTGTCTGCCTGCAGACGATAACCATGAAATATCATGCCTTATTGTTACTTTTGAAAAACGGCAAAATTTGAAATTGTCGTCTGCTGCAAATTATAGGTGGCATTTTATGGATTAAAACGGATAGCTATCGAAACTAATGGGAAGGCATGGGACTAAAACATATGGACCGCACATGCGATTTCGCTACTGGTCGCAGATGCGCGAAAATCGTCCTTTAAACACACATGCTGACCTATCCAGAGAGACTTGAGGTCTCTATCTTTGGCTTGGGTCTTCATCTAAATCCATGCTTTGTGTATGCGAGCAGCAAAATCTCTGGTGAGTCCGAGCATTAGCTGTCAATAAGGCGTCAATATGATAAGCACTAAAATCTAATGTGCTGGCTCTAACAAAATTACTTGTGTATGGAGTGAATGGGCATCGATCCTGTCATTTTAGAGTATGTACTATACACTCCGCGCGATGAGTAAATAAGGGGCCATAGTTTCTTCAGAGAGTAAAAAGAAACTCTGATCAGACGTGCAGGTGTCAGGGCTGATCTGAGTTTACACAGTATGCAAGGGTCAATTTGGTAGTTACGTAACGCATTGGATAAAAGGTAATACATCACTTTCCTGTTACAAACCAAATGAAAATAGCAACAGTAATAAAATAAACGAATATTTGTCTGTAAAATTTTGAATATTTTCTTATCCACTAGTTTAAGCATTTGTTTTGGGTGCTCAAAAGAAGGCTTCAAATAGGGTCTTTTTTATTGAATTCAGCCCCCTCAATCTTTACTGTATTCAACACATACTTTCAAGCAATACAGTGCAAGCTTTCAGAAGATTTAGCCAGCTGTATTGTAGACATTTAATCCCGACCCAAATGCATAAAGGGGGGAAAAGTCAGCTAACTTTGAGAACATCAGGTAAATTTGGACATACATTTGCAAACAGTGGAAATCCAGATGAGACGTCCTCATCAGGATTTTCACTGTTTACTTAGTTAATATATATTTTCATTCCAATAATTAAAATAAAAACGAACAACGTCTCTGTCCGAACTTACCTGATTTCCGAAGTTACCCGACTTTACCCTGATTATCTGATAAATTGGTCGCATTGGTGATGTAAAATGCTAGTACTATTTGCTTTTCACATAGTCGGAAACAGGACAAAACACATTTAGGTTCAACGGGTCAGGTCAGAGGAAACCAATGTACGAGGGTCATTTTTTATGTTCGTAGAATCCAGCTGTATCTCTACAAATATAGAATTTACGATACTAAAAGTATATATATTTTGAAAGGTCTAGCTTCTACCTATCAACTGATATAAATTTTACATCATTTGCTCTTAGTTCGGTCAAGATATATAGCTTTGAATGGGGCATAGTAAAGGACACTGGTCGAAATCCATACCATTTTAATCATGCAGCAAGCAGGAAATTAGACGCTGTTAAGTTCCATTCGCTATGGTGATATTTAGCATTAGTCAAACCGATTTTTCTTTTGCACCATCAAAATTGATTATTCAAATGCTAATCGTAGAGAAGTGCAGCAAAACTATAAGCATGTTGATTGCTCTTCTATAACAATTTTAAAACACTCATCAATATACCAAAATAATCACAGTCAAGTGCTAGTTATTATATCTGTTAAAATTACAATTATGAACAAATTTTAAAATTTCTTCTGGTTTTGCATAGCACATGATATACTCAATCATTCGTCAGCAGTTATATTGATGTATCGATTTAAACGTATAACTGGAAACTTCCGGTACTGGCATACCCCAATGTTACAAAAAGTGGGCGGGGTAAATCAACCCCGCATAGAAAACAAAATAACAATCGAATCTGCAAAATTTTCTTATTGCAGTAATTTCAACACCTGTGTAGAGCCACCAAAACAGTTTTAATGTATTTTCTAAATATAGTAACGCTCCATGACGTCATTTATGTACAAAATAAGGGATGTTAGCACCCCCTAGGCCATTTATTTTGCAGCTTATTTCTAATAAAACAAAAGTATTAACTTTGTTTTGGGATGAAAGTTACCATAACACTTCCATCTACCATTTAAACAAGAAAAGTTATAATACTTCTTTACAGCTAACATATTTTGCCCCATTCAAAAGCCCGTACCCAGCTTCCACTTGTGTCAACTTTTTAAAATAAAAGTTTATATGCCTACTGTTCAATTTGCTGAGGTTCCAAACAAATCTTCCATATCCAATAATTGACGCGTATATGCTATAATGTTTATATAATATTGTAGCACGTGTTGTCTTTGATCTGCAGCCAAATTTTCAGAAGCTGTGTATGGCTATGGGCCCATTTTCATGCAACTGTTACAAACGTTCTGTCAGAGACTAAGTCCATAAATGTCATATTTCTACCATATTTCTAGTGTGCGATATATAGGTATGTCTTTGCCTCTTAGAAGACATTAAAGTAATGCATTTTGAAACAATTTTAGGTTGCATGTATAGATAAAAGCTCAATCTTTCCAAATATATGCATAATGTATGCATTTACTTTCTCCGTTTTTATTAAATCTACCTCTCTACGAACATAAAAAACGTCCCTCGTATTGTTTTGCCTTGGCTATATCGATCTTCACGATGCTTCAGAATAGTAAATGAGCTTTTATTATGATTTAAAATGTTAATATGCTTTTGGTGTGTTTTCAGGATGTTTGATATGATTTCGTTTTGATATAAATACGTTTGACATACTTTTGTTTCGATTAAAGGATGTTTGATATGCTTTTGTTTTGATTTCAGAATGATTGATATGCTTTATTTTAATTTCAGAATGCTAGATATGCTTTAAAATGCAAGAAAAGCCATTGAAATTTTAGGCAATTATGCTTGGAAAGTCTGGATTTGAGAATCGTAAAAGTCTCTTTCTGAATGGCACAGAGATAAAATGTAAAGACTCTGTAAACTTCTAGGTGTAACCATTGGTTATTTTTGTTAGATTTTGACATTCATGTCTCAAACATCTATAAAAAAAGGTGCAAGACAAACTAATGTTTTATTATGTCATAGCAATTTTTTTGTCCACTGAAACAGAAAAAATATAAATCTTTCATAAAGTCAGATTTTAATTATTGTGTGGCATTTTTGCTCAAAGTAAGAAAGGGGGCAAAGATCAGTAATCGATACAATCAAGTACCACGCCTAACCCAGGATACCACATGGGAAAGTGACAAAAACATAATTAAACAACACAAACGAGAGCCAAGAGGTCAGCCCTTTCCCAGCTTTTTCCAAAAACAGTTCTGCTCAATTGGATAAACTCCAATATAGTGCACCCATTCAGTATTTAACGATTTCGATAGCTCATATGAAACTCTACTTAAAAGAGTTAATTTACCTATACTTCATATCAGTAGAATTAGATTAATTGCCATCGAAACATTTAAGATTCTACACAAATTGCCTACTGTTTATTTGCAGGGCCTTTAATGTTATCTTACAAAAAACTATCTGCATTCTTTTGAATATGAAAAGCTTTTATATGTGCCAAGGGTGAGAGACTTCCAACAATGTGGTATATGCGACCAGCAAAGCCTCTGATCAGCCTGCGCATACGCGCAGCCTGATCAGAGCCTTTGCTAGTTGCTTGAATATTCTATTAGTGTTAAGCTACTGACTGAACTTCATTTGGAGTTTCTAAGCTTAAAAGGAGGCTTCACATGCTCGTCTGAGTCTACACTTTTCAAAATGCCACATTGTTGAAAATCACGTGTCGCGGCTCATATGGAGCAGCTTTTTGTGCAAATGTTGAATGTGCAAAAAATAATCAGTTTTATTTTGCCATTTCAGTTTGTTTTAAACTAGCTTAGCTTTGCTTGATTTTAGCTTGCTTTTTTTCGGTCTGCTTTGCCTTTTCAAAATTCTTATTGTTTGCTTTAAATATTTTGTTTTAATTTGCTTGTTCAGTATTTTAAACACGATTTAGCTTTATACTGATACTCAAATGATTCTGTGATACTAATCACCATGATATCTGCCTCTCTTCAAGGAAGACAGTGTCATGGTTGTAGTTGATTGTATACCAGTCTAGTCTCTGCTACTAAACTTTCAAAATGAAATATTATGTTAAGTTTTTTTTATACATATATAGTATTTTCATATCATGTTTGTTGACAAAATAGCATACGGCTTACGTTTTTCTGTTGTACATTTGAAAGGGGATGTTAAATTAAGTTTCAAGCATCTTGTATCTTGTTTTGATTTCAGAATGTTTATTATGTTTTTGCTTTGATTTTTAGAATATTTGGTTTGCTTTGTTTTGATTGCAGAATGTTTGATGCACATTTGTTTTTGGTATTAAATGTTTGATATGAATTATATTGAACAGTTCTTTAACACTTGGAAAAATTATTTACCTGTGTCAGTTTCGCTTACCTCTGATGTCGTCATCAGAACTCTCACTGCAGTGTTCGGCTATCTCCGGCCTTGTCCATCAGTTTTCAGTTTCGTGGAAACAATGAACAAAGATTCATAGATGAGAGCCCTTAGTCTCTGTTCATGAACATTACAATGAGAATTATGATGAATACAATTGTCTGTGTTAAAGCGGTTGTTGAACCTGTCAAAGTTAAATAACTTTTTTTGTAGTGTAAACAATGAAATTAACCCACTAAAATGAATACTTTTTATACGCTTTTCTTTTGATATTAGAATGTATGCTATGATTATTGGTTATTAAAATGTATTATATGCTTTTGTTTTGATATCAGATAGTATGATATGGTTTGCATTGATATATGAATGTTTGATGTGCTTTTTTTGTCGATATGAGGATGTTTGATATGATTTTGTTTTGATAGTAAATGTCTGATATATAAGAATGTTCGATATGCTTTTGTTTTGATATAAGAATGTTTGATATGCTTTTGTTTCCATATTGTGATGTTTGCTTTGCTTTGTTTTGATTTCAGATAAGTTGTTAAGCATTTGCTTTGATTCTAAGATGTTGATATGATATTTGTTTTGATATTAGAAATGTGTATGTTCTATTTGTTTTATATGCTTTATATGTTGTGATATATGTACGTTAAATACGTTTTTGTTTTGATAATAGAATGTTTTTGTTTCAGAATGTTTGATGTAGCAGGCCAGAGATCAGAAAGAAAGAAATGGATTCATTGTTTTGAAGGAGTCAACGCTATTTTATTTATTTCCGCAATGAGTGATTATGATTTATGTCTTGCTGAGGATCAAGAGGCGGTAGGTGTGCCTACATGTTTAGTATCTTTTATCTCTGAGTTCAGGATTTTAGGACTGACTTTCTATTTGGCTGCTTTTACAGATCTGATTTTCTATCAAAAGTCAGCTACAGTAAAACATGTCATAAGCGACCACTCAAAAATAGACAAAACAAAGATCTTAATTACAAATGGTAGCTTAATGAAGGTCGAAAGTATTGCAGAATGCTCCAAGGAGAGCATTTTGCAATACTTTTGACCTTCATTAAGCAATATGCTCCGAGGGGAGCATTCAGCCATACTTTTGACTTCATTAAGCGATAATTGGTCTTAAAACAAGTTTTTTGGTTTTTAAAGTGGCCGTTTTAGACAGGTTTTACTGTATTTTAAACTCTTCACCCCTAGCGTCGTCTGCTGGTAATCTTTGCAAACAGTTTGGACTTTGATCAATCCTGAGGAAATATTGGACCCTGCCTAAATGCAAACTGTATGTCACTCTGATGGTGTTCCCAAAAGAAGTTTCTGAAAAGTTACTTTTAAAAAAATCAGCATATTACAAAAATCGTGAATGAATGCCCAAAATGCAAATATTTAAAGGCATATATTAATGTCCAATAGTGATCATTAAAGGATTAACTGATAAGGGACAGTTTCAATATCTCACTAAATTAAAGGGGCTTCAAGTGGGGAATTACCTGTATACAACACAATTTCTTTTACTAAGATAAAGACCAATAATTTATCATAAAATACCTATTCCCTTCATGGGACCACTTTATTGCCTCTGTAGGGAAGTCATAATATCCTCATTATGACTGTCCTTTTGATCTGCCCAGTAGGACCCCTAGAGAGAGTCATAATGAGTGGTACCAGTATTATTGCTCAAATTTCTATGTCTTTAAGCAAACACAAGTTCCTGTTTCAACGCTATGTAATTTTTCAATGAGCAAGGGTGAAATGTTCTGGCCTCGAGGTTATAAAACTTGAGTACATTCTCAGACTCAAAATAAAGCGCAATGATTGGCTTCTTGCGGACACGTGTGCGCAAACAGCCAATCATTGCGCTTTATTTTGAGTCTGAGACTGTGCTCAGGTTTTATAACCTTGAGGCCTGGTGTCACGTAAACATTACTGTTTGTGGATGAATACGTTTACTTAGCTTTGAGCATTATTGGAAAAAAACCATTTTCAACCCTCTCAAATGGTGGGGATTTGCTTTCATGTATTTGCTGTTTTGTTCTGTCAATAAGAATTTATTTTACATGCCTGCCTGCTGTATTTATGGTGTATGGTTAATGTTTAGCATTGTAACAGTATATGAATGTTTTATACAAATTTGCTGTTTCGCCTAACGAGGACCCTTCTTTGCTGATGGAATCCTCCATCTAGTTTAACCCCTTTAAGCAGAATGGAATATCCCTCTCTTACCAATTGTACAAGGGATTTACACGTTATAAGGGCTCTTGGGTGGTATGTTTCAATTTTATTTAACTTTTAATAGAAAATTCTGCAAGCAAATAGTGGAGACCCTGATCAGACGCCACCTCCTGTGGCGTCTGATCTTGTTCTGCACTGAATGCCTGTGTCCCATGTCCCACAAGAAGGACGCTAGGTCGTTTGTGTTGATTGCTTTTATCCAAAACGCAAAATTAAGGACACTACTCGTATTTTGTTTTCTGGAGCAATGACGTATTGTGGGGCATGGGCAAACAGTGCTTTATGGAAAATTTCATTGATCTCAAAAGCATTAAATGATAAAATTATTTTTTGGTCAGAAACAAAATACATTTCGCAACTGTTTGAGCTATTTCATATTTTCGTATTTTACTGTAGCAAAATATATTTTGTTTATTTATTATAGAATCGACTGTTGGAGAGTCTGAGACTGTTTGATTCTATCTGTAACAACAAGTGGTTTTTCGACACATTCATTTTATTGTTCTTAAACAAGAGGGATCTTTTTGAGGAGAAAATCAAGAAATCGCCATTGACTGTCTGTTTTCCTGATTATGAAGGTTCCATACTAATCTAAAGTCGGATTAACTTGGACAGTCAGCTAAATTCGAACAGTGACTTTGTTTGTTGCATATTTTAAGTATTGGAATAAAAATAAAGTAACAAAACAAACTTTGAAAATCCTGATGAGACAGCTCATTGAGAACCGTCTCATCTTGATTTCCACTATTTGCAAATGTATGTCCGAATTTACCTGATGTCCGAAATTACCTGACCTTACCCTTTTTTTTATACACAACTAGTTAGTTTATTTTTAGCTCATTTGAGCACTAGGGGATTCAAAAGTAAACTTTTGTGATTGGTCTCCTGTGTGTCGTCATGCGCGGACCCAGAGGAGGGGAAACAGGGGTTTGGAACCCCAGCCCCTGAAAAATCACAAAAATAGGGTTTCCTGGCAATTCTCTGAAAAACCAAGCCAGCATTCATAGGCACGCCAGCAAAACACAATTCCAATGGCGTTACGCTGTCGAGCCGATGAAAAAAGTCAAAATTGAGTTGAACCCCCTCTGACAAACTTCATGGGCCCGTATACAGTCGTCCACCATGTGCCAAACATCTTCAATCATCTGTTAACCTTTTCGTTGAGCCATTTTCTGAATTAATATACCAAATCAATAACTTTTTTCTGTAATGACATCTACCAAACTTGAGCAAACGGTTAAACTTCCATGCGCGGATCCAGAAAGTTTTGTCAGAGGGGGGGGGGGGTCCAAATTTGATAACATTTAATTATTCGATGAGGGATAGAGGATCCAAATACCTGTATAAATGTACCATCATCAGCCCGCCTGCGAAACGCCATTTAAATGCTCCTGTAGGAGCAGTCTGATCTGGATCCAAATGTTTGCCTCCCTGCTTATGTTAAATAGACATTTTCAGATGCAGTTATTTTGCTGGCGTTTTAAGGACTAAATAATGACTGAGGCTGTGTCACAAGATGATACAGTTACTTTTGAATAAAACCACGCCTCCTTTTCAGCTTTTACCTATGCCTAAGGTTGACTAGTCCTAATTACGCATTCATGAGGCGCCACCTTAACAGTAAGCGAAAAGTAAAGTTATACCGCATAGCTATATTTTTACATTGACCTTTGTCTCCAAGGTCATTGACCTTTGTCTACAAGGTAATACCAGTAATCGGAAACCTTTTTTATCATGTACAAACCATAGCTGAGCAGTGCCTCAAATATAATACACTTACTTATTAAAATATTGGCGTTATAAGCCATATAAACAGAATGAGTTCGAAACAAATGTTGATATCTACACATTAGACAATGAGTGTGCGCAGTATGAACCACCTACATTAAAACATGCAAGTGTTTTTTTGCATTGCAATCCATACATTATACTTTTAGCCTTTTGTCGTTTATCTTGGACCCCAAGGTTGTTGTAATTTACACACCATAGGCAATCAATTTTCCAAATATGAACATCCTCCGTAAAAATTGTTAGAGGAAAGCGTGTTATTAGCTGCAGGTTTGGCAATTCCAAAGTTTTGTTATCATCTACACATTAAAAGGCGATCTTAAACCTTTGTTGTAGTTTACACAGGAAAGGCAATCAATTTTCAAAATATGAACATCTTCCATAAAAAATAGTAAGAAGAAAGCTGTAAGAAAGATTATAAGTATATTTGTCATTGGCATCTGACTCCAAGGTCAAAGCAGTGATTTGAAACCTTCATTTTCATCTACACACCATAAACAATCATTGTGCGAAATATGAACACCCTCTGTCAAAATATGAAACACAGATTCTAAGTATACTTGATCTTGAACTTTGACATCAAGGTGATCTGAAACCATTGTTGTAATCTAAAGAACATAGGCAATCAATTGCCCGATATAAGCACCCTCAGTCCAAAATTGAAAGAGGGGTTCTGAGAATGAGCTAAACAGGCTGACGGATGGACAGGACATATTACAATATATTTGACTTTAAAAAAATGTGTGTATATAAAAGCATCAATAAACGATGGCCCATGAAAAACACGAATGATAACCATAATACCTTTTACCATAATTGTACAAATAAGTATTTTTCACTGAAAAGAGTGGCCACAAGCTTAAAAATTCCACCTAACATTCACGCTGTCGTATCAATTTGGGTCTTACTTTTGGTCTGAGTCGTTATCTACATCCATTTCTGTGTATGTGAGCAGCGAAGCCTGGGGAGGGGGTAATTTGAAATTTTCATACATACGTAGGCTAGGGCCATTTTTTGGGGTTCAAAATTTTGAATTTCAATATTTTTGTGGGTTTTTAAAAAAATGAATATTTTTGGGGTATGAAGTGGTGTGGATACTTTTTCGGGGGTCAACACAGAATTGGACTCTATTTAGGGGTCATTTCTATGTATTTTGGGGTCTTTTCTTTAGGTAAAGGTACAGAATTGGGAATTATTTTTTGGGTTGTTTGAAATTCTTGATATTTTTTGGGGGTGAATGGTAGATGCTGGGTTCGAGCCTACGTATGAAGAAAAAATGAGAGTAACCCCCCCCCCCCCCCCTGGGCATAGAAGGCTCGGGTGAGTCCGCGCATATGCGCAGACTCACCAGAGCCTTCTTTGTTCGACAATGCGATAAGTATCCAAATCTCTTATGCTGCTTCATTTACAGGTGACAACTCTTTTGTTGAGACTTCTGGCTATATTCAGATGCAGTATGAACGCTTGAACAAGAACAGCATGTGGAGAGAAATCTACACTCATTATACCTGCGCTACGGATACAAGCAACATACAATATGTATTTGACGCTGTTTCAGATGTCATTACTCAAATCACACTCAAAGGCATTGAGCTGCTTTGAATTTTTATATTTGGTAAGATTTGAAACATTTCTCATTTATAGTTCCCCATCTATGAAATGTGGAATATAGTATTTTCATTCTGACTTTCCCTTTACAAGTCTGTAGGTCATTACATTTCTGTGCCTGGTTTGAATACATCAATCAGGGCTAAATCCCGTAGTTCAACCATCTATAAAAAGTTAATATGACCACATTTGTGTTTTGTTTTTGTTTGGTTTGATGCTTTACGTCCCAGTCAACATCTATTATTATGTCATGTTCACCTAGCCACACATTTTTCCTGGGCAAGCTTGACAAAGCGGCTAGCCAGTACTTCGTGCACATACTTTCGCTTGTAACCCTTGAATCCGCTGAAGGAAGGAGAATAGCTGTAGAAATTATTTCATGATCAATCTCCACGAAAGAATGGGACCGGGATCAAACTCAGGACTCCTGGATCTGCAGTCAGACAAGTTACCGACTGCGCTACGCGGCCCGGTGAATTGTTTTCATTCAGGCACAACAATTATTATTAATGAGCCAGTGCATGAGAGTTCCAACAATGTGGTATGTGTGACCAGCAAAGCCTCAGATCAGCCTGCGCATATGCGCAGTCTGATCAGAGCCTTGGCTAGTCGCTTGAGTATTCTATGATTATTAAGTTACTGACTGAACATCATTTAGAATTTCTAAGCTTAAAAAGGAGGCTGCAGAGGCTCGTCCGAGTCTACACATGTCAAAATGCCACATTGTTGGAAATCTCATTCACTGGCTCATTTGTTATAAATGTCATTCTATATACATGCTCATAACATGCCTGGAGGAGGGGGTACTCTGATATATAGAGAAAACTAGGTGAGTGTCTTTTAATACCAAGTTTACCAGGCAAAGCTTTGAGAATGCTTGTTGACATCGCGAGGCTTGCCGAGCGATTCAACATGCGTTCTCAAAGCCGAGCCTGGTAAACTTGATATCAAAAGACGTGAACCTAGTATTCTATTTATCAGTTTACCCACTGTTTCACTCTTCAAACTAGCAAGTATGACGTCATTTTTGATTTTTGTGTTGATTCAGCGTCATTAGCGACGTCATTCAAAAAGTGCAACGTCATCATGACCTGATAAAAGCAACATGCCGTGAGATAGACAACTTCTTTCAGGCAACGGGCACCAATGCAGTTAATATGAGAGGTAACTGATAAATTTTAATATATACGTAGGCTTGGTCCATTTTTGAATTTCAATATTTTTGGGAGTTTACAGAAAAATGATAATTTTTTAAGGTATGAGGATATTTGTGGATATTTTGGGGGTTCATCACAAAACCGGACTATTTCTATGCATTTTAGTTTTTTTTCTTAAGGTCAAGGTACATCTAATGGAAATATTTTTAGGGATTGCTAAAATTTAAAATATTTTTTGGGTATGCCTCATTTTCCTACTATTTTTAGGGGGTTAATAGTATTGGTACTGGGTCCAAGCCTATGTAGCCAGAACAATGGAGAGTACTCCCTCTCTCTGGTATTGCATGTTTATTTCATAGCTGCAATATATTCCCTTAGAAGGATCTTGTTTTAAAAGATGCAGTCAATTTCTCAAAATGGTGAAAATATACAATATAGTAGGTACATCCATTCTGTTATTAATGGTTCGAATACATATAAGAGACAAAATAAGTAAGGGTGCAAAGATCAGGAATCGATACAATAAAGTAAGATGCATTTATTTCCTAATGAAAGGTAAAATATAAGAAATGAATCTTTTTCACAGGTTTGTGAAATTATGACAGCCTTTGGCTAATTTCAAAGTTAAGGGACACATTTTTGTTTTACATTCATGAACACGAAAAAAACACATTTAGTGAATCTTCAGCTAGCAGCAGATAACGACTCATACAGTCTAGAAAATTACATCAGGGGCGTCCTGACAATTTTTTAAGTCATCAACGTATTTCACAGAGGGCGGTACTGACCTTCTTCGAGAAGCAATTGGACCAAAGGGGTCCAATTGCTTCTCGAGGGGTGTCTGTACCAGACTTTCTAAGGAAACCTATAGCCACTTGTGATTTTCCAGAGGGGGTCCAGACCCCTAGTGCCCCCTCTGGACCGCCCAATTCAATTAAATGAGCACCATAAAAATAAAAAATAAAACTCCTTTCATCTCATTTTAAAGCTGTTGCTGAAGCTGATGATTTCATAAAACCTTTAGGAGATTGAAGGAGGTTGTCTTATAAAAATTTGAAGTAGCCCCTATTTTATCACGCATATGTTTTAAATGCTTTTGTTTGTTTGATT
Source organism: Loripinus fragilis (assembly GCA_964019695.1). Taxonomy (NCBI): domain Eukaryota; kingdom Metazoa; phylum Mollusca; class Bivalvia; order Lucinida; family Lucinidae; genus Loripinus; species Loripinus fragilis. The sequence continues at coordinate 62,499,678 of OZ026523.1, forward strand.
TAATTCTTTACATCCCATCAACAATCTTTCAGTTAAACAGGGACGGGTCTTCCTGGGTTGAACCAGTACTAAGCTAGGATAAATAGGGCTTGCTCAAGGACCACAACGTAGTGACGCTCGCTTTAAATGCTTGCTAATCTGATGATTGCGTTATCTGTTGTTATCTTCAAGTGTTGCAGTCGTGAAAGTAAGTTTTTTTTTATATTTCAGAATTGCTAAATATTATCCAGTGTGCTGAAATGAACTTCACCTGTAGTTGTACTGACTTTAGCACAACAGGACTGGTGCACAACTTATCTGGGCCCTTTTCAGACCAATGGAAATAATGTGGCTAATGGCGTTATGTCACCCCGAGATGCAATGTCATATGATAATGTGAAATAGGTCTGGTCACGAGAAAAAAACTGACTTTGTTGCATGCAAACAAACAACAAGGTGCAGGCCAGCCTACGCATCTGCGCAGTGTCTGATCAGCACATTTGTTGTTCATTGATTAAAATGTATAATATCTAAATTGACTTCATGCAAATGTCAGTATTCTAGCTGGTCTCTGTATCTGAGCAGACTGGTTTGAGTTGTAAACACCGAAGACAGGCTTCTCGCGATGAGGCCGAATTACAGATTGCAATAATAGATGACAGAGCAGCCTATGACACTAGAGAGGCCCTGGAAGAGGTTTTAGAGAATACTAGGTTAGTGTCTTTTGATATCAAGTTTACCAGGCAAGGCTTTGAGAACACTTGTTGACATCGCGAGGCTTGCCGAGCGATTCAACATGCGTTCTCAAAGCCGAGCCTGGTAAACTTTATATCAAAAGACGCGAACCTGGTATTCTATTTATCAGTTTACCCATTGTTTCACTCTTCAAACAGCGATTATGACGTAATTTTTGATTTTGTGTTGATTCAGCATCATTAGCGACGTCATTAAAAAAGTGCAACATCATCATGACCTGATAAAGGTAACATGCCGTGAGATAGGAAACGTTTATTAGGTTATGTTGTAACAATTCAGTTAATATTAGGGGTGACTGATAATCAGTGATATAGGGATATTTGCCAAATGCTTAAAGGAATAGGGGATACTTTAGTGATATTCAAAGTACTTTTATGGATATGGTGAAATTATGCTTTCAGATTTTGGGGATATTTGCCCATTTATTTCCAGGGATATGGGATACTTTTCAGAATATTTAAAGGGATATGGGATACCTGAGAGCCCCCTTCCAGGGCCTCACAAAAAGGAAGTCATATAAAAGAACGTATTTAACATTTTACTCCATAATCACGTCTTTTGACGCATTTGAAATATCACGTGTTTGAAAATATGATGGAAAATGGAGCATTTCATTATATTTTCAAATGTTATGAAAACTTAGCATAAATTTTTCTTGATTTTTTTTTCAATGTTGTCTTAAAATAGAAAATGATGTCATGATCTGAAATAGGTTATAGAGTAAAGGCATATAAGCTAACAAGACATGTGTGAAAATAAAAACACAGTATGCAAGCAGCCATTCCCCAAGGTTATAAAACTTTTTTTCATCCTCAATTTAACTGAGCATGAAGTTTTCGATTGCTCATAAAAGGTAAAAATGATAAAAAAAAAATAAAAATAAAAGGGGTTTCTTGGTTTAAAACACTAAAATGTTGAATTAATGCTGCTAATGAATGTTAAATTGCCAGCAACTGTTGGCACTTTAATATTTTTTTTTTGTGTAGGATTTATTTTATACTCACTTGAGTTGAGCATGACAAAGGTTTCGCAACCTCGAGACCATCTCTCTCTCTCTCTCTCTTTCAGGAATAAACAATGTACTATTCCGCATAGCTAGAACTAAACATGAAACCGCTGATAATAGTTAACTCTTAAAGCACCAACCACATTTGTCGTCTGCTTTTGTTTTAGAAGCCTTTGGTTCAAACAGTGTAGACCCAGATCAAACTGCTCCTATAGGAGCAGTATGATCTGGGTCCTCACTGTGTGACTCTGTACTTGAATTGGCCAATTATGTTAGCAGATATTGACAGCAGATGACTTCAGCAGAGGTCATTTTTCAGATTCATTTTTGGTCGGTGCTTAAATAATACTAGCAGCAGCAATCCCATGACAATAGTAAAGACAGCAGCAATATAGTAACTGCTCGCATGTATAAACTATATACAATGGATAAACTGTTTAGAATGGCTCAAAGGGATCATCAGATTCATACAAATCCAGGGATAATCTTTGGATCCAGCACTGTGTAGTTTAGCTCTTTCCTTGCTAGCGGTGACTTTTGTCGTCTGCTGAAAGCATTTGCAAACATTTTGGACCCCGATCAGGACCGACGGGACGCCGATCCTGATCTAGATCAAAGCTATTTGACACTCTCATAGTGCTCCTGAAAGATTTTTTAAAAAAGAGTTCATTCAGAAAAAAGTCAGCAGACGACAGAAAACATGAAAAATCACCAAGCATGCAAAGAATTAAATGATATAGTATTATACTATATAGTGTCATTTGACATAGCATGCCTTGCCCATTCATCTCACCAAATTCAATGAGCATCTATAAACATATACATTAGATAAAGCACTGATACAAGCAATATTATATGAGAAATATTATTTCTTGCAGCAGATGTGTCATTAGTTTTTCCAAATGTTCTTGTTTTTCCATCTAAAAAAGTGACTTCCAACTTCTTGTCTGAAAATTCCTGGTTAGCCTGGACAGTCATATGAGGATTGGGAGTTGATGTTCCAACGCGGAGATTTGCAGATATACTAAGAAGGCCCTGAAAAAAATCAAATATTTAATCTTATATATTTAGTTGGAAAAGAATTGTTTTGATGTGCATGGTAATGCCAGATATAATATGGCCTCATCAGAAGAAACCCTGATTTTGTTGCATGCAAACAACAAATGCGCAGACCAGCCTGCGCATTCGCGCATTCTGATAAGCGTCTTTGTTATCAATTTTCTGGAAAGTATGTTAGTCAAGCTTGTTCTATGCAAAATTTCAATAGTGTACCTATTCTCTCTAGCTAAGCAGACTGGGTTGGGTTTTACATTGGTGGAAATCCTTGAGACAGGTTTTCTCGCGTCACGCCCATGTACTAATAAATGTACCATATACTACCTAATTAGGGCACAGTGCACATAGACCCAAATTCAAAACCCACTTTTGAAACAATGTAGATTTAGATCATCTGATGAAGCCAGAAGACCAGGATTAGTATAGGGGGTTGGTGCTATAGAACTTTATTTCTGTCATCAATTCCTTTAACCGTAGATAACGCATTCAAATTATGTGATTAAGCCCTAACGTTTTGGGCTGCAGAATATCGTTCAACCTCTTGTGCCAGCATGCCACTGTCATATAACGTTTAGGATATGGTCATGTATATACAGGCAAAAGCTTTTGCTTGCAGATGGGGGGAATGATACTAAATAAAATGTTTCCTGATTTCTATATATTTTATCATAAACCTGATTTCTCTACCCAAATGTTTACATCCTTAAAGCATTTAATATTAAAACTTTTTCCACTATCATAAAGTACTCAAGTCAGGGTAGCTTAACTGTGAAGAAAAGGACTGTTGACACACTTTCAGTTTTACTTAAAATGGGCCGCAACGCGAGAAAACCTGTCTTCTGGGGTTAGCGAACAACACAGGCGCAGACCAGCCTGTGCATCCGCGCAGTCTGATCAGCACCTTTGTTATTCGCGTTTTGTAAAGTACCATATCTTAGCTTGCTTCAAGTGTAATTTCAGTTTTTTAGCTAGTCTCTGTAACTGAGGAGACTGGTTTGAAACTCCCTTTGGCGGAAACCCCGAAGACAGGTTTTCTCGCGGCGAGGCCAACTCATAGGCATTAACCTACAGCAGGTGCCAAAGATCCTTTGAATACATAGAGGATCTTACATGAGTGCTCATGCTTTATTAAAGTTATTAAACGAGTTGGGAAAAAGAGATAAAATGCAAGGCTTGTCGAGCATTTTATCTCTTTTTCGCAACGAGTTTAATAAATTCAATAATACAAGAGCACGAATGTTAGATTCTATTTATCATATGACATATACTTTGAAATCTCATTTCCGGCGTAAAAACGTTATAATTTTGTCATAATGATCGCATCGTTGTTATGGACGTCATAACGTTTCGGGTAAATCTATAAACCACTAGTGGTTTACAGATTTTATTGCATGGCGTTATTTCACTCCCAGACGCGACGTCATGTGATAAACAACCAATAAAACTAAAAGTTTGTACTTATAAGAGTATGTATACAAATGGGCCTCAATGCCAGAAAATCTGCCTTCAGGTTTGCCAACAACAGACGCATAGACCAGCCTGCGCATCCGCGAAGACTGATCCGTGCCTTTGTTAAGCTTTTTGGAAAAAATCATATCTAAGCTTGCTACAAGCAAAATATTAGTTTTCTAGCTAGTCCATGTAGCTGAGGAGACTGGTTTGAGTCTTGTTTTGTCAGAAACCCCTAAGACAGGTTTTGTTGCGTCAATGTCTAAATAAAGTTTAATATGACAGTTGTAAAGCTTGTTTGCAATCAGTGGCTGAATACCAAGTCATGATACATGATAAGCCAAATAGTCTCTTAAAGTTATATAAGAACTAAATATATATCACTTAATTTTTGTATAGGTATGAAGGATGCACGTGGACCAAGGAGCCCTAGTTCTTACACCAGAGTTTAACAGTCTCATTGTTTCAAAAATATGGACCAAATATTCTGTCAACTGTTTTGCAACATGTACAAAACAACTTCATTATTGCTATTAAGTAGAAGTTTATTAGATGATTTTTTCCACCAGCATGTTTTCAATTCTGAAAATTGACTTCAGCTGACAAGACTTTTTGAAAGTGCTCTGTATCAGCATTTGCTTTACCTCTTGTCCACTTGTTACATCGGCATGGACATTTAATAGGACTTTTGCACAAGTGAGACAAGTTACGAAATCTTATGTGTCTGCCACAATGTTTGAGGCTGATGTTGTTTGAAACAGCACAATAGAATTCTGATTTTTAAACAAAAATCAATACAAAATAACACATGTCATAACATTATGGTCAAAATGTATTTTGTTTGTTTTATTGTTGTTTTGTACTGTTTTAGATAGTATTGACTTTTCAAACAATTTTCTTTTTCAAATATATGTTAATTCACATATGTACCTTTGACGTCTTTAACAGGGTGTCTTCCAATCCATATAAGTCTGTTCTTGGTAAAGACATGTTTACGGAGTAATCTGACAAAGAAAAATAAATAACTCAAGATTTTACAAAGAGACAGTTCTTCTTAAAATCTAAACATTCATGTCAAAACCAAAGGGGGGCAGGGGGTTCGGACACCTCCCCTGGAAAATAACAAAGCTGTATGGTTACTTAGAAAACTGATCTGGATCCCCTGGAAAATCACAGCTACCCAGCCAGCATTCATTTTTGGGCCATTCTTGACCCATCAGCGAAACGCTTTTAGTGGTATTTGGATCATCGCACCCCTCATCAACTAAAAAGAAATCTTGTTCAATGTTGAGTTGGACCCCCTCTAACAAAACATTCTGGATCCGTGCATGACATTGCCACACATTTAAGGATTTAATTTCTAACGCCCATTTGTAATAATGCATGCAACTTGCAACAACATTGTGTGACTTGCAATTCACAGCAATGTGGTATGACATTAAATTCCAATAAAGCTAAAGCTCCACATATTATCTAAGCATCCCCAGCTGTGCTCTCCTCTTCAACAGACAAGTTTGGGGATTTACTGGCAAAAGGACCACATGCCATTTGCTTCTATTGTTATTTTTCTTCGCATGTCTTGTATGGGTATACTTATCTGTGATTGAACTGGTACCAGAACACGAATAAAAAAATGAAATTATTCATACCTATATATACAATGTCATTTCAGACCCCAATGTTTCCATTTAAATACAAATGATCTCTTCTTGAATGACTTGTCATACCTTAGTTCTATAAACTTTCTCTGATTCTATCATGTGACATCCACTTTATTTCACTGTACTTGACTGGTTTGATCAAGTTTACTGGTACCCAAACTTTAATACAAATTTGTTAATGTTAGAAACCTATGTTTTTGCTTTTGAAGGCTATGATTTGCACAATACTTTTAAGTGGAGAGACTATGTATATTTATTAAAACGAACAACAATGTTTTTAAAAGGATTTATTCAGAATATTTAGTGGTCACAACAGCCATCTTTGTAGCATTTTAGAATTGTAAAACGTCTCCATTAGTTGACATTGGGTCATCAGGGCTGTCACATTCGTTATCACGTTTTCTGATAAGACACATTTAATCATTTTTATACCAATGGGCGCATCCATAAGATATGAAACTGTTAAGTCAGGATTGTCCATCATAATATTATATGGACCACAGGTTAAAATTTCCAAAGCTATTTATCTGAAGATAAGTTCTACCTTAGCCAACTGTGCAGACCCTGCTAAAATGCCACATTCTGCAGCATTTATCTGGTTCTCTCCACTGTTTGCAAAGGTAACCATATAGGGGTTTCCAATCTTAAAATGGTTAAACCCAGTCTGCTCTTATTACCTATATCACAGTATTAGATATTTTTAGATATATATTGTACCTAATACTTGCATCATAGTTATTGTAGTACCAAAATTAACTGCAAAAACGTGAGTAGGAACATTTGATAGTATGTCATAAAGACTCCTGAGCTTGTTTTGTGCTACTTTTATATTACTGACCTTTCAATAGCGTGCTTATTTTGTCCTGGTAGCTTGTTAGTATGTTCCATTGTAACAGTTTCATTTTACTTGTCTGTAATTATACAACAATTAAAACACAAAACTTTGTGACATTGCAAGATAATGTATGAGTTAAGCTTAACCAAGATCAGACACATTAATCAGTTTGAGGAACCAGATATAATTCACACCAATATAATCGTCTACAGCAATTGGCTGAACTAACAGTTTCAAATAAAACTTAAACAATTACAGGACCTTTTCTACCTATTCAAAAAATATTTTACTGCTTTTAAAAACCAAAATATTGGATATGATATAATAAATATATATTAATAAACAAGAAAATGTTTATGAACATATGTAAATTTATAGATAGAATATGTTTATGAACATAGCCATTTATTTTGAATAACCAATGACAAAATGTAATTGCTAAGCTAACATGAAATGATCTGATATGATTTCAGATATTGTAAACAGTTACTTTTATATTACAACGTTATATCAAATAACACACTTTTCTTAATTGCGTTGCATATTGTATTTTTTCTTGAACCAATGCATTCTTAGATTTTCAAGAATGATGCCAATGCAGACAGGTTTTATGATTTAAAGAATAAATTGTCGTGCACTACTTATACCAAGGTGGGTATTAGCATGACTAAAGTACTAGAAAACAAAGAAAACTCTGAACATGCTTGAGTATAGCAATGTTATGTAGTTAAGAAATCTACTAAATTTTTTAGTTACTTACACTGATTAAATCTGAATTCTCACTAGTTACATTGAAATGCATCTGGGTTCTGTTAAAGATAAGAAAACAGAATTCTGACTATTGGACTCAATTATTAGCATATCATATGTTATTGACGTCCTATTTCATAAAGGAATTCCATAAATGAAGCTTCAGTATCAAAATAATTTGCTTTATATAACTGAATTTCATTAGGGTTTTTTTTTCAAAATAAAGATTGTCTATATTGAGTAACTCGTTTAGATATATTGAAGTAAAGTTAAATGTTTCAATAACATCAGCTTAGCTAGTGTCAAATGTAGACAACATGTAGTATTTCCCAAAACATATCAATGGGGGATGAGGGCATCACAAATATTCACATTTAGATAAAGTACCGCATAACTTTTTTTACCTTAACCTTTGTCCCCAAAGTACAATTTATGTCCATGTAAAAAAAATTGTGACACACTTTATTTAAGAAATAGATCAGCTCCAGCAGTGAATTGTTGAGTAATAATTCACTGTTTGGAGGTCAGTTGTAAAGAAGATCAAATCACGAGCGCGCAGCGCGAGTGATTTATCTTCGTACAACTGACCGACAAACAGTGACTTATTACTCAACAATTCACGCACTAGAGCTGATCTATTTCGATTCTAACACACAATAAACAACGAAAACACATTTGAAGTCTTCAGCTTCTTCCAACTTTCCGCCATTGCACTGAAGAACTCCCGCCAATACATAGACTACGTCGCATTCGTTTACGTGTATTTGTAACGTCTTTTAAGCGTTAACACGACGTTACACCGTCTAACGCCATGAATGACGTCATTTTCCAGCAGCAAATGACGTCAGCTGGCACGTACTTTCCTCGCGCTTTCTAAACTGTGAATTATTGTTTGATATATCACACTTTTTTAGCATTGACTCTATAGGTGAGGTGTGTTAGAATATTATTTGGACAATCTATGTATAAGATTTTGCTCTCAATTGTATAGACAAACGGTAGGTAGTCCAATGGGTAATAATTGTGCTCTTCTTGTTGCAGATTTGTTATTATATCAACACCTTTTGATAGCCAAAGTTAAAAAGATTGGCTATAACATTAATGTATTGCAACAGACTGCATGCTTGGTGGTCAACCGAATCACGGTTGGCAATTTTGCTTTCCTCTTAAATTGCATGCCGGTGGGTCGGACTTTAGACTCTATGATGGTTCCGACTTAAAGACTTAACTATTGATAAGATGGTAGGGGCCTGATGCTTTGGCTGTTTGTCGGGCCCTCCGGGGTTGACCTTTTGGATTTCTTTTGCTCCGGTATTTAGTTTTATTTACTGTTGAGTCCTTATCTTTGCTTTATCTCCTTGTTATATCTTGATTTATATGTTTTAGGAGATGATGCATTGATAAGTTAGGGTCTTTCATGCAAACCAAATATCTATGTGTCTTGATCCACATCTGAATTATGGGTGAGGTTGGCGCGCCATTAAACCTGTTTAAGCCCTCCAGTAAAATATTTTACTGACCGTTCCAAGGCAGTACTTCTTTTGTGGATCTTTTATGTTTTTGTTCTGTCTTATGTTTGCTATGTCTTTGTGCGCGTCTGTTTATATGTGCTTTGTGGTCACCTGCTGGGAAAGGGCTGACCTCTTGGCTCTCGTTTGTGGTGTCTAACTGTGAGTTTGTAACTTTTCCATTGGTATCCTGGGTCAGGTGTGGTACTTGATTGTATATACTCCTGATCTTTGCACCCTTACTTACTTTTACTATAATTGGCCATGTCCATTCATAGAGGAATCCCCATTCTATGGTCCATTCCTCAATTGCCTGCAGTAGTATTTAAATAATTTTAATTATTACGTTGACGTTTTTTCCTGATTTCCAAACTGCGCTATCATCTGCAAAGTGTGATAGATCGAAATAGTTTTATTTCTATAAACAAAAGTAACTGTTGCCAACGTAATAATTTACTAGTAGCTTACAGGTTTGAATCTGGTGTGACTAGAAGTTGAGTTTCACTGGATGAAAGCGTCATTGGAACCACACTTGCCTGGAAGATACATGTAACATATTTGCACGCATCATTATCAGAAAACATTTGCATGTTAAGATTTCAGGATTAAAGGGCTCGGTTGTAAACTCAATGAGAGGCTGTGGAGAGAGAACGAAGACTTAATGTCCATATTTTCTCAGCATATGATGGGAAATACGCGTATTTCTGCATAATAAGATATGATTTTTATTGCCACGAACATAGATTTGTGAGAGACTCAGATCAATTGTTTACACAAGCCAAGACAGTTACATACATTTTTATGTCAAAATGACTTTAAAACGTTCTACAAGTTATGAGTTTGTCATATAAATTCCCCCTCTTTCAAATTCTCTGTTAAGTTCAGTCTTCAATTAATCAGCATATACCATAGCATCAGCATGTTTTCACTCAAAGATACTGTTTTATTGTATTTGAACTTTCACTACAAATATGTTCCTTGTTTGACAAACCCTGTCTTTTTGGTGTCTGACTAGGTCTAACCATAACAAACCTGTTCAGCAACAGAGACTAGCTAGAATATTGAAATTTTGCCTGTGCAAGATTAGATTTAAAACCCTTTCAAATAAGCGAATGACATAGGCGCTGATGAGACTTTTGTCCCTATACTCTAAATGATTCTATCATTGATGATGCCAGATTCAGTTTTCATTTTGTTCATCTTCATTTCTGCTCAGCAATACATTTTTCTATTAAAGCAGTAAACATCCATATTAATATTTATCACATGACGTCGCGTCTGGGAGTGATATAACGCTATGCTATTAAATCGATATACCACTAGTGGTTTATAGATTTACGGGAAACGCTATGACGTCCATAACAACGTTGCGCACATAATGACAAAATTATAACGTTTTTACGTCAGAAATGAGATTTCAGTATTTGTCATATGATAAATAGAATCTAACATACGTGCTCTTGTATTATTGAATTTATTAAACTCGTTGCGAAAAAGAGATAAAATGCTCGGCAAGCCTCGCATTCTATCTCTTTTCCCCAACTCGTTTAATAAATTCAATAAAACATGAGCACTCATGTAAGATCCTCTATATATTGCATGTGTATGTATGATACTTACAAACGATGTCTGGAAAAGCTTTGACTGACCACTCTGTTTGTAGAAGGTAACGTTTGACGACCCTTTCAAACTGATTCCTTGAGGTGTCAAGCTTGCATCTTCATAGAGCCCGGAAAGCTGAGTGTTTATATCATCTGTAACCTGTTAAATAAAAAGCGTAATGCATGTCGCTTCTTACCCTCTTCATAACATATTGCTTCATGTTTATATTAGGTAGAGGAATATATCAAGCCACAAAATATCGAGAATGTGACGAAACCAAATGCAAATCAGCCCTTTCCCGGCAGGTGAGCACAAAGCACATATAAACAGACGCGCACAAAAACATAGCAAACACAAGACAGAACAAAAACATAAAAGATCCACAAAAGAAGTACTGCCTTGGAATGGTCAGTAAAATATTTTACTGGAGGGTTTAAACCAGTTTAACGGCGCCAACCTCACCCTTAATTCAGATGTGGATCAAGACACATAGATATTTGGTTTGCATGAAAGACCCTAGCTTATCAATGCATCATCTCCTAAACATATAAATCAAGATATAACAAGGAGATAAAGCAAACATAAGGACTCAACAGTAAAAAAACTGAATACAGGAGCAAAAGATATCCAACAGGTAAACCCCGGTTGGCCCAACAAACAGTCAAAACATCAGGCCCCTACCATCTCATTGAACTGACTGACAATACAACAATCGTACAAGCCATAAGTCACACCCTGGGTTAGACAACATGGATAAGATATAACTACTATTGACTTGAAATAAAATCTCAGACACGACGATTTTGCAAAAAGCTTGGCTACATTTTATCAAAATTATTTAAACGACAACTATTCAAAGTATTTACCCTCTACCAAAACAATTTTAAACCTTTTCACCAAATCTCCAAAAGCAGATAAACAGTCTTCGTTTGACATGTGTTGGAGGCATTGATAAAGTACAACTGCTGAAAGGACTTCTAGGCTTATATTTATTCTCAGAAAGCATTTTAGAAGCCTCGAAATAATAAGTCACAGGAACTCAGGTCAGGTGAATAATGTGGATTTCTTGCACACCAGATAAGAATATCTGATATTTTTTCCTGCGTCAGAAATTCTTATCTTACCCATGTTATCTTACCCAGGCTGTCACGAGAGGATCGTTCATTGGTTGCATTGGAACTCACGCACATGGTCGTCAATGTTAAGTCAATGTGACGTCATCATCTGATATATCACATGGACTTTAGGAAGCTTATATTAAAATAAAAAGTCAATGTTCATCATTTGTGTGAGGATTGGATCACTATTTGGCATGTTGAAGCTTGCCTCCTGATGGCAAACGATGATCCTGAGGGACGGATTTTTCTATCCCACCCTCACACTCATGATGGATTCTTATATTCTTACAACTACAAAGAAAATACCATAACTACGTCACACTTGTGAGACGAGGCATAATCGTGTAGAAATGAACACTTGACCATCATTTGCTTGGACGTTTCATGTCTAAAACTCTTACACTTTCTTCATTACTGTTCTTGGATAACCACACAATGTCTTTGAGACCAGATGGACTAGGGACTTGAACAACTGGTCAACTATACCTGAAGAAAAGTGTTAATAAGCTGTTAGGAATAACCCAACCATTACAGCTGTTGTATCTTTCCAAGAGTTACAGGGTACATGTAAGGCATTGCCTGTTTTGATCATCTGCGACCTAATTGGGCACCTGCCTATTTGCAAACTCTAAGGACTTTTTTATGATTTGGTTTATATGCTATTACCCCATCTTCTTGTGTTAATTCAGCTGCTAGAAAGACCGCTGATGTATCAATCCCCTTATGGAGCAAGTCATTGATAAGGCGTTCATTTGTCCAGATTTCAAGATCTTTATTAAGTGAAGGCGCACTGTTTTCTGGGAAATTTACGTCATCACTGTCGTATGTAACGTTTCTGGAAAATGTTATCTGAAATATATCATTTATCACACAGGTTTAGATAAACATAAATGTTCAGCGTAAAATTGTAAATATTGTCTTACCTATTCAACATTTCAACATATGTTTTGGGTGCTTTGGTTGAGAAATAAAAAAAAAAAAATTTTCGTTACACACTCTTAACTAAAGTCCTGTATCATATGACGTCGTATTTTGGGAGTGATATAACGGCTTGTTTTAAAATCGATAAAACACTAGTGGTTTACATATTTAGTGACGTTATGAAATGACGTCCATAGCAACATTGCTAACATAAAGACAAAATTTTAAAGTTTTCATGCTAAAATGTTATTGTATTATTCTAAGGAAAGAATGTATGGCATTCCCTGGTCAAATATACTTTATATCACAAAGTATGGCAATTTCATATTTTAACATGGTTTCTGATTAGCCCATGCAGATTATATCAAAACCATATAATTGCCAATAAACTTTAATTAGGTCTCAAAAAGCTTTCAAAATGAAAGTCAAGTCAAGACTGCTTGGTGAATTAAAATGTTATTATGATGGAATAAAATCAAAACTAATGTATGGAGTAATACAATAAAACAAATGAGAATGTTTTGACGCAGGTCATGAGTATACACGTTTATAATCTGAATTTGAAGTTTGTGGATCAAAATTATGACGAAACGATGGTGTAGCATGTGAAAATAATATCTGTGAGAAATACAGGTTAAATCCTAGCAGTTCTCAGATAAACTTTAATAGAGAGAACAGTAGATATTTTGGTTTAGAAATAACTGTTATAATCTAGTTAACCTTTCACATACTACTGAGAAGAATCGCCCAATCCTTAGGGTAAAGTTTTGTAAATTTGGACGATCAGCTAAATTTCGTTCAGCGAGCTTATTTGTTTCATATTTCTATTATTGGAATAAAAAAAAACTAAGCAAACAGTGAAAATCCTGATGAGACGGTTCTGAATTTTGTTTGCAAGTGTATGTCCAAATTTACCTGATGTCCAAAGCTACCTGATTTTACCCTAGGGTAAAGTCGGGTAAATTTTGACATCAGATAAATTTGGACACACGTTTGCAAACAGTGGAAATCCGGATAAGATGGCTCCTTATGAGCTGTCTCATCAGGATTTTTCACTGTTTGCTTAGTAATTTTATTTTTTTATTCCAATAATTGAACTATGAAACAAACAAGGTGGCTGTCAGAATTTAGCTGTCCATCCGAATATACCCGACTTTACCCTTATCCATCTGAGGTCAAGACGGAACTACAGTATATCATTGATCTCATATGTAGTTATTATTGCAGTCATGTTTTTTTTTAATAAAAAAGTACACCTACTGCAGTGGTAACTTGAATGTTATCATCTTTTGTTTTAACTGATGTCGTCTAAATGTAGATAGGAGCTTCACCATCTGGTAACTTGACTTTGATTGTATCTGAAAAGAAACAGAGTTGCGGTAAAGTCGGGTAACTTCGGACATCAGGTAAATTCGGACAGCGACCTTGTTTGTTTCATATTTTATTTATTGGAATAGAAAAATAGATAAACAAAGCAAACAGTGAAAATCCTGACGAGACGGCTCATAAAAGTAGCCGTCTCATCTGGATTTCCATTGTTTTCAAAGGTACGTATGTCCAAATTTACCTGATGTCCGAAGTTACCATTTAATCAACTAAACCTTAACCTCATAGAGACGCCTTTTAACACTTGCAAACAGAGCAAACCCAGATCAGGCAACTCTAGTAAGAAATGCCTGATCAGAGTATCTACTCGGTTTGCTTATGGAAATATGATTAAATACGATCCTACACTAGTTGATCTAACAAGTATTTTTGTTCTATGTACAACTGTGAAAGTTTATTTATATAATTATTAATGGTGGGCGGAGCTTAGCATGAAGGGGAGGGTTATGTGGCAATATAATTTGCTGATAGTAACAAAGTTACTTATGTTTATGGCCACAAAATATATAGATGATATCATGGATCCCACAAATATTTTGTGTCCATTTTTTAGTTTCACCGGACAAATTGCTTAAAAGCTGCAAAAATCACCATTATTGCTACATAGAGAATACTAAGTAAGTGAAGTTTCCCAGAAGACAAGGCTTTGAGAATGCTTGTTGAAAAGTGAGTCATGTCGAGGGATTCAACATGCATTCTCAAAGCCAAGCTTTGTAAACCAGGTAACCAAGCCTGGTAAACTTGTTATCAAAAGACCTGAGCCTGGTATTCTATATCAGTTTACCCATTGGTTTACTCTTTAAAATGGCAATAATGACCTATGTATTGATTTTTATGATGATTCAACGTCAACGACACCGTTAAAAAAGTGACGTCATGTTGACCTTATAAAGATATATGCAGTGATATGGACACCGTTTGTAGTACAACACTGCAGTTAATATGAGAGGTAACTGATAATTTGCTTTTCTACCACAATCTATCACTTAACTACGAGGGTCAGTCAAAAATAACTGAGAGTTGGTTAATATCTTTTTACTGGGTCGGCAGTTTTGGCTGAAACTTTATACACATATAGAATGAACCTTCGGGCTTCATTACATATAAAAGTTGACGTCTTATCATCTTCAATGCGCTGTTGCTAGGCAACCGAAGACAGTCTCTCAGCGATGTGCGTTCGCGCTGACGACACTTCTGACTAAGCAGCTACGAAGTTAAAATTATTTTAAATCTAAAACAGTATAATAACAGACCTTTTATCTCTCCAATGGTATCAAACAATGTGCTAGCAATATTTTGAAGAAGTGTAATATATAGTAAATACAATACATGCAATGTTCGTTGCCTAGCAACCAAAATCGACAGAAATTCCCATTTTAACTAAAATACCAGATTTTGTTGCTAAGGCAACCGTTTATTCCTGGGAATATTCAAGATATGCATTTAGATGACGAAACCAACTACTAAATAGAATGAAATGGTCATATGGTATGATACTTAGTTGATAATATTGCTCTAAAATGAACCGTAACTGGTGGGTGGGGTATATTTTGGGGTGAATTTTTCAGAAAATTTAGTCAATTTTCCTCTTATTTATGTAATAAAATTCGAACGCCTCAATCTCAGTTGTTGCATTTCACAAAATACATTCACATACTGTATTTGCAACAAATGCACAAGTTGATGCAACTTAAATTTTGTATAATGTTTCTATGGCAACACTACATTCCAGCGTGAACGCATGGCGTTATTTTATATTCTTCGGTTGCTAAGCAACAACAATCTATACTCTGCATGGTCTTGTATATTGCATATTCTGACACAGGACAGTTCATTGCATGCATGTGCCAAATCCCACTGGAGTACGTTAGCCTACGTAAGAGATATGAATCAACTCTCAGTTATTTTTGACTGACCCTCGTAAAAAGATAAAAAGAAGTTCATAATATCTGGTTTATTAATTACAGACAGATATTCACATGTTCGGTTTGAAAGCAGTTACAAATGCAGGGTAAATTTTTTTTTATAATAAAGAGCCTACAAGGGTGTGTCAACAGATTGCTGAGTAATAATCCTGTAACAATTTAAGTCAGCTATCAATATATATATCAAAGCATTGTTTTATGAGGTTTAACGTTACACATACCTGTACATATACATGAGTTTAGCGTCTTATACAAAACAATTTGTGTTTGATAAGATTCTTTACGTCCCAATCAACAATGTTTCAGCCATATTGTGATGGGTTTTCCAATGTTGAACAAGTACTAAGCAGCAGATAAAGTGTTTTGTTCAGGGACACAACACATTAACTCCGCGGGCAGTAAGAACTGAACTAGCAACCATTCTATCTCCAGTCTAGCACTCAACCAACTGTGCCGCTGCGCTCTGCCAACCAGCAGAGAAGCCATTCGGAAAAGTCCGCCAAAAATGGAGAATCGAACCATGGCACGGGTGTATGTAAGGAGCATTGCACTTAGTACTATGTACCAAAAAGCTCCATTTTGTAAGTCTGAACTGGCATATGGAAAATAAGTGCTGTAGCATTTGGGTTCAGCTCTTTTAAAATCAAATATAATGATTACTCGAAAAGTTTAATCAGCAGAATAAATAGAGGATATTTACTTTTTTGAGGTGAATACCAAATATATTTCATCAAGTGTGGTGAAAAAATCAGTATTTATCATGATTGCGTAGAACGAGTGAAAATGCTGATAGTTTCACCTCACGAGATGAAACATATTTGGTATTTGATGAACAAAAAAGTAAATTTTCTTTTTATTTTATACTCAACGGAAATACAGAAAGCACTACTTGGTCGCTTCTCGATCGATTTGACTTTTGCAGTGTGTTTATTGGGTATAGCATTGGGTGTAAACGTAGTTTGCACCTAGGAAATGGCGTAAGAAATCAGCATTTAAAGAAAGTCTATTGAGTGTGCCTTAGGATAGGCGTCACATGCAAACTGGCGCTACGCCAGGTCAAACAGTGACGTCATTATGTTTGATGTTGACGTCACAACATGCGTAGCGTTGTTTCTGACAAATATTTTTTACTTAAAATCTTTTGATAAAAAATCTCAGTCCTAAAATTGCCAAGAAAGCCTTGTTTTGCTACAGTAGAAATATAAATCGTATCAGTAACTAGTGAAAAAAATAAGATATTTTTTCACTGTAGAAAAATGCCAATTTTACTCACATTTGATAAACATTGAATTCACTGCTTGTGATAAAACAAATGAAGTTTATTTTTTTTTTCATATTATTTAAAAAAAACCATTTACTTCATTTAAGCCGTCATTGTCTGCTCAGGCGCGATACTCAAATAATCGACCTTTCTGCTAAACGACATCACGACTGAAAAATCGGGTTTGTGTCAATATGCGGTGTGCATTGTCCAAAACACTACGTTAAAAAGTCCCAAGCACTGAATGGCTGTAAATAATCCGTTTATGGAGACATCAAGTAACTTTGCTAGCTACACAGTAACAATGATTGGTATTACAGTATTTAGCGATACAATAGTAATATTTTCTACACTAAAACATATTTTTGAAACATGTCCCACATGGCTAGGTCAAAAAAATGGTTTTAGTGACGCGTGATGACGCAGATAAATAACAAGTTTGAATCAACCAATTGAGCGAATCACATGATTTGATGATGCTATCGGTAAACAGGTATGTCACACGCACCAACAATGCTCAAATCAGATAGGTCAGTATGCAATAGTCATGCCACCTAACGGTTAGATATTATTCAAGCCGTTTGTTTTGCGGCAATCGCACTTGTTATTGTGTAAACATGGTTTCTGTGACGTCATTGTCACGTTATATAACGTCAGCGTCACTTTATCACTCGCGTTATCAAAGTAGATCCTCGATGTACATTCATGGTCTGGTTCCACAGAATTTCGCGGATTTGGCCGAGGCAGTTCCAATTGGTGTGCCCAGTGATGTCACATATCACCCTGAATATAAACTCAGGACTAAATTTTTTTGTATGTGCTCTATGGATAGCTGAGGAACCATGTACCATCTAAAGAAAGACACCATACTCTGATCAGAATGGGTTTTGCTGCGTCTGATTTGAGTCTTTGCTGAGTGCTCATGCTACTTTGTTGGTTTAGTTATCACGTGGATTATGTTCTTGTGACAATTATGCTTACTTGCTGAGGTGTTTTATTTAATTAACTCTTTTGAGACCAATGGAATATTCCATAGTTTGATAAAGTTAAGAAAGGATGGTCCACTGTATATATTGAAAGGTCACAGTTATAATATCCATCAAAACAGTGTATTTCTTTCTCTGAAGATCGATTTTGTCTTAGCCAACAGTGCAGACCCTGATAGAATCCGCCTCATGCGGCATTTAGTCTGGGTCTTCATGGTTTGCCAATGTACAATACCATTTAGGGGTTTCCAGTCCTCAAAGTTAAGAAAACTTATTTGTAATTAAAAATAAACTACTAAAAGAAGATATTATGCAATTGAATAAAATGTGTCTGCCATCAGGTTCTAAGGTGGTGGGGGCAAAATAAATTGTGGTACAAACCTTGAAAATCCAATATATTTTTCAAATACTCGTCAGCATTTTCTTTCAAATAAGGGCAAATCTATATGAAAGAGACATATAACATTAATCACTAGTAGGATTATTTCCTATTACATAAAATAATCAAATTGTAGAGTCATTAAATGAAATTGGTGCACATACCTCCTGCATACATGTAGTTTTAAAATGTTTAAAGATTCACACAATTGTACTTATATGCAGCATAACTGAGCATGCGCGGATCCAGAGAATTTTGTCAGGGGGTGACCAGCTTTGACAACTTTTTTTTTAAGTTGATGAGGGGAGGGGGATCCAAGTACCAATATGAGCGGGCCATCATCAGCCCGCCAGTGAAACGCCATTGAATGGCGTTTCGCTGGTGTGGCGATGATGGCCTAACATTGAATGCTGACTTGGTAGCTGTGATTTTTCAGATTTTGCTGGACAACCCTATATTTTTGTGATTTTTCCGGTGGGGGGTCCCGACCCTTGTCCCCCACTCTGGATCCGCACATGCTGAATCTACACTGTTTTAAAATGTTGAAATCAAATCAGCAGGACAACGACTAACATACATTCTTTTCTTGCTTGGACACATTGATAGTTCTGTTATGTTAGACACCTCATCGAAAATTTATGGCATATGGAGACGAAACCACACCATACAGCCTCATATAAAACAGACTTGTCTGAAATGCCTGGCCCCTAGTTTATAAAACTTGAGTACAGTCTCAAACTCAAAATAAAGCACAATGATTGGCTGCTTGCGGACACAAAATAAAGCGCAATGATTGGCTGCTTGCGGACACCTGTCCGCAAGCAGCCAATCATTGTGCTTTATTTTGAGTTTGAGAATGAACTCAAGTTTTATAACCTCAGGGCCAGGAGGAATAACCTCATCCCTAGGTTTACAGGACAAAAGGCATATATAATTAACCTCAACAGAAACATAATATTACAATTATGTTAATTCTGTGGGATAAAACTTGATTTGTCATTGATTTAACTTTGATGGTCCACTACGCGGCAATTTAATATATGATGGTAGTTTTTCATAGAACTTGCCTTTTCAACGAGGTCCCCTATATCCCCTCCAGCAACTGCTACTACTGCTTTAATATAGCCTGAGAGTGAACCCTCTGCATCAATGTCACCTATCTGTGCTTCACAGTTCTGCAGCCCCACTGACGCTGAGCTGTTGCTTGTACCTAGAACAGTGAAAATTGAGCCGCGGCATGAGATTTCAAACAATTTGACATTTTGACAAGTGTAGACTCAGACGAGCCTCTGCAGCCTACTTTTAAGCTTAGAATCTCCAAATGGGGTTCAGTCAGTAGCTCAACAATCATAGAATTCTCAAGCGACCAGTAAAGGCTCTGATCAGGCTGCGCGTATGCGCAGGCTGATCTGAGACTTTTCTGGTCACACATACCATATTGTTGGAAATCTTATGCACTAGCTCAAAATTTTGTTAGATTTTTTGGAGTTCTTGCTGCATTCCGTTTGTAAATGAAGGGTCCCTTAATTTGCTGATGGTATTAGACCATAAACGCCGTTGCTGTGCCGTTTTTATACAAAGAGTATCTTACGTGAGTGCTCATGTTTTATTGAATTTATAAGACGAGTTAGGAAAAAAGAGATTTTTGCTGAGTATCTTATTTTTTTTCGCAACGAGTTTAATAAATTCAATAATACAGAAGCACGAATGTTAGATTCTGTTTATCATATGACATTAGATTTATTTTGAAATCATATTTATTTATGGCCATAAAACTACTTTAAAATTGCCTGTGTGTTTTTTAGTGCAAACATGCTAAGACTTTGCCGTATTTCGACCGTCAATACATAACGTTATTATTGTTTCAAAGATGCATAGTAATGAGGTGATTCTATATTTCTTATAAACAGGTAAAGATTACATATTCACTATCACGTGCATATGCAGTATAATGTGGTAGGTGGCATTATAATAGTAAACTGAGGCTACCTGTATGCCCCCTAACAAGGTAAACTCGCCAGTGATTGTTTACAACGATTCTCATATATCTTTAAAACATCAATACCAAAATCTATAAGCCACTCGTGGTTCATTGATTTTAATGCTTGGTGTTATATCACTTCCAGACAGCGATGCCATGTGATAAAAACTATTGCAATGCTATGTATGTATGTATGTATGTATGTATGTATGTATGTATGTATGTATGTATGTATGTATGTATGTATGTATGTATGTATGTATGTATTTGTTGACAATAAAGCCATTGAAAACATTGACAGTAAAATGAAGCATATAATAAGAGACTCTGATTCGTTTTATGTAATTTTTCTTAGTATGATCAGAGCCATCATCGGTAACCCAGGCGTAACCCATTCCGTTACATTGTATTCATGCTAAATGATTAGAAATGGAATGTACCAGGCATTACCCATTCTGTTACACTGCATTTATGTTGAATGAAGAGAAATGGAAATTACCAGGCGTAACCCATTCCGTTACACTGCATTCATACTGAATGAAGATAAATGGAATGTACCAGTTGTAATCCATTCTGTTACACTGCATTCATGTGGAATGAAGAGAAATGGAATGTTCCAGGCATAACCCATTCCGTTGCACTGCATTCATACTGAATGAAGAGAAATGGATTGTACCAGGCTTAACCCATTCTGTTACACTGCATTCATGCTGAATGAAAGGAAATAGAATGTACCAGGCGTTACCCATTCTGTTACACTGGATTTATGCTGAATGAAGTGAAATGGAATGCACCAGGCGTAACCAATTTCGTTACACTGTATTCATGCTGAATGAAAGGAAATGGAATGTACCAGGCGTAACCCATTCTGTTACACTGCATTTATGCTGAATGAAGAGAAATTGAATGCACCAGGCGTAACCCATTCCGTTACACTGCATTCATGCTGAAGGAAAGGAAATGGAATGTAACAGGTGTAACCCATTCCATTACACTGCATTCATGCTGAATGAAAAGAAATGGAATATACCAGGTGTAACCCATTCTGTTACACTGCATTTATGCTGAATGAAGAGAAATGGAAATTACCAGGCGTAACCTATTCCGTTACACTGCATTCATGCTGAATGAAAGGAAATGGAATGTACCAGGCGTAACCCATTCCGTTACACTGCATTCATGCTAAAGGAAATGGAATGTAACAGGCGTAAGCCATTCCATTACACTGCATTCACACTGAATGATAGGAAATGGAATGTACTCCTTTACACAGCACTCATGCTGAATGATAGGAAATGGAATGTACTCCGTTACACTGCACTCATGATGAATAAAAGGAAATGGAATGTACCAGGCGTAACCCATTCCGTTACACTGCATTCATGCTAAAGGAAACGGAATGTAACAGGCGTAAGCCATTCCATTACACTGCATTCACACTGAATGATAGGAAATGGAATGTACTCCGTTACACAGCACTCATGCTGAATGATAGGAAATGGAATGTACTCCGTTACACTGCACTCATGCTAAATGAAAGGAAATGGAATGTACCAGGCGTAACCCATTCCATTACACTGCAATCATGCTGAATGAAGAGAAATGGAAGGCATCACACATGGGTTGCCGAGAATGGATCAGTGCCTTTGTCATTCACATTCTGAAACGTGTAGTAGCTTAATTCGATACACAGAAGATTGCAAAACAACATGCATCTATATATTTTCATTGCTTCTAGAGCTATAGTCAATGTAATTTGGTAGATACAGCCTCGAGGTTATGAAACTTTTATCAATCTCAAATCAACTGAGGATGAAATGTATCCTGCTCGTAAATGTAAGCAAACCGTAAAACTGAATTTCCAAGGTATGACCGACGAGATACCTCCCCAAATGAAACTTTTGAATTCAGTTATCCCCTAAATATATAAACACAATATATCCAGTTAAAGCTGCATAGTCTGTAACTTTTGATCTTTTAATTTTAGAAATAATGTTTCTACTTTTCAAGAACACAGCAAAAAAAACTAAAATTCATGTATACATTTTACCAATTACGTCAATCTTAACAAATTATCAGTATCAAAACAACAGCATTTATGTCAAAAATTAACTGTCTATAATTATTGGAGAGACGCAAATAATTACCAACAATAGAAAACACACACCAATTTTATAAGATAATTCACTTTTCCATGCAGTTTTCAGCTATAGTGAACAGATTTAATGTGAAAACATTACTTAATTCTACTTTTACAAATGATTTAAAAAGAAAATATTTTTTTTCAAAAAACTGTTCATATTTGCAGATTTTGTCTGTTTAAAACACTTATTACAATACTTATCTGGTTAGGACTTTGGCGTCATGTAATGTTGTCTCATAGGTCCAGAAAAGGAATTGTTATGAGCGTAAAATTGTTATAATTGTCTTACCCATCAATTTAAACATATGTTTTGGGTGCCCAAAAGAACCGTCTCATTGAGATGGTTCTTTTGAGTACCCACAACATATGTTTTGGATGAGAAATACAGAAATAGTTTTCCAATACACACTCTTATCTGTAGCCCTGACTCACCTAATGAAGCTGTGACATCAAGTTTGACTGCCGAAAATTTCAGGACTGTATCTGGACCATATTCATCCTCATCACTGAAAATAGATCGAGATGAAGAAATTTATTAGCGTAAAATTGTAATTATTTTCTTATCCATCAGTTTAAACAGGTGTTTTGGGTGCTCAAAAGAGCCGTCTCATTGAGACGGCTCCACAACATATGTTTTGGATGAGAAGTGAAGAAAATAGTTTTATAATACGCACTCTTCTCTGGAGGCCTGAAATGTCATAATACACGTTTTAGATTAGCCCCCGAGGTTATAAAACATTTTCATGCTCAACTCAACTGAACATGAAAAGTTCATTGTTCATAAAACCTAAAGAGCTGAAAAAGAAAGGTTTTTCCACGCTTTAAAACTATCAGATGTTGTATTTATCCAGTGATTCTTTTACCTGTGCATTCTGCATCTTTTACTCATAAGTTTGTCTCTGGGATGCAAAGTTTTTATTTCAACGACTCCCAGGATGCAATCGTATTGCAGACTTGTCATGTAAAATAGTGTTCTGATCTCACAAGTTTGCAGTTGGACCCATTAATATGGGAAACAGCGAGTCCCAGGACCCATAAGCTCAAAATTGTAAATGAATCACTGTTTATCGTGCTGATAAAAGCTAAAATGCCAACAACAGTTTTATAATCCCTAGGTCTGATGATCACTCAGCACATGTATCTACCAGACACTTTATGTTTACATGTACCAAGCTTAATATGAGAAAAAAGGCACGATAATGAGATAAATTTAGTTACAGATTGTGCATTTATGAACTGATATGAATAGAATAGGTTTCCAAGTCAATTTTACTTTTAACTTTAATATAATATGTTCATAGAATCGTATAGCTAACTGAATTCCTGGACAGTGTCCTGTCCTATGCATTTAATGTTAAAATGTGAATATACTCGTATATGCCACAGGCCTTTAGTTAAGAGTGCGTACCAAAACATAATTTTCTTATTTCTCAACCAAATCATATGTTGTGGGTACTCAAAATAACCGTCTCAATGAGACGGTTGTTTTGAGAACCCACAACATATGCTTAAACTGATGGGTAAGAAAAAAATATAAATTTACGCTAAAAGATTTTGCTTATCTAAACCTGTGTGGCATTTGAAAACAACAACAAAAAAGACAAGTGAGTTTGACAAGGAAAAGACACAATCAGAGACCACAGACCAACCCCCAGTGCCACGGCGAACAGACACAGACAACATACATCCACGCGACAGCAAGAACACATTTAATATAAAGCAACCAGCTCTCACTTCCTCAGCAAGATGATTGCAAAACTAGGAAAGGCATTAAGAACAAGGACCCATATAATCCATATATGACAGAGAATGGCAAAGGGTTAAAAAGAATACAGTAAAACCTGTGTAAAACGGCCGCTCTCAAAAAGACCACAAATTGGTTTTCAAGACCAATTATCGGTCAATGCAGCTCAAAAGTATTGCAGAATGCTCCCCTTGGAGCATTCTGCAATACTTTCTCCCTTCATTTAGCTACCATTTGTCATTAAGATTTTTGCTATGTCTATTTCGAGTGACCGTTTCACACAGGTGTTACTGTATGCTAGAGCGTTACCTTGTATAATCCAGTGTGACATTAGCAGCCAAAACCAGCTCTTCGAACCCAACTGTAATTTCAATGAGGTTCTCGTTCTTCACAGTGATGTGAGCGTGCTCACCCTTGAGTGATACAAATTGAACCCTGAAATCAAAAAGGTATAAATATAACCATATAAGCCGTGACATGTGATTTCAAGCAATGTGGCATTTTGACAAGTGTAGACTCAGACGAGCCTGTTCAGCCTCTTTTTAAGCTTAGAAATTCAAAAGAATGTTCGGCCAGTAGCTTAACACTCATAGAATATTCAAGCGACTACCAAAGGCTCTGATCAGACTGCGCGTATGCGCAGGCTGGTCTGAGCCTTTGCTGGTCGCACATACCACATTGTTGGAAATCTCATGTCACGGCTCAATTATAAGCATAGCGTCCCTTTTGTGGGACATAGGCAAATAGTGAAGTCCCTAATCAGACGTCGCCGAACGCGTCGTCTGATCAGGGTCTTCACTGTTTGCTTACTGTATGTTCTATTACATTTTAGATAACAATGAAAAATTCCATTCAACAACCCTTAAAACGGAAATTGACTGGTCTAATTGATAAGAGAGGGAAATTCCAGTTAAAAGAAACGTAACCCATTTCAACCAAATGGAATTACGCACTCTTATCATTTGGACCAGTCCATTTCCGATTTAAAGGTTGTTTGGTTTTATTTTTTTTAATTCAAAATTTCAATAGAATATTTTGTAATCAAACAGTTGACACCCTGTGACGTCTGTTCTGAGTCTGCACTGTTTGCCAATATCTCATTAAAGCACTCTAGGCTTATATTTGTTTTTAAAAATATTTTGAACATTATTTTTGATTGTAGGGATTTATAGACTTTATCATAATTTGTAATTTATGTTGTAAACACCAGCGAATTCATCACAAGCCAACTATATCATATATTGAAGTACCAATACCCCAAGAAACCCCCCATATTTTGGAACATTGAACCTGACAAGTATATAAACCCTTAAAGCGCCAATCAAAACAAAAGTCGTCTGATCTTGTCGTCTGCTGAAATTTTCACAAGCCTCTTTGACAAACAGTGTGGACCCGGACCAGACTGCTCCTATAGGAGCAGTCTGGTCTGGGTCCACACCGTTTGCTTCTATACTTAAATTAGTCAATAATGTTATGCAAGTATTTGCAGCAGACGACTTTAACAGACGACATTTTCAGTTGCATTTATTTGTTTGCTCTTTAAGGGCTAATTGTCAGTATCAAATTACAGGAAGTTTTGAGCCTGTAATTTTGAAAGAATGAACACAGTAAATGAAAAAGCTACTGAAAATAAATATCTGCATTTAGCAGATATTGCATTCAAACAAGTTGATCTATTTTTTTTCTGGAACTGCTTTGAACTGATATGGTAGATGATGGTATGAAGTTAATGCTCCAAGTTTGTGATTTTTTTTTGCTGTGGCTCTTCACAGGTTTAGATAAACAAGTTTTTAAGCGTAAAAGTGTAAATATTTTCTTACCAATCAATTTTAACATATGTTTTGGGTGCTCAAAAGAACCGTCTCAAGGAGACGACTCTTATGAGATCCACAACATATGTTTTGGCCGAGAAATAAGAAAATGCTGTTGGTTTTGTTACACCCTCTTAACTACGAGAAATACGTAAATAAAAGGCCTGGTTCTTGTTCAAAACGGTATATAATAATCATTACAACACCTCTTCATAATGATTTCTTTGATTTGATTGGCTGGGGAACTGCATTAAACTTTAATTAACATTCGAGCCATGACATGAGATTTCCAACAATGTGGTATGTGCGACCAGCAAAGGTTCAGACCAGCCTGCGCATACGCGCAGTCTGATCAGAGCCTTTGCTTGTCGCTTGACAATTCTATGATTGTTAAGCTACTGACCGAACGTCATTTGGAGTTTCAAAGCTTAACAGGAGGCTGCACAGGCGCGTCTGAGTATACACATGTCAAAATACCACATTTTTGGAAATCACATGTCACGGCTCATTTGCTGATAAATTCACACAATTTTTTTCCACAGCTCTAATCTTAAGCCATAAAAGAGTTTGACTCCCGGGGTTTGACTCCAGCAAAAGTGGAAATGGTTAGTGAGTGATTCAGTGTAGTTTCAGCCTTTTGCACATTCAGCAGCTAGTAATACACAAAGCGCAACAATTTGTTATTCAAGTTCAGAGTTGCAGGGTGAAAACACACTCTATACCGTTTTGAACAATAACCAAGCCTGAAGGATCATAATTTGAAAACATGTCAACACTATATCCGTTAGCGGGGAGAACCTTATTTTCAGGATGCAGGAAGTTAACTGGTCAAAATAAGTTAAGCCCCATGTCACTTTTTCCGTAGCCATAATGTTAAATTCCCAAATTTTAGTTGTTTATATAAAAAATACCAAGGTAGTTGAAGTTTCCAACTCCACCCAAGTTAGAAAACAATTTCTTAAGTGTAATTACACGAAGTTTCAATTGAAAATGCCGATTTTCTTTGGGTATGTGCCAAATTTTCCAAGAGTATCCAAATTTCTGCCAATTTCACTATAGGATTGATAGTGCTCGAAACGGGACATATATCGGAATGTGAAGAGCTCTATGGAAAATTTATCAATAAAAGTGAAACCGAGCACATGTTTAAAGGAAACATTGATGCTTCTTCGCTGAAAATTTTATGGAAAAATCTTTATTCAGTAAAAGGTTATTATAAATAAACATGAACGTATTTACATTTACTATGAGAAAATTTCCGGTGGGGCTTAATTTATTTTGTCCACTGGGGGTTTCGTATTTGTCTCCCGTATTTTGTGTAGAGTGTCCGAATTTGTGCAAACTTTTAACATCTATTAAAAGCGTCATTCATGACTGTAGCTGACAGATATCTACGTTGTATATTTATTATGTTTCGTTGAACAAGGCTTGATATTTTATTTGAAAACTTTTATCTGCAGATAATTCACATGTGATATTAAGTTTTATTTGGTTTCTTAAAGCATCGCCAACATTTGAAATATCTTTCGCAGAATTTTTGTTGGCGCTTTTAATATTATTCAATTTAGTAATCCACATCTACAAGGTCGCAACAGATGCCGTTCCAATCACAACAAAGATCGTTTGCTTAGTTTAAACATATTTTATTGCCAAAATATTTACAGCAATGGGGTTGGGTCACAAGTTCTCACAACATTAGTTTCGACCCTTCCCCTACATTCTATATATACACAATAGCTTATAAACATGGCTATATATACAAACGCATATGTTAACTTAACAAGTTGTAAACAAAGCAAAACAGATAGTAACATAAACAAGACTATATCAGGATAATAAGTAAGCAAATAAATATAAAAGAAATAATCAATAAATAATAAATAAATAAATAAGTAAATAAATAAAAAAATAAATAAATAAAATAAATAAATAAATAAGGAAATAAATAAATGAAGATTAATATATATGAAATAAGAAAAAATCGAACATCAGAATAGTAGATTAATAAATAAGTAAGTAATTAATATTGGATAATTGAAAGAAAAACATACAAAAAACAAAACAAAAAAAACAAACAAATAATAGTACGACTGCCATGAAACCCCTTCAACTTGGGAATAGAACAAATTGGTCATACGTATACTTATCAATATACAAAATATGTTTCAAAGAAAACTTCAAAAAAAGAGTCAGCTGGTTTTAAAACGCTTAGTAGCATGTATATATCTGTGGACAGCTCTGAACAGGACTATATTGTTTTCCATATTCAAATTAAAATTACCACATAGAATCATATCAATACTTAATGGTTGGAAAACTCTAACTGTGTCATTAAAAACCTGCCGTTCCAGTGTAAACTTTCTACAATGAAAGAAGTAGTGGATGGCGTCCTCTATCATGCCACACAAATCACATAAAGGATTATCACGGAGATGATTTCTAAAAAGGTCATTAGTAAGGTTACTGCTATTATTTCGAAGTCGTGCATGCAATATAGAAATATATCTATTTCCTATAGTAAAGTGAGAAGGAACACATGAGTTATTCAAACTTGAAGTAATATGTTTTTTAAAGGTTTGTAATGTTGATAGATTTTTTAAGTCATCTTCAAGGGAGTTCCAAAGTCTAATGGAAGAAGGAATACATGATTTTTGTGAGATACTAGTTCTATTAAAGGGTACCGATATATTTCTATTATTTCTCAGAGGGTAATTTGAAATTTCACTAACTAAAGGAGGAATTAAATCTTGTATATATGAAGGTACAATGCCATTATTTACCTTATACATGAAAAATAGTTTATGTTGTTGCCTTCTTTTTGACAAAGTTGTCCATCCACATTCTTTGAACAAGTTTTCTAATGACACAGATCTAGTTAAACCTGTAACAAGGCGGGCGGCTTCATTTTGGATTTTTTGTAAAGTTTGTGAGTCCTGTTCAGAGCATCCATCCCATACAACTGAGGCATATTCTACAACTGGTAAAAGAAAGGACATATACATTTGGTTGAGAGCGTTTCTACTAATGGAGTATTTTAGCTTACGCATTATTCCCAAAATTTTAGTTGCTGATAGGACAATATTTTCTATATGAGAATGCCACTGCCCTGTACTACTGAAAGTAACACCAAGATGTTTGTGGCTATCTACGAAATTAATTGGAATATTATCAAAAACAAGTTGTGGTAAGATATTAATCTTTTTAAGAGTAAATAAAACAGCTTCAGTTTTCAGGGGATTAAATGTTACTAGCCACTGTCTAGCCCAGTTTGACAACAACTGCATATCATGATTAATTATACCAGCTATGTCATCAATGTGTGCTGCAGAATAGAAAAGTGAGCTATCATCTGCAAACAGCCTTGTCAAACTAAGAAGATGTTCAGCTATATCATTTATGTATACCAAAAATAAAAGAGGTCCAAGAACAGACCCCTGCGGCACCCCCGCAAAGATAGACTTTAAACATGAAAAGCAAGACTTTAGACCAACTTTCTGCTTTCTTTGACTTAAATAACTGTTTAACCATTCTAAAAGTTTCCCTTCAATGCCATTTTGCCGTAACTTAAATAAAAGACCCTTATGCCAGACTCTATCAAATGCCTTTGACACATCACAGAACACAATGCAAGAAAACATATTATTATCAAAGGCCTGGCATATATTATGAAAGATATCAATTAACTGAAAAACTGTTGAGTGGTGAGGTAAGAAGCCAGATTGATACTTGTATAGAAGATTGTTGTCAAGTAGAAAGTTATACATATTTTTAAAAACAATCCTTTCTTGCAGTTTACCAATACAGCTCAATAATGCAACTGGACGGTAGTTAGATGGCTGAGATTTATCTCCTTTTTTAAATATGGGAATAACATTGGCAATTTTCCAAATATCAGGGAATATTCCCTCTTCAAAAGATCTATTCATTAAAATACATAAGGGTTTTGAAACGGATTTAGAGACACCCCTGAGCATTTTATGGCTTATACCATCATCACCACTTGCTTTGTTAGGGTTGAGAACTTCAATTGTTTTTTCTATTTCTTGTTCAGTGCAAATTATTTGAGATAGAGAGTTATCAGTAAGTTTAGTAAAAGGAGGTAACTGGGTATTTTCGTCATTGACAGTTGAGATAGAGGCAAAATAGTCATTCAAACAATTAGCTTTGTCCTGATCATTAAAATGCCATTGGTTGTCACCAGATGGAAGTGCTGAACATAAAGGAGGAATTGAAGAAGTAGAATTATTATTTTTGACAAAGTGACGAATTACTTTCCAAAATTTGCGTTTATCATTATTCTGAAAATCTGAAACAATTATATCTAAATTATTATAAAAATATTCCTTAGCATGTTTTTTTTGATTGTTTACCTTAGTTCTGTAATATTTGTATTTTTTCCAATCATTTTGATAACCAGTTTTTAATGCAGTTTTCTTTAGTCTGTCTCTTTTCCTTGAATTCCTCCTTATTTCAGAGTAATACCATGGTTTGTCGTCTTCTCGTTTGCTTCTGTCGTCTGCTGAAAAGTTTTAGAAGCCTCTTCGACAAACAGTGTAGACCCAGAAAGACTGCTCCTGTAGGAACAGTCTGATCTGGGTCCACACTGTTTGCCATAGAGGCTTCTTAAACATTCCAGCAGACGAGAAAAGCAGACGACTTTTGTTGTGATTGGCGCATTAAGGGTTAAACGTCATTATCAGATACAATTTGTGGAAGCAAGATGCACCTACTTGTTTATAAGCACTGTCAGTGTTCCCAGATCCGGTATGGAAACGTCACCAACGTCAATCTCTTGAAGGTATGGCACCAGTAGGTAGTCTAGTAAATACTTTATGACTAGAAATAAAAATACAAACAACATGGGCGGATCAAATAAATTTGTTAGGGTGTGTGGGGAGCCCTGCAAACGTGGTTTTTTTTTGTTGCCTTACATTACTGACGAATTAAAGTATAAAAGCAAACAGCGTGGACTCAGATCAGACTACTCCATAGGAGCAGTCTGATCTGGGTCCACACTGTATGTCATAGAGGCTTCTTTATATTTAGCATACGATTTATGTTGTGATTGGCGCTTTAAATAACATGTCTGCCTAATTGTGTGAATATAGAACGGTGAAATATATATTATTTTTAGAAAATTAAATATATAACAAATACAATACAATTACTTTATTGGCATTAAACATATAAAAAATTGCCAAAAATATGTAAATTTATTAATAAGCATGTGTATACCATTAAAATAATATATAACAACACCTGTTATTTTTTACCAGATGTATTGTTTCATCAGTATATTGTGCATCTGATATCATGACCTCAAACTATTGATGCTGCTTTGACGATGCAGGGCGTCAATAAGCCCCGCAACGTCTTGCGACTGCCGATTAGAGGTGTGTGTTTTTTTTAAATGGCGTACATATAACGCGTTTATCTAAAAATGGTACTCTTAATAAAACATACATTTATAGCTGTTACGTGTAGATAAGCAAAAAATGAGCGTGAAATTGTAAATATTTTCTTATCCATGCCCAGGTCACACATTCACGGACTGGACGCCGGATAGGCACGGATGTACATTCGTGGCAATCCGTATTGGTCCGTAGCTTTCCGTATTGCATCCGTATTCATACGTAGTAGTACTTAATCATACGTATATAGTGCATCCGTATTGGACTACGGAAATTGGCATCTCCTGGGTCATCCGTGATAGTAGAACCGGCGGGGTGATCCGTGAATGTGTGACCTGGGCATACGTTTGGGTGCTCAAAAGAACCGTCTCATTTTACCGGGTTTTTTTAGTACCCATAACATATGTTTTGGTTATGAAATAAGAATGTTTTTTAATTTCACACTCTCAACTAAAGTCATGTCTGTAGTCAGACAATATGTGTAATATTTGGTATCAGCTTTCATCTCACAATATCTACTGTCGTGCCAGCCAAGAGTGACAGTGACGTCATGTTTTGTTTACAATGTTATCAGTGACTTAGAATCGATAGATCACTTGTATATTAATCATATCCGCGGGATAGGATTAATACACAAGTTATCTATCGATTCGGGTTAGCTCAAGTGGAGTTTAAAGGTTAATGGTTTACTTATCAATTATAAACAAAGTACTACGTAACTGTCACACTTGGTTGGCACGACAGTACTTCCATCATTTTCGTATGTGGACAGCGATGATTCTGGCGAGACTGCGTGATTGGTCGCCAAGTACCGACCCACATGAAAATACCTTTGTTTAGTCCAGTTTCACTGATATGTAACTGTAGTCCGCCAACTTCCTCTCCGTCTGCCGCAACTAGATAGCACAGGAGTTGCAAAACGACCGCTATAACCCGCATAGCTGTAGTGAATTACTGAAAATGACAGCAAAAGACTTTAGAATGTTCAGTGGGGACTTATGTCGTCTGCTGATAATCTTTGCAAATAGTTTTGACCAAGATCAGGCTTGACAAATAAAAACTGTTTGACACTCTGATGGTACCCTGAAGGATTTTTTTTTGAAAAAGTACATTAAAAAAAACACGTCGAAACCGTTTTGCACTCTGATGATCTGATAGTATTCTCGATAAAAAAAATGAAAAAAAAGAAAAAAAATATAGTTGAGCAGAACACAATAGCATAAAAAACTACTCAATATTTAAAAGGTGTATATAAATTTGGATTGGGTTGGAAAAAAGAGTATATAAATAACGAAACTTACGCAATATGGACTCTTTCCTGTTTCTATACTTATATTCGTGAAAATTTCCGAAATAAGTTTCAAATTTTTAGATTTTCAAATTAATTCATTTTATCGCTTTAAGACTGACGCCAGGCACTATCGTTTCGCCTATTATGAGTGTACTTGGGTTTTCCACATTGCGTAACATTTCCAGGTTATTTCCAGTTTATAAAAGGATATGATCTAGACGTCTTTAACATTTACTATTGGGGTCAATGAAGATGTTGTGCTGTACGACAAAGGTCTAATTTTAGTTAAGTAGAAGCCAACAAAAGATGTCATTTTTAATACTATGAATATAGGTTTGAGTACACAAAATACTATCATCAATCGATATTACAATTACAATTCTTTATACACTAAATGATTGATCTCAGTTTCGTATTCACCAGAACACGAAATAACTTTTTTGACGCAATATGTAAAATAACAAAGCCCAATTCACCCAGGTAGATGTAGGTTTACAGATAAATGTCTGCGCTAAATTCATTGACATTTTTAGTCGGGGAACCAAAGTCGCGTATCGTGCAAAAACACACATTTTTTGCACCCAAAAGGTATACGGCTGGAATTTTGTATACTGATAGTGTAAATAGTGCTTGATATGAAACCACTGTATAGCAATGCGACCAGAATTGCATTTCGCGGAAAAATGCATTTTTTGTATGCCACATAGGTCATGTTAAGCAATCTTTCATAGCATAGAAATTTTGATGTTTTTCTTATCAATAAGTTAAATAGTGTGCTTTTGGTCTTCAAAAGAACCGCCTCATTTAAAAGGTCCATTTAAGTACCAACAACATATGTTTTGGTTGAGAAATAACAAAACTAATTTTCCATTACGCACTCTTATCTGGAGGATGGGTATGAGAAGCCGTTTGACTGTGCGATAACACAATAATACACTATCAAATGCATTTTAAAGTATGGGCAGACATTTGTGCACCAAAATAATCTTCTTAGGGACATTTTTGTCTTTACAAATACTATGCGGTTATATTTCTGCATCTCAGACGGGGACAGACAGGATTTTCACGGTGATACGATAATAGTTATACGAGTTATTTTCATATTTATTTTACCACTGTTAATGGAATTATTCTGTTCAGTAGATAAAATCCCCTTGGTCCCTACAATGACCCTCCGTTTCCAAGCTGCTGTAAATATGGAAGATAAACATACTTTAAATCTTGATAAATTTCATGTATGTGTTAAACTGCTCTTAAGTTATCCTGGTATTTATCTACGCACCAATTGGCATGGACTAAATTACTAAGTATCAATTTATCGTGTTTTTATATTTTTACTTTTCAGCTACCTTTTCTAGTTTGCCATAGAAAATAAAATAAATTGTCTTAAATTATGTCCCGAACGTCTGTCTAACTGTATGCAGTGTTTAAACACATTCGATTTAAAATTTATTTATTTATGTAAAAAATATGCAAATCAAACCACTACAGCGGGAGGACAAAAGTGAATAAGTAAGCACACACTTTTTTACAAGATATGCTTCCAAGCGATATGTCAATAATTATTAAATATATTTTTGGGCAATAAATGCAGTTTTAGTGAGATTAGAAGAAAATAAATCTAGAAATTTAATTTCAAAATGGGAGTGCCCTAATCTACATGCTTTAAAAATCAATAGCAGTATTCTTAGATGACCACCACTGCGTTTGAGGTCTACGCCGATGTTGTATTATTATATAAACTAAATATTTTTCAGTCCTGAACTTTTTTGATAAAAATATATAACATTTTGATAAATAATATTTTGACATGATCTTGTTGGGCTTCCGTAGAAAGTTGACTGCGCTGGTGTTATGCAAGTCGATCGAGTCTGCTATACAGTGGTTTCAGATATACCATAGAATTACCTTTGCAACCATACAAAATCCAGCTGTATACCTTTCGGGTGCAAGGGTTAGCATTTTTTCTACCTTGGTTCCCCGACTATTTATGGAAGAAATCCACAGCATTTTCTATCTGTTTTAACCACATTTGAGGCGGCCTTTTCACTGGTTATTTCACAACAGATTTTAAGTTTTCACTCATTTTCACGGTCTAAAACGACTACCCTGTAATGAGCCCCCAGGGGTTTTGGGGAGCTGGGGAGAAGAGCTATTTATTGTTTGGAAGCTGGGGAGCACTGGTAATTATTTAAGGGAAGCTGGGGATCAAGCTAATAGATTTGGGGATTTAGGGAACCCTGCAAAAAAGTGAAAAATAAATTTATAAAAATTTCACCTCAAAGGAAAAGCCTTCATTTAGTTTATTTCTTAAAAATGTCTTTTACTTCTGGGGGGCTGTTGCCCCCTTGTAAAATGTAAATGCATTTATTTAACATGCACATCTGATTGATATTAGAGAAAATGGTTTATAAGATTGATAATAACGCACTTTGGAGCGCTCAGAATGCACCAGATCGCCCCAGTCTTATTTTTTTCCGGGGAGCATGCCCACGCAACCACCCCCTCTAGCACGAGTGTGAAACCACATCGTTACAGGGCTACCTACGCGCCTGGTATGTAATTCTCTCTCTCTCTATTTAATCAGTCGATTTTTATTAAAACTTTGAAGAATGCTGATCAGATATGACACTGATTTTAACATGCGTATAGGGCCTAATAGCAATGGTAAAAGACGTTTTATGGTTACAAAAATAAATGCTTTTACTTTAAATTTGTCTGAAATAAATTCTAGTTTTAAGCTGTTGGAAAAAAACAACCAATCCCCCACCAGAAAAAACAAATTGTCTGTCCCTAATTTAAAAAAAATCAAATCTAGAGGGAATTCCTCCATACCTACATGTACTCTACCAGATACAGCAACAGCATTTTAAGGATGACCTCGCACTTTAAACTATACATCATGCATTTAATTAAAATAATTATATGTCATGTATCTAATGGCTAAGCCCAGTCTATACATGTATAACGCAAATATTGAGTGAACATTAAGTGATGCGCTCGTGTATAGCTTCATAGTTTTTAAGTATGTGAATTTAATCCTAGTTAAAACGAAAATGCATTTTGGGGGATTTTGGGAGAAGCTGAATTAATTCTAGGGGGTTGGGTAGCAAAGGCAAAATGCTTTCAAGGAGCTGAGGATATTTTTCCATGGAGTAGGGGAGATCAATCCATTAGTTTTAGGGAGTAAGGGAGAACAGCCCCCCCCCTGGGGGCCTCTATACTTGAACGTTTGGTGAAACTAAACACACATTCCACCAAGAATTTCATAACAATTAAGTGCTGTCTGTCTCCAGTGGTGCTATGATATCTGTTTTAACCCATTTATGCTTAGTAAAATTTCTCACTCTTATCAATTGGACGAATCCATTTCGAATTTAATGTTTATTGCGTATTAAGATTTTTCATTGAGATATTAACAGTAAATTCTGTTAGCAAACCGTGTAGAACCTGATCAGACGCCGCGTTATGTGGCGTCTGATCTGGTTCTGCACTGTATGCCGATGTTCCTTAAAAATGACTTTATGCTTAACGAAATCCTTGAGCAAAATGGATGGGGCGTATTTGGTGGACGCAGGCCTTCCCATGGTAGTAATTATAAATATAATATGGGTATTTGAACTGCTATGGCTGGATGGTTATGAATTGACTAGTTACCCAAGTCAGGAATAAGGAAGTAAAATGGTGACATTTTAGATGAAAAAAAGATAGTACAGACAAAAGTTGACATTTTCTGACTTTTAAGCGAATAAACAAAAAAGAACCCTCTGAATGTAAATCGTTTAAAACTCAATAAATAAAAGCGTATTTTCAAAACGTGGTGTTGTTACAGGACATTATTGTAAGATACAGTAAAACCTGTGTAAAACGGCCACTCTCAAAAAGACAAAAACATTGGTTTTCAAGACCAATTATCGCTTTATGCATGTCAAAAGTATAACATTCTGCAATACTTTCGACCTTCATTAAGCTACCATTTGGCATTAAGACCTTTAGAGTGGCCGTTTTACACAGGTTTTACTGTATATACAATGCAGTGTTTTGGGGTCCATATAAAGTGACCGTGTTATAAGTGAATCGTGTTATAAAGGGACAATCAATTTTACAAAGGAAATATTGGAAAATGACCAATTCTGGCGTGGTCCTTTTTCTATAATTACTTTCTAAAACTTCATGGTAAAAAGATTTGGGAGCCACACAATCCACAACTTTTCTATTGTTTAATCCCAATTTAAGCAAGGAAGTGCAAAAACAAGCAGGATGCCTTCCTGCTTTACTGTCTTTGATGTGTGTTAGAAAAGAACTACCATTCACACGTAACAAGAAGAGGCTTGTGTTAGGTCTTTTAAATTGTGATAAATTAAAAAGATACTCTCTTTGAGAAGGCAATGCAACATGTATTTTGATGTCTATAGTTATGTGCTACTGCTACCTTTTATTTTGACTGAGGTCAGGGGAAAAGCCGGAATCCAATACAGAATTTCAGCTGACAATTTTGATAAAGGTAAGCATGAATAAAAGGTAAGCATTTTTAACTATCAATTATCGTAAATTTTAAGTAAAGTTTTTAAGCGTATCATTTTTATTATTTTCTTACCCATCAATATGTGGTTTGGGTGCTCAAAAGTACCGTCTCATTAAGGCGGTTCTTTTGAGTATCCACAATATATGTTTTGGTTGAGAACTAAGGAAACATTGTTTTGATTATACACTCTTATCTAAAGGCATGAAAAGTAATTATATAAGCATGTATTACTCTATTTATAGCTGCAGGAGAGGGAAGGAGTCGTTTTATGCTTATGTTGTTTTACCTCAAACTTTTCTGAAAAACTGACCCCACAGACAGAGAGAACCTAAAAAATTTAAAACAGCAGACTTGATTGCATTCAGTCTGTTCATGAATGATAATTGCAACAAATCCAACGATCCCTTGCTCCGGCTTAAGCAGTATTATGCTTTCTGCAAGAACCAAAGGTCTGAAGGACCAGATTATGAGTTAAAATCAACACTACATCATGTACGGGGAAATATTTTACCAACCTCCTCGCGGTTAGTGCGCCCCGTAGTGCAGTCGGCAGCGAGTCTGACTGCAGAATCAGGGAACGCGAGTTCGATCCCGGCCCGGTCCCATACTTTCGTGGAGATGGATCATGAAATAATTCCTACCTTCCACTGTATCAAGAAGGGCTGTTGTCAGTTACAAGCGAAAGTGTGTGTACGAAGTATATTAAAAATGGTAAACCGCTTAGTCAAGCTTACCCAGGAGGTGAACTGACCGTCTCGACATGACCATAGCTGTTGACTGGGATGTCAAACCTCAAAACAGCGCGGTACTCCACGCGGTACACCTCTAAATTATCTGGTTAAGAATTAGAGAAACAACAGCAGAACCAATATGGAAAGTGCAACAACTCTCACGCCCCGTACCATGAAATTAAGCGGTATATGATAAAGTCGGGTATATTCGGACAGAGAGCTAAATTCGGACAGCGACCTTGTTTGTTTCATATTTTAAATATTGGAATAAAAAGCAAACAGTGAAAATCCTGATGAGACGGCTCATTAGGAGCCGTCTCATCTGGATTTACACTGTTTGCAAATGTGTGTCCGAATTTACCTGATGTCCGAATTTACCCGATTTTACCCTACTGCTTTCAACGCTGAATACAGACACAAAAATAAAATATTTATTAAAACGTTCCTCATACTTGTTCAAGTTCGAAACTTAACTAAACCGTAAAGTTTTAAGGACTTTGAAGATTTGGTTGACGTACTACTCCGTCTCACAACAATCGCATTATCTTTGTTGGTTTAGAATCTCAGTGTTTGCCGGAAACAGAGGAGTTACTTGAGTTACATGTAGTATTTTCATTTATTTCAGTTGCCAAAGTTCTCATGCCCAGCCCTGATGGTTACTTTACATTCAATAATGAAGCTCAGACAGAAGGACAAATTGGCGCGATTATGTATAAACTATCAAAGTAAGTAATACTCTCTAAGAATAGAAAAAAAGTCGGTGCTCAATTTGGGTAGAGTTACGTAGTTGGTCACGTTCATGTACTTCATTCGCCTGATTGGACAAATATAGGGTTTGCTTTCATATTTCTTACTAAATCTGTTTCGTCGCCCTACTCTTATCGAGCACGGACTATACATACCTGCGTAAGCAATTATTGTTTTTAACAATTGTGATTTTAGCATGGTTTTAGGGATCAAGCTTTATTATACTATATACATGTATGTTAAAATTGCAAGTTTCTGTTAATGGCGTTAAGGTCAAATCCTATACGCCAGACTGTGAATGCAATGCAGTGTTATACATGCAGACTTGTATTGCAAAATTGTACTTGAAAGCCCTTCCTATCAGCACTGTGAAGGTTTTGAAAGTGCATATCACTTTTTATTCTTCATAAGCCTCACATATGCAGCTACAAGAAGATGCTTCCCTAATCTTCATGAATACTCTCTTAAGGATATCTTATATGGCACTGACTACGGTACAGGTCATGAGAATGAAACACTACTCTTAATAAAAGCACCGCAAGCACTGCATAATACCTCGCCACTGCTGGGGGCACCAACAGTTATTTTGTGAGATATATAATGCCTAAATAGCAACAGAACTGAGATAGACAGTGATATGACGTCCTTAGTCACAATATGAAACCTTTGATGGTCAACATATCTGTGAAGTTTCATTCAGATATTTCATATAGTATAGGAACTACAGGTCAAAAACATTTTCCAGATTAATCAAGGGCGGATAACTCATGAACTGGAAAGGTAAGAGTGACGGTCCTTCGTTGTAATATGTAACCTTTGCTGTTCAACATATCTGTGAAGTTTCATTCAGATATCATTAACAGTAAAAGAATAACAGGCCAGAACCATTTTTTAAAGGGAGAAAGGGCAGTAACTCCATCGAAAATGGTCGGATTTTGCCCATTAACAATCCCATACCACTCATCCCCAATAAACATATGTATGCAAAATTTGAAAAAATTCTGTGCATAAATACTCAAGTTATCAATCGGAAACAGTGAGCACGGGCGGATGAAATGAACTACAGGTCAAAACCAATTCTCAGATCAATCAAGGGTGGATAACTCACAATCTGGAAAGGTAAGAGTGACGATCCTTACCCACAATATGTAACCTTTGATGGTCAAAATATCTGTGAAGTTTCATTCAGATTCTCCATATAGTAAATGAACTACAGGTCAAAAACCATTTTTCAGATCAATCAAGGGCAGATAACTCATGAGCTGGAAAGGTAAGGGTGACGGTCCTTACTAAAAATATGTAACCTTTGATGTTCAACAAATCTGTGAAGTTTCATTCAGATATTCCATATAGTAAAAGAAACTACAGGCCAAAAACCAATTCTCAGATCAATCAAGGGTGGATAACTCACAATCTGGAAAGGTAAGAGTGACGATCCTTAGTCACAATATGTCACCTTTGATGATCAACATATCTGTGAAGTTTCATTCAGATATTCCATATAGTAAATGAACTACAGGTCAAAAACCATTTTTCAGATCAATCAAGGGCAGATAACTCATGAACTGGAAACGTAAGAGTGATGGTTCTTTGTCACAGTATGTAACCTTTGATGTCAAACATATCTGTAAAGTTTCATTTAAATATTCCACATAGTAAAGGAACTACGGGTAAAAAACATTTTTTTAATTCAATCAAGGGCAGATAACTCACAAACGGGAAAGGTAAGAGTGACGGTTCTTAGTCACAATATATTACCTTTGATGTGAAACATATCTGTGAAGTTATATTCAGATATTCCATATAGTAAAGGAACAATAGGTCAAAAACCTTTTTTCAGACCTATGAAGGGCGGATAACTCACAAACTGGGAAGGTAAGAGTGACGGTCCTTAGTCACAATATGTAACCTTTGATGTGCAACATATCTGTGAAGTTTCATTCAGATATCATGAACAGTAAAGGTATAACAGGCCAGAAACCATTTTTCCAATACGAAAAAAGGCAGTAACTCCGTTAAAAATGGACGGATTTTGCCCATTAACAATCCCATACCACTCATCGCCAATAACAATATGTATGCAAAATTTGAAAAAATTCCGTTAATAAATACTCAAGTTATCGATAGGAAATGGTGAGCACGGACAGACGGACGGACGGACGGACGGACAGACAGACGGACAGACACCGAAAGGTATAACATAATACCCGACACTAAAGTGTGGCGGGGTATAAAAATACAGGAGTTTATAACAAAGTG
Source organism: Loripinus fragilis (assembly GCA_964019695.1). NCBI lineage: Eukaryota > Metazoa > Mollusca > Bivalvia > Lucinida > Lucinidae > Loripinus > Loripinus fragilis. Next base: position 62,540,899 of record OZ026523.1, read on the forward strand.
TGGGATATTTAATCCTCAAATAATATACTAAGTCCTTAAACATGATATGGCCTCAGGCTACTTCGACTACATGCTACAGATTGTGAATGGTGCCTACATATAAATTACTTACATGTTTTTCTTGTGTTTAGTGCAACATCACATTGATGTCTGTAAATGCTTATGCTAACATTTTAATTGTCGACCAGTCATTATCTACATCACCTCATCATTTGATGTAACGATATTGTACATTGTAAAGTAAATCAAATGCCCTCTCTCTCCACCCAGCCCCCCCCCCCTCTCTCTCTCTCTCTCTCTCTCTCTCTCTTTCTCTCTCTCTCTCTCTCTTCAATCTGGTCATTTTACTAATTTCCATAGGTTAATTACAATACTTTCGCTTTGTTTTGCTCATGTTTCATTCATTCAGCAACAATGCACATCTAAATATCTTAACGGAGATGACAACATATAAGCCAAATGCTTACCGTCAAACTCGTGAAATATTGCCTGCACATTTGTACGAATGAATCATAATATGGTACTGTGAGTAAAATATTGTTTAAACTATGTTTCTGTTGTTATTCATATATTGCATAAATTGATAAAATTGCTTTTTAACGACACTCTCTAGTGCTGTTTTGGTACCAACATTTTAAGAATACAATTGTGATACGACAATAGGGACATTTATGTCTCACAGGCATGAAGTGCCATATTAATGGAATTTCTTAGAAAAGTAAACAAACAGCAGCACTTTCCTATACCCTTATCGAATAAAAAAAAAGCTCATGCTTTCTGAAAGAAGGGGCTTTGCAGCAATTTTAGGGGCGTTTTAACACGGAACCGCTTCCAGAATTATCCCATGCGACAGAAGAGTTCTCTAAGTGTTCTCCCATTTGAACTCTCAAGCTACATGGGCTACAAAGATTGATCTCTCCTTTTAATAGTTTTAAATGCTGTGTCTGACAAGGTGTAAAACCATTTTGTTATATGAAAAGACCTCCTCTGATTGGCTGAAACTAGCTTTCACTGGTTGTGACAGATTTTGACGTTTACCAGTGATGAGCTAAATTTAGCCCAGGATAGGTAGACAGCAGGATTTGTCAGTGCTGACAGACAGCTAAAAATAGATCAAGCTAAATTTAACACTGGACAGGTTAACAAAGTTTTTTCACTGCTGCCTGACAGCTAAAAATAGATATTGGAAAAACTGATTACTTATGTCTATTATATAGGTCAACGTTTTGAATTTAGAATTTGCTTATTTTATGCGATCAATAATTTAAAGGTATGCAATTCGTTTGTACGTCTCATAAGGAATTCAGAAACTTGAAAAGCAATTGTTAAATAATCTTTTTAAGTGCACTAGGAACATTTGACTTATATAAAATTTGTGAATATGAAAGGATTCTATATAAAACTAGGAAAAGAAAGACAGTTTCATATATAAAAAAACAATTGGTGCATTCTTTTTCGGTTAACATCAGGATTAGTCAACCCTTGAAAGTGATCTTCATCTTGGCTTCACCTCAGTGAACATCATCATTCTCAGGTTGACAAATCCTGATGTTAACCTCAAAAGAATACATCAATTGTATAATGATCATTACCTTTTAAATAACTCTCTGGCTCATGGATATATGTACACGGGGATTTCATATAATGTATATACTTATATAGCAACACTGTTCTTGTTAACCCTTTTCATCCTGATAGATTGATATATAATAACTATGGGATAAATCAATTTGTGTTTTAAGTTTTAAGGGATGGCAGTTCAAAATTTCTATTTATGATAAATCTATGTCCCTAAAGATTGTTGTATCTTAGCAAACACTGGAGGCCCTGATGAAATGTCGCCTTATGCGGCATCTAATCTGGGCTTCACTGTTTGCCAAAGTAACTGTTTACCAGTATCCAAAATAAAAAGGGTTAATTACAAAGAAGCACGTCATGCCGCCGACTCAGTGACGCCCAATAAGTTGATTAATGTAAAAAAAAGTACAGTTTACCTAGATCGCATACAAAACTGTGCCTCACCGGGCCGCGTAGCGCAGTCGGTAACGTGTCTGGCTACAGATGCGTGTCTGACTGCAGATCCAGGGGTCGCGAGTTCGATCCCGGTCCGGTCCCATACTTTCGTGGAGATTGATCATGAAATGATTTCTACGGTCATTCTCCTCCTTCCGCTGATTCATTCAAGAAGGGTTGTTGTCAGTTACAAGCGAAAGTATGTGCACGAATTACTGGTTAACCGCTTGTTCAAGCCTGCCCAGGAAAAAGTGTGGTTAGGTGAACTGACCGTCCCGCAATGACCATAGCTGTTGACTTGGGACGTAAAGCAACAAAACCAACCAACCAAAACTGTGCCTCACATAAACGAGCTCAAATATGATACATACCGCACAATGTACTCTGCATTGAATAATAATATACTACAATTAATTACAGTTTTTATATGGTAAACTCAACAATGACAGATGTTTCTGTGAACATACCCCAGGACAATTTTCTGAAAGCGAGAGCAACTTTGTCTGATATGGAGCTGCTTGGAGAGATGGTAATGAAAAGGTAAGAGTTAAAGACGATCGTGTCATATGATGCCTTATATACGCTCCTGCATAATTCAGGCCTATAGTTAATAGTGTGTAATACGAATTTATTATTCTTATTTCTCAATCAAAACATATGTTGTGGGTACTCAAAAGATGAGACGGTTCTTTTGAGCACCCAAAACAAATGTTAACACTGGTGGGTTAGAAAATATTTACAATTTTACGCAAAAGGTTTTCTTACCTTAACCTTTCCTCTATTACAGTAACAAAATATACAATTGAATATGACCAGGAATAATTACGTATGACAGGCAAATGGCAAAATATAAATGATAAAGGCAAGCGAAATTGATATGATCAAAACCATTCTTTTATTTATTTTTTATTCATTATTTTATCTTAGTTAAAAGAATAATTTATTTCGAAAGCCAATAATACATTAATATACAAACAGAACGCAGCATTTCAACAAGGCCTACACAAGCACAACAAAAACGATCTTCAGCGACTGAAATGCAACATTGTTAGGACATTGTAACATGTGACGCTTTAATGGGCTATCCAGGCATGACTGTATCAAACTTTATGGAAAATTCCATTGGTAAATAGGATCAAATTTTAATAATTTTATTACTGGCAATTCCAGGGCGGTGCTTCTTTTGTGTGTGTGTGTGTGTGTGTGTGTGTGTGTGTGTGTGTGTGTGTGTGTGTGTGTGTGTGTTTATTGCAGCCTTGTGGTCACCTGTTGAGAAAGGGCTGACCTCTTGGCTCTCTTGTGTGTGATGTTTTCTTGTACTTTAGTCACTTGTCCATATGGTGTCCTGGATTAGGAGTGGTTCTTGATTGTGTCGATACACTTACTTTAAAAGTCCTTCATTTAATTCAGTTAGTTTTTCTTTGGGTTGAGTATGAGCCAGTTAAATAAAGAGAGAGCATAAATCATTTGTAGACAAATTATGTGATAGATTGTTAAGAATCTCACCTGAATTTTCGATAGACCAAAGTAGAATATTAATATTTCTCTCATAATTGTTTTTGCAATATTTTAGTATTGTGTTAAAAGCTTTTCGTGATCCTCATCAACAAGCACGTATAGATATACCATGGCTTGTTCACATGTATGTGGAGATAATCCACGAGCTTTAGCGAGTGGAATATCCAACGTACAGATGGACAATTATGGTATAACTATTTTATGCCACCTACACCATGTAGGCCTTGCACATCACGAGATATGGTAAAGGTGACGTCAACCAGACTAAGCAGCTTGTGACACCCATGCCTATCAACACAGACCTCTTCACCATTTAGTGCGTGCGTGCGTGTGTAGTTGTGATATAAAGGCACTGGCGGTTATTTGTGATTCAGAGCATCGTATAATGGATTGGTATTTTATTTTTTCAGAGCACAAAGCATTGAACCAATATTTAATGGAACTACTAGTGTCATACTCAAAAACGTGACTTTTGTTTCTGAAGGACAAGTTGGTATGTTATTACATGATAGTAATATAATGCTCTGAACAAAGGCTGAGCCCTCTGTCTAATCTGCTTTGTCAGATTAGAGTCTCAGCTGTACATTCATTGTGTAAATAAGTATCCTTAAACAAGTATATATTACCAGGGTGTCATAAACTATTGCTTCTCATTTGAATATCGTACTTAATTTGCTCATTCATAGATATGTTTCATATGGCTATATGCACTGTATTGTTTAGTGCCAATAAAACACAGTGTACAGTTGGCTCTCATACATTCGAAGTCCTTGTGACTAGAGCTTTTATTTCAAATTAGCAGTAGTTCAAATTATGGGGGTATAGACATAAAAATTAATCCCCAAAATGATGATTATTATGTTTTTTTCTACTATCAAAGATATGTTTTGAAGACGTTTCCTTTTACGCACAAAACAAATGCTATTATAGACGGTCAATAAAATATTAATTAATACGGCCCATTTTCTGAATACAGTGTGTCACAGCTCAACTCTAGTAATATTAAATGTGTACTGTCCATAGATTTTAATATGCAAACACTTGTTGACATAATAAAATAAGTTACCAGGAAAAAGAAAATTGTCTGATTTTATGTACTTTGCTATTTACAAGGATTATTTATTTTATAGTGTTAGGGACTAGACACTAAGTTACCAACTCTGTAGCTTAACTAATGTCTGACGTGATCTTCAAACATGCTCCTCAATCAGATAAGTTTGGCTCAATTCGAGAATCAAGCCTTTGATGTATGAAAGGTGTAGTACTATATATAAAAAGTTCCATTTTATTAGCCGGAAGTGCCATAAGTAAAATAAGTACTGTGGCATGTGGGTCCAGTCCTATTAAGGCCCATTATTTTGATTACCTGAAACGTTATATCAACAGAATAAATGAGGTTAATGTTTTTTTTTTAAATAAAAATATTGTTATATTTTATTGAAAAAAAACACAACTTCATTTATAACTGTTCGTTTTGCTGCATTCACACTTGTTATTGTGTTGACATGGATTATGTGATGTAAGCGTCATGATATGTAACGTCAGCGTCACGTTATCGAAGTGGAGCCTCAATCTACATCCCCGGTTTGATTCTACAAAATTTCACAGAATTGGTTGAGGCAGTTCCCATTGACATGCTCATCTTAATTCACAGAGTATGTGGACATATCAAGTAGTACCATTATGGAAATGAAGGACTGCATAGTAGAATCAGAGGAAATCTCCCTTAGTGCAGACTTTGAACAGGCCGTGAGTGCTCAAGTACCAGAATCAACACTCAGGAAGATATTTAATGATATTGTAAGTTAAACAATATTCATAACTTAAACTTAATTTGATTTGTCCAATGTAATGTTAAAAATGGGCTTGAAGTGATTCTCTGAAATACCTCTTAACAAGGTTTGTGTTTGAACAACAACTGAATCTTGGATGATGATTAGACAAGTGAAATATACCTCAGCCAATCAGTTGCTGCAGCTGCTTTTTGTTCTAAGACAGTGGCTTTGTTATTGGTTGTCCTTTGTTGTTGTTACTTTTTGGTTTGTTTGTTTATTTGACTTGTTTTTGCTTTGTTTTTAGGTGGTGAGGGCGTTGAAAGGGTAAATTCTTTATTTGAATGGGGTCAAATTATTTACTAATAAGTTGATGTAGTGGTTTGCATCCTTTCTAGTTTAGCAGTCATACGGCTGAGGAAGAGAAAAAGAGCTGGTTGGTTTCTTTTCTCATTCCTATTGTTAATTTTGAGTGTACTGTTAATCTACACCATTTCTTATTCACTAATCTGGTGTCCTGGCTGACCTCTTGGCTCTCGTTTGTGGTGTCTTCTGTGAGTTTGTCACTTTCCCATTGGTATCCTGGGTCAGGTGTGGTACTTGATTGTATCGATTCCTGATCTTTGCAACCTTACTTACTTTGTGAGCGATGCCCTTACCTGATCGTTTAACTTCTCTTGTAGTATTGCATTTAACTAGATAATTCTGAAGTATCTGACATGCAACACTGAATAATAAATGAGAGGACTAGAGGTGCTTTTCTTCAAATACTTTTAACTTATGCATTGAGTCACGAAAACAAACTAAATCTGTTGTTTGAAAAAAAAACAAATAATCTTAAAAGCTATATTATTTGGAAGTAAGGAGAAGCTACACAGTTGAAAATGTGCAAACAAAATGTATTTGAGTCTTTAAAGATAATTTGAAAGTCCATTCCACATCTTACCATCACAGCATCAAGTGGGAATCTGCTTTGTGATTCTTAACCCCCATTTTTCAGATTACAAGAATACAATTAAAATTCATATATGGATCATATACAGAACATTATCATGGCAAAATCTAGATGTGGGATTTACAACCAGGTAGTTCTTAAATAAGCTTGCACAGCTGCAGAGACTAGCTCGAAAATTGAAATTCCATTTGAAGCATTTTTAGATATGATAATTTCCAATAAGTGAACAATATTCAGATGCACATGCTGGTCTGCGCCTTTGTTGTTCACAGAAACCAAAGTTTTGTTTGTTTGTTTGTTTGTTTTTGTTGCTTTACGTCCCATGTCAACAGCTATGGTCATTGCGGGACGGTCAGTTCACTTAACCACACTTTTTCCTGGGCAGGCTTGAGCAAGCGGTTAACCAGTAATTTGTGCACTTACTTTCGCTTGTAACTGACAACAACCCTTCTTGAATAAATCAGCGGAGGGGAGGAGAATGACCGTAGAAATTATTTCATGATCAATCTCCACGAAAGTATGGTACCGGGCCGGGATCGAACTCGCGACCCCAGGATCTGCAGTCAGACACGCATCTGTAGCCAGACACGTTACCGACTGCGCTACGCGGCCCGGTACAGAAACCAAAGACTGATTTTCTCATGTTGATGCCAAATTATAATGTTGCGCATGGGAGTGATAAAATGACAGGCTTATAATCATTAAGTAGGTAACATATATCAAAAAGTTGATAGATTCCTATTACAAAAATGTCTTTTTTGTATGCTTCAGGTATGTTTTGTGTACAAGCTACAGTTTTCCCTTGGATTTAAAAGTAAGTATTACAAGAAAACTATCGTCTTTTAAAGAGTTTATTATTTTGATTTTTTTGCTATATAATTACTTGTAGAATTACTAAAGCTGGATTGATCTTTATTCTGAAATACATTGTGGGATTTATTTGTGAATTATTGCTATGAATTCAGGCTATTGTTTATTCTGAGCTACAAAGTGGGATAAACTGTAAAATTATAGCTCCTCCTATCTTTTGAGCAATCACGAATATGGATCAATGCAGTTCTTAGATACTCGTATGTCAGGTTGACTTCTCCGCATTTTTTACAGAAACATGTCCAAAAAATCTATTGATTTTTTATCAAAACTCACTGGCAATGCCTCATATTTTATCATTTTAATCCAACTTGTTAGTATATTTAGTAATCATGAATATTCAATTAAAAACTCTATGTATTGAGCTCAACAATCATGTCCTATTTATTCACTGCAATTGCATTATGCTTTCTCGCCAGAAACGTAATTTTACAAGGTTATCTAAATGTTATATGATAAATTAAATCTTACATTTGTGCTAAATTATGTACTATTGGCATTATCAAACACGTCAGTAAAATTATAAGATGCTGCCCAGCAGGCACACAGCATTAAGACAACGTTGTATTAACGTCGATGCGACGTCACGGGATCACATAGACGACGTTGATATGACGTTGTTTCAGCGCCATGTGCCTGCAAGTATGGAAAAGCTCACATACTATCATTTTGTCCAACTTGTTAAAATGACAATAATAATGAACATTAATATTAGATGCTCTGCGTAAAGAATTTCTAGCGATAGGGCGAGCAATCTCCCTAAACGAGACGTTCGTTTTATTTTGTTGAAATAACGACTGGAGAAACTGGGCACATTCAACAAATATATATAGACGGGCCGTCGATGCACCATTGCCCCTGAATTTGTATGTTTAAAACGGGATTTCCTTAATGCATGTAATAAATCTACTTCTTATTGACTGAGAATTTATTTTGATCATCAACTGTACTTGTTATTCAGTAACATATATGGGAACTAGACCGTTAAACAAGGGTACCAATCGTCCTATCATGCTATATACAGTAAAACTATTTATACAGTTGATGTACAATAAAAACGACCATTTTGCAAAGTAGTCTATTTTTTGTCAGATATTTGATGTCTTCTTTCGCTTATACAACCCCTTCCCCCCCCCTAGACCCAAGACGCCCTCTACATATGTTATATATTTGTATAGCGACATTTAATCGTCCAAAGGGCATCTTGGGTCTAGGGGGGTAAAGCATCTAAAAACAAACTGAAAGACGCCAGTTTCATCTTTTCATTGACAAACGTCACAATTTTAAGTATATTTCGTACGCATGCGCAGAAGGAATACCGCAAAGTTTTGAAAATGAAGGGCACTTATATCCTTAATACTTTAGCACTTTTACTTTTTGAAAACCTGCAAAGGATTTACTAAAACTCTCGTCTAAACGGCACCCAGATGAGGGGTGGGAGTGGAAGGCGAAAGTTTTAACGGTTTTGTAAATGATGAATCGCTTTGAAACCTATTTTGATGCTTTCTATGTAAATTTTACTACCGGAACAGACCAATTTTAAAACATTAGGGCAATTTGAAAATTAAGGTTTTGTAATCATGTCAACTAGGGAAAATATACGCCTTATCGCTAGAGCTCCTTTGTGAATTGCATTGATGAACCAGAGGGGAGGGGGACAGGGGTCCTGATCACCTCCCCCATAGGTCTCTTTAGAAAATTGGCTGCGCACCCATTAAACAAGTTATCAAGACCCCATGAAGGAGTTTTCTTAATCTTCTCATGAATCAACAGTCATAAAACATAGTAAATGTTGTTTTGCTTTTGTTTTCAGAAACAAAATTAGATTTTCAACTGGACATATACAGAATGCATGTAGATGTTACACCAACTTACCTGGAAATCAAAAATCAAACATTGCTGTTAACTTACATGGTATAAAAAATGAAATGCATCAGAGAATCAAATAATCAGCTTTTTGCATGCAAATATTACAAGAGTTCCAATCAGCCTGCGCATCTGAGCTGGCTAAACAGAACCATTAACATTTGGTGCAAGGATATTGTCTTTTATCAGTCACCTCTTATACTAGCTGCATTGTTGCACGTTGACCTGATAAACGTTGCCTATCTCACGCATGTGCCTTTATCAGGTTATCATGACGTTGCACTTTTTGAGAGTGACGTCGTCGATGGCATTGAATCGAGACGAAACTCGATAATGACGTCATAATCGCTAGTTTGATGAGTGAAACAATGGGTAAACTGATAAATAGAATACCAGGTTCGGCTTTGAGAACGTATGTTTAATTGCTTTGCAAGCCTTGCGACGTCAACAAGCGTTCTCAAAGCCATGCCTGGTAAACTTGATATCAGAGGTTACTCAACTAGTGTTCTCTATTGTCGCATCTTTCTTTTGATTGCATGCAAATTGGTGCCTGCTCTCTGGAATACAATAGCTTAGCTTGCAACATGCAAAAAGTAGTAGACCACTATAGGTAAACATGGGTACATTCGGACAGTTAGCTAAAGTTGGATAGCGACCTAGTTTGTTCCATATTGCAATAATTGGAATAAAAAATAACCTGACTAAGCAAACAATGAAAATCCTGATGAACCGGCTCATTAGGAGCTGTCTCATCTGGATGTCCACTGTTTGCAAATGTACGTCTGAATTTACCTGAGGTCTGAATTCATCCGACTTTACCTTACCAGCTAGCATTTGTAGCTCAGCAAGCTTCTTGGAGTCTCGCTTAGTTACAAACATCAAAGACGAGTTTTCATTAGACAAGGCCAATATAATAGCACAGCCACTTGCTATATTCCAATTTTCAAATATATTTGGATACATTTAGCCATGTCTATAAGCAATATTGAACGTCCAAAATATAGGGGAAGTGTCCTAATTAATATTTATAGAACTTATAACCCAATCCCATTGCAGTAACTAATTTGGAAATAAAATATACTACCCAAATATTGATAAGAGCCATGTTTATTCATATAAATGCAAGTTGAACTTAAAACTTCTCTCTAACCAGCATACAGTTATTGTCTGTTTTTTGATGTTGCAATCGTGAAAACATAGAGAACATCTCTGTAGCAAAAAGTTGAATTTTTGATAAAAAAAATCTAATCCAAAAACATTTCTATGTTAAAAATCATCTTAAGAAGATTTAGATGGGTAACACCATTTTATCCATAAACAAAGACATAAAACGGTGTTCTTACAAAAATTGTCCATTTTCACACGTTATGTTTTCCTGTTTCTTCCAAAATGCCTTTTTTCGAGGGTAGTCATACATTTGCTTCAGTTATAAAATAAAAGACTTTAAAATATGCTTTTCAATACTATGAAATGTTCCAGATGCTTGGTTGAAAATATGGAGTCATTGATGACAAAAATATACCTGATGAATACAGTTAACCATAGTATTTAAGATTTGGCCCTTATCACATTTTGAGTGAATTATGTTAACGCAAAAATATATGTTTATTAACGTTGCGCAATGGCGTCTATAACAACGCAACATACATAAAAACAAAATCTTATCTTTTTCACACCAAAACTGATTAAAGAACATTTTTATGTCATACAACTTCTGAATTTAATAAACTAGTTTCGAAAAATAGACCTCACATTTAATCACTTTTCCTCAACTGACAAGATTCAAAATTAAATGTGCACTCATATAAGAGTTTCTATGTTCTTATGAATTAGCTATTGAGTCGGGACATAAGGTATCCAACAATGTTGTATGTGCTACCAGCAAAATCTCAGATCAGCCTGCACATAAGCCTTTGCTAGTAGCTTGACTATTCTATGACTGTTAAACTACTGACAGAACAGCATTTGGAGTTTCTAAGCTTAAAAGGAGGCTGCACAGGCTCGTCTGAGTCTAAACTTGTCAAAATGCCACATTGTTGCAAATCACATGTCGGGGCTCGAATGTATTTTCTTTAATTGCAGGTTGATTTTCGATCCAGTAGCACTATACCTCAGAATATCCATCCTTATGATATTCCTCAATATCCACCAATACGAGATGAAGCAAGCTTGTTTGAAATATGGATAAATGTGGATTTCTTCAATGATTTTTTGACCGATTATGTGAAAACTAAGATTATCAAATATGACCACAAGCTTAGTGTAAGTGTCTTATTGTCTGAAGCATTGACTCAACGCATGGCATTTTGATACTAATCAGATAACTCTCATATCAACTGCATTGTTGCACCTTGCCTGATAAACGTTGTCTATCTCATGGCATGTGCCTTTTCCAGGTCATGATGACGTTGCACTTTTTAAATGACGTCGCTAATGATGCTGAATCAACATAAAAATCGAAAATCACGTCATAATCGCTAGTTTGAAGAGTGAAACAAAGGATAAACTGATAAATAGAATACCAGGTTCATGTCTTCTGATATCAAGTTTACCAGGCTCGGCTTTGAGAACACATTTTGAATTGCTCGGCAAGCCTCACGATGTCAACAAGCATTCTCAAAGCCTTGCCTGGTAAACTTAATATCAAAAGACACTCACCTAGTATTCTCTATTTATTGCATATTCACAAAAGTATACTGGAGTATCCAGCGGAGCTAAATGTCTAATTTTTGGTCCGAGTCTTCATCTACATAAATATTTAGTGATTCTCCCAGGAGGAGTACCTCACACCAACCTCTGCAAAGACAGGGAATCTACACTCGCACAAATTCCGACAATCCCAGCATCCAGTGACTACAACCTGAATAGCTTCTTTCCAAAGACTGTGTGACTTTGGAACTCCCTGTCAGCCACATTGGCTGACACTCCCAGTTTGGTACTCTTCAAACGAGAGCTTAGCATCCTATCTTTATAAAATAATCTGCCCAGGGCCAGTCAATGCAGTATGTTCTAGTGATCTCCCTGTGCAATGCTAGTTGGGACTACTTGTGCCCTGGTACTTAAACGGAAGCTAGATTGGACAGGACTGAAGAGCTGAATGCATTGGCTAATCTTTGTACATTCTTCTAGCTTTCCTATCTACTATTATTTTTTGTTTTCACTTCTATCCATCCTATCATTTCTTTTCACTCTTCTAAAGACGCAATCACCTGCACTTTAATCATCAAGTGTGGCGGATGGCGTGTACAACATAAATGCAGATGTAGATGCAAACAGCAAATGCTCTGACGAGTCTTCTGGTGAGCCTTCATTGCAATGCAATATGTACCAAAATGTTGACTACTGGCCTATATCATTTACATATATCACTTCTTGATTAGTGTATCTAAGAGTTCTTCGTGCTTTGTTGGGGGTGTATTTGATTTGGTCATTTGCTAGGTTTCATTTAGTGTAAACAAAAAATAATTGTGCATTGTCAAGAATCATACATTGGCACTATTTTTATTAATCTTATTCTTTAATATGTTTTATCTGGAGATTCACAAATGACATGGTATGCTTTGATCAGATGCTACAGATAAACAAAATGCTTTGAAGCGTGACTGTATTTACATATTGGTATATTGTTCTGGAAAAAGGGTTTCATGCATTTATTTACATTTATTATAAAAGCTTTGACAAACACAGATGTTCCAGCCCAACTGGCTCATTTTATGCATTCTGCACCGATCTTTTGAAATAGAAAGGCTTAACGGTCATTAATCAGAGGTCGTGGTACATCTATAGAGTTCATATGATTAACATGCAAACAAATAGATATGTGTTTTGTCAGAAATATATATTTAAAGTATTTTAACACATATTTTTCTTGAATATTTTGTCATTGTGTTTTGACAATGTTTAAAGTGTGGGTCAGTTTCTTTATTAAATAAAATTAGAAAATGTTCTGTCACAATTAGACAAAGAAAGTATATGTTATACCTTTATTTCTTGAATATGTTATCTTAGACTTTTGACAATGTTCGAGTGGGTTCGTTTATTTTGAATAGCAATTTTTCACTATTTAATAGCATCAAAATAACGACTTCTTCTGAATGTGTTTAAGAATTAAACAATTCTCGAAAGTAGATAAAGTGCAGTTCAGTCTGGTCTGTGTCAATTTGAACATGAGCGAGTCAATCGCAAGCGAGTGTTCAAATTGATACAGACAATGCTCTTTAACGCTTTTTCGACGGCATTTAATCTCAGATACAAATGCTTTATTTCCGTTTTGTTTCTGACCCTCAAATTTACGAATTTACAATCTTAATAAGGTCCCTATTTGTCTAGAATTAACACAGTCCACAATTTCAAAAAGTACTTTGATCAGGCCCCGAGGTTGTAACGTTTTTTTGTTGTTGTTGTTTGTGTTTTTTTTTTTCGTGCTCAACCAAACTAAGCATGAAATTTATCATGCTCTAAAATGTTTTTAAAAATGCCAAATATCAGTTTTTTATGAGCAGTTGAAAGTTCATGCTAACTTCATTTGACCATGATTTTTATGAACTTGGGGCCAGGCTGGCCTATGAGAGATAACTGATGACAATGTGATATACAGAGGATCTAACAAGAGTGCTTCCGTTTTATTGAATTTATTAAACGAGTTAAAGATAAGCAACTAAATGCGAGACTTCCCAAGCATTTTATTGCTTTTTCACAACGAGTTAATAAATTCAATAATACAGAGCATGAATGTTAGATTCTATTTATCATATGACATTAAATCCAATTTGAAATATCATTTTTGCTATACAAACGTTAGATGTTTACCATATGTGTGATATTAAAAGCGTCATTTCATTATGTTTTCCGAAAATCTGTAAATCACTAGGGGTTTATCGATTTTAATGCATGGCGTTATTTCACTCCAAGGCACGATGCCATATAATAATTAAATTTGCATGATAGAAAATTTGCACAATATTTAAGATCTACTCAGTTAATACTTTTCTCAATGAAAATATACTGCTCAACAAAAGTTTAGCACGGATAAATATAAGATTTATTTATATTTGAGCAAATTATTTAAAGTTATAAAATATCTGCTGAAATGATAGTTTGATATGTGATAAAGTTGAGGAAATCAATTGGTGTACATTAATTGGATTTCTACTGCGTCGTTCATTGCTTTAAACAAGAGAGGGGTCAGAAACGTGTTTCAACTGCATTATTGGCAATACAAAAATTGATACAGCATCGGTTTATAAAGTCTTTTATTTCAAGCTCGGTCAAATCTGTCATTCTGAAAAAATAAAGGTCATCTCAATTAAGCATTTGAAGCAAAAGTTGAGCCTTGAGAACAACTAACGTCGTTGTTATAATGACGTTTACAAGTCCAAATCAGTACTTTTTCGTTGTGTAGGCATGCTTAATTAAAAGGGTTTTGGTGTTAAGGAGGATGCCAAAAGAGAGACAATGAAGGGTAAGACAAGTTTATAATTTTTTGTCCCTGAGTAATTAATTCATAAAAAGTGACGTTAATCTGAAGTTGAGGCTAAATGTAGGCTGTAACGCTATCCAAAGAAGACGTTTTCAAAGGATTGACTAACAGAAATGTTCTGGGTGGTTGTACCATTCTATTATCAAAAATTTTACTGGACCCCTTGATTCAGTTCGCTGAAAAGTCAAGAAGTGGAAAAATGGCATTTTAACGTCATAATTGAACGGTAAACGCGGCATAAACGGGTATCAATCTTTGAAGTTTTTAACGTTTTTCATCTTTTAAGAACCTTTTGCTATACGTTCGAATCAAAAGATTTAATTTCCGATGTAGACGTGTATCCTTTACGTACCAATGACATCAAATTTAACGTCAATCCACTGACGCCAAACCAGATTACCTTTTGTCTGGCAGACACGAAAAAAACATAATTTTCAAGATCACCATACTTGTTGATTAGATCAAATAAAATGTTGCAAGTTCATTGAAAGTGGGGCATGATATAAAAATCCGTGCTAAACTTTTGTTGAGGAGTATATTTAATAGATTGGTCGTAGGGAATAAACTTAACCTTTGAAGACCAGGGTCCCAAATAACAATGTCCCCTTACAGTTCAGAAGGCCTAGTTAAGTATTGATATTTCAACACAGTTTTTTTGAATATAAAATAAATTGCCAGGACCAATGCAGAATATTTGGTGAAAGATGTCATTGTGATCTACAGAATACATGAAACAGTTTTGATTTTTAGAAGTTTAATATGTTATTTTTGTATCCTAAAATATCAATACCTGATTAAGGTAGTACTTAACTTTAAGGAGGCAATGTAATTGTGGGCTCAGAAAACCTTAAACAGGTACTTTGACAAAAAGCAAAGACCCAGATAAAAGGGATGCATTTCACCAGTGTCTGCACTATTTGCTAAGGCAAAAACTATCGTAAGAGAAGAAAATACACCGTTTATGTAATGGACCAGCCTGACTTTATTGTATGTAAATAAATGGAAAATTCCATTCGTCTTAACAGGGGTAATTGTGCTACCTAAAAGCTGGTTCTGGTAAGGAGTCATAGTTTTCACCAACGATTAATAAACAACATGAAATAATTGTTAATCTTTTACAGCTAAGGAATATTCTTCCAATGCTTGACTTTGATAAGCTAACTGCAAGAGAAATGGGAATAATCCCTATGGTGAGTTTTTTTATGGGCAGCGACGCGAGAAAACCTGTCATCGGGGTGTCCAACAAAGTGAGATTCAAACCACCCCGTTTGCTACAGAAACTAGCTAGATACTTGAACTTTCGCTCGTGGCAAGTCTAGTTATGATACTTTCCAATTAGCGAATAACAAAGGCGCTGATCAGACTGCGTGGATGCACAGGCTGGTCTGCGCCTTTGTTGTTCGCAAACCCAAAAGCCAGGTCTTCTCGCATCGAGGCTCTTATAATAACAAACTTAATGTTTTGCTTATAATAAACAACTAAACTTCAGGAATTTAACATTAGGCCAATGGAAAAAACTGGCATGTGTTTAACTTATTTTGACCAGTTTAGTAAGAACTTAAAGTATAATTGCTGCCAACATCTAATAACTATGTTTACATTTGCTTGTTTGTAAACATTGAAATCAAAACATAAGGCTGGCATTTTCAGCTGTCAGTAGTAGTTTTGAAAACAATTTGTTGTCAGCTTGTATGGCTCAGTAGGTCGAGTCACTGGCAGCAGAAAATCCATTTATTTTCCATTATGCGCAGCTTAGAATCCCATCAGTGCTTCATTTCTTTTTCTTGATTTTTATTGTATCATATTTTCACATGTATCATTTAAGCATTATTGGAAGTAAGAAAGATGACAAAGATCAGGAAACGATACAATTAAGTACCACACCTGACCCAGGATACCACATGGGAAAGTAACAAAAATACAATAAACATCGCCAGCAAGAGCCAAATGGTCAGCCCTTTCCCAGCAGTTTTAACATTTATACAAAGTGTCCATCAAATGGGACATTATCAGACACGAAAACGCATATGCAATATGCCACTTAGTGCATCAACTCAGTAGGGTATGCATTGTTTGCTGTCATTCAAGCGATATTCAGCAATCTAAATGGTTGGAAATGATTATGAATTATATTCAAACAATTGTGTCTATAAACTAATAAATTTAAAATCGAAACAAAAAAAAACAACAAAAAAAACAAGGTACAGTGACAGGGGTCGATCTCGCAACCTCCATGACAGTGGACAAGCTATTCATCCACTATGCTACGAATTCTCCTTGTGGTTGGTATGTGCATATAACATTTTAGATTAAATAAAATGCATGTATTATTCTACAATTTTGTTATTGGCAAATATTATTTTAAATACAGAATGTCAACATACTGTCGTGCCAACCAAAAGTGACAGTTATGTAATAATTTGTTTACAAATGTTTAGTTAAACATTAACTTGTACACTCCACTTGAGCTTATGCGAATCGAGAGATTACTTGTGTATTAATCATATCCTGCGGATATGATTAATACACAAGTGATCTATCGATTCTGAGTCCCTAATAACTTTGTAAACAAACATGACGTCACTGTCACTCTTGGCTGTCAGAACAGTGGCCAGCATAACGCTGCAGGACTCAAGAAACGAAAGCTTTGTTGTTGTTTTTGAGCAAATTATAAACTTACTTAGGCAAACCATAATAACATACTCATTAAATGACAACTTCTTTTTTAGGTGCCATACATTTTTCCTAATTCAACATTTGATGTGTATGTGACTGATGGTAACATATCATTTTGGATTACGCCTACACATGTATTCTTGAATATTTCTGCGGTCATAGAATTTGAAGCAACTCTTAACTGTAACAGATCCAGACGTTATACGGCACTAACGCTTCTAGCAGTAAGTATTCATGATTGTGTTTAACTCCTCTACTAAATGTCGTCTGCTGTCAGTCATATGCTGGTCCATATAAAACGTCTCTGTACTAAATGGTGTGGAGCAGTCTGATTTGGGTTCCGAAATGTTATCTGCATTTCGATATTAGTCTTTGACGTAAGAATTTACATGCAGCAGAAGACTTCAGGGGACAGTATTTTTAGATGCATTCTTTCGTTCCAGGCGAAGGATTTTTATATCTCGTTTCATTAGAAAACAGTGGTAATGCATATAAATATTTTACCATCTAATGTTGCTTTTGTTTACAATAAATCGTCTCTCTTTCTCTCTCTCTCTCTCTCTCTCTCTCTCTCTCTAGGTGGTAAAACAAAAAAACAACTGAAGCGTTATGAGAAATATGCATCATGATTGCCACTCTAATTATGTAATAACCAAAAGGTGAGTATAACCAGGAAATGTCACAACCACACACTGCAGACCAAACCAAGAAGCCGAGGCAAAAAACAATAACAGCCACATGACATCAAGAAGATAATATAAAATGAGCTGCGGCATCAGATTTCCACTAATTTGACATTTTGACAAGTGTAGACTCGGATGAGCCTCTGCAGCCTCCTTTTAAGCTTAGAAACTCCAAATGGCGTTTAGTCAGTAGCTTAACAATCATTAAATACTCAAGCGACTAGCAAAGGCTCTGATCAGACTGCGCGTATGCGCAGGCTGATCTGAGGCTTTGCTGATCGCACATACCACATTGATGGAAATCTCATGCACTGGCTCAAATACAAGCAGCCAGCTAGTTCTCTATTCCCCAGCAAGATGATTTCAAAATGAGAAAGGACACAAAACGTGTTTATTTATACCACTGGTCCATAGCAGAAAGTTTTTAATTCCATCTAAAGTTTTCTTTTCCTAAATAACAGCTATGAGTTAGTTCAAATCTAAAAATTGTTTTGAAATAGTGAAGTGAGTATGATCAGGAAATACCACAATCACAAACCACAGACAAACCCGTGGCACCGCGAGGAATAGCCGCTCAATGATAACGCCCCTTAATATGTAAATTATGGCTGTTTAGCAACTATTCTATCATGAAGCAAGAACTAGAAGACAATGGCTCCAAACAATAAATTATGTATAAGCTAGCACGTGAGAGGTTGTTATTTATCAAACAATCGTCCATCGAGGCTCAGGCAAGCCTTTGTACTTTCAATGTATTGCCAAAACCAATGCAGCTTCTATATTTACATAATGTAATTGATGCTGAAAAGGCTTAGAACAACAAATGTCTTTAGCTGCTGTGTGCAAGTTTTAACAATGACCTTCCACTTATTCTACCAATTATGACCAAAAAAGGTAAGTGAGTATGATCAGGAACTACCACAATCACATACCGCAGACAAACTCATGTCACGCTGAGAAGAGCCACACAACCATCACAAGACACCAGGAAGACAAACTAAGTAAAGCAACCAACTCTCTCTTCTCCATCAAGATGATTACAAAACTAGTATAGACATATAATAACGTTCAACAAAACATAGAACGAGTATAGATTCCCACAATGGGAGTAACAATAAACAAAAAGTCAACAACAGCAGAACCACCGCCTTAGAAAGGACAGCCACCAGGGGGCTTAAATGCATTTTACTAGGCTCTTTTCAACTTTTTCAGAATGTATATATCCCTATGCAGTTTGGATATAATGAAGAGATGCTTACCATTAGATATGCCCACTTTGGGTAAGTGTGTTGTTTGTATCTAATAGTCATAAAATGATATACAGCAGTATCAGAAAATATATAACTGAAATTTAGGTGCAGTTACTCAAAAATACTATTACATAGTTTGAAGATTTGTCAGTAAACCAAACAAAAGCTATTTTTAATGTTTTATTCTTAAGAACGTGTTTAACATTTAGTTTGTGATAACCTTCTACCCCTTACAAACAACTCTTTTTCATTTAGTTAACAATTTCATGCAAGAGTGAAGAGTGTTTGACTATTAAACAGTTTACAACCTTATGATCTACTTTTCATTGCTATCAAACCTTTTGATATGAGCTCAGAAGATGAAAGTATTAACCATAATTGATATAGGTACTTAGAATATATTTATTGCTTTTATCTGTATGGGAAGAACCAATCAGAGTGTAAAGTGTTAAATATCAACTTAATTATATTGTTTCTTTTTCAGAGGTAATATAACAGTTCTTGATACAAAAGTTGGAAGAATTAAAGTAAGTACTACTTTAAAAAAGATAGACATTCAAAAGTTTGAACACATTGGCTACTTTACCCATTTCCTTGCAAGCATTAGCTTTTGGCATCTACTGATAGCCTTTGCAAACAGATTGCAAGCCCAGCCTCAACAAATTAAGCCGTTAATGTACATAATTTCAAATTCAACCATTACATGTTACGAGTTATAACGATTATTGTTAACAAAGATAGTCAGTTAGCTAAAATATTTAACATTGACGCTTAAAAGAGTAATCTCCAATACTTGTGTGTGTTATAGAACTGGTCGATCATCACAATTTTTCTGACCACCTATAGAATATTTTTATTTGTTTGTGATTTAAAATGATATATTTATAGAAAAAAAATAATTTCTATAGCCACCCTTTTATATATTACATATTTTATTTTAGGAATAAACGTGTGGCCATGTTAACCACGATCAGATAAGTGGTCATATTCGTTTTGTTTTCTTATCGTTTTGTTGTTTACTTTTGATAGAACCTCTCTTAAGGGTTGGTGACAAATGAGGAGTCATTCCAAACTACACGTTAAAGAGAGTAGCTTATATCTGCAAATTTCTATCAATTTAGCAAACCAATTTCCAGCGCATATTCGCAGGCACATTTGCTCATTTTTTTTCTTTATGCACAAAATGCAATCAATTGAGGTGACTTATTTATGGGTGAATGTATTTTCTCTCTTTTCTACAGGATCGTTTACTAGATTATCTTTTCTACACATTGCCACAGACTTTTGGCAAAGATGCTTTCGATGAAATAAACAGTAAGTTTAATGATTTACATGTGACGTTATTATGTGTCTACCCAGTAAGCATATAAATGTGGGTCACTATCGGCCCACCAGCAAAACGTCATTCAAATGGTATTTTGCTGGTGGCTGATAGTGGCTAAATAATATATGATGGCAGGGTATGATATGTGCGTCATTTGAATGGCGTTTCTCTGATGGACCCATAGTAGTCTGATAATGTATGACCGCAAGGTATGATAAGTGAGTCTGGATTTGGATGGCAAAATCGCTTGTCATAACAATAAAGACCTTTAACCATGGGTATGTAAACCATTTCCACAAAATCAATGATATATTCAGAAATTATTGTCATTATCATTAAATTCTAACTCCCTCAAATCAAGTATCACAAGATATATAAAAAAACTACTTGCTAATTACAACAAAAATATGGCCATAGATTGCAAAGAATCTAGCCTGAACCCATACCTATATGATGCTAGAGGTGAGTGAATAACAATAGGAAAAACACAATAACACAAAGCAGACCAACCCTCAGCAATGTGTGGAAAGTGACAGAATACCTACAGCTTCATGAAACCAAAAAGACAATAAAAGTAAAGTAACCAGTTCTCTGATCCCCAACGCGATGTCTTTGAAGCACACTTTGCTCTTTATAAATAGTTGGCACTTTTAAAAACTGCTTTATCCCTTTAAGTCAAACCATTAGGTTTTGTGAATATAAATAAGGGTATTGGATTCAATTTATTCATTAACAATGTAAATCACCAATTCCTAGGACTACTAGAATGTTTGACATGAAAAGTGTGTGCATCAAGATATATTAGAACAGGAATTGAATGATACAGCTCTACATAGTAATTGCCTTGTAAGTTAGCAAAGAAAAGTCACTAATCTTTGCTAATATTTGTACTTATTAATTGTGTGTTGTTGTTTTATTTATTTCAGAAAAATTGAAAGGACCCTTATTTTCAGACTTCATTCCAATTGGAACATTTCTGCATAATGCCTCAGTGATAACAGTGCAAGTATGTCCACATTTTGAACCATATATTAAGCATGTCATTCAGTTTCTGATCATTCTTTTACATTTTGAGTCAGATCAGTAGCTAGTTCTTCATTTACTACATTAATACAATCAAATTTTACATACTTTTGCGTGACGCTGTAGCTAAGCAGATTGGAAAGTTTATTGCTGGGTCTCAAATTTTAAAGTTTTTCCTCATTATATAACTAGATCATCAATTTGTGTAAGATAATATAATAAAAGATAATCTGTAAAAACATGGCTCTTCAAAAAAGAAAGATCCTTCGAAATCAGAAAACAGCAAACTTTGTTCTGTTGTTGTTGATTCGAAGTTGATTGTTACCCTCATTGTGAAATTCTGTAACTGTTCTATGTTTTTGTTTTGCTGTGCGTTACTTTATGTCCATTCTAGTCTTGCAATCATCTTGATGGGAAATAGAGAGTTGGTTGCTTTGCTTTGTTTGTCTTCCTGGTGTCTCATGTTTGTTGTGTGGCTCTTCCTCATGATACCACGGGTTTGTCTATAGTTTGTGATTGTAGTATTTCCTGATCATACTCACTTACTATTTTTGGTTTCATTTCTGACTGGATTTTACCGAATCTTGATGAGACTTGAAGACCTTTAGGTCTCGATTTCCCAACTAGACTTTTTTCTCTGGCCACTTCCGCTTATCTGTACATGAGAGTCAACAGAACGAATTGTAAGACTAATTTTAATGGCATAGTTGAAACTCAGTTATTTACCATGTACGGATTAACTTCAGCATCATTAAATGCTAAAGCATAAGGAATAATATGAAATAGGCACACCTAATGGGCAACCAACCACTATTTGATCTGAGACGATAGCACAGTATACGGTATTTCTTGTGAGTCGGTACGCGTGTGAGTAAAAAAAGTAAGGATTTTAATAGGCAAATATCAGGAATCGATACAATTAGTACCATGCCTGGCACAGAACACTTTATGGAAAGTGACAAAAGTGTTTCAGTAAATTGTCGTTGCTCTGAGTATAAGGAAATAAAATAATCCTTCAAGCTATTATAAAGGCGCTGGGACTCATGAACAGAAGTTCCTATTGGAAACCATGAGCATTTTAATTTGAGCAACGACATGTGATTTCCAACAATGTGTCATTTTGACAAGTGTAGACTCAGACGAGCCTGTGCAGCCTTCTTTTAAGCTTTGAAACTCCAAATGATGTTCAGTCAGTAGCATAACATGCATAGAAAACTCAAGCGACTAGCAAAGGCTCTGATCAGACTGCGTGTATGCGCAGGCTGATCTGAGTCTTTGCTGGTCGCACATATCACATTGTTGGAAATCTTATGTCGCGGCTCATTTGTGGCCGCAAAGGCGCGACGATGCACGTGGCAGTTGGCGTTTGGCTCAAGTCGTTATCACGTCGTGACGTAATGTTATAAGAATTGTGACGTCACGTCATGGGGATCACACAGCCGCTTGCTTGAAAGAGCTATCGTTAATGTTCAAGCTCCTGGTGATCGAAAAAATCCCTCAGTCTTATGGTTAAAATACAAGTTAAATATCAACAAAACTGGCATCTTCGAGATTCTCTTTTACTTTTTGTATTTTTTCAATGTCAATGATGATCACCGCACATTTTTCAAAGGTAGAATAAGGTTTTTAGTTCGATCGAATCGACTCTGTATAGATACCGGAACTCTGTTTTGACAGAACGGAAATCAGGCCTTCATATAGCAGATGAATAGAACAGAACAGAGCCTCTAATCGTAACAGCAACAACCCTCGTTGTTGCCGCTGCGCGGCAACAACTCGTTGGTTGGTTGCTATTAAAATGGTTGCGAATAATTGTAATGAAAACGGCAAATACAGAAAACCAATGAAATTGATAATCATTACATTCAGATTTCTAAATTTCTTGATTTATCATGTTTCATAATATTTAAAGCTGGTCACCTCAATATTTTTATTGCATGCATGTATTATGGGCAGTTAGAGTTTCAAGTCCTCAGTATCTAACCCATATTCAAACTTCTACATCGCATGCATGCAATTCATCCATCATTCAAGACATAACTTGTGTCTAAAAACGTTGGCTCATTCCAAACAGTGAAGGTTCTGATGCAAATGTGCATATGAGTCAATGTCAAAATTCGTCAAATTTTGAAAGAAGTAAAAGGAAAAATACTAATTAAATAAAATGATATTCTTTTTTGCATGAAAGTAACAAGTTGTTTCTGAAAATACTATGAAAAGCGAAAAGAAACCTTAACAGCCAATCAGATCCTTATAATTAAGTTTCAAAGATCACATGACCAGATAAAATGTCAATACCGCAACAAACTTTAATTCCTGTTTTTTCTTCAAACCTCGTCATGGATATTTATTTTGTTGCATTGGATAAGTTCAATAAATCATGTGTTTAATTGTGTCAAAGGTAAAATTTGAACAAAATGATTATTTATGACAATGAGCAAACGTAAAATGCATTTTTTTATCTTTTAAGTGATTTTGCATACTATTTTCTCAGTATTTTGTTAAAAAAACACATTTCTAGAAAATTACAATGCTTTGGTATGATTGTAATCAACCAAAGGAATTGATCAGGTACTTAAACTCTACATATTGTCTCTGTCTAATATACTTTTTTCCCAAAAATATCACTGTTACGGTACTTGACAAAAATGTTACGGTATTGACCTTTAAAGAATATATGTTAGCGTAATTCTACTGTTTAAGATTTGGTGTAGAGCACTGTTGACCAGATTGCAATGTTAATACTCTTGACACATGTGCACAGAAAGAATTTTGGAATATGGTAGATTGCATTTATTTCAAAATATTGTTACGGGTTTGACAAAACCATTACGGTATTGACAAACCCTGCCTGAAAACAAAACAATATGTCAATACCGTAACAAACTGTTTATGCTCAAATTCAACATTCAATTTGTGTTTTATGCTTCTCTGTTTTTTTGATAAAGCATTCTTATCATAAATTCACTTAATAAACTTGACTAAAAACTAATATCTTTGCATTCAAAACTGTACTTTTTTGACAGCATATGTCAAAACCATAACAAGATGTGTCAATACCGCAACATTTTCATTGTTATGGTATTGACTGTTACGGTATTGATATATTCTACATATTTTTTTACCTGAAATAATGATTACTCCCTAAAACATCGCAACAAGAGTGATTTTTTGTTGAGAAATTTTATTTGGTCAAGATGTTAAAACTAGAAATTTTCTATCAAATTCCATTGTCCATTTTTTTTGTTACGGTCATTTGACACAAAAAAAATATACTATAAAAATTTCACTCACCAAAACAGTATTTTCTTTTGCCAGTTTTGTAGATGCTTTACAAAACACATGTATTCTTAGTAAACAGAAAGTGTCAAATTAGTATGACAGAAAACCAGATTCAGCACCATTAGGGTTCCAGTATTATTTTTGCAATTTATCAAGTGTTACGGTCTTGACATAAATGCTTGGGACAGAGGTTTTTTGGCTAAAAAATGCAAAAAATGAAATAAAAAATCACATATTGAAACCTCTTACATTTACTTTGATAATGCTTTTATCAATACAGCCAGTTAAAATTCCTGAGAAAATAACAGTTTTTTTAATAATTCTTGTCGAAAGATCAATTTTTTCCGTCGGACGGGCAAAAATGCAAAAAAATGGGGTTTTATTCCGATAAAAAATATATTTACACACCAATATTTTTCAGTTTTATCAGCTAGCCTTATTAAGTATGATCAGTAGTATTGTGTGAAGAAAAAAAAATCATGACCACATCAGCGGTTTTCATAAGATATGAAACGGACAAGAATTTTGACGAATTTTGACAATGACTCATATGCGTAACTGCACCTGAACCATTACTGTTTGATTAGCAATACCTTTAGTAACATTTTGTATAAAACCATTTAAGCCTAGTGTCATTTGATGGGGCATTGACAAACATCGCAGAACCAGATCAGATACCGCAATTTTAAGTTTTGCACTGTTTGCTTACAGAACAGGTCAAAAGGTCAATCTTAAGTTTTAAATTGAAGCTCGCGACCGTAAAACCCTTAAATTGAAAATTCATTCATCTAATTGATAAGGGTAAATTCCATTAGGTATAAATGGGTTAATTGAGCATTGTATATTGATTTCTTCCAGGACCATATAGTGATACAAGGTGATCTATCGGCTGAAGCACCAGAAGTGAAATATCAGAAGAAAAATATAACATGGATACCAGAATATACAGATACATTTCTAAACAACCTGTGGCTCCCGCTTATAGACAATACACCAGAAACACAGAAACCGATTCCAATTCAGAACTGTACATTCATACCTAGTGATCATATATCAAGTGCTAACCATTTTAGACTTAATCTTATGTACTTTTTAGTGTTTTCATTTACAGTTTCTGTTCTAACTTGATTATTAAAATGTGTCTTACCAACGTTGTATGGAATTTTTGATTATTTAAATGTTTCTTACCAACATTGTATGGGATTTTGATAGAATATTACCAGCACGCTTTCTATTAGTCTCTTTAGCTCTATGGAATATGTTAGCAAATTAAAGGCATTTTAGCTCATCTGAATATGACGTACTTCAATAGTGTTATTGTGATAACTATATGTTAGTTGTCTATGGGTGGATCAGGGGGGGGGGGGGGGTGCAGGAGGTCTGATAAATCACAAGTTGCTATTTGTTACCTTAGAAACACTGGTACAGACCCCATCGATAAGCCTTCTAATGGGTCCAATTGCTTCTCAAAGGCATCCATATGGCATTCTGTGAAATACGTTGATGACAAAAGAACATTGTCAGGATTCCCCTTCCTGACCTTCCTAATTCTGCGTAATTTCTGGATCAGAGCATGTTGTTCATTGTTCATGGTCAGGTACAGTTAATGGCCCAGTTCCAAATCACTTTTTCTTCAAGGCGTATTCCAAATAGTTGCTATGAGTAAATAAGATTTCGGTTTTACAATTACAAAGCACTATCATTCCCCTAAATAATGAACCTCAATCTGTATCATTCGGACTCTGCTATGTGTCATACCACGGCTTTGAAGTAGGCCGCCAATTTGCCTAGTTGCGGGTCATTTGCCCAGTTTCGAATCACTTTAGAAATTCTAAGAAATTACCTTCAGTAGTACAGTTGCATTAAGGTTTTGACATTGTTGGCTTGATCACTACTTCCAATGACGAGTTTGACGCATTATTTTACCGTATTCATTGCAGTAAACTTGCACGGACACAGAACGTAACCAAATCGGGCAACCATTGACCCGCCAGCGAAACGTCATATAAGTGGCGCCTCGCTAGCGGTCCGATGGTAGCTTTGTACTTTTCTAAGATAATCTACAGCTTTGTGCTTTTCCATGCAGGAGGGGGTAGCCTGGGTTCCAGTCTGATCACTTTTCTTATTTTTTCCGTTCCTTGATCAATATTAATCGAAATCAATAACGGACAACAGATACCTTTGATGTGGTTTATTTTTATTCTCATATTTTTTTAGAATATTAGCATTAGAAAATATTGCCAAAATATTGACGACTGGACCCAAGCTAGGGAGGAGGTGGTCCGACGCCCCAGTATTCACTCCTGTGAATCAGCGCATGAATAAATGTCCTATCAACATTTTTTATGAACATTTTTACCACATGCAAGTAATACTCCTGATTATACACCCTGGCTTATGATCGAAACTTGGTCTATGAGACACTGTAGAGTTTAACTAGATCAGATAGCTGCTAGAGGCGCGTTCTAATCAGGATCTGCATTGTCTGTCATTTTACGCATCGCTTTGTGATAGAAACACTAACATTCACTTTTTCTGAGTATTTTTTCTATTTTTGTGACATTTTTATTTAACGTCTGTGCTCATTTCCATTGTTATTTAGCGCACCCATATACCAATTAACACGCGTGCATTTGTAACCACTGCCGCACCCGCCAACGCCGGTCGACACACGTGATACTGTAGGCGATAGCGGGGTCATGGTAGACTTGACCCACCCCCCCCCCACCACCAACACACACACACACACACACACCAGAATACGGGGTAAAGGCCGGTTTTTTAACATTTAGAAAGACGATCGAAGAAATCTGCGCCAGTAAAAAGAAACACTGGAGAGCTTCAACATGTTTAACGATACCAATCTCACTCTTAATTCTGATTTGGCTATGGTCTCTACCCAAGAAAAAACTCTAGTATACATAGTTGGGCAAAAAGCAAGGGAATTATCCGACTCAAGCAAGTCCACTTGCGATTGAGTGGGGCATATACCAGGTCACTGGAAAATCAACAAGACGTTAGCTCTACTCACACGAGGATGAAGTGCATGTGCGGATCCAGAGGGGAGGGAAGACAGGCAGTCCTGACCTCCCCTCGAAAATCACAAAAATATAGGGGCTTTTTAGCAATGCTGGTCCCGATCCCCTTAAAATCGTGGCTACCAAGCCGGCTTTCAATTTTGGGCCATAATCGACATGCCAGCGAAACGTCATTTAAATGGCGTTTCGCTGGCGGACCGAAGACGGCCCGCTTATAGTGATATTTGGATAATTCCCCCCCATCAAACTAAAAAAACGATGTCAAGGTTAGACCCTCTCTGACAAAACTTTCTGGATCCACGCATGTAGTGGTTACGGATAAATGATACATAATTAGGATAATGGGCTTCTACCGGGAACGGGACTGATTCAGAGTCCCAACTAAAGACTTGAATTGCCCGGTATTGAGCTCGGGATCCCTGGTCTGCTAGGCCTACACCACATATGCTGAGAGAGAGAGAGAGAGAGATATGCAGACAGACAGGCATATAGAGAGACTTAGACAGACAGACAGAGAAATTCAACATACACACACAAAGGCATAATCCTCATGCATACTCAGATTCAGGGAAGACTTGACACAGAGCCCCCCCCCCCCCCCCCCCGCCAACCCCTGTAAAGTTCCATAGCTATACCACTAAAATTCAGACTATTTTGCACACTAATGCTCTATAATGCTCTATAGAGCTACTAAGGCCATCAAATGGAGTTTCGCTGGCGGGCCGATGACAGCCCGCTTTTGTGGTATTTGGATTATATCTCACCTCATCATCTAAAACGACATGTAATATAAAAAACGTTGTCAGAGTCAAAACTTTCTGGATCCGCGTCTGCTAAGAGAGAGAGAGAGAGAGAGAGAGAGAAAGAGAGAGCATATGGCGCCCGTGAAACTTTTTCACTTAATTTTGACTTCTATGTAGTACTAACAGCTGAGCGCGTGTACGTTATTGTTATGTGACGTGAAATAAAACTCTGGGTCAGCTGATTCGAAACTGGGCAAATAAGTGACAATGATAACACGGCTATCAGGAACCAAAAACAGGATAAAAGGTCCGTTTTTTTTGCTTGGATGTGTTTTAAAAATGGTTGGAAAACATGCTGAAACTGAAAGTTTAAAAAAAATGCATTTCAAACGAAAGCATTTTTCGGAAATATGCAGTGAACAGATACTGACACGTGTGAAAATATACCTTCGTAAAATGGGTCATGGGGGAAAATTGTAATTATTTTCACCAAACTGATAACTTATAGATATTTGCTTTCACTCACATACAGAGCGATAATTATACAACAAAACAAGACCAAAATATGTATTTTAAATTTTACCACTGATGTGTAGTTTGCAACGAAACTATGACGTGATTCGGAACTGGGAAAGATTCGAAACTGGGCCATTAACTGTATATACTCTACCAAGGATTAAGCGTGATTAAGCCAATTGTCCAGAATATACAATTTGAGCCAGTGCATGAAATTTTGGTCTGATCACATATATGGCAGCAAAGGATCAGACAAACTTGTGCATATATGTGGTCTCTCCAGAGTATTCACTTCTTGCACATGCTCATGCTCTGTAACCCCGGTGTTACCCATTACGTAACTCTTCATCCATCAATGATGAATGAAGAGCAACATAATGAGCCATGACTGTGTTATTGAGGATGGCACATGTTGAGTGGTGACATATATAGCTAGCAATCCTTTACCTAAGGAAATGTTTTTTTTTTTAATTTTGATTTGCATTGATGTTAATTAGATTGATAATACTTTTAGTTTCGTTTTATAGTGAGAGTGATGTCCAGAAAACTGCAATAGTGATTTTATTTTCAGGTACTAGCAGTCATTATTTCCATATAGAGTGGCCCCAGAATTGTGGCCAAATGCAATCTTCATGTCATGCACTTATAAACATGTAACAACATCAATGCAAACAATATATTTTTTATTTCTTAAATAGTAAATCGCAAATGCACACTATGTTGATCTTTTTTTGAAAAACAAAACAAAGCCATCACATTAAGTTTATAACCTAGGCTGTAGAAAAGAATGCACCTCAACATCTCAATATATCTGTAAAGACGCCATATGCGTAATAGATGATATATATGTTCACGATAGATATCAGACACTCCAAAAATTTCTCTGGCTCATTAAATGCAGTCCAGAAAGACAGAGTATGTGATGACAATGGAGGTGGATTCACTGTTTTAAGTGTGACTGTACAGAAAGTAAATATGGGTGCAAAGATCAGGTATAGATACAATCAAGTACCACACCTGACCGCGGATACCAATGGGAAAGTGAAACTCACAGTTACACACCACAAACGAGAGCCAAGAGGTCAGCCCTTTCCCAGCAGGTGACCACAAGGCACATTTAAACAGACGCGCACAAAGGCATAGCAAAAACAAGACAGAAAAAAAAAAAAACATAAAAGATCCACAATAGAAGTACCACCTTGGAACGGTCAGTAAAATATTTTACAGGAGAGCTTAAACCGGTTTCACGGCCACAACCTCACCCTTAATTCAAATGGACATCGGCTATGGACGAGCTTGGCGTAACTTATAGTTATATCACCACCCAGTCAAAATTGATGATAATTTCAACACAACTCCCACTAGAATGGTGCCAAATATAACAGAGTACATATGGATAGCCTGGGCAACAACAGGACATAGTTTAAAGAATTTACCTTTCTGAAGACAATGGGCACATTTGTGTCAAATTCAAGACTGGCTTAGAGGCTAACCAAATGTTCATTCTGTTCCAAATAACCAAACCCAAATGCAAAAAAGTTATCTTTTGAATGTCTTTTTCATGTCAATGCCATATTTAACAGTGCCTTAATGCCGAAAAGTCAAAGGACACCAATGTAAAGAAGCAATGCAAAAGGTTTTGTGTACACATATAGATTGTAAGAAGAAATGCCTACTTGAAACATTTTCCCTATAGTTTACGTTTGAGAACAACTCATTTAATTACGAATGTAAGTGGAAATAAAACCCCCACGTTACTGCATAATAATAATAATAATAATAGCCCACTACTGCAGGACATTTTAACTTATTTTTGAGAGATACGTATAATAAGTAAATAGCCAAAGAACTGGGATAGATAGAGATATGATGTCCTGACTGCAATTATATATTATTATAAACCACTCATAAATTAGAAGTATTGTGAGATCTCAACCAATGTGGGATATTCTGACCATTGGTCACAATATGAACAACAAGCAATGGTCATTACATCTTAAGATAATACTATATGTCATAAAAATCATAGAAAAGCAAGTGCGTATGATCAGGGAATACCACAATCACACACTGCAGACCAACCCACAACATCATATTGTATAATGAAATAAGAAAGAAAAATAAAGCAACCAACTCTCTCTCTTCCTCGCAAAGATGATTGCAAGACTATAAAGGACACAAAGTAATGCATACCAAAACAAAGATCAACATGGAACCCTACAAACAATGGGAGGGACATAAAACTATAAATCAACAACAACAGAACCACCGCCGTAGTCCGGACAGCAGCCAAATTTTCGACCTAGATTCTGTTGATGTTAAAACATAAACCCATTATCACTGAAATCAAGGGCAGCTTATTCAAGAATATGAATGGCCAGAGTAGTTGTCAGTGTCTATGATAAGTATTTTAGTGGTCTATATACTGGTGAAATTCCATATGGTAAACGAACAACAGGTTAAAAGTCCTAATTCAGATCTATCAAAGGCAGATAACTCATGAAATAGAAAGGTCAGAACATTTGATGATAAACATATCTGTGACGTTTCATTCAGACATTCCATACAGAAAGGGAACAGTAGAAAAGGAACAATTACTATAGGTCATAAATTATTTTTCAGATATATCAAGGGCAGATAATTCATGAATTGGAAAGATAAGAGTGACAGTTCTTAGTCACAGTATGAAACCTTTGGTGTGAAAAAGTGAAATTTGATTCAGATATCATAAACAGTAAAGGAATAACTGACCAGAAACCATTTTTCCTTAATGAACAATGACGATAAAATAACTCTGTTAAAAATGAACGGATTTAGCCTATTAACAATCCCATACCGATTGCACTCATGTATGCAAAAATTGAAAACATTCCATGAATAAATACTCAAGTTAGCGATTGGAAATGGTGAGCACAGTCGGAAAGATGAAAAGATGGACTGACAGACACCAAAAGGTATGACATAACACCCCGCCACTATCTTGTAGCTGGGTATAAAATGAAAAGTTCTGGTCATTTGTCAAATCACTAAAGAAAGATGCGCTTGAGCTCTCATCAACCTAAAAAAATGAATTTAAAAAAGCTGATCCAGCAGATATAGAAAACCCCTGAAACAGATGCTTCCAATTGACCGTCACACGTTTAGCCAATACTTACCTGTACTCAAAAAAGGACTAGTCAGTTCTCTTCCATGTAGACAGATGAAGCCAATTGAGAACAAAAGGAACAAGGTGGTTTCTTAAATCTTCTGAAATTTGTATCTATTACAAACTGAACATATACCCTGGAGACCTATTTTCGACGTATCAAGTTTGTTTTGCTACTTACAGAATGTCACCTAGTTCCCATTTCTGCCAAATCATTTTTATCATTTTTACTTAAATTCTAGTTTCAGAGAAGAGAATGTTTAAACTTAACTTAGCTGTGAATGGCCACAACAACCCATCCTCACCCCTCTGCCACCATGATTCTTGGCATTATAAATTCATTTTAGTTATTTCTCTAAATGGTTACCTTAATGGTTTTATTCTGGCCATTGGTTTGAGAGGAGATGTTTAAAGTTTCTAATAAAGGTACAGACCATCTAAAGGTACCTAAGAGAAACTGGTCATGACCCCTGGTGGCTATATTCTTAGATAATCCTATTTGTTTTGACTGCTTTGTAGAAGGTCATCTCATGACCATTTTTGTCAATTTTTCATGTTTTCGATGGGTCAAGTTCCTTTTGTAGGACTTTCATCCCTGCCAAATGGTATTTTTTTTAATTTCTAACCTTTGTCCCAAAGGAGAAAGTGTTGAAAGCAAAAAAGTTTCTAATATTATACAATTATTGACTTCAATGAGGTAGACATAAGGATTTATCTACCCGAAAAAGTGATAATTCACCGAGGCCGCCAGGCCGAGGTGAATATCACTTTTATGGGTAGATAAATCTTTATGTCTACCGAAATTGAAGTCAATAACTGTTTTGTTAGATGACTTTTCATTTTAGAATGAAAATTTTGCTACTTTCACTTTTGTTTTTAAGGCATCAACCTTCAATCTAAGACATCTAAGGACTTTCTCACAAGTTTTAGCAAATTTTATTAAAATATTATAGTTTTTTTTGTTGCATTTTTAAATGTATATTAATTCTCTTAATGGAGAATATAAAATGTTATCATACATCTGTATTTAAAGTTTGTTTTTTCAAACAAAGACAAATAAGCAAACAAAACAAAACTATTGCAAAAAAATCATGAAAGTCTTTAATTTACCTGTTGGGAGGTGAAACAGCAAATCATGTCAATTTCATGCAGCACATGCTAGTTTCACACTCATCATGCTATGTTTAGCTCTCTAGAGGGTAATATTGCAGAAGTGTCAAAAATATTAACTTCTGGAAACTAGTTTGAGCTGGTTTTCATGCAATATTAACTTATGGACCGGTTAAGACCAGTTTCCAGGTAGACATAGAGATTTATGAGGACAAATTGGGCCAATCAGGACACAGGATTCTCTTCAGGCATATAACGAACATATATATGGAAAACTGATCAGGTAATGGCCATAATGTTTTTTGACAGATCAAATTCGTTCAGCTATTTCAGAATGCCAGCCAGTGGCCATTTCAGCTAAATTATTTTGAATTCTGACCAGCCATTTAGGAGGAGAAGATTTAAATTTTCCTTTACCGAAACAAGCCACAGACCCTGACACCTTTTTTTGGACTGATCAATTTCGTTATAGTTTTTTTTCAGAGTTTTCCAAGTGAACAGCTCTACCAAATTGTTTTCATTTCTGGCCATTGATATCAAAGTAGTAGATGTTTAAGAGTCTTATAAGATATGTATAAAGGAAATCAGCCACGCCAAAATACACCTTGGGCGCCCATGTCTGTTGACTGATCAAAGTTTTAACTATTTTCTGGAAGCTCAGCAACAATCAGGAAAGTCTGGCACTGTAATATTCTTATTGTTACCTAAATGACGTTATGTCGCTTACGAAGTTAGTTACACATAGTTACATTGTTATCATCTGAATACATATATCATACATCAGAAGTTGTTTATTTAAATCTACAACCTGAAGGGCTTAGACGCTTTTGGGATATTAAAATGATGACGAGGATAAATAGAGCGGTTGGGAAGATGATATGATAGAGAAGGCTGAGAAAAAGGGGAGTTCAGAAATTATCAATAAAGAAAGAAGACACTAATGGAGAATAAGCAGTAATAATAGCAGAATAAAAGAGGAGATAAGTAGAACTTAATCATCCTGAATATAATAACAAAAACAGATAAGTGGAAACTTTGGCACTTGCAGAAAAATGTGTAGAAAAATATTGCTCGCAGTAGCAAAGAGATATAGAGACATTGCTTGCATAAGCACAGAGATATTGCTTGCATAAGTATATATATATATATATATATATATATATATATATATATATATATATATATATATATATATATATATATATATATATATATATATATATATATATATATATTAGAACAACTGGATTGCATATTATATTCACCCTTATACTATTAAAGTCATCATTTCATATTTGTTTGTTTAATTTTTAAGGGGTTAACCAAGCATGATTTTAAAATTCCCTGACTTTTCCCTGACTTTTGAAGATTTTCTAATTTCCCTGACCATTTTACAGAATGCCCTGACTTTTCCCTGACCTTGTAGAGAACCCAAATTTCCCTGACTTTTCCCTGACGGGTGGGCACCCTGAATAAGGGTTACATGTTTTTTTTATTGCATTACCACTTGTGGTGTCCCTCGGGAGATGTTTGAGTACTCTGCCTAGTGTTCAAACAGCTGCCTGGAGAAACGCGAAGTGTTAATACATTATACAATTATGTTATTTGTTTGTTTGATTTGATTCTTTACATCCCATCAACAATCATTCAGTTAAACAAGGACACATCTTCCTGGGTTGAAACAGTACTAAGCTAGGATAAATGTGTCTTGCTCAAGGACCACAATACAGTGACGCCGGTGAGGCTCGAACCCGCGGCCCCTCGATCTCGAGTCAAGCGCTCCATCACTGAGCGACTGCGCTCCCTCAATTATGTTATCCCTATATTTGATTATAATTATATGTGATATGAACAATGCACATTTTAACCCTTTGTTCTCCGGAAACCCCTAAATGAGCACTTTTGCAAACACTGAAGACCCAGATAAAATGCAGCACAATACTGCCTTTCATCTGGGTCTATACTGTTTGTAAAGGTAAAAAAAGATCTTCAGACTAAAGAATACAATATTTTTTAAACATTACAACATGACACCCCTAGATATGTACAATGAACTATCCCAAGTTTATTGTATCAAACCAGAAGGAAGAACATAAGAATACAAAGAGTTAACAGATATATTGCTTTAAAAGCTACAATAATTATACATTCTCAAGATCTCCAAAAGTAAAGGTTTTGCTCCAGGCGCCGCTGAAAGTTCGTAAACCAGGTCTGTAATGTCAAGCTATGGAAACAGTGCACATTAAAACCAGGGCATCAACGGGGGTTAACTGGAAAAACGTGTAACGACGGGTAAGGTGTCAACACATCAACGGGGTTTGCAGTGAAACAAGACCAAACTCTGCTCTGGACCTGCGTCGCGGGTGCATATCGGTGTGTGAACAGTCGATATGCAAAGTTAAAATATACAGGAATGAAATCAGATTACACCAAATTACACAATGTAATCTACAGTAGGTGACTTAACAATTTCGGAGTTAAACACTCAAAAATATATTATCAAATGTGCATAAATATAGGGTGTACATGTTCAATGAGTGAACAATCATAATACAAAGTTTGAATATAAAGGAATGAAAACTGCTTGAGTTACAGATTACACAAACAAGACAACCCCTACGCATTTCAGATGGGAAAAAATGTCTAAATTCAACAGCCCTAAAAATAAGAAAATATTTATTAAATGTGAACAAAATGGTATGTGCACATCATCAATGTGTGAACAATCATTACGCAAAGTTTGAATATAAAGTAATGAACACTGTTGGTGTTACTGATTACACAAACTAGGCACCCCCTAAGCATCTCGGAAGGAAAAAATGTCTAAGTTCAACGCCCCTCAAAAATAATAAAATATTTATTAAATGTGCACAAAATGGGAGGTGCACATCTTCAATGTGTGAACAATCATCATGCAAAGTTTGAATATAAAGTAATGAATACTGTTGGAGATACAGATTACACACACTAGGCACCCCCTAAGCATCTCGGAAGGAAAAAACGTCTAAGTTCAACACCTGTCAAAAAAGTAAATAAAATTATGAAACGTGCACAAAATAAAAGGTGCACATCTTCAATGTGTGAACAATCATTATGCAAAGTTTGAATATAAAGGATTGAATACTGTTAGAGCTTCAGATTACACAAACTAGGCACCCCCTTAGCATTTATGATCGAAAAAATGTCTAAGTTCAACACCCGTAAAAAAATAGAAAAAAAAAATGAAATGTGCACAAAATAGGAGGTGCACATCTTCAATGTGTTAACAATCATTAGGTAAAGTACGAATATACAGGAATGAATGCTGTATGAGTTACAGATTACACAAACTAGGCACCCCCTAAGCATTTCGGATGAAAAAAATGTCTAAGTTCAACACCCCTTAAAAATGAAAAAAAAATTATGAAATGTGCACAAAATAGGAGGTGCACATCTTCAATATGTGTACAATCATTAGGCAAAGTTTGAATGAAAAGGAACGAAAACTTTTGGAGTTACAGATTACATAAACTTGGTACCCCTAAAGTGTTGCGGACAGACGGACGGACGGACGGACAGACAGACAGACGGACGGACGGACGGAGTGGACCCACTACTAGACCTGCTTTCGCTAAAGCGACGCAGGTAAAAAGGTATGTTATTTATTTACTTCTATTTTCAAAGCAACCGCTAGAATAAATACTGCAGACAATAAAAAAAAAACACTCGCAGGAGCTGTAGGAGTCTTTGCTTCAATTGTTCTGGATATTTTTTTAAAAAAAAAATATCGTTTTTGTAAGTGCTACAGTGCGCCCCATTCTACTGGTGGAAAAAATAAGGGTCATTTGGCCCTACTTTTGATGATTTTTCCATGTTTACATCGACATACGACTGTTTAAATCCTACCTTTGAACATGACAAGATAGCAACGTAAGCGGCTATCATCAGCATGCATTGAAATTGTAAAAAACGCAGGGATTATCGAAATTCAGGCAGGTGAATGGGTTTTCTGTGACACCACGGGCACGTTGCGTGGATCAACGGGTCGCAACCGAATTTTGATGATATATTAAAGCAACTTTCTCTTTGCATCGCGAGTAGAAGATTATTTAGTTTAACTTTTATGCTTCGTCTCATCAATTATGGCTCACTTCGAATCGAACTAAAGTTCCTACTATAGTTATTAGGTAATAGGTGCGTGCGCACGTTTACATCCGAACGGCTACAGTTGGAACTTTAGTTGGTTGCCAGGTAAACAAAGTGAATAGCCTCGCATGCTCCCTTTCAATTCTCATTGCAGACAAAAATGATTAGCCAACTCTAATTATAGTCCTGCAGCCACTATTTTGACTATGTTAACATTCTGTGTTTACAATAATAAGTTGCCAATAATAAAGTCGTTTTTATAGCTCACTATTTTTAGAATAATACATGCATTTTATTTTATCTTAAATATCATATGCACAAACCAATCACAAGTAGAATTCGTAGCATAGTGGATGGATCGCTTGTCCACTGTCATGGAAGGAGCGGGTTCGAATCCCGTCACCGTACCTCGTGTTTTTTTCTCGTTTCTTTTCGATTTTATATTTTTATTCATTAATTTATTTATAGATATAATTCATTATCATTTCCAAACCATTTCGATTGATAAATATCGCATTAATGACTGCAAACAATGCATACCCTATTGAGTTGATGCATTCAGTGGTATCTCCCATATACGTTCCGTGTTTGATAATGTCCCATTTGATGGGCACTTTGTATAAATGTTAAAACTGTTTTCCAATCATGCTTAGATAATACATGTGTAAAAAAAAAGATACAATAAAAATGAAGAAAAATAAATGAAAGCATTGGTTGGATTCGAACCTGCACATAATGGAAAATAAATGGATTTTCTGATGCCAACCGCTTTACCTACTGCGCTATACAAGCTAATATCTAAAAGTTTTCAAAACTACATCTGCCTGCTGAATATGCCAGCCTGATGTTTTGATTTCAATGTTTACAAGCAAGCAAATGTATACATGGTCATTAGACCTTGGTAGCACTATAACAATTACGAATAAGTAGGACCGCGAATAGAGCACAGCAAGTATTTATTTTCTAAAACAAATTATTTTGAGGCTATTCTTGAACCCATGTTGTTAGATAGGGCTAGAGGAGGGAACCAGACAATCTACTAGAGTAACGGTGTAGTAGGACTATAGTAGCGACTATCGATGTTCGAATCAAACTTCAGTTACTTTAGTAGGGACTATAGTTCTATTCGAAGTACGCCTTTGTCGTAATTAAGGATGTTATATACACAGAGAAATCCTTGACTTTAGTGGTGGCTGATAAGTTTTTAGACCTATTTTTTCGCAATAACTTTTTTATCTTCAAGTTTAGCAAAATGAGTTGGCAATGAAAGTTGTAGAGGAGAATTTCCGCCAACTTCTCCAAAAGGTATTGTTCTTGTGGCACAAACAGATTTTTGTGTATATAGATGAAGATTTTGCAATAAATTGAATTCGTACTAAATTTTTAAGTCTTTTAATGACAGGTATAATTCGTGTAGGCGTGACAGAAAGGGGTAGTTACAAAAAATACTCAGAAGCGGTGCATATCCCGTTCCTCAAAGGCTCAGTGTGCATAACATAAAACTGCCGTTAACGTACTCAGAATTTTCCATGCATATGCAGAATCAACTTAAAGCAGGCTCATTTGTAGGAACAAAGGCTGGGTTATTGCGTGACGTGATTTTTTTTCTCTTATTCACGTGCTATGAAATGAACGGTTTTGAGATGACCCTACTACTTAATCGCACAAGCGAATCAGGCGCGATTTCTATTATATTTGAACAAGCCATCCATCGCTTTAGTAATTGAATTAGGGCGGTGCTATGTAACTTTTTGACTGACATCTTGGACTTACTTTATTTGCGCTTTGTTTAAAATGTTCAAAGAGTGCATCTAAACACAGAGGAACCTGCAGCATCTAGGATGCTGGAACTATTTAGAGAAGTTGGCGGAGATGTTCCTGAATACTTTCATCGCGATTTTTTTTTTTTTTTTTTTTTTTTTTTTTTTAAGGACATTCCTCTCACAAATGTGCCTGTTCATGTTCCACTTCGAATGCATGAGAATTCGAGGTCGACCTAAGTATTCGCCACGGTCTGTCGAGAGACACTTCTCTCTGATGCTTAATACATAATACCACTTTTTTTGCCGAATATGCTTTCCCCCGTATCCTTTTTTTTTCTCGGTTCGGCTCTTTAATATTTCAGCTTACCTCTGAAGAGTGGAAGAGAGTTATGGGCCATGTCGTAAGAAAACCTGACGTAACTGCATGCGAAAAACAAAGGCGCAGGCCAGCCTGCGCATCCGCGTTGTTTGATCAGTGCCTTTGTTGTTCACTCTCTGGAAATTTTAGTTGATAAACTTGTTACACGTACAAATTCAGCATTCTTAAGCTGGTTGGTTTGATTGAGTCATGCATGGTCGGAAACCAGAAGAGAGGCTTTCTCGCGTTGATGCCCATTTATCAGTTTGCTTAAATTCATGTGTTTTTTTAATTGTTCTAAATAAAAGAACCATATCTGGCGACAAAGTTTGTTTTAAACGTTTTGAATGAAGATATATGAGCAGCGTTAGCCTTACTGAAAGATCCATGTCAGTGTTGTTACATGTATTCCGTTATAGTTATTCAAGTCCTGCCTGTTCCAATTCAACCCAAGGTTTTTCGGTCCCCCAACGTTCATCTGGCGTAAAGAAGCCTGAGCAGAGAAGTGTTAGCCATCGTCTAGGCCCTGACTTCATTGCGATGAAGCCAACGATCTGAGGCTTGTCACCGTTAAGGAAAATTGCACAGCCAAAATCTAGAAAAACCTGCGCTAACAGAACTTTGCCAAAACTCTGCTTGGACATATGTAAAAAGCATGCTGAAGAAAAAAGTGAAAACCGTGACACTCTGAAAAACGTTTTTGTCAAGCATTTGGGTTTTCACTCGCCAAAGAATAGGCCTATCTATTCTAGCAAAATACCGTGACCAAACGGTTGAAATATTTCTCCAAACGCCAGCCTATATTTTTACAGTAGCGTTTTTGGATTACCTCTGACTTTTCCATTCACTTAATGCATTTAACTTCAGAACTTCAAACGCCCATAAGTTCTTACATCAAGTGTGGGTATGCATTTTCTTAGTAAGAATGTATCGAATATTTTGGTACTAAAATTATTTGGGTTTG
Organism: Loripinus fragilis; assembly: GCA_964019695.1. Taxonomy (NCBI): domain Eukaryota; kingdom Metazoa; phylum Mollusca; class Bivalvia; order Lucinida; family Lucinidae; genus Loripinus; species Loripinus fragilis. The sequence goes on from OZ026523.1 coordinate 62,581,372, forward strand.
CTATTCTTTTTTTCGTTTTTTGTATTTTGCAATTGGTGAGACATTGGATATAGCCTATAAAACTTATAAAATAAAAAGAAAATTTACTTTTTTGGGGGTAATTACCAAAAATATTTCATCTCGTGAGTTGAAAACATCAAAAATATCACTCGTGCTGCGCACTCGTGAAAATTCTAATGTTTTCAACACACTCGATAAATTATATTTGGTATTCACCGTGAGCGTAAGGTCACGAAGTCGCAACGTTTTTTTTTCACGTAAAAGTGACGAATATGCCATCACAAAGTCAATCACTACCATTCCAACCTTTACAACTCCAAAATGTATGAGACCAGTCTGCATACCATACAACCCGATCAAGGCTTAAACCAAAAGCAAAGCACAAGACGAAGCTTCCCACAAAACGGCACATAATACCCAGCCTATTAGGCAAAAAATACGTGTTTCATGCTCAACTTGACCAAGCATGAAACTGATCATGCTCACAAATACCCAAATATCAACAATTATTGGCATTCTTATACTTATTTTCATGACGGAGCCCAAAGACAAAAGCGCCACATCTTTTAAGCATTATAGTTATCATGCGCAGTGGCACAAGGATGAGCATGGAAATTGCCTCGCAAGCCCAAGTAAGGTCTGAAATATATCTTTATATTTGGTTGTCAACACCTTAAATGTGATATGCGTAGTTGAGCCAGGGATTCTGGGTAAAGTTAAATCAGGAATTCTGAAGATCATCGTATTGAGGAGAATAATTGACCAAAATTAAATTAAAAAAAAAAATCAAGCATAAAGGAGGTATGAAGTGGAGATAAAATTCAAAGCTTCCTTATACTGGGATCTTGACCTTCAGTCTTTCATATTCGGTGACATGAATGATAAAGGCATACGTGTACATGCATATTGGCGGAAGAACATCCAGTGTAAGCTTTCTTTCTTTTTTCTTCAGTACATATAGAAGTACGGTCAACCAAATGTAAATGGACAGTTGTAATGAAAAACCTGAAGCGCAGTGGCACAGTGCTAGAGTGCTTGACTCGAGACCCAGGGATTCGAGTTTGAGCCGCACTGGCACAAATGCGTTCAGTGCGTTATGTTCTTGAGCAAAACTCATTACTCTTTGCTTAGTACTATTTTAACCCAGGAAGACCCGTCCCGAAATAACTGAAAAATTGTTGAATGGTATGTAAAGTATCAAATCAAAGCAAAAGTAAACATGCGCGGATCCAGGAATTTTCGTCAGGGTTGGTCCAGGTCCATCTGACATATAAAAAGCTATGACAACGTTTTTTTGGGTCCTCAACTTATTTTACAAAAGACCAACGGTTACTTTCATAGAAAACTATCATTTTCCGAGGTTCCAGAGGGGATCAAACATTTTTCAGGGTGGGGGGGGGGGTGTGGTCCAACTATTTCCAGGGGGGGGGGTCCAATTGCTTATCTCCTATAGAAACCAACATATCCTGTGATTTTCCAGGGGGGGGGGGGGGGGGGGGGTCCGGACCCCTATCCCCCCTCTGGATCCGCCCATGGTAAAATTAAAAACCTGTAGAATCTCGCTCGAACTCAAGTGTATCGAAACGCTTGATACTCGGGATAGGCTATTACAGCGCTGAATGGTTTTGGATTTGTACTCATATTTGGCCGACAAACGGTGCTTACCGCATCGGCGAGCAGCGAACATTTGGACGAGTCTGCGCATACGCCTAGGCAGGCGAGAGTTCACGCTCCTCACAAACACAAAGTATGAAAATAGATAAATGTTGAGACAAAAAGGTAGATCTCCAGCTCAGTAGGATACATTAGCTTTTGGTGTTCAAAGATGGTTGTTGCATATATATGATAAGTACTGGCCCAATGACAGGTGAAAATTGGCTGTACCAGACAGTCTCGTCTGAGCATTCGATGTCTACACGCGCTAGGCTTAGTTTACCATAGTAGGGATTCCCCTAGGTATTTAAGTAGGAGAAATTAGGGGAGGTCACCCTGAAATACTTTCACGTTTGTTAATTAAGGAGCGCAGTGGTTCAGTGGTAGAGTGCTTGACTCGAGACTGAGGGACCGCGGGTTCGAGCCTCACGGGCGTCACTGTGTTGTGTCTCTAGAGCAAGACACATTTTTGCTTAGGCTAGTTTAGTACTGGTTCAACCCAGGAAGACTCGTCCCTACATAACTGAAAGAGTGTTAATGGAACGGAAAGAATCAAATCAAATGTTTGTTATTTCAAACATAAAGCAATGGAGAAAAGAAATGCGTGCATGTCACGCATTGTCTTTGTTTGCCATTAATGAAAACAAAAGACACACAAGCTTCCCCCAGCTAAGTTCATTCAAGGGGAATAATTGACCAAGACACACCTCTTGCCTCGACATTATATGCACATCAAACATTAAATGGTATCAAAAACATACCAAGCAATATAAAAGTTTACATGCTTTACAAGATTTTCGCGATAAAGTTCATTAACGATTAAAGATGTATAAATTATACAGGAAGCTAGGGAAAGCAATATTTCTTGCACCTGGCCCACCGTCTTGGTATGATTAATAAACTTACCAAATATTGTCAATAGGCCTATATCTCAAAGAGTGTAAAAGTTACAAACATTCTTTAACAGACGGACAGAAAGACGGACTAACGGACAGAAAGACGGATAGGCCTCAGGCTGATCGCTATGTCTTCGATCCTTGTTGGTTTTGGGAATAAAAATGTGAATCAAAAATTACCTATTTCGTTTTACACTCCATTTTAGATGGAACGCACGTTATCAATACCTGCTGATTCACATAATTTTCACCGTCGTCACACTCAACTTGCCCGACGTCTTGCATTATATACATACACCTAGCATTAAATGCATTTTCCTTGCCTGGATTTTTTTTCTTTTTTAATATTTATCAATTTGGCTTTTATCCAATTTGCAAATACCGAATTGGGCTCCTTGACTTACTACTTTTGCTAGAAAATCAACTTTGAATGCTATGAAATGTGTTTTTTGCGACCTTTTACCATAGGGTCTGTAAAATGGGGCGCACAATGACAACTTTCCTAAAACATCTTTTTACAGCATTTTTGCATTGTAAGAGACAAGATTGATTTTTACAGCTCCTGCAATAATTAAAATTCTGATTTGCAACGTCAAAAAAAAACATGCTAGGATAATATAAAGGAAAGATTAAAAAGACGTACCATGAAATCCTTGCAAAACCCGTTGATGCGTTGACACCTTACCCATCGTTACACGTTTTTCCAGTTAACCCCCGTTGGTGCCCCGGTTTTAATGTGCACTGTTTCCATAGCTTGAATGTACTTAATGGCACATTAGTTTCACTGGGGTTTGGAGTCATCTGTGCCTGAGTGATAGCAAACGATGCTGCATAGTTAAAGAAACTTTCCAACATTTTCCTAGAGAACTCCAAGAAGGGCTCAACAGTGGTGGTGGAGGCAAAAGTATCTGGTGTTTGTTGAGCAAGCTGTGTAAGTGGTTCAACTGATATGCCGATCTGCGCGAGGTGTGACTGAAACGTCATTGAGCCAAATGGATGACTGGGATCCCCTCCATCTGATGCATCTGTAATAAAAGAAAAGCATTAACAAGGTTCATACAGGTAAGTTTGTTTAAAATTCAAGGACTTTTCAAGGACTTCTCAAGACTTTTCTACTGTTTTCAAGGACTGAAAATTTATGAAAAATACTGATTTACATGTTAAAATTCTATGCTAGACTGCATTACTAAGGATATAAATTTTAGAAAATTAGTATAAAATTGTGGTGCCTTTATTTGGTGCAGCATATGCTGCACCAAATAAAGGCACCATAATTTTAAAGTGATTTAGATCTCCAAAGACAGTGTTGAATCCTCCTGTAAATGGTAAAATTCAACTACTTTTCAAGGCAAGTTTAATTTTCAAGTACTTTTCACGGCAAGTTTAATAAAGGCACCATAATTTTAAAGTTATTTAGATCTCCAAAGACAGTGTTGAATCATCCTGTAAATGGTAAAATTCAAGGACTTTTCAAGGCCTTTGAGTGTTTTTCAAGTACTTTTCAAGGCAGGTTAAATTTTCAAGGACTTTTCAAAACAATCCTGTATATTCAAGGACTTTTCAAGTCGGTGCAAACCCTGCATTACCATATTTCCACTAAATACACTGACAGACAGGCCGGAGCAAACTGTGTAAATCCAGATCAGCCCATTCCAGTCTGATCAGGTTTTACATTTGCTTTTCCATTTTATTTTTCCTGAATCATTATTAAATTTCATGTTGATAGATCTCTAGGCATAAATTGGTTATGTACATGTTTAACCCATTTTAGCTGAGTAGAAATTCCCACTTTTATCAATTGGGCCAGTCCATTTTTGTTTTAAGGGTAACTGTGTGGTATTTTAGTTTAAATATTAATAGAACAGTCTGTAAGCAAACAGTGGAGACCCTGATCAGAGGCTGCATTCTGTGGTGTCTGATCTGGATTTGGGCTGCTTGCATATGTCCTATGAAACGGGCGCTAGGCTTATATGCTTTAATATACAGAATCACAGATTTTCCTACACCTAATTTAGGGCCAAATATTGAGCCTTTCCAAGTCTTAAATATTTAACAAAAATTTACCAAGCTAGTATATCAAACTATGAATTATTCAGCACCAACACAAATATTGGCCAATTTTATTCATATATTCAAAGCTTCCCCATATTGGCTTTTTTTCTCTAAAATAGTATATAACATTACCAATACCGTAGTTTTATATTTTTAAGACAAGTAGCCCAATGGGCAACGATCGCTCACCATGGAACCAGCATAATGTTTGGAGACACCATAATTTACAATGCTCAAAGGCAGGTAACTCTGAACTTGAAACAGTGACCAGGAATTAATTAAAAAACATAAGATATTATGCTAGTTCTAGTCATCTGCAAGTTTTAAAAAGATCTGAATAAAAATGGTGAAAGTGTATTTTTCAGATGCTCAAGGGCAGCTCACTCTGTAGTCAGTGACGGGTTCTGACCAATCCAATCTTTAATGTACGTCCTGATAACCTACAAGGACGAAAAAAATCTAATGAAAGATGAAGGCGCTAGAGTGGTCACAACATTATACAGCTATATTTTAGACGCTCAAGTGCAGCTAACTCTGTAATTGGTGGTTGGGTGTGGTGGATAATCTAACTCATTAAGCTTTTATGGGGGTCATTGTTACCTGCATGACTGAGGAAGATCCATTCAAAATGAGGGCGCTAGAGTGGTCACATAAGATCTTCCATTGTAAATCCATGCAGATTTTTTATAACACTCAAGGGCAGTTAACTCAACAGTCTGAGGTTATTTCTACATAAAGTTCAAACTCATCCAAGTTTTATGGTTGTCCTTGTTACCTGAAAGAATGAAGAAGATCCAATCAAAAATAAGGAGCTAGAGTGGTCACAACATTATCCACAATTTTTAAGATGATCAAGGAGAGCTAACTCCATAAAAGATGATGGGATCTTGACGAAATTCAAACTCATTCAAGCTTTTATAGTTGCCCTTCTTATTTGCAAGAATAAAGTAGATCCATTAAAAATCAAAAGCACTAGAGTGGTCACAACATTTCTCTCATTATAAGTCTATGGGGATTTTTCCAGATGCTCAAGGGCAGCTAACTCATAAATCCTTGGTCGGATCCTGCAGAATTTCAAACTCATCCAAGCTTTTATGTTTGTCCTTGTTTGATGAAAGAATGAAGAAGATCCAATCAAAAATGTAGACGCTAGAGCGTTCACAACATTATCCATCAATTCTTTTGATGCTCAAGGGGAGCTAACTCTAAAATAGGTGATGGGATCTTGACGAAATTCTTACTCATCCAAGCTTTAATAGTTGTCCTTATTGTATGCAAGAATGAAGAAGATCCTTTCAAAATTGAAAGCACTATAGTGGTCACAACATTCCTCCCATTATAAGTCCATAGGGATTTTTCCAAATGCTCAAGGGAAGGTAACTCAAAAGTCCCTGGTCGGATCCTGCTGAATTTCAAACCCATTTGAGATATTATGGGTTTACTTGTTGCCTGCAAAAATGAAAGAAACCCAATCAAAAATGAAGGAGCTAGAGTGGTCGCAAACATTATTTATTAATTTTTAAGATGCTCAAGGGGAGCTAACTCCAAAGTAGGTGATGGAATCTTGACAAAATTCAAACTCATCCAAGCTTTAATAGTTGTCCTAATTGTATGCAAGAATGAAGAAGATCCATTCAAAATTGAAAGCACTAGAGTGGTCATAACTTTTCTCCCAATTTAAGTCTATGGGGATTTTTCCAAACACTCAAGGCAGGTAACTCATAAGTCCCTGGTCGGATCCTGCTGAATTTTGATCCCATCCTAGATATTATGTGTTTACTTGTTGCCTGCAAAAATGAAAGAAATCCAATCAAAAATGAAGGAGCTAGTGTGGTCACATCATTATTTATTAATTTTTAAGATGCTCAAGGGGAGCTAACTCCAAAATAGGTGATGGGATCTTGACGAAATTAAAACTCATCCAAGCTTTAATAGTTGTCCTAATTGTATGCAAGAATGAAGAATATCCATTCAAAATTGAAAGCACTAGAGTGGTCACAACATTTCTCCCATTATAAGTCTATGGAGATTTTTCCAAACGCTCAAGGGCAGCTAGCTCATAAGTCCCTGGTCGGATCCTGCTGAATTTCGAACCCATCCGAGATATTATTGGTTTCCTTGTTGCTTGCAAGAATGAAGAAGATCCAATCAAAAATGAAGGAGCTAGTGTGGTCACAACATTATTTATTAATTTTTAAGATGCTCAAGGGGAGCTAACTCCAAAATAGGTGATGGAATCTTAACGAAATTCAAACTCATCCAAGCTTTAATAGTTGTCCTCATTATATGCAAGAATGAAGAATATCCATTCAAAATTGAAAGCACTAGAGTGGTCACAACATTTCTCCCATTATAAGTCTATGGAGATTTTTCCAAACGCTCAAGGGCAGGTAACTCATAAGTCCCTGGTCGGATCCTGCTGAATTTCGAACCCATCCGAGATATTATTGGTTTCCTTGTTGCTTGCAAGAATGAAGAAGATCCAATCAAAAATGAAGGAGCAAGAACGGTCACAACATTATTTATTAATTTTTTTGACATTCAAGGGCAGATAACTCCGAAGTCAGTGATAGAATCTTGCCAAAATTCAATCTCATTCCAGCTTTTATGGCTGGTCTTATTATCTGCAAGAATGAAGAAGATCCATCCAAAAATGAAGGTACTAGAGTGGTCACAACATTTATCCCATTATAAGTCTATGGGGATTTTTCCAGACGCTAAAGGGCAGCTAGCTCATAAGTCCCTGGTCCAATCTTGCCGAATTTCAAACCCATCCGAGATTTTATAGTTGTCCTTGTTATCTGCAAGAATAAAGAAGAACCAATCAAAAATGAAGGAGCTAGAGTGGTCACAAGATTTTCCCCATTATAACCCTTTGGGAGCTATCTGTTGCCATGGAAGCCAGAGTTCTGATCCGATCTAGCCCAAAACCTAATGCAGTCAATCCCTTATCCCAATGATGTTCCCGATGAAATTTGTTTATGATTAGCCAGCTGGTCTCAGAGATATTCATGTTTGAAAGTGTGGACGGATGGAGGCACGCATGCACAGACAAACGGACGCCGGCTCGAGTCCCATACTATAAGCTCACCCTGAGCCTTCGGCTCTCGTGAGCTATAAACATGTCAAAGTTCCACATGAGAAAAATATATATCAAATGTGCATAAAATAGCTGGTGCTTATCTTCAATATGCCAAGAATCTGTATGCAAAGTTTGAATAAAAAGAAATGAAAACTGTTGGAGTTACAGATTACACAATGTAAGCACCTCAAAGGTGGTGCAGATGTTATAATGTCTTACTTCAACACTTCCAAAAATATAATCAAATGCGCACAAAATAGGAGGTACATATCTTCAATGTGTGAACAATAATTATGCAAAGTTTGAATATAAAGGAATGAAAAACTGGAGTTACAGATTACACAAACCAGTCACTATCTAAGCATTTTGGACAGAAAAATGTCTCAGTTTAACAGTCCCCAAAATGAAAAATAAAGTTGCACAAAAAGACGGTGCATATCTTCGACGTGTGAACAATCATTTTACAAAGTTTGAATATAAAGGAATGAAAACTTTTGGAGTTACAGATAAACTTGGCACCCCAAAAATGTTGTGAATGGATGGGTAGACAGAGAGATGGATAGACAGACGGAGTGGACCCACTACTAGAACAGGCTTTTGCTAAAGACGGAGTGGACCCACTACTAGACCAGGCTTTTGCTAAAGCAACGCAAGTAAATATCACCTTAGACATTAGTTAACCAGTGAATTTATATGGGATTTTGGGAAGCTACCTTTTCCTTCATATTTGGGAAAATATTTTATGAAAATTGTGAAAATAAGTGCTAAAATCCATGAAATTGGGAAAATAAAGGCCATTTTTGGATTGGGAATGACTCCCATATAAGGCCTTAAAAATGGCCAAATAAAATCACTGTTAACATTAACAAATTTTTTTGATTTGTTTGATTTGATTCTTTACGTCCACTCAACAATCTTTCAGTTATGCGGGACGGGTCTTCCTGGGTTGAACCAGTACTAAGCTAGGATAAATGCGTCTTGCTCAAGGACCACAACGCAGTGACGCCGGTGAGGCTCGAACCCGCGGCCCTTCAGTCTCGAGTCAAGCACTCTACCACTGAGCCACTGCGCTCCCATTAACAAAGTCAACGGGATCAGAATTTTCACTTTGAAGTTTCAGCAGTCTATACTAAAAGCTTATTTTTGTCCAAGCCTTCATCTACATCCATACTTTATGTATGCCAGAGGTTATAAAACTTTTTCCATGCTCAACTCTGCTGAGCACGAAATTTATCCGGCCAATAAATGTTAAAATGCCAACAATTATTGGCATTTTAACATTTATTAGCATGATAAATACAACACCTGAGAGACTTCAAGCAAGAAACTTCTTCATTTGTCGGTATTTTAGTTTTAATGAGCAGCTGAAATTTCGTGCTCTGTTGAGTTGAGCACGAAAAAAGTTTTATAACCTCGGGGCCTGGTTAGTTTGTGTATAAACCTTGCCTGCTCACTGACTGATGTGATTAAAGTTATGTGACCTAAATCCCATGTACCAGCCCATTTATTAACAGTTTTGGCTATTTTCCAACTTCCCTACCTAATTATACATTGTGGGTACATAAAAGAACAGATCGAGACAGCGCTTTTAAACTACCCACAATGTATTAATTCGATTCGAAATAAGCAAAAAAAATCCCGATATTCCAAATACCCATATTATCTTAATCTAAAATTAAACTTATCTGGTACAGATTGTGAGATATAGAGGATTAATTCTTTGCCTACCAGAGATGTCTGCTCATTAATAGTTGCAAACAGTCGGACCAGTCACGAACAAGATGCAAACTACGTTTACACGAAATAGATCAGCTCTAGCAGTGAATTGTTTTATAATAATTCACTTTTTGGAGGTCACTTGTAAAGCAGATCAAATCACAAGCGCGCAGTGTGAGTGATTTATCTTTGTACAATTGACCGACAAACAGTGAATTATTACTCAACAATTCACGCATTAGAGCTGTTCTATTTCGATTCTAAAACAAAATAAACGATAAACTGAACGCCATTTTAAAACACATTTGAAGTCTTCAGCTTCTTCCATCTCTCCGCCATTGCACTGAAGAACTCCCGCCTATACTTAGACTATGTCGCATACATTTACATGTATTTGTAACATCTTTTAAGCGTAAAAACGATGTAACACCGTCTTACGTCATGAATGACATCATTTTCCAGTAACAAATGACGTCAGCTAACACATACTTTCCTCGGGATTTCAAAACTGTGAATTATTGTTTGATATATCACACTTTTTTAGCATTGGCTCTATATGCGAGGTGTGTTAGAATGCACCTTAAACTTTATTTCTTCTTTATCTAATTTTCTAAAACAAATGGCATACAAACCTGACTTTAACTTTGCTATTTTGAAGATAGCACTAGGTTTATCATTGGTTATATGTCCTAACAGCTGCCAGTATTGTCCTACTGCACTTGGCCAGGAAAAATAAACTGAAATGATCAAATAACATGCACTTAACAACCAGTAGGGTAAATATTCTAAAATATCAAACACTTCTCTCTTTTCTCAAATAAAATGTCGGTTTTCTGTGCTGGATTTCACAAAATGCTTGTTTATAGAAAAGCAAACGGGGAAGACTCTGATGATCAGACTGCTTCTTCATTTGCAGCACAGGAGCTTTAAGTTTGATCCTTATATCACTTCTAAACCCTTAAAACCAAAAATCTCAAAATGTTATTATGTAATGACATTATGAGTTTTTTTGTTTTAAGGGTTTAGAAGTGATATAAGGATCAAACTTCAAGCTCCTGTGGTTGCAGTCTGATCTGAGTCTACACTGTTTGTCTAGGCCTTTTAAGCAGGCAACTAGTGTTCAAAATTTTAGAACATTTACCGTTTGTTTGTTTTGTTTGTTTGATTTGATTCTTTAAGTCTTCAGTTAAACAGGGACAGGTCTTCCTGGGTTGAACCAGTACTAAGCTAGGATAAATGTGTCTAGCTCAAGGACCACAACGCAGCGAGGCCAGTGAGGCTCAAACCCGCAGCCCCTCGGTCTCGAGTCAAGCACTCTACCACTGCCCTCCCGAACATTTACCGTATCAATAATATACACGAGGGCCTGGATTGGGGCTTTGATAATTGCTAATCATTAAAATTCTGGCCACTTAATTGCTTGCAAAAAAAATAGTTGCCTAATCTATAAAATTCACCTGTTAATCAGTAAAACCTATAAACGCCAGTTTTCACTCAATCGTTAAAACCTTAGAATGTGTTTGAATGGTAATCACTAATTTGTTTATCCTCATTATATTTTAGGCAGAAAATCATTAAATTTTAGACCCCCAAAAATCTCTAAATGTTATTTTATAGAGCTAAAAATGGCTAATCAATACAAAATATGGTCATAAATTGCTAAAGAAAATACCCTATCACCATGACAAAAAACCCTTTTTGTGTGTCCATATGCAAGCTACAGGGCTTTAGTTATGAGTGCGTACTAGAAAATAATTTTCTTATTTCTCAACCAAAACATATGTTGTGGGTACTCAAAAGAACCGTCTCAATGAGACTGTTCTTTCTAGAACCCAAAACATATGCTAAAACTGATGGGTAAGAAAATATTTACTATTTTATGCTCAAAATTTTTGTTTATCTAAATCTGTCTTTTGGGTTTGTGACAAGGTACATGTATATTTAGTGTTCAAACCAGCATGCTTAGCTACAGAGGCTAGCTAGACTAATGAAATGTTTCCTGTTGTAAGCCTAGTTTTCTACCTTCCAGAGAGAGAATAGTGCTAATTGGACCGCAAAACAAGTTTCATAATTTAACTGCTTGTACCATGCGCTGATCCAGAGGGGGGACAGGGGTTGGGACACCCCCTGAAAAATCACAAAAGTAAAGGGTCTCTTAGCATTACTGGTCCGGCTCGCCTGAAAAATCACGAAGCTACTATGCGAGCAATTAATGTTGGGCCATCATCGGGCAGCCAGGGAAACGCCATTTAAATGGTGTTTCGCTGGTGGGCCCATGATGGCTCACTTTTAGTGATATTTGGTCCTCTCACCCTCATTATCTAAAAAAACATTGTCAGAGTTGGACCCCCTCCAGCAAAACTTTCTGGATCTGCGCTTCTTGTACATACCTACCAGTCCAATTAAACATTTTAGGTAGATCTGGATCTAATAAGTAAGATTTTCAGCCACAATAATTTGTGACAATTCATCCATTAGTCAAAAGATTTGTTCGATCCGATTCTTTACGTCCCATCAACAATCTTTCAGTTAAACAGGGACAGGTCTTCTTGGGTTGAACCAGTACTAAGCTAGGATAAATGTGTCTTGCTCAAGGACCACAGAGCAGTGACGCCAGTGAGGCTTGAACCAGCGGCCCCTCAAACTTGAGACAAGCACTCTACCACTGAGCCACTGCGCTCAGTCAAATGAATTTGTACAAATGTCACTACAAGTTTTAACCCTTTGTACACAAGTGCACAGGTTTAAATAAACAAAAAATGTTAGCGTAAAATTGTAAATATATCCTTACCCATAATTTTTAGCATATGTTTTGGGTGCTCAAAAGAACCGTCTCATTGAGACGGTTCTTTTGAGTACCCACAACATATGTTTTGGTTGAGAAATAAGGTAATTTATTTTCTATTACACACTCTTAACTAAAGTTCTGCGAAGTGACTACAATGTACTAAAAAAGTAAGCTTTAGCAAACAGTGAAGATCCAGCTGAATGTGGCATTTCATCAGGATATATACAGTTTGTAAAGGTAAGAAAAACCTTCAAGAGTATAAGTAAAAAAACATCATATTTTGATATTCTGACCGGAGACCCCTTACAATATATAATGGACAATCCCATCCTTACTGTATCAATCAGTATGTGAAAGTCCATCAGTATATAAAGGGTTACAGGCCTATTTAGCAACAAAAAATCATTTTTTCTTATTTCCCAACCGAAACATATGTTCTGGGTACTCAAAAGAACCATCTCAATGAGATGGTTCTTTTGAGCACCCAAAACAAATGTTAAAACTGATGCCAGGATAAGAAAATATTTATAATGCTACTCTCAGAATTTTTGTTTATCTAAACCTATGGGTTAAAGAGGTAGTTGTAAAGTATTTAGACTAAATATGGAATGCCCTTATTTCAGCTCTGAACATGCTATTAGATCTGAGACTTACTGCACATCTGGCACATATTTTCCTAAATTTCCAGCAATTGTGCCTTTAAGAGCTGGTTACATGTACTAAGCTTGGGTGAAAGTTCTAAATTTACAAAATCCTGAACTTTTGAAACTTTGATCTTAAAACTTGCAGTATGCCCACTAAATTTTCACAATTTGAAGATTTAAAAATGGTCAATTGTCTTTACACAGACTGAATATAAATCAGAGAACCTATTATTATCTCCCTATTTCAGCATTTTGAGGCTGACTTTCTATGGAAAGTCAGCCTCAAAATCCTGAATTCAGGAATAATCCTGAAAACTTTCCCTTTGGTTCTATATAAAATCATTGTCTCGTTTACTGAGGTTCAACAGATCTTGCAAGTATCATTATTTTGGCTTTAACAGTTATAGAAAAATGGACATTTCAAGATTTTTCCCTTACAAAATAACAAATTTGACTTTGCCGCAAAGTAGGTAAGTAAGTACGTCAAGGTCAACCCAGAATTATAAAAAGTGCAAACTAGGTAGGGCCCACATCTCCAACGCTAAATACCAAATACCAAGACCATTGGCCTTTTGGTTCCAGAATAGAAGATTTTTTTTATAATTTTTACCGTTAGGGCCATAACAGCCTTCATGGTCATGTGACCATGAATATTTGTAAGAAATTTCCTTCCCTCAACTTAAGGAGTCTCCATATGAAATTTGACTTCAATCAGCCCAGTGGTTATTGAGAACATTGTTTTCTTTCGAGGTGACCAAAATCTGATGTATAACCACCATTTTGGTGCTCGAATTACATATATACATAAACATAAAGTTTATTCAGGCTGAAGCATTAAACAGCTTATCACCATTCAAAGAAAGCTTAAAAATTTTCATTTACTGCCAAAATGTTTGAGCAATAAGACCCAAAGTGGATTTGTTTATATTATTGAAGCCCCAGATATATTTTTTCCGGGGAAAGATGAGATTGGAAGACTAGCATAAGGCTGGTACTTTTTTATTAGTTGATTTACGGGATTTTTTTTTCAGATATAGGGTCGGGGGAATGAAAAAAAAGCTCTGAAAATGACCAGTTAATTGACTGGTCATTTTCAGAGCTTTTTTTTTAAATATAGATCTGTGACTGTGTGCTATTTGGTTACAAATTGCTTATAGGTATATTGGTTATTTCCCTTGATAAAAATTGCACAATTCCATAGAATTAAGGGACTTCATTATATTTTTCATTTTTTCGTCTTTCATAAAATTTGATTAATTTTGGCTTGCAAAAGCAAGATTTTGAAATTTAGAGAAACAGGATATTCACACACCTGACAGGTGGTCACTAAAAGGTCTTAAAGACATATGCGGCTATTTCCAATGCGCACCTTTTCCGCGTCTGCAAACGGGGAAAGTTGTCTGGGTCCTGTCTTTCGACCCTTAACGGATTCGGATCAACACAGCTTCCGATATTCTTATGTCATATCGGTGTTCCGACATTTTCTTCACAAAATAACTAATTAAAGTGTGTTCGAAATATCTACTGACATCTTTTCAGAACTGATCGTCTCAGCACTAAAGACAGAGAGATGTAGCTCAGTCGAAATCAAACGACGTACACAATAACCCTGGTTACGAATACGATAGTGGCCGAGTCTATACTATTTGTATGGTTATTTAGAGCGGCGCACGACCTGACCTCGTGGCCTAGTGGTTAGCGTGTCTGGCTACAAAGCCAGAGGACCAGGATCGATTCCCAGATGCGCACATATTTTCAGTATGTTTTTTCTTTCTTTTTTAACATTTTAATGCTAAATTACTTCAAATACTAGTAAAATGGTATCATCAAAACGACCGAAATGGTCATCCCCGAACTTTTTATATTGAATTACGCATAAAACCTATGGGGGTGGGGTTAAATTTGGCCCTCTAGAAAGAGAATTAGTTCGGTGACCCCAGATTTTTATTCTTTTTTCTGAAAGGTATTATAATAGTCCATGAATTAAAAATAAATTTTCAAGATTTTCAATATCAGATTTTTTAATACATGATTTATTCTAAAAACAAATTCCATTTTTTCGACGAATTGCCAAAACATACCATGCAGTATCTTGTCACAGCATGGGATAACAAGTAAACATGCACATTTTCTTAAAAGTTTGAGGTCATGGGCAGTAATTTAAGTTAAAAGAAAGAAGCTGGCTGAAGATTACAACCGTTTTAGCTCGATAATTAGGACTAGTGTTATTATTTTATATTTCTAGAAAATTGGTCAAATGCTGTAAACTTCAATATGTGATTCTGAAAAAATAAGCACGGTGACATATCCTTTTTATTTCATAAATGGATAGCCCATGCATAAAACAAACTGTATGCAAAGTATTGAAAATATTTCAATATGGGAAGTATTTAGTAGCATATGTCCTTAATCACTAATCAGCTTTCATGTACAAACAGTTTTCTCATTTTGCTTGTTCCGCTTATAAAACTTTTAATATTTTCACACCTTATCAAGTTAAGAAAACATATTTCAGGCCAAAACAGGAAATCACCTTGGGATTAATTTAAGATGCTTTCACAGGTGTTTAATCTTCAACTGGGCAGGCATCTTAAGTAGCTCATTTCATCTCATGTCTAAAAAGTTTTGGATCATTTAGATCGACCAATTATAAAAAAGTTAACATATTTCTATCGACAGGTCGGCGTAAACATCTAATTTTTGCTAGTTATGGTGAAATGCTAGTGCACTGGTCAACTACAGACCTTAAACTTAAGTGACTAGTTGTAGCTATCTCGAGTTCTTAAACCTAGGAATATATCTTAAACTATAGAACTTAGTATTAAGAAGAATTTATATAGAACTTTGTATTGTGGAGAATAAGTTAGAACTTTATATTAATTACTGTGGATAATAATATGCTTGTTATCTGTTGTTATTAATGAGGAAAGCTAGAAGAAAATAAGAAACAAAATAAATCAGGAATTAGACATTGACAGGCCTTCAGATTTATGGTGGGCCCGGGTCATTGTCCCATGATTTCAAAATATGGCCCATCTCTTTCCACGGCAGTGGGCCCAGTGGACCCATCCTTTTTAGTTGTGAAAAAATCTCATTTTAGTAAAAATATTCATTGTACAGCGAGTCTACAAACTCCACAAAACAGAAAGTACTTGTAGGTAGTCAGTACAGTAAAACATTGTTTAAGCAACCACTCAAAAAAGACAAAACAAAGATCTTAAAATAACAAATGGTAGCTTAATGTAGGTCAAAAGTATTGCAGAATGCTCCCCTTGGGGCATTCTGCAATACTTTTGACCTGCATTAAGTGATAATTGGTCTTCTTTTTTGAGTGGCCGCTTAAGACAGGTTTTACTGTATAATCAGAAGTCAATATACATATATGCTTACAAGTGTCTGTGTCAGTGTGTAGGTAAAGTATACAACCCAAATATCAACTGTGGTGAGTTTGATATGCTTGGGCCCATCATTTCAGAAAATGACCCACCACTTTTTGCTCCATGGGTCACTTCGGCCCACCAATCTTGAAAAAAATCTGAAGCTCTGCATTGAAAGGACTTGTGTTTCTATGGCCTATGATCAGGCCCGACTTCCAACTTAAACCGAAAACCTGTCAATCAGCCTGCTAGCAGTTCAAGGGAAAGTAACTGCGAGCTAGTGGGATCAGTGTGGCCTGCACGAGCTCAATTCCCCATTTTGCACAAAAGCAGGCCGACCCCACGAACCCCTGGTTACAAAATAACATATTTTGATTGACAGGTCGGCATGAGTGAGCCTTGCTGGTTTCCATTTTGGTAATTTTCTGAGAGTTCAATTTAGGCAGTCGAAGCGTAAACATCTAATTTTTGCTAGTTATGGTGAAATGCTAGTGCACTCTTAAACTTCAGTGCCTAGTTGTAGCTATCTCGAGTTCTGAAACCTAGGAATATATCTTAAACTATAGAACTTAGTATTAAGAAGAATTTATATAGAACTTTGTATTGTGGAGAATTAGTTAGAACTTTATATCAATTACTGTGGAAAATAATATGCTTGTTATCTGTTGTTATTAATATGGAAAGCTAGAAGAAAATAAGAAACAAAATAAATCAGGAATTAGACATTGAAAGGACTTGTGTTTCTATGGCCTATGATCAGGCTCGACTTCACACTTAAACCGAAAATCTGTCGATCAGCCTGCTCACAGTTCAAGGGAAAGTAACTGTGAGCTAGTGGGATCAGTGTGGCCTGCACGAGCTTAATTCCCCATTTTGCACAAAAGCAGGCCGCCCCCACTAACCCCTGGTTACAGATCAACAGAAAAACCAGTAAAATTAGTAAGGTAAACACCAACAGTCTGTACTAAATCTTTAAATATTTCATCATTTTTCTAAAAATCTGGACAGGACAATCATTTTTAACAGTGTCACTCTCAAAAATACACAGACAGAATCTCAAAAATATATTTTTTTTTTTTCAACAAAACAAATAATATATAGTCGGTGGATAGAGTCGGTGGATAAAATAAAAAAATAATTTTAGTAATTAAATTTTATTTTTTCTCTACTTTCCGGAAAATTACAGTAGGAGGGTTCGTTAATCAACTAATAAAAAAAATTCTGGCCTAATCATGATTATAGACAAGATAATAATAATTAGATATAGTTGAAGTATCTTGTAAATACATGTAGTATAATTTGAAATGTCAATGTTGATAGTCATAATTTTAATGACTATCTCACTATTACCATTTAAACTGATTACAATATGGCTATAAAGAATCATTTCTACACTTTTATATCTATCATCAGACTGAAAACCGAGAATTTATAAGACCAAAAATTCATAAAACTAGCATATTGCCCAAAGTGGGTAATATGAGCTTAATGCCCGACCCGGGTAAACCCGGGTTTTATGGGGTTGGTTTACCCGGACAGGTAATATCGTGCCCACCCTGGCTTGAGCTAAAAAAAAGTGTCCTAACAAAATATGTTCCTAACAAAATTCACACAGTGCAATAACGTAATCATATTGTATAATGACCTCACAATATGATATGTGCATCATCAGAAAATGTATAGAGATGTGTATGCAGGGTTCATACAGGCAAGTTTGAGAAAAATTCAAGGACTTTTCAAGGACTTCTAAAGACTATCCTACAGTTTTCAAGGACTAAAGTTTAGGAAAAATCCTGATTTAAGTGTTAAAATTCTACTTCAGAAATGCTAGACTGAGATAATGGAGACATTAGAAGTGGAAAATTAGAGTAAAATTGTTGTGTCTTTATTCGGTGCAGCAGTTGCTGCACCAAATAATGGCACAACAATTTTATACTGATTTACTTCTCATTCAACAGTTATAAGTCCTGCAGAAAATAGTAGAATTCAAGGACTTTTTAAGGCTTTTGAGTGATTTTTCAGTACTTTTCAAGGCAGATTTAATTTTCAAGGACTTTTCAAATTCAAAAAAGCCCTCTGAATTCAAGTACTTTTCAAGCAGTGAATCGTTATAGCCTCTAGTTTCTATGCAGTTAGTTACCTGCTCCACCAAGACCATCTGGGAACGGTGTCTGACCAGTCATGAACACAACAATGTGGTTAATGTTGTCAGCATCTTGGATGTTGAACAATACTTGATTCTCACCTATCTGTTGACCATCTGTCTGCACCTGAAAAACACAAAAGCTGGGATGTGGAAATACCATGCCCGACTTGTCCAACCTGGTCCCATTTCATTCAGGACAAGTTTAAAATTTCTATTTACTTGCCCTTGGACAAGTACAAATGTATTAAGTTAATACAATTCTGTATTTCATATTTTGATTAATTATTACAAGCTCATATCTTGCATTGAAAACAGTGTGGATCCCAATCAGCTGGCTTCTTCAGAAGCCAGCTGATCTGGATCTACACTGTTTACAAGAGAAGCCAGCTGATCAGGATCCATACTGTTTACAAGAGTTGATATATATCTGATTTCATACTGTTTTTAAAAGAATAAATTGTTTAAGCAGTGTAAGGTATAAGCTTATTTGTTCTTTCGGACAAGTAAAATTTTCTATGGACAAGTTCATTTTGGCTTTTTACTTGTCCTTGATCAAGTAGAAAATTTTACTATTTCCATATCCCTGACAAAAGGTTTCAAACCTCCAGATATGATATGTGCACACTCCAAACAATTCTCAATGAGGCAGTTCTTTTTTGCTAGCCTACCAAAACATGTTTAAAATGATGGAATAATCACAATTTTATGCTCAATAAATAAGCTTATCTTATATGATAAAAAGCATTTCATTTTATTAGTAATCCTACAGTGACTTTTATACAAAAAATATGTTTTATAATCATTCGTACACAAAGAATAATAAAAAGAATTTCTGTACAAACTTAACACTTTTGCTGCCAAGCACCTCAAAAAACCAATACCTCAGTGCCAAGCATGTTTCAAGGACTCCTGAATATTGAGGATATATGGGTTCAACACAGAGTATCTCCAGAACCATTCAACCTATTGCTATGAAATTTTCACAAAATGTTGATAATATATAAAACTTTCATTTGAATCAATAATAATAGAAAAGTCACGTGACTGTTTGTGGCCATTTTAGGAAGCCATATTGAAAATATAAATAATGCCTATAAACAACTTTTTATGCAAAAAAAGATAAAACACCCATCTACACCAAGTATCAAACATAAGGATTTATTCTGATACTATATTGTTTCATCAGAAATAAATCAAAATATAGCAATTGAAAGACTTAAACCGGTTTAAGCCCTCCAGTAAAATATTTTACTGACCGTTCCAAGGCGGTACTTCTTTTGTGGATCTTTTATGTTTTTGTTCTGTCTTGTGTTTGCTATGTTTTGTGCGCGTCTGTTTATATGTGCTTCGTGGTCCCCTGCTGGGAAAGGGCTGACCTCTTGGCTCTCATTTGTGGTGTCTTCTGTGAGTTTGTCACTTTCCCATTGGTATCCTGGGTCAGGTGTGGTACTTGATTGTATCGATTCCTGATCTTTGCAACCTTACTTACTTTAATGCATCCTGTATTTCATTCCCTTGGACATGCAAAATCTAATGACATTACAATCATTTCTTAAAAGTCAATTCTTGTACAGAAAAATTGCGTATTCTTCCATATACTTTATCATTTTATCCCCTTTACAATTTGAAATAAAGAACAAAGATTTGCATCCCTATTAATGCTTAAAAATATAGAAAGCTATCAACTGTGCCTTTAAATTTCGACAATAGTCGTGTTTGGCAGTGAACGGTAAATTTGACTACAGGTGCGTTTGGCAACAAAAGTGATAAAACAAGATTTACTGTATACAATTGCCCTAGTGGAAAGCAAACAATATTGACATAGGTCAGACATCATATGGTGCTAGATTAACAACAAACAAGCGTGATGTGAGCATAAGGGTTCTAAAAGGTACACACTATGGATAGAGATGCATATACATGGCTAAGCAGAATATAAATACAGATCAGCTGGCTTCATATTCTCTACTTTTCTAGTACTGTTGATGGAATAGATAATAAAGCTGTGGATATGAAGCCAGCTGTTCTGAACCTACATTAATTGTTTTGTTTCATTAGGTGGTAATATTTTGTGCGTAAATCAGGTGAACCTTTTAAGTTTTACAAAGCTGCAAGAAAGGAAGGCAAAGATCAGCCTCAGGAATCATTACAACAGCGACATAATGCCACATTTAAATGATGCTAGACATACTTTAACTATATTAAAGACATATGCGGCTATGTTCCATGCGCAGATTTCTTGCGTTGCGAAACAATGATAGTTGTCTGGGTCCTGTCTTTCGACAATACACTCGGCTATACAGGAGAAGAAGAAAGCTTTTTATCACTGGAAACAGAATGACAGATCAAATGATCCATCTAACTTTTACCTACTTGAGAAAAAAACTGAAAACCTCTGAATTACTTAAGCATAGCTAAAAGGAAACATCTTGAAAAAGACAGATATTATTAATGCAAGGCAATCTGATAATGCTTTATTCCACCGTCTTTTACGCAAACAAAAAGGGCAATGTCATAAATTCATTGATGAACTTAATGTTGGGCAAAGTACATACTCTGATGAAAACATCATAGATGGATGGTACAAGCATTTTAAAGGACTGGCAACTAAAAATGTGAATGATAACTTTGACCTAAAATTCCTGAAACAAGTTCAAGAAGAATTCCCAGTAATATATAGGAATTGTCTTGACTCTAGTGCAAATCCAGAACCTGTTACAGACAAGGAAATAACAGATGCAGTGAAGTCCTTGAATCGAGGGAAAGCCCCAGATGAATTTGGAATCACTGCCGAGCATATCTCTGGAGGACGAAATGTCATTAATACTAGTAGTGTCAAATTCCTGATCAATAGTGTTCTCTTCAACAAGGAGGTACTTTCAGATATGATTCCAATATTTAAGAACAAAGGCAGTAGTAAAGACTCTCAAAATTATAGGGGTATTAATATAACACCAGTTCTTACAAAGATCTTGGAAACAATATTGAAAGCTGGAATCCAACCAATATTAATGCAATGACAAAATCCACTCCAAAGAGGATTTACAGAAAAGTCATCCCAAATGAATTGTGCCCAGTTGGTAGAGGAGTTTTACCGAAATAACAAAGACTTAAATAAACCCACATATGTTGCATTCATGGATGTCAAGTCGGCCTTCGATGTTGTGGTTCATGAGAACTTGATGAGAAAGCTGTTCCATAATGGTGTTGGTGGCCTCAACTGGCTCCTTATCAATAGTCTCCATCAAGAATCATTAACCTCAGTAAAGTGGCAAGGACAATTATCTGAATCCTATGTAAACGATTAGGGGGTCCGGCAAGGGGGTGTGTTGAGTACTGATCTACTCAAAGTCTATGGTAATGGACTACTATACCCCGGCATCCAATTTAGGTTACCTTGCACCCCCCAGGACAATTTTTATGGGTGCCAAATTGTTCATTGGGACCCCCTGGATGCAAAACAAAGGTGTCCTAAAAAAATTTGGTTTGGGCTATGTGTAATTGCATGGTTTCTATGGCAAACTATAGCGAATTTGAGAAGGGGGGTTTGCCTACAAAATAACTCATATCTCAGCTGTTACTTATCCTAGACTACTAAACTTAATACCAAATTAAAGCTTAGACATAGGCCTATTATCCCATTGTTGCAAAAATACTTATGAAAACATTAAAAATGTGGTTCACGAATGGGGGTATACATACAAGATCAATAATATCTCAGCTGCCTTTAGTCGTAGATTGCTAAAATTTGTACTTAAATAAAGCTAAGACATAGGCCTTTCATTCCATGGTCAAATATGCAATGTATCATAATTGCATAATTTTCATATTCATGAATATTAATAAAAACACTAAAAAATAAGGGAAAATCATTACAAATATAAGTAGGCTGATTTCATCCCAATATTGTCATTGTTGCATGTTTTAATATACATTTGTAATCAATGTTACATTTGACAGGTCCATTCATCCAGTGGTCCTATATGAATATTATCACATTTGAATATTCATGAAAATGCACGAAAACTTAAAACAAATGAGGGAAAATCACGTAAAATCTATAAGCCAAGGGGAGGGGCTAAGGTACGATCTATCCTGCACTCCTAGAGCCTTTTAAATTCATGCCTAATTGTTCAGTGGGACCCTCAGAATGTGAAATGAAGTTCTCCTCAAAAAAATTTAGTATGGGCTACGTGAAAATGCATGGTTTCCATGGCATTGACTTATAGATCAATTCAATGCTTAGACATTGTTCCCAATTCTAAAGTCCTTTAGGCATATGGCATGTTTTTCTATATAGTATTAACACCAATATCTACCACTTCCAGTCTATGAAGTTCCGGCAATACGTGTAAAAACCGCCAAATCGACGTATACATTTACCAGTGTGTGAAAGAATAGAATTTTGTAGAAAAATAAATCAAGTTATTGTACCTTTTGAGTCATTTATAAGCCGAGAAAAAATCATTTTTCTGATGTCTACAAATGACACTGAAGTGTTAATGCTATTGGTGTACTTTATAGATAAATGCTTGCAGATTGACAGTCCTCAGGGAGATAATCAAGGTGTATTTAAGTCATCCCTGAGACCCTGTGTCAAAAAATGTGTAGTGTAGTTTTATATGTTTGTGATGTAATTGTCATTTTATGTCTTCAGTCATGATTCTTTGTTTAGGATTGATACTGAATAAATTTTGACTTGACTTGCACATGATCTTCAGACCTTGAGCAAAACATCTGAAGAGTGAGTTTTCATAAGAGGATCCAGAGGGGGGACAGGAGGTCCGAACCCACTCCCTGGAAAATCACAAGTTATTTGGGTTCCTATAGGGAATAAGCAAATTGGACCCCCCCCCCCCCTAGCAAGAACCAAAAACGGAGAATAAACAAATGGGAGGAACATTAAACAGTGAATCAAAAACAACCAAATGACTATAAGGCCATGTGCAAATAAGGATTCATATTGTTGGGGCCAGGATATAGCAAACAATAATTTCAAAAGTATTGAATATATCAGACTAAGCTCATGTATTTTCAAAATGATAGGGCCTGAAGAAAATATGCTGAAAATTTCATGGCAATCAGGTGTTCCGTCCAGAAGTTATCAACAGTAGAAGATTGCAAAAACTACAAAAAAAAAAACTTGGTTTTTGTGTGACGAACATTTAAAATCACTCTCTTTTATCTAAATTGCTATAAATCACTTATATTTATAGCCTATTTCTCTATGTCTACATTATCTGTAACTATTTGCTCAACAAGAAATGCTAAATTATTTGATAAAATCAAGAAATTATTTTTTTGGCAATGTTTTTCAAAAAATAACCAAAAGGGGCCAAAAAGTCAAATTCAACCCCATGTATCTAAAGGCATGAGCTTTATTTACCAGGAAAGGGTTTGGATGATACTGAAGTACTCTGAAATATTGTATATAGATCACAGATACTAGATTTACACTTCATGTCACTTTCTTTCCATGTTACTTTGTTTACTGAGCCATTTGCACCAGGCCAAAATTTGTCCCAACAGTCACGGCGTCCACCATATATTTTTATTTTATTAACTTGCATCTGCAGATAGTGTATTTACAGCTTCATTTGCCAGTCTTTGCATTCCTCAATGGAGGCCAGTTATTACCTGCGGCAGAAGTTTTCTGTGACTACTCATAGAAACCTTATTTCTGCACTACATTGCCATGTCCCAACAGTAACGGAAAATGTCTCAACAGTAACGGTTGTTTTTAGCTTTTATTTCCAAACAAGATGTGGGCATTGCATGCAAAAATGATTTATTCCCTTCTATACTATTCTTAGAACCATAATTTTATAACAACTATAAAGGAATTACCAGTTTCAGGACATAATTCAATATCTAAGCATAACCCCCAAACAGTATTATAATCTGATGCATATCCGACATACATTTGTATTCTCAAACTTTCTTGTGGTCAAGTTTATTATTTAACCATTCCAAATCATAAGTATAGGGCATAGCTATCCATTTCAGTGTTCTGTTTTACTTGTAATCTATGTGTATAATGCTTAAGAATGCTATTACTGGACCGTTACTGTTGGGACAATTTCTCATGCATCATATTGTGGGTGCTACAAAAGCTTTGTAATGGGTAAACAATGACCAAACACATTCTCCAGAAAGCTTTAGTCACAGAGGGCATAAGAAACTTGATAAGTATGGTCTAACAAGATCCTGATATACCCCGGTAAATTTTGAAAATTGTCCGTACAGTAACGCTTATACCTCCATCTTTATGCCACTCATATTTCTTGAAAAAGGTTTAAATTAGGTAAACCATTGAATGGAACCGAATCTGGGTCATAAAGAAACATAAAATACCTTACTTTCCAATAGTATATCCCAATATCACAGAAACTGTGCTACATAAGGCTTAAATGAAATGTATGTGTGGTTCCTGTTGCCTACCTACCCTAATTTTTTTAACCCTACCCTAAACATTAAAATGGTCTTTGGAGAAAAAAATACCTAAAATTGGCACTTTTTCAGATTTTGTCAATATTTTCTTTGTTAAATGTTATAACAAAATTTAATAATTTCCCTTCCTACCTACCCTAAATTTTGTTGGTATGCAACAGGAACCACACATATATTTCATTTAGGCCTAATTGGTGTTATGGCCATTTCCTACCTACCATTCGTATATTGTCCAACATGAAAGTTTTCCTTGAAATTTTTGTCTCAGTATATCTCTGGTCAGTATCAATTTTGTTACCAGTGTCTCTTTTTGTCTATTGTACAGCAAAACGTTGCCAAAACAAAATATTATAAATTTTACAATTTTATTAAAATACTGGGTGTTCAAGAAGCAGGGTCACTTGGTGTAATTTGGTTAAATACTGTAGTTTTTCTTTGGATTTTGGTAAATAAACATTCTGTGAATATTTCCAGCAATGGAAATACACAGCTGATTTTTTATATGCTGTTAATATAAATAGAAATATCATGTAGTTAATGTGTCTCAACAGTAATGGCAACCTGGATGTTTCAGACTAATATTTAAGTTTAAAATCACTGGAAAAATACAGAAGACATCAACACCAAATTTTCACAGTTGTTTGCTGCAACATCAGAGTATATGCTGAAGTACTTGCATCAAATCAATATTGCCTCTTGCGTAAGCAGTAGAATTTAATTAGGCCAAATTCATTTTTAAATACCTTTCTTGGGTGTAAATTGTCATAATTTTGTACAAAAATAATAAAATATCCAAAATCTTGTAGGGTACCATAATTTGCCACCAGAAGTGAAAACAGATGCCTAATTATTGAATTTGGGCACAAATCTTCTCTAAAACAAACCTTAGTATAGTCACAATCTTGCAGGATTTTCCTCAATTACATGTATTTTTTCCCATTATACATTAATTTCCACAAAAGAAACCCTATTTTCCATGAAATAAGATGTATATTGCTTGAGAAAATACATGAACACATGCATTCTACACACAATTTTTTTTGACCAAAATGTCACACCTTATTTGCACTGGGCCATAAGAGGAGTTGGCTCACAAAATACCCATGCATTGTAGAAGCTTGTTTAGAGGGGAGGTGGGGGGGGGGGAGGGCAACAATATTCCTTGAAGTAAACAGGCAAGTATCCCTTATGAACTGGCAAATATCACCATATTTTTTTCTAAATATGCAATATCCCTGACAGTAACAAAATTATTGAACACAGTATCCCAGTATGGCATATCCATGAAGTAAAATTGATACCTGGTAGTTTACACATGTAGTGAGGTAGAGTTATCCGACAATGAGACCATGTGCGGATCCAGAGGGGGTGATAAGGGGTCTGGACCCCCTGGAGAATCACAAGTTATATGGGTTTCTATAGAAATTAACATTTGGACCCCCTCCCCAACAAAAAAGTTAGACGCCACTGGATCCTTGGAAAAGTATAGTTTTCTCTGTAATAAAAATATTGGACCTCCTCTGTATAATGTAAAATAAGTTGAGGACTAAAAAAAAAATTAAAAAAAATTTGCGTGCCCAAAAACTTACTCTTCGATCTCCGGATTAAGAGGCCATCTAAACAAAAAAACTTGCCATGAAATGGTGTTAACATATTTTCATCTCGATGCGAGAAAACTTGTCTTCGGGACTTGAACAGCATAGGCACTGACCCGCGCAGGCCGATTTGGGCCTTTGTTATTCGCCTATTGGAAAGCATCATATCTGAACTTGCTTCAAATGAAATTTTGATTTTCCAGCTAGTCTCCATAGCTGTCAGCCTGAGCAAGCTGGTTTGAATCTCGCTGTCAGAAACCCCGAAAAAGCATGTGCTTGTCGCAACAAGGTCCATATTGTTTTTATTATTAAATACGGCTATTCATGATCAGATTTATCCGGACAATCCCATCCACTCTGGAAAATAACAGAGCTAAATGTTTAACTCTCCTTAGAAATGCTTGTCCAGACCCCCTGGAAAATCATATGGCGAAACTGCAAATGCCAAAATATGCAAACTATTTTAGAACAGGGGCAAATATGTGTCCGCCAGAGATGCGAAATGTGCACGGTAAGCATAACTCTTTTATATATATACGGAAGCCAGCTAAAAGGGGGTACTTTTACAAACAGAGAAGACCCAGATGCAAAATTGAAAAGCCACATCATGCTGCATTTCATCAGGGTCTACACTGTTTGTTATGGTAAAAAAGAGCTCCAGGCATAAAAATACAATATTTTAGAAAAGTTCACCTGAAACCCCTTTTTCTATACAATGAACTATCCCATGCTAATAATTGTTTCAAACAAGAAAGGAAGATTTTATTAATTAGTATACAAAAGTTTAAGTTCAAGAGGATGAGCTGCAAACTTTGTTTGATTTGATTCTTTAAGTCCCATCAACACTCTTACAGTTCTTCATCTGGGTTGAATCAGTACTAAGCTTGCTCAAGGACATAACACAGTGACGCCGGTGAAATTCGAACCAGCGGCCTATCAGTCTCGGTTCAAGCACTATACCACTGAGCCAATGCGCTCCCATGAGCTGCAAACTAACAAAGAAAGGCAATAACATAGCATCGTCAGAGCTCTCACTAACTGCTGACTGGCAGTCCTGAACCCCTAAATTTGGTGCTGGGACTCTCATTTTTGAAGGAGGCTAAATTCTTTAGTATGGTGGCACTCACACTTTTGGCAAAGAGGGCTCTGGGACTTCTCTTATGTATAGAAATATATGAGTATCCCACCCCCTGGAATCAGTCTCTCGGAACTATGGGGGCATGCATGGATCCCAGACCTCCTCTCTATAACTGTAATATGTAAAATATAAAGTTGATGACTAAAAAATTGTCAGGGTCGTTTTCAGGCAGGCAGGTCTGAACCCCCTAACAAAAATTCCTGGATCCGCGTATGGGAGACTGACTTTTCATTCATTGATTCCCTGCATGGACCTCCTTTAATCAAATAACGACCTGTATCACAAAAAAGCATAAATAACACCAATAAATCTTAAGCTTGCAGCATTTCAAATACATGCGGTTTTCAGGACTATGTCCCCTATACAAAAATAAGCAGGGTGTCCAGGGGGATTTTGTCCTACTCTTACACAAATCATCATTAAAGACTGCACATGGTCATACCACTACGGCAATTTGGGTTTCGTCAATTATTCCGGTGTTAAGGTAACTTTCTCATCAATGTCAATTTCTTCATTCAATCACAGATAAATGCCTCATTATGCTTGGGTTCCGATTGATTTTAGTTCATCAAATTCACATTGTATCTTTTAGCCTTAAAATTATATGAAACTTTAACTTTTGATGTCTAGGCATGAAATAACTAACTATGGTTTTGTCATCGTGGATAATTAATCAATAACTAAACCGTATAATTATGACGAAACCGTAATTGACAATGTTTTAATAGGAGCTTTTAGGAATTCCCAAAGTGACGTCGCATATCACTGGCATTCAACGGTACAGGCCAGCTCTATGGAATCTGTGTTAAATGTGGGTTTATATTTAGAGAAAATGGGCATTTATAGCCAATGTCATATCAAAACTTGTTTGTATTCTTCGATATACATTCAATATACATCTTACCGATAAACAAAGGTTCCGAAAAACAAACGTTTATTCATTTAGAAGGCAAAATATGAGGCTGCGGGAAGTCCAGAAGTGTCAAGCAGAACGCTGATATTTCCTTCCAATAAAACCCATAAAAACTGAAAAAATGTATCATTTAGATTTGTTTATGCATTTTTATGATGGACAGAGTGAATCCACCTGCTTGTTTGCCAGTTTTTACTCTCTCTCTCTCTCTCTCTCTCACACACACACACACACACACACACATCCGTGATATCATCTCAAAACCAGTGACAGCCAAACTGTAGCTTAAATAGGCTAATTTAAAACAGTTAACTTACATATAATTTGTCCTAAGGAAATAAATAAAATTCCATGTTAAATGCTTGATTTTCACGGTTGACACCGTTCTAACAGATCCGTTCCAACAGATCCGTTTTCATCACCCTCTGTTGAGTAAATGGCGCAATCAGAGATGTTTTCAAAAGTGATTGTCATTGGTGTGATAAAAGTGGGTCATAAAAAATCAATAGACCTAAGGATGCCGTCATGCTGTTTGGACATAGGGATGATTTATAACACATTTTAACAAGTCTGACATATTAAGTGCAACGACACCGCATTCGTTCTCTATATAATAAGTTACTTTTAATTTGTTGCCGTGTTTTGGAAAAGCACTAGCTTATATATATTGTCTGTCTGTCAGGTCAAGTGCATTTATATTTCTATCCGTTTGTCTGTATGAACATGCGCATGTACGTTACTTTCCATCTGGCCTGTCTGTAAATGCGCATATATGTAGGTTATCAGCTTTCTTGTCTCTCTGTACTTACACATGTATGCAAAAAGCCTCAATTAACGCCCATTTTTTCCTAAATAGAGGTCTACTTCTTCTGAATATCCATCTTCATCTTACTTATGCTCCCGCGAATCAGCGCAGGCTCGTCTGAGGCAATGCAACAAGTATAAAAATCAGATAACATAACATTGTGCTGTCTCAAATGAGCCTTCGCTGTTTGAGAGGAAAATATTATTACATTTTAGCGCCCAGATCTGTCCAATCGTGTGCTCGCTTTTTTTTTTTGTATGGCAGTGGGTATTATTGCGAGACTGCGCTCATCGAGAAGAAAGTCAACATTATAATTTTCTTTTTTTCAGCGCCCAGTTTATGTCCACAATCAAATGTACAAGTTTCGACTTCTGATAACCTTTGAAAACAGTTCAGGCGTGACAAAATGTTCTCGCGTGAATGCCTGCATGTGCAGACTCATACTAGCCCTCGCTGCTCAAAAAAAAAGTTTTATGTTTCTTTTTCAGCGCCCATATCTGTCCTTAATCATCTGCTACTAGTGTCGTCCGCTGGTAACCTTTTCAAACAGCTTGCACCAAGGTCAGGCCCAGTAAAACTTTCTTGCGAAAATGGCGCGCATGTGAAGTCCCATATGAGAGAGGTATGTTTTTTTTGTTTTGTTTTTAAGCGCACATTTCTGTCCTTCAACTTCCATAGTTATTTTATAGCACCTTATGAGTTTTCTTGCAGGAATCCTACAAAAATTCTAGTTGCAAATTCACATCTATTTCGGTCGCCATGTAGGACCAGGGAAAACTGGTGTTCTGTGGTAAAATACTAGACTTATTTCACTGCTAGATCACTAATGATTGGGCTGCACTCGAGAAAACCTGTCTTCGTCAGGTGGGTTCCGACAAAGTGAGATTCAAACCAGTCTGCTCAGCTATAGAGACTAGCTAGAAAATCGAAAACTCGCTCGTAGCAAGTCTAGATATGATACTTTCCTATAAGTGAATAACAAAGTCGCTGATCAAACTGCACGGATGCGCAGGCTGGTCTGCACCCTTGTTGTAGACAGGTTGTCTCGCGTTGAGGCCCAATTGCTGGTAACAATGGCTTATATAGCTTCATACGTGCACGTTTGCAAGGAGACCGGCTAAAATTTAAACAGAAATAAATTGTTTCTCTCTTTCCATTTCTTCTTGCTTTAAACTTATATTTTCCGTGATTTCTCTGTACCTTATGTCAGCGATGAATGACTTGTTTGGCATCTGACGTTGAGCTGTCTTGTTAATGACCATTGATCGTGATAATCAAGTGAAAAACTCTCTGCATTTGGCAGAAAAAAAATGTTAAATTGTCACCCTATATGGACGTTGAGCCATTTTGTTCAGATGACTTAGAATGTTTATGGATTGGATATTTAATTGATGGATGCCCAGCTATTAATTTTGCTGTGGCGCAAGAAAACCTGTCGTTCAAATATAAACGTGCGGTGCCCATTTAATCACAGTAAATTTGTGTTTGTATAAAAGAAGACATTAGTTGTGTGTTCACTGTAGACAAGCAATTAGGGGGCGCTAAAAAGAAAATAATTATTTGGGTTTCGCAGTTTATCCACATTTGTTCACAAGGGACATCCGACAATGATTGTATATCATATACCCTTTCAATTCATCGCTGGCTCCCTTTCCACTGTCAAAGATGGCGACCAAACAGATGTGAATTTGCAACACAAGTTTTTGTTGGATTAGATATCTCAAATGGTAAAATATCTTTTAACAAATATAGCTGAAATTTTAGAGCCATACCCCTAGCCAATCCTCAGTGGACTGTCTACAGGTACGGGCCCCTAACCCTAGACTCATAGTCTAGAGATACGGGACTGTACCTCTAGACTTGTATACTAGGGATACGGGCCCGTACCTGTAGCCACTTCCTATTTCAAATCATTTTTTTCATAATTGACACTTATATTTTCTACCATATGTCAATTTAGCATAAAACATGTGTGTCGGTGAACTGTCTTAAAAAACCATGCCGGTGAATTGTCTTGTCGGTGAACTGTCTTGTTCCCTTAGGTCGCACCTACAGACCTGTTTACATTGAAAGTCGCGTATGTGTAGTCAAGGATGTTGTTAAGTGTAGTTTTGAGTACTTATGTGAAGTCCGTCATGATACGCGCCGTCGACAATCGACATAATGTAGGGGTTGGAGAGGGGACAATTAAAAAAAATAGCTGAAGAGTACTTTAGATCAGCTACCTCTGGTCAACCCCTCCCCCCCCCCCCCAAAAAAAAACAAAAAACAAAACAAAAACAAAGTCCAACACTAAGAAAAAATTGGGCATAGGTTCCCCTGTATTTTTGCATTTTTGACATTTTCTTCATCACATTGTACAGGCCTGTTAAAGATATGGGCAAGACAGAAGTAAGGGGAAAAGGTGGGCGTGATGCATTGGCTCATTATGACTACAAGAGTCTTGACTAGTAAGTGTCCGCGTCCAATGCACAGCCTTTCCCCCTAAATTAACCTTAAATAGATATGAAAAAGATACATACGTCAAATGCATCATGTGGTCCATAGAGCCCATGTGCCAGTGTGGTGTGACTCTCTACCTAGCTTTGGGATTAAAGCTACATTTTTAATTGTTTGATTTATAATACTGGAAAGTAGAACATTTATATGACATGTTGTATCATTTTTACTATCAGATCAGGTAAATTAGTTTGTAAATAACATACACCCTACACCTGCGTCGGTAAAAAATAGGTCGCGAAAACCCATTACAATGACAATATGCAATCAAATGCTACTAAAATTAAGTGTTATTCCTGAAAATGAAATCAATCACAAAGCCTATTGTTATACCTGAGCAGCTTTTGGGTTAATTGGCTCTAACTTGCTTATATATATATATATATATATATATATATATATATATATATATATATATATATATATATATATATATATATATATATATATATACAGCGTGACTAATCTGCTTGCTTGTTTACAGTGCTTACAATCACAATCATGCAGTTACAGGTCATTGCAGACATAAAATCAAAAAGAATGAAAATTTCAAGCTAAATATCGGGACTTTCTAAGTGCGAAATTCTGTAATATTGATCCGTAGTGCGTATTTTGGAGCTGTAGTGACAGTGCAATTCCTAACAGCCTCGCTGTTGGGTTAACTCTTTAGCGACATGGTTAGAGTGGTCGACTGTCACGCAGGAGTTCTGGTTTCGAATCCTGGCGGACCCAAAGATTTTCCCCTTGGAATTACTTCAGAGCCCAAAAGCGTAGAAAATACGCATAAAACGTAGGAGTAACCAGGTCTGCACCTCTCACATTAAATTTTGGTATCTGCAAAAATCTTCACAATACTATTTACAATTTCTCCCAAACATTCACGCATCTCTGATAATGATCAGATTCTGATCGCCTGAGTATAGTCTACATAGAAAGAAGGAACAATGTTAGCCACGAAAACTAATGACAGGAAATTTACCAAACGTCCCGACACAATTATTCCAAACATCGACATATTTTGGTCTGAAGAAATGCTTGTATGTTTAAAATACAATCATTATAGCTAAACTAACTGTACAAAACAGTTATAAAAGGGTTCGATCAAAATATTTTGTCAGTCTTTGGAAGCTTCGCTAGACTATTGGTATAACGGTCGGTTAGATAAGACTGTTTATCCGACCACCGTGTATTGTATCTCCAAATCCATTAGTCTGGTACCCTGCCTCTCCGACTCTGTCTTTAGAGTCAGGCTTAAATCTGATGAAATAGAAAATCTTAATTTTATGCACATTTGGTTACCCACTCTCCCACATGTCAGGATAGCAACTTCATATGTATTACACGACCTTACATTCCCAGCACTGCCCATTTTAATGCCAGACAGCAAATAAACTACAAGGGAATGAAACATCAGCCTATAATCCCTTCATTCACTTGTAGCTTATTTGCTGTCTGGCATTAAAATGGGCAGTGCTGGGAAAGGAAAGTTCACTTCCACAAACAAGATATTGTATTACAAATCTCCTATTTGCTCACTCACACTGATCAAGCTTATTTCATTGGGGGTGAAATTATCTCAAATAGTGATGAATTTAAAGATTTTAAATATTCATGGAGACCAGTAACTGAGGAATAGCCATTATTTCCAAGACAAAGTTTATGTAAATAAAACAGAGCTCTCACTAGGATTTTGTAAACAGGAGTCCCAGAGCTCTCTTTGCCAAAAAGTGGTAGTTCCACCCCCAGGGGGATACTCTTATTTTTTCTGTATACGTAGGCTTGGACCCAGGGTCTACAGTTCACCCCAAAAAAATATCAGGAATATCAAGCATCCAAAAAAAATATTTGAAATTTTAGCAACCCAAAAAAATATCCCAATTCTGTACCTTTGACTTTAAAGAAGACCCTAAAATGCATAGAAATTACCCTAAAACTAGCCCAATTTTGTGATGACCCCCCAAAAAATATCCGCAAAATCTTCATATCAAAAAAATATTCATTTTTCTGAAAACCCCAAAAATATTGAAATTCAGAAGTTTGAACCCAAAAAAATAGCCCGAGCCTACGTATGTGTGAAAATATCAGAGTACCC
Source organism: Loripinus fragilis (assembly GCA_964019695.1). Lineage (NCBI taxonomy): Eukaryota > Metazoa > Mollusca > Bivalvia > Lucinida > Lucinidae > Loripinus > Loripinus fragilis. Next base: position 62,615,218 of record OZ026523.1, read on the forward strand.
CCCCCTGGGGTTCCACCATATAAAAAAATATAGCCTCCTTCAAAAAATAGGGATCCAGCACCAAAAAATAGGAGTTCAGGACTGCTAATCAGCAGTTTAAGTGAGAGCACTGTAAAATATTTTAAACCCCAAAAGAAGATAGCATATTTAAGGATAAAAGAGAAATAGCATTGTAGATATTTGATAAATATACAGCATGGTAACTGAGTGATCACCAGTATGCACTATTAAAATTTCAAGAGATATATAAGGCCCCCAAAAAAGTTAATAGTTTCTCAGGCCCTCCCTAATCTGTTTCAAAAGCCCCTCAGGTGTCTTTTTTTCAGACCTGAATTAAAAAAAGTGGCTTCCTTTATTTTATTCAGATGTCATAATCAAAATATCAGCATTTTTATGCTTAAAATGAACAAAAAAGGATACCTCATTAGGGTTTTTTGTAAACTAGAAATCCATAAACACAGTGGACCCAGATAGATGAAATGCTGCATTACTATTTTGTGGCTAGCGAAAAAATTCCAGAGATAGAAATACATCATTTCTTGGTAATTCCAACCTGTGAACCCTTAAAATATTACACGGATTATCCCATATTTGTTGCATTATTCTGTGTGGGGAAATCCACAAGAATACAAAGGGTTAATGCCCTGTCACTTGATATATCAAGGAACCTACATCTTAAAAGATGATTTTTGACTCAAACTCTACCCAGGGGTTAAGGAAGTGTACTCTAATTTCTTTTTTTTTAATGTAGGCTTGGACCCATCATCTACTGTTTACCTCCAAAAATATATCAGGAACATCAGGAATACCCCAAAAATATTTAACATATAGCATCCTCCAATTCTGAACTTTGACCTTTAGAAAAAGCCCTAAAAAGTATATATATAATATTAATGACCCCATCCCCCCCAAAAAAAAGTCCAGTTGTGATGACCCCCAAAAAATGTCCACAATTTCATCATACCCCAAAAAATACTCTTTTCTGAAAACCCCCCGAAATACTGAAATTCAAATGTCTGAACCCCAAAAATGGCCCCAGCCTAAGTATACATGAAAATATTAAAGTCTAGCCTCCGCCACTTTGTATAAAGACCAGTATTTCTTTGAATAAAAATCATGTTATAGTCTGGCATCAATTCACTGTTCAAATAGAACTATGGCCCGGCTTAACAGGGAAGTTGTGGTTCTTGATCACCTAGATAATCGATAAGTCAATTGTCCCCCTTACACCGCGGCGACTATATCGCGAAATCGATTGTATCTGAGTCCAGGTATCCATGATATTAGTCTGGCATTGAGTGAATAGTATTTGCTGTATAGTTTTGTGTGCTGACGAAAGAGGTCTAAGAGGGTCTCCAATTTCATTTATGTTACATAAATAGTTCAAATTGGAGTATGCATGCTCAACTAATTGAAATCAAGAAAAAATATTTTTCACCTCCAAATGTAAAACATGTTTGTCCACTATTCGTGTGTTCTGAATTGAGTACATGAGCACTTGAGTACTGAATTTACTGGATAAGCAGGATAATAAATTATCATTAACAATTAATCAACGGTCTAATTAACGAAGATATTCTTATTTTTTTACCACAAAAATTATATGTTTTGCTCTTAGTAACATTTCCTTCCATATTTTATTGGATTTGGAACTTTAATATGTCCCCTTTAATGTTCAGAAAACATAATATGGGCCTCGATGTGAGAAAACTGTCTTGCGGGGTTTTGCAAACAACAAATGCGCAGACCAGCCTGCGCATCCGCAGTGATTTAGAAATAACACAGCTTCACCAAACAAGGCCGTCGGCGGCGGTATGGTCAAATGTGCTTATTTGGTCTGGTCTGGTCATTTTTTCAGTTTCCTCTAGACTTTTGAACGCGGTGTTTTTTCATGTTTACCCGTATCAGTATTGTAGATGCGCAGCTTGATTTGGGTCTTCTCTCGGCATAGGTCTTGATAAGAGAAAATCCAGCATAATATTGTTCCAACATTTTAGCGTTTGCTTAGAGCGCTCAAAAGATCCGTCTCATTGAGACCATTCTTTGAGTACACGTACCCACAGTATTTTCATGTTCAGGTTGAAAAACTCAGAGTGGGTAAGCGGATAATTACTCAGGCTTAATTTATAAAAAATAATCAGTAAACGAATTATCAGAAATGTGGTGAGTTCGATCTTTATCTTGATCCACACTGTACACTTTTTTCGAAAGTAAAATCAGCCGACATCTGTAAAGACTCGGACTGGGTCCGAGGTAAAGAACATTGAGTTTGACAAAAAGGGTCTGATCAGCGTCTTCGCTTCAAGTTAAAAAACATAATAAAGGATTATAACACAGTCAAAGTAAATGAGAACAGTCGCTTTAGGCCAAATCCTTATCAACTGTTTTCACACTTTTAACGCTGATGAGCGAACTCCCACTGAGTTCCCGCTGCGTCAATAAGATGACCACCATAAAACGACTGCATGATTTTATGTTTCAGCTCTCCAACAGCGAACATTAATGGAGCAGGCCAGTCTGTGCATATATTACATGCTCATCGCAGTTTCTTGTGTTCACTGCTCAGATGCTACTGTTAAGCATGAATTCTCGGAACAACATATGCGCTTAGTAAATCATCAGCGCAGTCTGATCAGTCCCATTGCTGTTTACGGTTGAAATTATAAATTGTATTTGGTCAGGTCTGGTTCTTACTGGTCCCGATCAGCTCGGTGTGAAGAGATTTGTTTAAATCTGTGTATTTTGGGAATTTTTAACTGAGAGATATGGAACGCAAACAGCAATGGACCAGGCCTGACCGCGTTGTGCCATCTCACCCGAACCTTTGCTGTTCGTTCAAGTTTAACCTTCTCCGGAAAAATTAAATGGCATCACTTAAAACTTAAGTATTAGTTTACAATTTATTTAAATGTTCAATTCTTACAAAAATACAGGCACGGAGAGACATCTTGTTATAAAGTATCTGGATCTACACTGTTGATTTTGCTTCATTTTAGTACTCTTCGTCATAATATATGCATGTCTATTACTGTAATTGCAAAGCCTAAACATTAGTAGAATTCAAACGACACCATTTGCGCAGTCTGAGCATCTACCCATGAAGTGACAGTTTTGGTAGTATGACCGAAAAAGGTTGTTATACTGAACAGTAAAGACCCTGACGAGACGCCGCATGACAAAACTAGTAAGAAGGGTGTACAGAACACGAACACTGTGATCAGCCTGGGTATCTGATACACACCATTTTATTTATGCATAAGTTTTTAGTAGAATGCCAAGGCTTCCACACAGGACACTTTATGCAGAGTCGTTTAATCGGTAAAAACCGTAAAATCAGTATTTTATGACCGAGATAAGACCTTAGCCCGAGGGATTATCTGACACCTAGGATTATCGCATATCCCGTTATGAACGTCTCAAAATCGTTTCTCACCAGAGGCACACCGAATAGGTGGCAATCGAAAACGCTCTTAATAATCGACAGACGCGGATCAAAAACTGATAGAAAAAGAGTTTTAAATTGCCATTTGTCACCATTCGGCCCACGATTAGCAATCGAAAACTCTGGTTCTAAATATTTTGATCTTCGTTCGCCGATTATATAAGTGTATTCGATTGCCGCCTATCCGGTGTGAGAATGAAGTACGAATATACTGCCAGATGAAAGTCTTCGAATAAATTTAGGCATTAATAATAATAATAATAATAATAATAAAATAAGTATTATTATTATAAAAATAATAATTGTTATATTTAAAATAAAAAATAAATTGAAGCAACTTGTAATAAAATGATTTTTATTTCGGTGTGATAAGTTATGGTAATGTTATTTTCTAACAATTTCCTTTAAGATTTTTTTTCAGTATCTTGTCTCCCATTCAGCTAAGTTTTCCCCTTAAATTTCTATTCAAAAATGATGTTAGGTTTCTCGACATTATCCGCATATTGAATAGTGCGGAAGCATAATAGACACACACTATGAGAACTTAGTCATTTTCTCCGCCCTTTCAAGAAGGCGCTTAAACTCAATTTTCAACCTAAAAATGACAGAACTAAAATTTATTTTATTTCTGTGAAACTTATATGGTTGATATCGTTGGGTGATCGAGATACCATTTATAACTTATAAAACATCGAGAAAATATCAGAACATGATTATTTTGGGGTCATAAAAGGCTCACCAAGGGCATTTGCAGTCAGTTTACATAGAAATGAATGGGATTTTACCAGTCAAAAAGATGAACAATTTGACAAAACTAAATATTAAGTTATTTCGTATTTGTTTATATCATTATAAAGATAAAACATTAAATTTTCTTTTGATAACTTATAAAATAATGGCAGCTTAATAATAAGTTAGTTATTAATAATTTATTTAAAGGGTTGCATACTTTTCTGTGTAATTCATGCCACAGTTTTCAACAGGTAAGTTGCGGGAGTGGTCAATATTCAAGGGAGATAATCAGGGAGATAAAACCGATAACAGCTAATATTGTCCCATATGTTAATTTTTATATCAAAATAATTGATTTTTTTTTTATTTGGTTTGATGCTTAACCTCCCAGTCAACTGCTATGGTCATGTCGGGATGCCAAATGAATTGAAATGACAGAAACTTATAACCGTTCGTATTATTTGTGTTAAGGTAATTTCTCAATTTTTTCTTAAACCGACTAAAATTTATTTTGAAACTCCAAAAGATTGGCAGCCTATGACAGGCCTCGAGATAAGAGTGTGTTATGATTTTTTTCTTATTTCTCATTCAAATATATACTGTGAGTACTTAAAGAACTGACTCAATGAAATGGCTCTTTTGAGCACCAAAAGCTCATATTCTAATGTTTAAACTATTAAATTAATAAAAAAATAATTACAAAATTAAGTCAAGCCATCAAAATCTAATCACCCCTCCTCCATACCAACAACAGGGATACTACTGGCCCATATAAAAGTGGGCCTTATAAATGGGCCCGTTTCCCATTCAAATTTAATGGTTTAATGAGCCCTTTAGAAAATTTAATGGGCTGAAGAGTGAAGAGTCCATTATATGCACCTTACAGCAAAACAAGTGATATTTTGAATAGCTTATCATATGAGGCCCACCAAAATAAAAAAAATATTTATAGTTAACTGTAACAAGTCAAAAAATGGTTCTGGCCAATCCCAGCATTATCCCTGCAACATTGTTCTTACATTGTATGCAAGTTTGGTCAAAACCTGGAAATTTCAAACTGTGACACCTTTTGTGCTTCATGAATGTATATCAATATATGTAGAAGAATAATTCAAGTCAAATAGGTTTGAATTAAAACAAAATCTTAATTTTGATTTAGAGAGGTCAACTAACCACGGGTGGGCATCAGCGGAACTACCGCGAAATCGCGTCAACGTAAATTTGTTCCTTCGTCACATCCCGGACCTTTCGCGTTAGTGGCATCGTCACACAAAAGCCAAACAAAGGTAGGTACTCTCGCTTGTTTTGATTTTTTGTAAAAGAATGAGCAAACTATGTAAAAATCCGGCAATGCTATTCCATGTAGATATGATTTACCTTGCTAAACAGGCCAAACGCGATGTTGAAAAAAGCTTTGCTCTGAGATGAGGACCGTAACCAATTCGAACCCAGTACGGGATTTCTTCAGTTTTATGTCAAAACGAAGAAAGTTTGCAGATGTTTTGCCAGTTTTAGCTCAGAGCACGAGCATTTTACACATGGCATGTACATAACAGTCCTACTTCGTCCTTCGGAAGTAAAAACAATCGAACCGATCATATACTATGAAGGAATAATGCCAACGTTTTCAGGCGTTAGTTGTAACGTCACGCTCTAGTTCCTTGGAGGATAACATGTCAGTACATGCAGGCGCGGAGAGAAATGTGTGTATTATTAAAGTATCTGCTGAAACACCCCAAACGACCACCAATCCATCTCAAACGCTGCTCCCCATGTACAAACTAGCACACTAACCCCTGTCTCACCCCCCCCCCCCCCCACCAAAGACTCCCACAACCTTTAGCTCAGCCTTTTGCGCTGATGTGCTACAGATGCAAGTATCAGGTATCGTCCACTGGTCCAAATAGACTTGAAGTGTGTTTATATAATTTATCTGTCAGTACATGCGACTTTGTAACCACGAATCCAATCAGCCTGCGCATTTGTAAAGTTTCACCAGAGCTTTCGTTGCTCGCACACACAAAGTATGGATGGAAATAAAGACAAGACCAACTTTAACTGAATTAAGATCTGGCCTGATATTTTGTCAATCCCGATCTGGGTCCTCACTGTTTGCAAATAAGGATCACCAGACAACACTGGCATTAATTACATTCTAATTAACCTTTTTTAAATTCTAAAACCTTTACGGAAACACAATGAAACTGTTTTGGTATATAAGTAAAACTGATCAAAATACTTTTTAAACTTATTATCGCTTTCCGCCATATTTGCTTGGTCCCACGAGCAACTTTCTGCCTTTTTAAAATGGTAATTTTACAAAAAACTTAGAATTATCCAGTTAAATTATGAACATGTATATATATTTATTGCTACACTTTTATAGTTACATTTTAATTCTTCAGAATGTCAGGGTGGAAGTAATTTGTATTTTATATTGACAGCCCAAATGAAGGAAATAAGTACATATAAAGCATTTTTTCCAGCACATGAGACTGAATCTATAACCATCAGTTAATGCTTAAATCTTCCATAAAGTTGAAGTTTAACTATAATGCTCTAGAATTCTTTATGACAGCATAATGTCTAAGATGAAAACTGCTTTAAAGTAGAATGGCACTTGTCATTATCTCATCATTTGGTGAAACCTCTTAATGGTGGTATTGATAATGTTAATTTGAGTATTCAATTTTTTAATGAAATGTTTAATTTTCAACTTGGTATTTTTGTAAATATTATCCCTTTGTATTTGGGAAGCAAAAAATAGTACTTTTGCAAACAATGGAGACCCAGATGAAATGCTAAATTTCATCAGGGTCAGTAGACTGTTTGTAAAGGTAAAACAGATCCTCAGACAAAATAATACATTTTTTAAAATTATAAACTGACACCCCTAGATACATGCAAGTTTGGCATTCGACCGGTCATTATGCATATTGACCAGACCAGTGGTCATTACTGGATTTAACCGGTCATTACTGGTCGATTGAAAAAAAACATGGTCGATGTGAAGATACTTAGCATTAGTTATCCCAATTTACTGGACTCTATAAATAGACTTAAAATAGTTTCAATATAAGATACTACAGGCTTAATTGAAAATGTGTGTCATGAGTTGCTATTACTTTAAAAAATGTATTGATAATTAAATAGACTGTAAAACAAAAATGAATGTCAATAGTTTTAGATCTTCAGTCTCAATCAAACTGAATCATTACCACAACTTTCAGTTCAGACTTAAGACTTGAGCTTATTTTCTATTATTCATTAATAAAAAAGTAAAGCAAATGCAAGCAATGAAATTAAATAAATTCTAAAACTAGCTTTTTCAAAGTCATATTTTTTTTTGATCAGTGACTATTAAATGAAAGAAAGTACAAAAAATCAATCAATACTTCAAATTGATCATCAAAGGGGTCATCATGTACGAATTAATCTTTGCTCTATTAGTAAAAAATAAAAATGCAAATTGAATTGGCTTCTCACCTGAAAAGACAAAGGTGTGAAAATTGTAAAGAAAATACTAAATGTTGAACAATATATCAAGGAGTTAAAACAAACAAAACTGTCAAAATGTCTCTCAGACTAAAGAAGGTGTGTCCAGTTTATAAGACCACGGATGTATACTACCTGGATTGGGCACATATCATTTTTCACCAATATCATTGCCTACGCGTAAATCAGGTACAATTCGCCATCTTGAAAATGGTGGAAATCAGAATTTTACAGAGGCATTTGTCACTTTAATTGTGACAATGTGAAGAGTTCAATGAGTGTAATTCTTTAAATTCCTGAACGTCCATATAGTTGTCCTTAATTGGTTCGTTGTAGAATATCGTTATATTGCGAACTTAGGTTGCAGAGACGATATGAAAAAGAGGTAAAATGATAAACATCCGATTTTACCACCGAAATTGTCGGTTCTAAAGCTAATTAATGTGAGTAATTTGGATATACTTGACACTTGATACATGAAGTGCACATAATTCCTAACTGGAATATCAATTTTTTTAGCAAAAAAAAAAATAAAACCATGCAGTTAAGATGCTGGCAAATTCGTCTTATTTTCGTATTTCCACATAACAAACTGGCGGAAATGTCAGAAACCTAAACATTGCCTCTAGAATTTAAACACATTGCAGAGTTTAAAAGCGTCAAAACATCTTTAATAATAAACGATGCTTTGTCAACCATAGATACACTTCATTTAATTCCCTTAAGTGTTTGTTTAACAATTAACTTGGGAGTTGGTAGGGTGTCTATGAGCAGTAATTATTTCCGCACATTCATCTGTAATAGCAGTATCGATTCCAACTGTTTTCCTGATAAATGGAAGGAGGCAAAAGTTTCTCTGCTACATAAAAATGGTCCTATTGAAGAAATTAACAACTACCGTCCAATCTCAATATTGCCTGTTCTGTCCAAGGTTCTAGAAAAACATGTTTCAGATAGCCTTACTTTGTACCTTAATGAAAATAATCTACTGCATAAAACACAATCAGGCTTTAGACCACATCATTCATGTGAGACAGCACTTAATTTTATGACCGATTCCTGGCTAAATGCTATTGATGATGGAAAAATGATAGGGGTAGTCTTAGTTGACTTTAAAAAGGCATTTGATCTTGTTGATCACGACATTCTGATGTCTAAACTCGAATTTTATGGCATAAAGGACAAAACACCTTGGTTCAAGTCATATCTATCACAGAGACAGCAGCAGGTCTCGATAGACAATACCAAATCAAGATTCAGACCAATAACGTGTGGTGTTCCTCAAGGCTCAATTTTGGGACCGCTTTTATTCTTACTCTTCATTAATGACTTGCCACTGTATACCAGCAATGTTTCTACAGATATGTATGCTGACGATACAACATTGTATGATGTCCAAACTTCACAAGATACCATTGAAAAGAATTTTCAGATAGCCTTGAATGAACTGCACAAATGGTGCAAGAATAACGGTATGGTTTTAAACTCAACTAAGACTAAAGTAATGCTCATAACCACTAATCAAAAGCGGCATGGTTTAGATAGAGATGGCCTCAATCTCGATTTTAATATGGAGCCTCTGCAAGTGATAACTAATGACAAGATTCTTGGTGTTTTTGTGGACAATAATTTAACTTGGAATGAACATATTAAGCACATATCAAAGAAAATTGCTTCAAATATATGGTTATTGTCTAAAATGAAAATTTACTTATCACAAGAGCATCGAATTCAGTTTTACAAGTCTTACATACAACCTCACATTGATTTCTGCAACATTATCTGGGGAAGTACAACTGAAAGTAGCAAATAAAAGATTGTGCGGATGCAAAAGAGGGCAGTTAGAGTAATACTTGATTATAATGTGCAGGGCTTCAGATTTTTTTAAAGATTGGTGGGCCAAAGTGACCCATGGAGCAAAAAATGGTGGGTCATTTTCTGAAAGGATGGGCCCACTGCTGATTATACAGTAAAACCTGTCTTAAGCAGCCACTCAAAAAAGAAGACCAATTATCTCTTAATGCAGGTCAAAAGTATTGCAGAATGCTCCAAGGGGAGCGTTCTGCAATCCTTTCGACCTGCATTAAGCTACCATTTGTTATTAAGATCTTTGTTTTGTCTATTTTTTCAGTGGCTGCTTAAGACAGATTTACAGTATCGACAACCTACATATACTTTCTGTTTTGTGGAATTTGTAGACTTGCTTTAAGATGAATATTTTATTAAAGTGAGATTTTTTCACAACTTAAAAGGATGGGTCCACTGGGCCCACTGCCTTGGAAAGTGATGGGCCATATTTTGAAATCATGGGACAATTGCCCGGGCCCACCATAAATCTGAAGGTCTGATGTGGAAAACTCACACGAGGCTATAAAATCATTAAATATACAGTCTATTTATGATCGCTTGTTTCTAAGAAAGGCCAAGTTTATGTTCAAAGTGTATCACAATCTTACTCCCACATATATAGGTGAAAACTATAACTTGCGCAGTAACTTAAACATATCAGTAAACCTCAGATCTGCATCAACAAGGTGTTTTGTGCCTCCAAAACCAAGAACAGAATGTTTTAAGCAGAGCATGAGATATTCTGGATGCTTGATTTGGAACAGCTTGCCTGAAGTAGTAAAAATGCCCAAACTCAAGAAACATTCCATAAAAGATGTTTAAACTGGCTGTTGAATTAAGTTTGGCAGATAAGAAAATGATCACCCAGCAAAAATCCTTTTAAAATACTAAACTATTCATTTTAAGTACATGTTTGTAGTTTGTATATATATTTTTAGTGAATATTTTGTTCATTTTATTATTTTACCTATGTTAATTCTTGTACCTTACAGTGTGGACCCTGATCAGCTGGCCTCTCAGAAGCTAGCTGATCTAGATCTACACTCATAGGGAATAGTCATAATTAGGCAGTGTCCTAAATTTCTTCTGATATGTTTTTGTCGAATTTTATGCGCATAAAATTCGGAAAAAAATTACAAAATAAAATTACAAAATATGATGACCTGTAAATAATGTAAAATGGCCCATACCATGCTGTACCTGGGTATAACCTGTTTTGAAAACAGTATAGATCCGAATCAGCTGGGTCCTAATCCAGCTGATCTGGATACATATTGTTTTTGGAAACGATGTTTTCTCAAAACATCTGTTTCCAATGGTATCATATACACAAAATACACACAAAATCCCCATATCATCGAACCCCCGTTCAACATTGCTACCCAGTCCGCTACCTATACCGTTACAGCCTGTGTAAGTCGCTGGGAACCAAATGTCCTTAATGCAAACAACCCTTGTCCTGCTGCTAGACAAAAACAATATTGGTATTTTATTAGTTTGTTGCGGTTTTCAGCTCTGAAATGTAAACCCAACGGTCAGAAAAACGTTGTTGTGCTTGAAAACTTGATTATTGAAAGCTTACATATGATTGAAACAGAATTATAAGTTTATTTGTACATCAAACGGAGAGGGTCTCAACGGGGTACCTTAAAATCAGTGTTTCGTTTGTTAAAATTACGCTTTAATCAGTTTAATTTAAGAGAAATCAGTGATAAAAAATTATTTTGTAATGCTGAATGTGCTTACTGGTAAAAATGAGTTTTATGAAGACGCTAATTGGTAAAAATTCGCAAATCAGTAAACCCCATTGGATGCCTCAAACGAGCGTCAGAAAAACAATGCCTTAGTATGAGAAAACCTGCTCTTGTACGACGAAGAACCGCTTGCAATATCTATGATGCAGCCAGATATTGCAGTTAAAAGCACAATATCTTGCAATCGTTTTTTTATCATTATACTTTTCTTTGCTTTTAAACATTACGAGACGGACAATAAACGCAGCCCTGTCCTTTTGTCATAAACGTGAAGAAGACACGTTTTCTTGTGGATTGCTAATGTTTTCCCGCCCTTTATGAACCTGACCGCCACTAAAATAGTTCTAAAAATATAGTGCGCTAGGTATAAGTTTTTATGGACAGAATGATAGCAGTGGCGTTTGAAATTAAGTCAATTGCATGAAAAGACACTGTCGATAGACAGAAACGAATAATAATAATAAAATAAATACACCTTAACTTTCGTTTCGTTTCGCGCAACAGTAGATTTACACAAGTATTAGCTTTTCAAAAAAGCTGGCGGTTGTTTAGCCATATTATTGTATGTGTTCTTGCACACTGCATGCTTCCATTTTGAGCTTCTCGAGCATATCCATGTAGATTTGTTCTAAGATCTGATCATTTACGTTTTAACTGTAATTTTTTTACCATTAAACACATTCTTCCAGCGAGTATGTTGCTTGATCTTAAGCACCCAGCTTATGCATGGTATGTTATGGTAATGTATCTAGCATGAACGTTATTTGACAACATTGGACAGCCCGTTTTTCTAAAACTGATGCCAGAAATCAAGGCCTAGTCTTATTTACATAATGAAAGACTGAAACCATCAATAGTTGACTAAAAGTCGCGATAATCACTGTGTCTCAACTCGGACCAGGGTCCGAGGTCTCAACATTTGTTTTCCACTAACATATTGCAGAATCATATACCTCATCATGTTTTGAGGTGTCACTAGATGCTCCGGGAATGGAAAATGAACAATTGCATGAAAAAAAAACCTGTCCTTCGGGATTGGCTTTACTGTTGACTTGAAAATTTGGATATCGCGAGTGGATCTATCATACGCATGCGCGGATCCAGAGGGGTATGGGGGCCCGGACCACCTGGAAAATCAAATATTCGATAGGTTTCAATTGAAATTAGCATTTGGACCCCACACCCCCTGGAAAAATTTGGACCCCCTCCCCTGAAAAATGATAGACCCCCTCTGGACCCTTAAAAAATTATAGTTTTCCTTAAAATAAATTATTGGACCCCTCTGTAAAATCGTAAAAGGCTGATGCCTAAGAAAACGTTATCAGAGTGTTTTTTCTCTGTCAGTTGAGCCTGGAGCCCCTACCCCCCCCCCACGACAAAAATTCCTGGATCCGCGCATGATACTACCGTAAAGTCAACAGTGTTGGATGCACAGGCTCATCTTTGCCTACTAGCGTCTAATGCTCTTCACGTCGTTAAGAAAAAAAGTGAATTTCCGGTGCGATTTTTCGGTTTTGTGACGGTGTGTCGAGGTATTTTATGCACCCACTGGAAATTTAAAAAAAGGAGTTCTGGCTGTCGCCCGCCATTTGATAAAATTGTGGGGCATTGATAGTTTGAATTTGTAAAGTAAATTTCCGAGATCCAAAACAATTTATATCACATGTTTGAGAACGTGTACGCGATCGCAATGAGCGAAAGTGATGAGTTTACAGAAATTGTTAGCTCATGGGCGGATCCAGAGGGGGACAGACCCCACCCCTGAAAAATAGGGTTTCTTAGCATACTGGTCCGGTTCCCTTTAAAATCACAAAGCTACCAAGCCAGCATTCGATGTTGGGCCATCAGCGGCACGCCAGCGAAACGCCATTTAAATGGTGTTTCGCTGGCGGGCCAATGATGACCCGCATATAGTGGTGTTTGGATCCTCTCTCCCATCATCAATTAAAAAAATGTTGTCAAAGTTGGACCCCTTTCTGGATCCGCGCATGCAGCTGAGCAATTATGTTTTATGTTATGCGCCAATGCACCACGTGCTACCAAACTCTTAAAACAGCACGTGGCATGAAAGCGGCGGATTTGATCTTCGTGTCTGCGGCTGATATTATTAGCAGACAGGTTTGACCCAGACCAGGCCCGACAAAATGTTTAATTTTTGTATTCATAACAAAGGCGCTGATAAGAATGTGCGGTACCCAGGCTGATCTGCGACTTTGTTGGTCTCATACAACAAAGTCGGGGTAAAACATCTACAGACGTGTGGTAAGGATTTTTGCAAATTCTGATATGTATGTCACCGCGGATGATCTCAAGGTCTTTTGCTGTTTTCATTAAGATGGATGTTATAAAGACCTTCCAATTTTCTGTAAAAAAACTAAATGGAAGGAAAATCCATCCATATTGGAAGACTTTTCCGTCCAAAAAAGACACACGGTCTGACTGTTCATGAAAACTAATATATTGAAAGTCGGGATACATACATCAATAGATGCGTAGTGGTTAAAATAAAGCGAATTCTTCCTGTTTTCAAATTCACAGCCACCTAGTGGGGCTATTATCCTAATTTAATGAACGTACCTTCATCTACATTCCTTCTATGCTCGCAGTTAAGCCTGAAGGCGCTGACGATTTTCCGCAGATGCACAGGCTCGTTTGAGCCTTCGCTGCTCGCATATGCGATAGGTACCATAATCTCATGAACTGGCTTATTTCATGGAAATGCCATTCATCAAGACCTAGAATCATGATACAATCAAATTATGCTCGGTTTGTGCGTCTGTGCGTACACTATCTCGGTAATCATGAACTCTCAGGACCTTCCGTATGTAGTTTCATGAGGACAGCAAGACACGCCACGATCGGCTAAACAATTTGTTAAAATGTTCCATTTGTTTGAACCTAGGAAAAGCCGTTATTACTACATTTATTGAGTTATTTACGCTCAGAAAACCGAAATTGATATTCAACTATATAAAACAAAACGTACGTAGATATCTAGAATTTGATTTGGTCTGAGCATGCTGAGTCTTCATCCACTTCAAACTTTATGTTAGTGAGCAGCGGGACCCTGATGAGATTGCGCAAACGCACACGCTCTCCTGGGCCTTGTCATAAGTACCAGCAGGCTATTTACGAAATATTCTGGTACCAGTTTATGTGAGGCACCGCGCAAGTTGATTTCGTGTCGGGTCCGAGCTGCACAAGTATAAAAATGCTTTCCGGGTCGCACGCGGCTTGGGTGTCCGATTATAAAAGATATATGACACAGAAGTAAAATATAACTTTCCATTATTCTAAGGACACTTTTTGTAATGACCGTACAGAATATATCTCCGACGCATCGGCGACATAGGGCGTGTAAATTAGCATTCGCTCGATTTTCAGAAAACAAATTTTAATTTTATTAACATGCGACGTCAATGCTGGATTTACGTTAGCGACCGAAGTCGTTAGATTGACAGACGAAAAGGTCTGTTTGGTGTAAGCACGCGAAAGTTAACAGGAACATATCGTAGACAGCCACGCTGATTAAAAACAAGCACCACGTTGTGTACGAACTAATAGAATTGCATATAAAAATGACTAGTGTACGAACTAATACATGACATTTAACGAACTATTCGAGTGTACGAACTAATACAATATTTACCGTATTATAAAATCCAACTAACTAGGATTCCTTGGGATAATATATTAAGATAGATTCCCAGCAAGGATGAAATAGAAAATGACTTGGTGACTAGCCTTGACAGGGACTCTTATGTTTGTTCTTTGATGTGCTGATGGTACTTTAACAAGCAGAAATAGGGTCTCTTATTCCATTCGTTCTGATTTGTTCTATGTATTTTATAGAGGGTCTTACACAAGTTATCATTTCATAACAAGGTGGTAGAGTGGGGCATTTTATTTTCTGCTGAAGGTTTCTGAGAGATGGTTCCTTTATTGTTGGCAGGATTAAATTTACTTGTCAAACTTTGTTGAGGGATGGGGGCCAGGAAGTATATTCTTTTCTTTGCCTTCCTCTGTGGGAGGAGTCTGACTAGACTGAATAATGTTGACCAAATACTTAAAGCTTAAGTCAATCAGTTTAGACAGGCTCAGCCTTAGGTTAGTTTAAAAAAATGATTTGAAATGGGCACAAATGGAAGATTCTCTCATCATATGAACTCTATTGCGAAATTAACACCTCCAAAGCTGGTTTATTTCAAAGAAAATTTACATTGTTATTAACATAACTTCTTTGTATCAAAATTATGCAACCTGTGGCCATAACATTATTTTTTTCATTTGATGTTACTGTTATTCAGTGGAATATATTATGTCAAAAGGGAGCGCAGAGGCTCAGTGGTAGAGTGCTTGACTCGAGACTGAGGGTTCAAGATTCACCGGCGTCACTGCGTCGTGGTCCTTGAGCAAGACGCATTTATCCTAGCTTAGTGCTGGTTCAACCAAGGAAGACCCGTCCCTGTTTAACTGAAATATTGTTGATGGGACGTAAAGAATCAAATCAAACAAACAAATCATGTCAAAAAATAATGTCATAGCCAGAAGTTAAATAACTCTTTGGTGACAAGTAGCACAATTGGAATAAAAGTAAGTAAGGGTGCAAAGATCAGGAATCAATACAATCAAGTACCACACCTGACCCAGGATACCAATGGGAGAGTGACAAACTCACAGTAAGACACCACAAAAGAGAGCCAAGAGGTCAGTCCTTTCCCAGCAGGTGACCGCAAAGCACATATAAACAGATGCACACAAAGACATAGCAAACACAAGACAGAACAAAAAACAAAAGATCCACAAAAGAAGTACCGCCTTGGAACGGTCAGTAAAATATTTTACTGGAGGGCTTAAACCGGTTTAACGGCGCCAACCTCAGCCTTAATTCGGATGTGGATAAAGACACATAGATATTTGGTTTGCATGAAAGACCCCTAACTTATCAATGCATCATCTCCTAAAACATATAAATCAAGATATAACAAGGAGATAAAGCAAAGATAAGGACTCAACAGTAAATAAAACTGAATACTGGAGCAACAATGAACCGAATGGAAAATCTAAAAAGATATCTAAACTTCTTAACCAGTAATCCAAACTCTTAAAATAATCTCAGAACTACTGGTCAGATTTGATACATATTTGGTACACAATAAGTATCAAGTACTCTGATATCCTATAAGTTTCGTCAAAATCGACCCTTAAAACTTTAGTTATAGCCCTTGTTGGAATTTTTAGGCAATTATAATGCAAGTCTATGTTAGCAAAATGTTAACGGGTTGCTCCATTGAACAAAATGTTATCAAGAGCTAGGCAAAAGGAAATGGCTATAAACCACCTTTCCTTAACCATTGTTTCCTGCTTGCAATAATTCATCGCATTACCCTCAAAATAGGGCAACAATGAACCGAATGGAAAATCTAAAAAGATATCTAAACTTCTTAACCAGTAATCCAAACTCTTAAAATAATTTCAGTGATGTATTCGGCATAATGCGCTCTGCTAAATATGGGCAAAAGGTTTGGTACCAGTAAAATGCATTTAAGCCCCCCCCCCCCCCCCCGGTGGCTTAGGCTGCTGTCCGTTCTAAGGCGGTGGTTCTGTTGTTGTTGACTTTTTGTTTATTGTTACTCCCATTGTGGGAGTCTGTAATTGTTCTATGTTTTGTTGTACGTTACTTTATGTCCATTCTAGTATTATAATCATCTTGGTGGGGAAGGGAGGGAGAGCTGGTTGCTTTGCTTAATTTTTCTTCCTGGTGTCTTGCGATGGTTGAGCAGCTCTTCCTCCCGGTACCACGGGGTTGTCTGCAGTTTGTGATTGTGGTATTTCCTGATCATACTCACTTACTATTTTTGATCCCACATAACAAAATGGCCACCAGAGCTTAAAAATGAAATAGGGTTTAAAGACATACCAGCCCATGTTTGAAATGATAAGATTGATATTTTGTCGCATGCCCCTTCAAAATTCTGTTATGCTAAAACTAAAAACTAAAAATAGAAATCATATCAAACTTTTCCTTCATCATTGGTCAGAAAAATATACAATATACAAATTTAAATATTCCTAAAACATCATCTACAAAAATGCACTCTGCTTAGCCTACAAGAACTAAAATCACAAGACATCGTTTCCACCAGTACTCTCAGTGCTTTGATTCTACTCTGCTTGTAAATGCATACTATTAAGTGGAACCCTGCAAGCTGGTTAGATATACACTGCTGAAGTTTCTCTTTGCCTGCCTGCAATTGTTGTCTACTGATAACCTTTGCAAACAGTTTTAGAACCAAATCAGGACCGACAATATATCAGACCTGATCTGGATCCAAACTGTTTGACTCTCTGATGGTGATCATGAAGGAACTATATAGCAAATTTATTTAGAAAAACAGCAGATGACATAATACCTAAAAATGTTCCTGGTCCTGAAACCAGCTGATTAGGATACATATTGTTTTCTACTCTGCATGTAAATGCATACTATTAAGTGGAACCCTGCAAGCTGATTAGATATACACTGCTGAAGTTTCTCTTTGCCTGCAATTGTTGTCTGCTGATAACCTTTGCAAACAGTTTTAGAACCAAATCAGGACCGACAATATGTCAGACCTGATCTGGATCCAAACTGTTTGACTCTCTGGTGGTGATAATGAAGGAACTATATACATGTAGTAAATTAATTCAGAAAAGACAGCAGATGACAAAATACCTACAAAAATTTCCAGCAAGCACAGTCTTGCCAAAATTTAGCTATATTTGCTCAGCAGTACAGGGTTAAACAATCTAAATTTCATAGTTTGTGTAGAATTGTGTGTGTGTGTGTGTGTGTGTGTGTGTGTGTGTACATATTATTTATTTTGAGGGCCTCATGGAAGATTAGTTGTACTACTAAATGTTGTCACCCTCTTTAAATAAAGACTTTACTTACTTACTTATTAAAATCACACTATTAAACCCATTTACGCACAATAGAATTTCACACTCCAGTCAATTGGACCAGTCCATTTTCGTTTTAAGGGGTGTTAGGTGGCATTTTTCATTTTGATTCGAATTTTCATAGAACATTCTGAAAGCAAACAGTGGATACCTTGATCAGACGCCGTGTTCTGCTGTGTCTGATCTGGGTCGGCACGGTTTGCCTATGTCTCACAAAAAAGGACGCTAGACTTATATGAAAAGAGTTTTTGCCTTCTTCCTTACTTTGTTTCCCATGTCCGCATAGTGTAGGAAAGCCTGATGCGTGTTATTTTTTCTTGGGTATTTTTTCTCGAGAACACTAGCTTGCTTGGTATCAAATTGTAGCTGGAGGAATTCTCAGTTTATTGGCATTAAAGTCACTCTACTACGGTTTCCCCCCAAGTTGCTGGAACATTAGGAAAAAGTATCCTAACACGTATGGATTTCGATATTTGTAAAGTGGTCAGTCAAATTATCGGATTTACCTGTATATCGACGCGGCAATCATCGGGAAATACAATTACTAGCAAATCTATAGCAGTTTCCTATCCAGGTAGTATACATCCGTGATAAGACCTATCCAATCACTGAGCTTAAAATGCATTGGCTTATTAACTGGCATCTGTGTTACTATAGAGGTGCGAAAGTGTGGTCATTCTGTGCTAAGAATTTAACCAGTGTCATAAATTCATAATAGTTATTGTCTTCAAATGATGATAAAGGACTTTGTTATGCTGTATGGTTATTCTATTCTGCACTTGATGATTCAAAAAGACTAGTATTAGGTGCCTGGACTGTTATGCAGAAGTCAGTGCTAAGGTAAAAAGTGCCCTTGGTAGGGACGAAACACTTAACAGTATTTTTTTCTTTTTTCAATAAATAGAACATAAAGCCTGACCTAATATCTCAATCCACCACCAAAACAACCATTTAAAAATTTCAATCAACCACTCAGATTCGTATTGACCAGTATTGACCACTTTTTGGCATATTGACCGGGGCGGTTTTAACCGGTTAAAACCAGGGGTGGTTTCAACCACCCAACCTTGGATACATGTATATACAATGGACTATCCCTGTAAGAATACATTAGTATACAAAGGATTAAAGCTTTTCAAGTACGCTTTAATATGTTGCCTAAAACGGCCACACAAAGATATACACATTTTGCAATACTTTTGACCTGCATTTTTCGATGTCTTTTTTTTTGAGTGGCCTCTTAACTTAAGACAGGTTTTACTGTATACAATTAAGTTTAATGGTTATCCAATTTGAGATATTTAGTTAAAAAAGATAAGTTTCCGACCAACCGACCCATACTTGTAAAACAGGGTCGGGTAAGGGGAAACAAAAATATTTTAAAGGTTGGCCTAAGTAGGTATTACCTAAATATTGGCAAGAAGCAGCTTCTCAACTTCTGAACTCTGTCAATTTTCAGAAAATTTGATATGATTATTGGTTTAGACTACTTATTTCACAAATACATACATACAGCAGGGCTTGTGGAAATAGTAAAATTTTCTACTTGTTCAAGGACAAGTAAATAACCAAAATGAAGTTGTCCATAGAAAATTTTACTTGTCCGAAAGAACAAATTAGCTTATAGCGTACTGTGCTTAAACAATTTATTCTTTCAAAAACAGTATGAAACCAGAAATATATCAACTCTTGCAAACAGTATGGATCCTGATCAGCTGTCTTCTGAAGTGGCCAGCTGATCAGGATCCACACTGTTTTCAATGCAAGATGTGAGCTCGTAATAATTTATCAAAATATGAAATACAGAACTGTATTAACTTAACATTTGTACTTGTCCACGGACAAGTAAATAGAAATTTTCAACTTGTCCTGGATGAAATGGGATCAGGTCGGACAAGTCAGGCATGTTATTTCCGCAGCCCTGCATACAGCAACTATTCAGCTTTAATTACAAGGCACCTAGTCCCCCGGTCAAAACCGTATTATCTGCTCTAAGCAGGGGTATCATCGGTGCCAACCGACTCATTGTAGCTAGGTTTCATAATGTCTATTGTTAGGATATTGTGGATATTTTTATTGTGAAGCCCAGTCCTGACTAAGTTTTCTCTCAGAAATTTAAATTATTCACAATATTTTATCAAGGTGGTTATTTTCTAAATCAATCTACAGTGAACTAATGGCTTAGTGGGGTTAAAGGCTGGCTAATAGGGGATTTTTGCCAGAACCCCCCTCCCCCCCCCCCCCCCCCCCCAAGTTTGCTCATAAATTTAGATTAAATTAGATAATTATTTTCACGGCATTTTTTTAAAATCTGTATCATTTGGTTGAACTATCAGCTTAGTGCCGATAAAATGCCGGGTTCCTGTTAGTGCATTATTGGAATGTTCTCTGACCCCAAATTCACGGTGTAGCATCGACTCCGGAACTTGGTACCAGGTGAATCGAATGTCAACACAGACATGGCATGTAGTGGGGGTGAGTCAAATGTTTTTTTAGTGGTTTGTAATGAGCGCCTGCCTTCGAAGTGAATAGAATTCATCTTTAGAGAAGTCAAACACTTGTCCGAGCCCGCCAAAATGATCAATTCTTGCTATATGTCACAAAACATCGTGAAACACTGCCAGCTGGTACCGCTAAAACAGCATGTCCCATCGAAAGATGTTTGTTTCTGCATTGTTTAAAACCGTTTTCCACCTCATTTTCAATTCCAAAATAATGAGCATATTTGAAATCACGTTCGGTATAAGTTTTATTTGTAATGATCTTGATTTGACTGATATATTATCAAAAACAGAAAACGCTTTGAGTACGGCAATTTACCAGTCCGAAGTACGGCAACTTGTTAAAAACATTAAATTTACAGTACGGCAATTTGCATCGACATGTTTGTCCGTGAAAACTCCCCAAACCACCCAAATGACCCTAAACGAACACCAAAACCAGCCTCTCCAGCTTCAAACAACCTCAAGACCCCAAACACACCACACCAAACACCTCAGCACCAGATATGGGCCAGCACACTACACTTTGGTACGTACTTATCGCATATTCGCAAAAGTTTTATTTAATATGCTCACCCTGACGTAGATCTTATGGAGACTTACTTCTATACCTCCATCCATTTAAATTGTGTGTGAGAGCAGCAAAGGCCCTGGCGAGACTGTGCGGATGCACAGGCTAGTCTGAGCGTTTGGCTGCTCGTAGTACCCAATCTCATGTACATACGTAAGGGTGTAAATGGGGATTACTGATTAGCGAATTATGGACATAAAATTAAGCGATTAGCGAATATTGGCCCTTAAAGTTAACGATAAGCGATTTAGGGTTAATTTGACCGAATAGTGGAATGAGAAGTGCTAGTGATTAGCGAATTTCGGCCTAAAATTTAATGAATCGCGATTTTTGGGCGTAAAAATACCAAATATCGAAATGACACGTTTTCGATGGAAAAAAGTTATTCCAATTCGTTTTTAAAATTAAACCGTTGCTGATAAAGGATTTTGGGGGCTATTTTTTTACAGATACTGAATGTTGGGTCTTAATTTTTCTGATTACTAATTTTTAGGTGTAAATTTTACTGATCAGGTGATTTCTGGGCGTAAATTTTACTGATTAGCGAATTTTGGGTCCAAATTTTACTGATTAGCGATTTTGGAGCCCAAATTGTACTGATTAGCGA
Organism: Loripinus fragilis; assembly: GCA_964019695.1. Taxonomy (NCBI): domain Eukaryota; kingdom Metazoa; phylum Mollusca; class Bivalvia; order Lucinida; family Lucinidae; genus Loripinus; species Loripinus fragilis. The sequence continues at coordinate 62,637,110 of OZ026523.1, forward strand.
CTGACGTGCAAACCAAGAGTGATAGTGACGTTATATTTTGTTTACAATTGCTATGTATATAGTACAATGCTAGTACAATGTTAAACATTAACTTGTACAGTACACCACACGTTAGAAGATGCCGTTTTAATCATATCCTGAGGGTTGCTCTCACTGTCACTCTTAGCTGGCAGGACAGTAAATTCTATTTGGAAAGGCAGGTTTAATGTGGTGGTTTGGTTAATTTCTTCAACCGTGGGTGGATATTTGAACATAATATTTCCACTCCTCTTGACAAAGACGC